>CAXKVI010000001.1:524800-1231758 GCA_964058755.1 Campiglossa producta | reverse complement strand
GACGATCGCAGCAAGCCAATGACACGACACAGTTGGAAAATCTTTGTTACGGACATATTCAAAAACGATCATCATCGCACGGAAGATAATTGCAACTTTCTACAGTTGGTGTTCGATCCACAGGGATATGGGGAGAATAAAGGTATTGGCGATCTTGACACCAGATTGGGTAAAATCAATGTGGCAAAAAACGAGCTGCGTGCACCACAACGTGCGATTTTTAGGGATGATAAATTTATATTGTTGCCTTCGGACTTATCGATTCCCCATCGAACACTTTATTTGGTGTTATTCGATGATCAGCACCCTGATAATTTTCTGGCGTGTACACAAATCCGTCACGTACAGCAGTTAACATACAAGTAAGAAGTACGGAAATTAATTATTATTATGTTGCTCATAAATAAATTTTTCCTGCAGAACATTTTTGAACTCGGGTGGCATTAGAGGTGAAGTAACATTCACTCAACGTTCACGCTTCGATCCCACGTTTCTCAATTTCACCCTCGAATCAGCGGGAAAACAAGCGCGGTTTGTAAATCGTAAATTTGCGGAGGATGTATCAGCATTTCGTATACATGCTCTTCCACCAATACCACATCGTAAAGGCTTATCGACTTATTGTGAATCCACCGGTAAACTCTACAACCCAAGAGACCTGGGTAGCACTCCACCGCCAGGCTTTGGAACCCAAGATCAATATCCTATTGGTGATTTGAGTGGAAAGTTACAAGGCCGCAATAAGGACTACTATCACAATTACTTACTCCCAGGCTCCAGTTCCGAACTGAGCGGCCTTTACTGGGATACATTCTTACCGTTACAAGGGCTAAATAGCATAGCACATCGTGGCATGGTAATCTTTACTTATAATCGTACCAATGTTGAGAACATCACCGAAACACCATGGAGCTGTTCGACCATAACTCAATACCGTAATAATGGAGTGTATCAAAAGCCAATGCAGACAGCGCAAGTACTTCTTCGTTATCCCGTAGTGGGTCGTGTAATCTTCAGACAACCGGCTGAAGAGCCATGGCAAGATACAATAGTCCTATTTGAGTACTTGATTCATGCTGATGGCTCTACACAAAATAATACTTTCGAGCATCGCTGGGCTATTCATAGCAATGCTCCTGGCAAAGACTTCTACGACTGGCAAAATCGTTGCCTTTCTGCGGGCAAAGTATTTAATCCACATAAAGTAAATTGGGGAAATCGTTCGGTAGATGATTACTGTAAGCCGCATCTGCCAGCAATGTGTCGCGTTGGCTCACTGGATACTCGGGTGGGTTCATTGACAATAGCGGGCAGAAAGAGGAACGCCGAACAGTTGAGTCGCTTAATGTTTACAGATACAAATCTGCCATTATCAGGGAGGCATAACATTCTAGGCAAATCATTGGTAATCTATGATGATTTCGGGCCAGTGGCAAGAGGCGAAAGGCTGGCATGCTCAACGTAAACTTGAATAAGTCTCACTACAAAATAGAATACCAAAAATATAGAAACTTTATCTACCACAGGATCATTGGACACTTTCGACGAAAGGTTGTGGCAAAGGATTGGTACGCCAACGGAGATGAGTTAACAGTCAGTGGGCGCCTAGAAATCACCCAGCAATCGGAATATGACATAAGCAATGTCGAAGTACAGTTGAAGGGCTTAAAAGAGAACAGTGGTTATCATATACATATGGTAAAGCTAAGTGAAGTTTTCTCAGTATCCGGTTAAAGCCTAGCGGTATCTTATATGCCAGCAGCCGGATATTTGGAAAATTGTCCTTATTATATACAATAGATATACAACTTTTAATATTTTCAAGACCCCTGTGGAGGCTAATCTGGAATTCCCCTGCGAAGACACCACACTCTATGGCCACTGGAATCCGTTTAAAGTAAATGTCAAATCTTCGCCACCGCCCACACAAGGTACAACGGATCAGTATGAAATGGGTGATTTAAGTGGAAAATTTGGTACTCTCGATTACGTTACACAGTACGAAAATACCTATAACGATACCAACTTACCATTATTCGGTTACAACAGCGTAATCGGCCGTTCGGTGGTCATACATAAAAAACATCGCAATGCGCGCTGGGCATGTAGTACTCTTGAGCGTGGCTATAGTCCAAGTGAAGCTCGAGAGATACGAGCAATTGCTTCATTTCATCATCCCACCGGTTATGCTTATGGTTATGTAAAAATGACTCAACTAATACACGTGGACGGTAGTCAATCGGAGACGGTTATAGAAGTGAAACTGCGACATCCTGGAAAAAATGATCGAAATATGGTAGGACGAAGCCATCTTTTCTCTGGCTTATATTCAAATATCGTATACATATAAGTAAATTGTTAATTAAATCTCGATATTGTCAAATTTCTAATCTGTGAAACGGGATATTTAAAAATTCGCTTGTACGTTTTGGATCTGATGGCTCGATATTTTCGTGAGAATAAAGAATATTGAATATAGGCCGTAATTTTTCTGTATGTGGCAAAAAAACGAGTATAAATTTAATTTCATACTTTCAGACTCATAACCACAATTGGCAGGTATTTGTAAATCCAGTCGGAGTTGATGCTGCAGTGAAGCCGACAGTTACACGCTGTGTGGCCGGTGGCTATGTGTGGAATCCTTATTTTACTCAGTTAGCGGATCCTTTAAATGTATGTATGATATTTCATAAAAAAGAGCCATGCTATAAATATTAAAGGATCAATAGATTTCACCTCCGATTACGATTACTACTATGATTACTGTAAACTTAATAAAATAATGTAATAAAAAAAATGAAATTACGATTACTATGATCATATTAGACAATAATTGCAATGGGTAGTTGACGGATTTCAAAATGTTAAATTGTGAGAACTTGAGTAATATATGTACATAATTTAATTGCAGCGTGATCTGTACGAACAAGAGTGTGGTCCCGATAATCCGTTACGTTGTTACGTTGGCGATGTTGGAGCTCGTCTAGGAACACTAAGTAATATACATATTCATTTGTTAAGTTTGAATGATTTCAGATGCAACTAAAATAAATAATTTTCCGCTAGATCTTGGCGTTGAACGTGTTGTACTCACAGACACAAATTTTCCCCTTGAGGGTCCCGTGGGCGCAATCGGACGTTCCATAGTAATTTTCGGCCCTGATTATTCTTCAGAGCGCTTTGCTTGTGCCAATATTGAGCCAGATCACAATGTTTTCAAATATATTAATTTACAGAAACCACCAAGATTTGTTGTGTAAGTTTGATGTTTTAAGAATTATTAATCTGATTTTATTATTTCAATAAATTGAAATGGAAACCTTCGCAGGGCTCAATTTCTAGAAGAGTTGCGTTCTGTCATGGGCATACCTGAATGGATGTTGGATGTAGATGCTCGTAAGACGAAGGAGCTGCATGGTGGTGCCTGCATTCAAATGATAATTCACTTCAAGGGACCCAAAGCGCACCGATTGGAATTGGTAAGTACAGGCACAGCACAGATAATTTTAGCTTATTGTTTGAACTTTTGTGCATTTGATTTATAGGACATGTCGCGACTTATTGCAGCTGGCCGTTTAGATGCACCAAGCCTTTTCATTCCAGGTTACATAAACCCTAAACGTAAAGCAACCATATCTTATAGGACATGTGGTGTACGGGATCCAAATGAGAAACGTATGTGTTCCTAATAGAGCTTGAAATCTTGTATGTTATGTAAATGTATGTGCACATTTTAATCGTTTAATTACAATTAATGATTAATCTCAAAGTGCGACCAGTTTTACAATACATATTTCCAAACAATTTTTTGATTTGAAAAACAATTAACCCTAATGCATGTTTATCTTTTATACGATTTGTTTTTCATTCCAGGTACTAAGTCATTCACCGGCAGCTTCTATAACAGCAGCGCAAATCATCCGATGCCAAAATATTTATTATTTGCTATTTTATATGCGCTAAACTTTTACTCGCTTCGCCAAATAAACAAATCACTTTGATATAGTCAGATTTAATGTAGTTCACAATTTGTTGAGTATCGCAATCTATTTTGTTTATATTTATATTTTTATATTGTTTTTGTAAGTACACACATACCCATAATGATGAAAAATAAATAAATAAATAAACTGCAAAACTCTCTCGGTTTGTTTATTTCTCTCTGACAATAATTCAAATTATGCGCTCTTTATATTTCTGTAGCAACAATTGTCCCCTCATACACACCGGTCAATTTTCTACCCCTAATTAGTCAGCTCATATTTTGGATGTAAAAGTGCACACTACTCTCTAACGCACTGCGCAGGCGTTGCAAACCTTCGCCTCTTTTATCGATTGTAATATGGACAAATTGTGTTATACACCACAAGTTCCAAGTGTGTTTCCATCAACGATTGCGAAAAGTCATAATCTAGCTGTTGGCTCAAGAAAGCAGTACAAAAAAACAATTTTAATAAAACATTTTGAATTCAATAATGCATTGCATTTTTCTAGCTATTTGCTTTAGTTTAGCCGTTACGATTTGCAGTGCCAGTGGCCTGAGTGGTCCTTACCTTTTTTGGGGGCATCAAAGTGTAATTAGCTTACAGCCACGCGCTCTAGTCGAGGCAAGTGAGGACGACCTCACAAACTTGTTTCAGGACGTTAAAGCGATTGTAATTTTCGCACGTAACACTACTGGACGCTTGGATGGAAAATTGTATCCGAAATTCCAGCACCTGGTAAAGAGTACTGCCTGGTCCTATTTGCCACAGCATGCTCTTGCGGCGGAGCCCTTCAACTATAACGCCAATATTGAGGTACTTGTGTACACCATGCCAGTAAAATTTAATGTAATGTTGGGTGGTGTTTGTCAGCATAAAATTGTTTGACATTATTTGTACATATATGTATATGTATAAATTTTTACATATAAACGTATGTATGCTTGTATGCAGATATGAACGCATGCCAATGGCAAACGAATAATTTGGAAGCGCATTGATGCATTCACCCAAATATGTATCTATCCGTGAAATTTGTTAGATTTTTTTTTTTTAATTTTCCTTTTTTGTATCCGAAGGTCATTAATCTTAGCGGCACAGTGGAGGATGAAGATGAGGCACTAATTTCGGCTTTTGACGAAGCTGTCACGATTTACGGTAAAGGCGAGGTGTTGGGTATTTTAGCCAGCCACGAAGAGGATACACATTTTATTGGCAAAAGAGACGCCAAGGAACGTACTGAAGTGGCAACGACGACTTCTCAAACGCCAGCTGCTGAAGAAGAAGATCAAAGCTTTATTTATGTTGCACTTGGTGGGTTGTCACTGTGTTTCTGAGTTTTTGTTTTTATTTGAATTATTAATTTTTAGTGAGTGTTGGGTGTACTTTAGCAGTATTATATAAGTGCAGATTTCATAGATAGAAATACAGTCCTAGTCTTAAATATCGAGTATAAAAGGCATAATATAAATGGGCTTTAAGCTTGAATTTTCATAGAAACAAACCGTTTCTAAGGATATTTGTTTAAAAAAAATATACCAAGTCACCCCCTCCCGGGCTAGGGGCTTTATAATTCATTTACACCGCACCAAATTTGGCATTTGGCGAAAAATTGAAAATTTGGCGCTTTTTTCCATACAAACCTCATTTTCCAAATTTGGAATTCCATCACATTTGACCTCATTTGGCGAACACAGTTCCTCTTAATAGCAATCCTGCCTGTGTTCCATATTTAGAATCGCCAGCAAGAACCTTAATGGGCAATTGACGTGTGATAACTTTTTTACTATGCACAACTGTAAATAACTGAAGCATCATCGCGAATAACGCTCTAAGTCTAATTTTTTTTTTTTCAAAACCGGTTTTAATGCATATAACATTTCGTATTGCTCTCTTGCATTGTCCAGATAACAAATTTTCTAAAATTTGACTCACCAAAGCTGTAAAAATGCATTTAAAAATAGTAGGTTAATTTAAAGTCACATACATTATTTTGCATAGAAGCGTCGAAAGTGATTCGTAACGGCACTGGAAGATCATAAGGAAGGTTTAAAACTGATAATATGAAACATATAAATGAAAAAGTTAAGGAAACAGATCAGAGAAATAAATTAAAAAAATATGAACAGCTCTCCTGACAAATTCTAATTTTATAACTTAGAACGTTATTCGCGATGATGCTTCAACTACTTTACTTTAGGAAAATGGGCGAATTCTACCAGGAAAAGACAGAAGCCGTCTTGACTCTTCTTTTGTTATTACTCTATAGGTGTTTAAAACATTACGGTGGTGCATTTTCTTTCGGTAGCTTTTTGTCCTGGTATAAGATTCTTGCAGGGAAGGTGAAGCCAAAAAGGTGTCAAACTGGCTCATTTGAATTCGCCAAATTTGGTGCAGTGTAAACGTACTATTAAATATACCTGCAATGTCTGTCAGCGACATTTAGGCTACTACCAAAAGTACACCGGTAACACTCCCTAAACTTTCGGGGAGTATTTTTTTCGAAATTCTTGTGGCTGAGTAGTTTCATTTTTCGGCGAAAGACCCAGATTCATTACTACTTACTACCTATTTTTTCTCAGGACTCATATCTTTTGTTATGGTCATTATAAATTTGCAGTTTTTGTTTCACGAATGACAAGATATAATTATCCAAGTTAATATCGTAATAAATATGCATATCGCACACTAAATAACAAAGAGACACAACTCAAAATCGGAGCAAGCTTAGGTTAAACGCTTCTGAATCGAACAAAAGTAACTGGTTTTTTATAAACTTGGCGTAATAATAGTCAAAAAGAAAAAAATGTATATCCTGGCTCTATTTATTTTTAAATAAATGTACTAGTTTAAATGTAATAATTTACTTAATTTAATTTACGTAACATATATTAATTAACTTTTTTTAAATAGTACGCAAATATTCGTAAAATGTACTAATTTTTTATAATGCCACATTTTCGTAGTATGTACGAGAACGGTTTTGTAGAATTGTAGAAAATCTTTCGTGCCTCAAAACAACGAATAATTTCGTAATATGTACGCAAGTTTCCGAAAGTGAGCAATACAAATTTTGAGTTGTGACTGTTTTTAGTTTAGGGTGCGATATGTATAATACTAGGGTAATTTATACAAGCTCGAAAACGCCAAATAATCATAAAAATTTCCAAATCACGAATATAAGGATAAAATAAATGTATTTACGATTTTAAAACGTCTTCAAGGCAAAAATACTTTTATTTGTGATTTGTTGGTTGGGGAATCGAGTCAAGAACCAAGTCAGAAATAAAAAGTATCTTTGATTTGGTTGATGATTCGAATCACAAAGAATGTGTTTGATTCGGAATGCTTATCAAATCGCAAATCAAAATTTTTTTTTTTAGTGGATTTGATATCAGTAAAGTTCGAAATCTGGGTATTTTTGAACTTCTACGAATTTCCCGATAGTTTTATGAATTTTTGTATACATTTTTTACAGGTGATAAGGCTGTGCTCTATGTGACATCTGCTCCACTTATTAATATCACTGGTAAACTGAACAATACAAAACTTGTGTCGCACAATAAGGAGGTAACCTTCGATGATCAGAAGGGCAAAGGTTATGGACGTCTCAATATTATATTTTCGGTGGACACACAAAAATTATTTTTGCGCTTCAACTTTACACTCAGTCGAGGTTATTGGTACATGAAGGCAGTTGAAGTGGAGTACAATGATTACAAGTCCGTTTTGCCAGTGGTGGGCTCACAATATAGCATTCCATCTGCACCGATTGGCTTCTCATATCGTTGCTCCTCGCGCATTTTACAATTTGGCAACGATAGTGACACGCTCGTCATAAATGATTTTCAGGTAACTGACAAAGATTATACATTTATATCTATGTACATATGTGTCATGGAGAGTTAAAAGGGACCTATTATCCGCAAAACGAGGAGCATTAAATATACATAGATTTCGTTTTGTTCGAAAACTTTATTACGGTCGTAAAATCAATTTTAAATTTCCCGGCCACATATGAACGAATATAAATATTTTTACACTGATATATTCATGAAAGATTCCCTTTTCACATTTCAGGTACAACCTTGGTTGAATGGTGTACCTAAATTTGGTGACGTTTACGATTGCGTTGGCTTTACTACAGCGCCTATCTGGGCCGGCATTTTGGTAACATTTTTCCTAATTGGTATTTTGTCGATTGCTTTGATTGCAATCTTGGATATTAAGACACCAAACCGATTTGAAAGCTCACGCAGTAAACAGTTATCCTTATATGTGCAAGAGTAAATCCGTGATGTGTTTTTTTTTTAAGTGGAGCTACTTCCGTTCTATCAAAGTAAACACCTACGAATGCTAACAATAGACATACATAATAAATATATAAAGATAACAAGTTATAACCTTAATAATAGTAATAGCTCTAAAACTGAAATGTTTGTACTAATAACTTACGGCATTTCAAATCCACTTTTACTCTTAACATTGGCTATTGAATTTTTTTTAATACATTTATTGTTTATTTTAATAGTGATGTATGTTTATATTCTATTATTTTATTGATCTCTAAACACTTACATAATTTCAAACGTACCTATAAATTATAATGCACTGTAATACAAATATGTATATGGAAAATAAATTAGCAATATTATCAGTAATAAAATGCAGCGTTAAAGAGTTACCTATACATATATGACTGAATGACAAAAATTATTTCGTTGTTATATTTGAGTACCCATGTGGTTCATTCAACTAGATATTCAATACATGTCAAAAATGCATTTGATTTTTTTTTGTGTTGCAGTGACATTCAGAGACAGATCCAAGCAGGACTTCAAGTTTTCGTATACCTGTTCAGAAGATGTACATTTATTTTTTGCAAGAATTCTTGAACACCTACATTCCTATACATATTCATATGTATGTATGCTGTACATATGTAATTTTCCTTTCATCCCAGTTATCCACACATGTAGACTGACCGCTTTCTTCGATTATCGATGTATAGCTAAAAAAGTGTTACTTTCTAATTTGGCATGCAGCTCGACCGTTGAAGGATGCAAGCGAATACTTACAGGTATTTACGCCCAACCGTAGAGCAGTAATACAAAATATATTACTTTTGTGTAACTCCAGATTATATGTACGTAAGTGTTAAGTTTGCTCAATGTTATAAAAATAAGAATAAAATATTCAGAAAAATTCGCACCACAGAGGAAAAAATGTGCAAGTCTGCATTTCGGAAAGGCAACTTTATTTAGCGATTTCCTTTGGCTGCACAATGTTACCCCAAAAAGTGTGCTCAATTAGTTTTAAATACTTTTGACAGACTTATAGAAAGTTAATTTTTAAAAGTACCGATCGATACCTAAATGGATAAAAAAAGTTTCATCTAGGTTAACTTCAAGCGTAGGTACATACGTATATAGTTACTTTGTATGTAACTTTTTGTTAACTTGCAACTTACATATGTATGTATGTATGTATGCCATATTTAACAAGATTGCACTTGAAAGTGCAGATGAAAGGAAAATGAAATCTCTAGAGTCAGGAAAGTCTCGTTTATGCCCACATATGGTGATACAACTGGCTTGGCTTACTGTACTCCGATACCATCTCATCCTCGCTCGAGCTTGGCGTTGATATACTCGTAGGCATTTTATTTCAATTTAAGCCAAATTACCACTGGTCAAATGACTTTCGTTGTCATTTCTATGAAAAACGAAATCGATTGCGCCCAGCCGCCCCTACACGCCGGTCGCACATGCGCAATTAAGCCTAATCAAAATGTGTGAGCTGCCACAGCATGCCACATATGTATGTACGCATCCACCATGCTGAACCATGCAAAGTGTGTCAATGTCGCTACTAAGTGGCTACTTACTTGTCTAGTGATGTCCACCAGTGAACATTTCGAAAAGAAACAGGATCGCTGGCTGTGAAAGTGATTGCGCTTAAACCGTATAATCGAAAATAGGTGTTGTAGGTTTTGTTTATGTCGCAATTGACTAAATCGCAGGTTTCGTGTGGTCGAACTCATTTTTTGTTGTAAATAAGGCATTCGAACATAATTCAAACTTAAAACGTCGTACATATGAGGACTGAACAAACAAAACGCCTTATTTCCATTTTTCACTTTTTCAGTGTTTTGATGCAATCTGGTGGTTCAGGCAACATCCAATAGAAACTACTAAAACGTCATATTCCCTATAAACAAGATCCGTCAAAATCAATTTCGACTAAGAGCCCTCCTACTCTAGGGTTCGTGATATCAAAGAAAATTTATTGAAAGTTCTACTTTAAATGGTTGAAATGAGTATAAACATGTGCGTGCCTTCATTTCCATCTATACTATCTATCTACGTATGTATATATAAATATGTACGCCACATGAAAAACTTTAGGAACCTCCTGTGAGCGAACCGTTTGACCGATTTGAATGAATTATGCACCGATGGCAAAGGAAATTGAAAAAACTGAGATATAGGCGGCATATTTTCAGGGATGTCCCCGAAATTTAAGGATGGCGGGTACGGGGCTAGTGATCCCACGACCTCCTCCAGTCAGCACCACCAGGTATTATTGGTCGAATTTTCGATTACACCATTTGATACGCCTTTCCTCCAGTTATAGTAAGCATTTCAATAAGGTGTCCTTACGATCAGGAACTCTAGAGGAAGAGGAAATTAAGGATAGCTCCGAATACATAGTAGAGTGTGTATATTTGTATGGGAGAGAAAAATACGAAAAATCGCCAGTGCGGAAATTGTTCTCCGCATCAATTTAATAAACTTTGGTAAAGAAACTGTGGGTATAAAATCAGTTTTGACCCCCAAAATTCATGGTGAAGTTTCCCTGCAAAAATACGAATAGTCCGGGATGCGTACGGGATCAATCATAGAGGAACAGTAGACTACAACTTTTCTTAATATCTTTATATGGAAAAAATTGATCGAATTTGTTCGAGCATGTCCCACGAAGACACTAATTGTAACCTTTTTATACCTTTATATGAATTATATATAACTAGCTGGCCCCGCAGACTTCGTTCTGCACAAAATAGATTTTTATTGAGCTCATTTCCAAAATTCCCGGGTACGTCCATATTTTCTTTATTGGAAAAAATGAATTTTGTGTGAAAGGTGCCACTAGCGATGGATAACTCGAACTTTTTTTGTGAGAGTGGTGTTGATATCGTATCCCAGGTAGTTGCCATGAACATTTTAGAGATATTGAGCCTTCAAAAGTAAGTATATACAGGAGGTGCCACGCCCCATCCCATAGCCCCCACATATATTGTCAGTATGGGCGTTCACCTTCATACCAATTTTGGTTGTCCCACCTTTACCGCACATAGAGATATTAAGATTAAAGAATTAAGTTTGTATTAGAACTGCCACGCCTCTTTTGCGATAACTATCGTTTACATCCTTACCAATTTTCAGGCCCCTGCCATGAGCCCATTAGTAGGAATTTACCTTACAGTATGTATTGGAGTTTCCATGCGCCCTTTTCCCATAACTCAAATTTTCAAGTCCCTACCATGATCCCTTTTAGAGAAATTCATCATGAAAAGCTAAGTTTTCCTAAAACCAATTTGGAAAGATCATTTGAGGAGCTTCAAACCAAAACACAATAAATGTATACTGATTCAGGGTATATTTATTGCGTTTTGGTTTGAAGCTCCTCATTTGGTCAATATCTCGCAAAAGTCCATTGTCACATTAGTTCGCATTGAACTAAAAATCATTCCTTGTTAAAACTTTCAACAAAAATTTTCATTTGGTATCCAAATTGACAAAACAATTTCGGGTCACACCTTGTCCACATTTTGGTCGATATTTCGGAAACGGATTCGTGCACGGGACAGAGCACTACTCCCTTTCAAAACACTCACCAACACTTTCTCGACCCATACTTGGTCCAAATTTTGGTCGATATTTGGGAAACGGGTTCGTAGATTGGACTTGGCACCCCTCCCTGTTAAGAGCGACGTAAACGCTTTTTATTTGATATTCATATCGTACAAACATCCTCTGAGTCACACCTTAAAAGCCCTAATCAACGTTAAAGCCCTAATCAATGCATTTTTTATACCCATGTTGCAGAAACGTCTTCCATGTTCACATTTGCCCCTTATTTAGGTCAATATCTTGGAACGGGGTTCGCATATGGAACTTAGAACCACTCCCTGTTAAAACTCTCATCAACATCTTTCATTTGGTACCCATTTTGTCCAAACACTTTCTAGGGTCACACCTGGTCCATATCTCGGAAACGGGTTCGTACATGGGACTTGAAAAAAATGATCCTTAAAACTCTTATTAAGAACTTTCATTCGATGTCCATATCTCAGAAATTCCATCTAGGGTCACTACTGGTCCACATTGAGTCTCAAGTCCCTTCTCATCTAGGGATATGACAAATAGTTTAAAACCTATTCTCATATCCCCCAAATATACACACAAAATTTCATAATAATCTCGACCAAGCCGTTTAAAAGATTTAAGCTTAGTGACACGAGATTTTTATAAATTATATTCCCTATTTCTTATATAAAATTGTGAAATTTAGACGTCTCAGCTTTCTTCTTTCATTTTACAGAATAGAAATCGGTTCAGCCGTTTAGACAGCCGCCGCGGTAATACAGAGTACATTTCATTTTTATGTATATAGATATATAAATAATTAATTAATAATAATTATTAATTAATAAATTAATTAATAATAATTAGTTAACAATTTTTAGAATCAGCCTTTTATGGCGAATTTCCCGACTTTTTTTTCTAAATGAGTAATTATTATTAATTAATTAATCATATACTGAAAATTCGGGAAATTCGCCATAAAAGGCTACAAATATTGATTGACACATTCTAAAAATTGTTTGAGTTTCTCCACATTTTGGAAAAAGATGTAAGCTTGAGCTTGAGTCGGGAAATTCACCATAAAAGGCTACAAATATTGATAGACACATTCTAAAAATTGTTTGAGCTTCTCCACATTTTGGAAAAAGATGTAAGCTTGAGCTTTCATAGTGCAACCGCACACTTATCACTTACGCCATTTTTTTGGTTTCCCATACACATACCTACGCACATACTAATTTGCACAAACAATTGTTGCATTATTCATAATTATTGTCACTGCATATTAAAGGAATACTTGCCATTACTTTGTTTGCAATTTCAAGTATTTCCTCGAAAGAGAAACTCATTTTCCAGTGCAGCAATGAGAAGAAAAGTTGCTGAGTAAATTAATAATGTTGCTATGATGCGCGAATGATCAGTAAATTCATAATATACCTACCTAATTAGGGTGCTTGGTTTAAGACCACCGGTTTTTCTGACTCCACAGTCGAGACTGATGTTAGGCAAACAAATTATTCCCAACAAAGGAGATTTTTAATTTACATTTTAAAAAGCGCTAATTTATTTTGTAGAAATTTGTAATTATTGATATAATAAAGAGTTAAAATTCAAAATTTTCTACAGCGGAATTGTAATACAGTGACTAGTTTCTAAGCGACCAAGCTCGTTAACGGACTGTTTTATCTGGGCTAACTGCAAATATATACCTAATATTATTTTTATCCATCTAAAGAATAGCGACTTTTGATTTCATTAATTTGGCAATGGCGGAAGATGTAGAAGGATTCTCTTGAAGGATCTTATCGGAGGGATAAATGCTGCGTCGAAATAGATGATAGGGGGGGAAAACATATCCACTTTCAAAGTCTGCACAATGTTAGCGGGCGATCCCTTCAATACATTGTGTGTGCCCTTTTTTATCTAAAGCTCAGAGCAATAAAAGAATGGGGACTTATAGGTCAAACAGAATCAGTCCGCCAATACGTCAGTTACGTGACGTACGTAAATTTTAGAGCAAATTCTATTTGACGTATCCGTCGTATCTGGCGTTACGCATACAAACACCTGCAGTCTACTTTGCTGTCAGTTGTTTCAACGTACTGTCGGACTGATTCTGCTGAACGCTTTAATTATTGCGAATTCTTTCTTTCTTGTTTTTTTTTTATTGTGTGAGCTCTCGGTAAGTGGGAATGTTAGCCAGTCGAAAATCGTAAGTACAAACAAAAAACTTTGTGTGGCAAGTAAATATGTATGTAGGTATATACGTTTACAATAAAATATGTAAGTAAGCAGGTGTAAGCATTGTCTGCACCTGAGTAAAGCTTGCCTGTTCACTTGTATTTCGTGTGCTGCGTTCGGTTGGCAATCAATGCTTCAAATGATGTCGTTTGGGACAGGTTGTGGCACTGACACTGCTGGCTGCTTAATCGCACAAGAAAGTTTCACAAAGCATGTCTTGGATACCGTATCTTTGGCCATGACATTCAGTCTTTGCTAGACTTTTGCCGTTAACGGTTGTATTTTGCGGGAAACGTATGCGAGCTAAATATTTATCTACTTAACCGGTAAATAGTTTAAAAATTAAAGTGAGACTTTTTAACTCATTTGAATAACAAATTAAGTTGGTGTTAAGTGTTTTACGAACGTACCCTTCAATAAATATGTGAAAGGCTGGGAAATTTACAACAACTGCAAATACATTGGTGTCCATATGAGTAAAATAAATAATAATAATTTAAAATTATTGGACCTCAAGCCAGCTTCTAAAAACATTTCAAAAAATAAATAAATGTTATACGAAAAACGTGTGTGTTGCATTGATTGCATTGTAATAATAATGTTTTGCTACCCAAAGGGTAAAATTACTATTAGAACGTGAGTTCAGGTGCTGAAGAATAAAATAATTTTACTGGAAATGGAATTTATTCTTGTTGACTTTGGCAAGACGATATATTTTTAACTTTCCAAAGTTGTGTTTTAACCAAGGTATTTAATACATATTCGAAATAACTAAAAACTGCTGGGTGTGATTGGGTTTTGTCGTTAAGTACAAAATATTGTAATATTCTAGCTAAATAACAAATTCAATATCGGTTTAAATAGACACACACAAATTGGATTTACTTGCAAAATTTGGTAAGTAACTCGAACTATTACTGTAGTAGTAAAATGTTAACTTAATTTAATGTTAACTTAATTTGGTTTAATAAGGTCAAGTTTTATTTCGCCTGGGCATTCAAATTCGTTTGGAGAACGAACACGAAACTCATTTTGAAATAGGGCCAATATAGGGCGTTATTGAAAACTATTTTTCAGCAGTCGATATGTATTCGCAAAAACAGTTCACTGCTGTCGAAAAAAAATAACCCAGTAACAAATGCTCTTCGGAAGCCACTCTTCTAATACCCATTTCCCTCTGGTCCAACCCTGTAGAAACTGCTAGTTTCCTAGGACTGCCGCTAGAAGACATTGGTGACAATTTAGGTTAAGGAAAATTACACATTTGGACAGGGCTACCTTTCGTTACAACAACAACAAGAAATTATCTTAAAAAGTCTCGGATTATGAACATATTTAACCCAATTCTTTAAATCTTAAAAAGCAATTGCACGTCAACAACAACTAGTAAAATAGTAGTTTTCAACCAAATAGGGAAGGATTTTTTTATTTAGCAGCCAGTCATTCCTTTTTAGCAATAACTGACAACAATTGGAAACCCATCTCAGTCGAGGCCGAGTAGTCTCTGGAAGCTGAGACTGAAAACAGACTTTTTTAATTGAAATTTAGAAACGCGTAACAGTTATTAAAATACAAATTAACTTTGGAAATTCTTAAGCAATTAAGACAAATGACCGAAAACGATGCCAAAGACACAGCAATCGATACAAGTTCATACCTATGCTAATATGTAAAGATATGGGTGTAAATATCTACAAACTTTCTTATGCATCCGCAGATCTTTGCTTTTACTGGTGCTGTTAATTTCTTGTTGTGGTATGCGTTTTGTTTTTCATTTGATTTTTCACTCTTCCGGTTGAAATTGTTTCCACCTAAAAATTTGTTTGTTAATAGCAGTAGCAATTATTAGACAGCTAGTGGCATTTCAACTTTAGATTCTTAAGATATCTAATCAATTTCTTTTGTTAGTTTAGCGATAGTAAAAGTAGGTTTTTGGCTCATTCAAATTTGTATGACTTATTTCTTTTGTGTGAGATGATCTGTTCTTTCAACAATCAGCGTAATCGTCTAGTATTAACACTGGAAGATTTAATTTCAATAGGCATGATCCTTTTATTGAGACATAATAATTTGTGGCTGACCTCGTTGATTTCCATAAATCCTAGAAATTGTGTTTTCATTGTAAGTCATAGCTAGCCATGGAACATTTCATAGTGTTTCCTGTAACATTTTTCTCCAGAGTTGAACCAATTTTCTCACAGGAACTAATGTAGTTAATAAATATGTTTGTCTACATGATTAAATATTCAAAACGCTTTTGAAACACTTGATATAGTATATACATTAGCTCTACTAAAATTTAATAAGCTTTCTGATTTTAAATAACTCAAGGTGTTTAGTATATAGATTTATATAAGAAAAATATTGGAATCCAAACTATATAAATGAGTTGAAACTTCTGAATGTTTAATGAGTATAAAGTAGAGCTCCAGATATCCGGGTATCGAGCAGCCCGGGAGCTCAATACTCGCTCGAAACTCGTTTGTTGCTCAATTGCTCGAATGTTTGTCAGAAATTTTCTGTAAACAGGAATTTAATTTATCGCTACAAAACGTTTAAAGGGAATTTTCGCTCCACGGAATGGTGCCCTGAAGTAACCAATCAAATTAACTGCCCTAGGGGTGAATACGGCGGTGCTGGACTATTTTTATATTGAATCGAATAACTGGTTTTGCTGCTGGATACACCCTTCTTGCAGCCTCAATGTTTTTAAAGCTGTGCCACTACTAAAAGCTGGAGTCTAGAGAGTAAGCTGAATTCTGCAGCGCCCACTTCCATGTAATTTCAAAGTCTATATATGCCCCTTCCTCTGACTATCACCTCTTGCATCCCTCAGATTCCCAGTTGGGCCCATGCAGGAACCAGTCGGCGTATAAGAAGCAGCAGAATCTTAAGTTTTAAAACTGTTTTAGAGTGGTAGGGCACCATAAAACCACTGGACGTATGTAGTTTCGTGTAAAAAGAGTTTAGGGATAAAAGAGACCGTTAATTCGAATGCATACATATTCAAACACACCCCCATATGTATATGTATCGTGACCTTAGTCCATAAACTTTCTAGCTCAAAATGCAAAAGCTTGCATTTATTTTGCATCTCAGCAATATATCAACTTTGTTTTGAAAAAATTCCAAGACCTGAACATAAAGTGCTGACACAATAATCAAAATAATAAATAAAAATCATTGCTGAAATTGCTCGATATGCTCGAGTTCATGCTCGACAATTTTCGAGGATTGAGCGAGTATTCGAGTACTTGTTCAACATTTGCCCGGGCTGCTCGAAAATGTGTGAACAAAATCGAGAGATCTAGTATAAAGTCAAAAAAAGTGGCCAAAAGTCGGTTTAGGCATTGGGACAAATGAAGTACATTTTTGAAATCTAGAAACATCAAAGTAGGACTGAGTAAAATTTTGTTGATTCTGCTTAAGTATTTCGCTAGATAAAGGACAACTACTCAGGTATATCAATAATTTTTTCGCAAGGTAGATACAGCTAGCAAATAGCGAAATACAGATATGTGTGTAAAAATAAATCAGCATTTTATGTTCAAGCCTTTAGTGGACATCGTACTGATTTAGTTTGCACCGATTCCGGCTTAAAATAAGGAAGATATAAAAAAATCTACCCTTTATTTATAGAAATTTTTAAAATTTTTCCAATAAGGAGGCCACGCCGAGTGCCGAGATAACGGTCCACAAAGGTCAGTAATTGAAATTTACTGGTCTAAATTCATTACAGCATTTTTTTCATCCGATTTGAACAACATTTTTTTAAACGAAACATTTTGAGATTTGCAAGAGTGTACTTTAACCTGATTTTTTAATTTTAGTTTGTTTAAATTTTTTTTAGTGGGCAAAGTGTGGGGAAATTGCAAATTTCGAAAACGCGATATTATCCTGCTCCAGTTGGCACACTTTAAACGGAAAAATCTTCCTCAAAATATGTCATTTGAAAACTTTGAAAAAGTTAAAAAAAAATTCAAAATGGTCCCCTATACTAGGATGTTAACGGAAATAAATTATTAAAATCAACCGTAATAGCTAGCTTTTTAAAACTTGCACTTTATTATACTAAAATTGTATGGCCTATAAAACTGCATACTCAAATTATAAAAAAAAGTTTTTTCAAAAATTTCTATATAAAAAGTGGGCGTGGTTATTGACCGATTTCGCTAATTTTCGGCAACAACGTAGATTAGGAATATACAGAGCAAGGTGCAAAATGGCACCGGTATATATATTTTTTCTCGAGTTATTGATTTTTGACCGCTTTTTCCAGATTTCAGACCATTGTGCGATGTCCCTAATAACCGAAACAAAAACAAAAAACTCGTAACGGATATTTAACCAAAATGAAACTAGAATATGCTAATGATTTCTCTTTTGTTTATTTGCTATTGAAAAGGTTAGGAATTTTTTTAAATGTGATTCTTTTTCTTTTAATCACATATCTTTGCAGGTGAGATATTACTGAATTTAAAGCTGCGAATTTACTTAGGAATGCAGAAAACAAAAATTAACTTCAGTATAATAATTTTAGCATATCATTCCATACACCAAGGGGGTGTTAAATTATTACAAAAACTAAGTCTTGTAAGAAATATAGCCATATAATTTATTTAACCGTTAATAACTTTTGTAATAATCCATCCATTTTCTTGGATCAAAGCTAATTTTTTGTTATAAAACAGAGCTTACAGAGAAGAAAAAAATTAAAAGTTTTCGATATCCTTCCTGCCAAAATACAATTTTTTTTATATTTTTACAAAAAAAGGTACAAATCGGTATTTATTATTCATTATCTTCGAACCGACCGGGCCTAGCGAAAAGTTTTGTAGGTATGCATTGTTTATAGCAAGTTTTATTAGGTTTTAAACTTTTCAAACCGTTTTGGAATTGCTCAATTTGTTCTTGAGATATACATGATTAGGAATAACGGTAAATCTTAAATATCTCGAAAAGTAGAGCTGTTACAAAAAAAGGAAAATGATTTATGAAATCAGCACAAAAAATTACATCTAATGTGATAAAAATGTCCTTGGAAAATTTTGAAAAGTGGAATTTTGTTTCGCAGTGTACTTTATTTGAAATACATATTTGATTTGCCTCAATTTTGCGTATCATAATAAATTGCATTCCCGTTACTGCGGAATATGTCTTAACATTCAGGTAGACAGGTATGCCATCTTTGTAATTTAAGCAACATACTTACTCGAACGTATACATAAATGGAAAACTACATGTATTTTATATTAATTAGTCATATTATAAAGCCTTATTATACCGCGACCATTTATACGATCTATTGTGTGAAATTAGTCATATAGTATTTAGAATAAGCACCCGGGGAAAAAATTAAGGGGATCGTAAATGTTTGAAGAGCTCTGCAAACTTATGCGTACAATATAATATTAGTTAAAGCATAACAATGGTAGACTGAGTCATTTGCTACGCGCTCAGGTCACGCTCGAATGCGGATTACTTACATGAGTCCGTTTCCTTTATTATAAAAAACCAAACATTAAGATTACTAATGCCAACTTACATTTATTGTTCTTCCTCGTATAAGAATTTGTATCAAGGTGTGCAGGCGAGCACTAAAAAATTTACACCCACACACATTTCTATTATATAAAGTTATATATTTATACCATTAAACTATCTATATCTCTATGAGAGACAATCCTTTCCCATCATTCCGTTAAACGGAGTCGAAATTTTCTTGAATATAATTTTGAATTCCCTTTTACGGATGTTATTCCCGATTGTTCATAAGACATAAGATTAAGCGAAAACTGGGCACGTTCATGCACTTGGCTCTGACTTATCGTACTTTATTTAGGAGAAGGGTTGAAACAACAACAACGAGCACCGAAACAGTATCTTGCCTTATACATACTAACCTAATGAGTCCAATCTGTTAATGCAAACTTTCCTTAGGATCATTCACGTTTTCCGTATGTTTTCTATTCATAAATATATACATAGGTACATTCATGCACATCGTGTCTTAAGTTCTTAAATTTCCTTATCTTTATGTTACTTTTAAAGAATTTTATTACCATCTTTTTTGCTTTAATCTCTGTTGGTATGGTTAATAACTGCACTTTTTTGAGTTAATGATTGCCTGAAGTAAATACGGGAAAGAGCGGCAAGTATGTGAAAAGCACCCAAAAGAAAAAGAGACTCAAAGTAGCAGCTACTAACTTTTTCTCAATTCAAATGCTTCTAGTTTCTGAGTGGTCCAGAATACGTGAAAAACGAGGTTTTGGAAAAAAAGCACATTACATTTTGTTTAAAAAATTTTAATTGATGAAATAGTTTTAAGCTATCTTTTATTCCAAAGACGGATTGATGGATTTCGGATTTATTTATGTCTACTAAGCTGTCCATTGATATTACCGCATGGGTATGAGCGGAAGATATACTTTAACTTGCTAAAATCTTGAGAAATGTCTTCTACATTCACACTAACATAATATGTAGTACATATCGCTCATTTGCTGCATAACTCAAAAAACCCAAATATTGAGTTAACATCACTAATATATAGGAAATAATATGTTTGATCAACTGGCAAAGTTTTATATCCGAGGTTTTAACATTTCACGCAGCATCGCGATAGAATTGATTTCTTATCCCATATAAATATACCGCAATTCAAAAACTAAAAATGCGTTTTCTGTAATATCACATTTTTTGAGTTATGACAATGTTGCAGCAAATGAGCAATATGAACATTCATAGTTTAATTATGCAATGTCATTATATTTACTTTCATCATTCTTTTTACTTAACTATTACATATTTTTCTTCTATGTAGTATCCATTTACTGTTTGCTGACAATTGTCAACACTGTCTAATGTTTGTCGCCAACTGATTGCTGGTTACATAATTATAGTTGTTCACATACAGAGTGGGGCAAAAATGTGCTCGACCTTTCAGCTCATTGTTGCACCCGATGTTGATACCTAAGTATTTTTATTAAAAAAATTCCGAAAACATTTATAGTACCGTTAATAAGTACAGTACAGTATAACTATTATTTTCTTGGTAAGAGCGAGGCCACTGAAACATATGTATATATTGGCCCAACTTCGACCGGGATACTGTAATAGGTTAAACTCTTCAAGGCTGTTTTCATTAGGTCAAATGGTGTCAAATTTCATCGACTTTATAGAGTTGGTTGCTTCTTTTGATAAAAACGATAGAATTTGTCAAAATGAATGAAAAACAGACTCAACTTACTCAGACTAATCAACACCATTTCAAACACATGCCCTGCATGTGAAATGTCCCGCCATTATAATTTACATCTCTTTAACTATTTAATTGAACCTGCTCTTCTAACACCCATTTCGCTCTGGTCCAACCCTTTTGAAACTGCTCGTTCCCTGGGACTTCCGTTAGAAGAGCATGATGAATATCTTTGGAATGCTAAATACAACAGCCAAAAACATGTATTCATTTTTATGAAACTTTATGTAATTTGTGCTGAAATATTTTCGGAGTCGGCCTTAAACATGTATATTAGACGGGGCCAAACTAAAGAAATTGTGTTTTTTTTTTTCAAATTATATTCAGGGTATTCGTTCACTGTCGTAAATGTCGTATACAGTGTAAGGCTCCTAAACTTTTATGAAAAGTGACAGATATACGAAGTTTACAATATTTGCGAGGCGAAGAACATACACGAAAACCATTATTAATTTTATTTGTTAGAATGATGAAAAAAAAATACTGTAAAAATTACATATGGGCATTTCCTATCGTTGCGGACGTTACTTTTGAAAGAATTTTCAGTAAGAAGTATCGTGAAAACTGGAACCCATCTATAATATACATATGGGCAGACGCTAACATAGTATGATGTCGCTGTCATAGCCCCCTAAACTGCGTTGCGGACGTTAATCAAAACGGAAATAGTCTTTAGGCACTTAGGAAAATTAGCAATTTTCAGCAATTTCGAAGTATTACAATAAAAACCTTTAAGGATAGATTAAAGATGAATGTAATGAGTTCTTAAAAAACAAAACAAAATTAAGATAAGAAAAGAAAAGAAAAGCTGTTTGTAAGTAACCGTTACATATATCTGTTGCGGGCGTTACGTTGCGGTAAAAACCCTAATTTATTCCATACAAAATTGAAATTTTGGTTGACTTTTTCTGGGAAACACCCATATACATTAAATTCTTGAGGATATTTGCATTTTTGACAATTTTTAAAAGCATAAACGGAAATTTTTTTTCACTATTCTGAAAATAAGTCAATAGGGCTATTCTCTCTAATTTTATTTTTTTTTTCAAAAATAACACAAGAAATTGATAGACTATTGTCAAAATTTTTTCCCGCAAAAACAAAAAAACACACGTATTTTGATGTTGCATGAACAAATTTTGAAACAAAATTTTGTAATTTTGACATTAGTGTGTTAATTTCTTGACCCTTAATAATATTATATTATAATTTTCAAAGAAACACAGTTTTTATATTTGGCCCCGTCTAATATATGTACTCCGAACCTTTTTTACATGGCCTATAACAAGTAGGCAGCACACATCCACCAACCCGCGGGAGATGTATGTATGTATGTACCTCCAAAAAGTTTGGAGTCCATGTCAGGAAAATATTACGATTGTCACTATAGTCGGTGCCTATTAAAGAGATCCGCCGTGTCCTTGTATATTTCACGAAGTCACAAATATCATATACAGCTAGAGAGTCAATTCATCATGTCCTCAACCATTCAATACGTTACAACTGGGTATATACGACTTGTTCTTACTCCAGTTTATTGACTTAATTTAATGTAGCTTGAATAAAATCAGATAGAAAGTTAAACAGAAGTCAGATAAGAATCTATGTATGTAGAATAGAATAAAAAGTTCATTGAGGTATGAGTAGAAATACAAGTGAATTATATTTATATATCGTGACACTAATATAGAAAGGCCTTAACTAATTTTTCATTTTTAATCAAGTTGCTGGTGCATTTTTATTAATAACTTCTGAACGGAACTTCACTAAAATCTTAGTACTATACTATATCGTAGTTAAATATTACAGGCATTGATATTTGTGTTTTCGAACAAGCCATCGTTGCTATGGTTTACTTTACATTCAGTTTTTCGAGTAATTTTTCGAGCTAACAAAAAATATGTTATAGCCTTTCTACATTAGTGTAACGATATGTATGTACGTCAGATATATTTTGTAAAAATTTATATTTGTGGAGGGTTTTAATTAAGGCGACTTGTTGTATCTGTCTGTCGGTATGTTCGTAGGGGCATCACCCAATGACTACTGCATGTAATTGGACGTTTTTATAGTATGTAGCTAAGTGAGGCAATACAATATAGATAAGCAAGTATTATAATAATGTTATAGGTAAACAAATTGTGGACTATTCTCTCTTTAAATTTCAAAAATCTTAAATGTTAACATAGTGTACCAATACACTATGAATGTTAATAGCTCTCTAGTACACAAACTTCAGTTGAACTACTCATTCTTTGTACAGATACAGTTATGAGTTATATCACAAAAACACATTCATAATAAGTTTATAGATACATACATATGTATGTATGCATGTATGTAAATACTGGCAGGTTATTTTGCTTTTAGTTACACGAACATTTAATAACTGGCTGGAATAAAAGTTTTTCTCACGCTTCACAACCCAAACACCAAGAATGTTGCAAATAGACGTTAGTGGACAGCGTGATAGTAAAATTTATATACCGCAATTAGAAACATATCTAGATTTCAGGTGCAGCCATAAAAAAAATGCTGGACCCTTTTAAACTGCAACTGTGGTAGATTTTTAGTGCACCGCATGCTTACAAGCCCGGGTAGAAATAATCTAGGCAAATCTATTCTTAATCTAGGCGCTGGCTAGATTTTCCTACAATACACAATTCTGCCTTGGGCCTGCCTGGGCTCTGGAATGGAGAACGTATGTTTTTCAATTTACGGGGAATTTATGGTATTTTCTGTAAGGGGCTTCCTAGTTTTGCATACCTTGCACCTGCTCAGTTTTTCCAATCCAGGGCCTAAATAGTTTTTCTATTTTGGGGCGGCCTAGTTTTTCCAATCCAGCGCCAGGATAGTTTTTCCACGATTATAAAATTTAATTAAAGTTGTTCATTTGCCGAACAAATTTCATGACTTGTGACAGCTGAATGAATAGAGATAATGACTGTAATATGAAGGTTCCTAGGTTCAATGCTGGCTCATGGGCAATGAACTTTTTTAATTATGTGAAGAAATTTAATTCAAGTTGTTCATTTGCCGAAAATATTTCAATGATTGGAATAGCCCAATGTACAGAGAGGACGAATGTGATGTAAAGGTGCCCGGGTTCAATGCTGCCTGAAATGCAATGAAATATTTTATTTCTTAGCTGGCATTGCCTTGGAAAAACTAGATTTGCATTACCCCACAGGCCCTTTATTAAAAAGCATTAACAAACAGATAACGGACTGCGTAAACTTTCTTTGGCAGGCCCATGATTTTAAAAGGGAAAATCTAGTCAGGCCCTAGGCTAAATTTAGCAGATTTTCTACCCGGGAGCCTTTCATACTCCTTGTTTGTTCACAATGTGGGAAAAAGTATAAATATTCAAATACAATTTTTACTTTGTTAGACAAAAATTTTCAAGGTAGAAACTTTTTTAAACAGCTTTTGGATATAGACCTTTAGAATGTGAGTGATGCCCAATACTCTCTTTCAATGTAGGTAATTACTGCAAAAAATTGTAAAAGCAAACACATCGTGCATACACCGTGCTTTGATAAGCAAAGGGAAAAATCGCCTAGCCGGTTAAGCGCTAATAAATTATGATGATCAAACACGTCTCCCAAACAGTCATGTAAGAGTAGTAGGAGTAGTATTTAACTTGTTTCCCATATTATTAAGGCAACTATTAAGTTTGGCTAAAAAATTTGAACAATTACAATTGTTTTTCTGCAATCAACAGAGAAATACTTTATTAAATAGGAAAGTCGAACTCAGAGCAAAAACGACGACGAATGACTAGCCAAAGTTCATGATTTTGGCTAACCACTTACTAGTGCGTTAATCATTTTTCACTACAAAAAAATCACAGTAAATCTGAATATTAAATCTAATTATTAGCACATACTGTTATTTATGGCACGCCTATGAGCCGCTGCACAAACCAGGTTCGTTCCTTAAGTCTTTAGTTTTTGTGGCAGTAAATAGCAAAATTTGCGGAACTGTCCCACATGATTTGAATGCCGCCGGGGCTTGCATGCAAACTTGCATACATACAAACATTAATGCTTTTGTTAGCTTTAAAATTAGAAAACATTCCTTTGTCTTTATTATTGCATTAATGATTTTTTTTTCACATATAACCGGAACTTTTTGAAGGAAAAATAATTATGTATTCTGATAAACATGTAGGTATGTATGTACATAAATATGCATATTGTAGTTAACAAAAATAGTTTTCATTTCTTAGTGTTTTTGGCAGGGCCATGCTTTTTATTTCTGTTCGCCAAACAGGAAGTGTCTCTGATTTGCTAAATGGTTGCACTTTTGCAAATGAAACCATTTCATTAAATTAATTTCCTTTTGTTGTGCCTAAATAAATGCCCTAAAATATTTATAATTATTTTTGTTTAACTTTTGATACAAATTTTGTTTTCCCACGCCTTTTTAATCTACCTTTCTACCTTGTTTTAAGTGCATTCTTATGTACATATGTACGTATGTTGGTAGATTTAAATGAAAATAAATATTGCGTCATAGATTTTTTCCTAGTTTTTTAAACACACAGATTTTTTGAAAAATACAAAAATGGTATTTTCTCAATTTTTTAACAACGATAACTTTGCGAAATCTCAAAATCTTAAGCGAATTTAAAATATTTCACGTAATAATTGTGCACCAAGATTACAGCACAGCTTACTTTTAGAGCAAAATATCATATTCCGCCCGGCGAACTCAATATTTGCAAAAAAAGTTGATATAACGAACAACTTAATTCACATACTTATGTGGTACATGCGTAACTTACAGATCATTTATGTCCGTATTCGTTGCATGAAGATATTTCATTTTTTTTTTTTGATTTCAGTGATTTCCAAGCCGACAACTGCCTGCTTACTCAGGTGCGTAAACAAAGATATACAAATAGTACAAAAGTATGAATATATAGCAAGTACATTTCTATGAATGGGAATGCGAATGTTCATGCGTTGGTAGTTGTTGGCAGACATTTTTTAATGTACGCACTCCCATCACGCAGGTGAAAGTGCGAATTTGCGAATATTTTTTTTATATTCATTTATGTTATGTGGGATTCAATATTTTGGTTGAGAAAAGCTATATAAATAGAAATCATGCATATAATCAACATTTTCTTTGGTGATTATGATCGTTTGTTAACATACCTATTTGTGTCACGCGCACAAGGGATTGTTGTATTCTTTGTACTAGAGTTTGCCCAGTGGTTGAAATTCAACCACAAAACCTTATCCAAATTTACTACGTTTTTTGAAGTGTCTTTCCTTTGATTTAACGTTTTTTTTTCTTTTCGTTTCTATATTTTTACTTTGTTCACATTCTTCTTCCTTCTGCCTTTTGCTCTCTACTTTCCTTTCCCGCCTTTCCTCTTCATTTACTGTTGTTTCTTTATCCATCCTTCCTTTTCCTCGCGAATGGTCTTTCCCTTCCTTGGCATTCCTGCCCTGTCCTTTCCTTTCCTACTCTTCATTTTTCATGCTGGATTTTTTTTAAATAAAGTTCATTATTTTATTTATTTTCTTTCCTATAGCTAATTTGATATTTTTGCTACTAATTTTCTACCGTTTTTTTTCATAAAAGTTCACTTTATTTAATATATGTAAAGTATTTTTCCAAAATTGCTGTCTATTCGCAAGAAGGCTGTAGCAAATACCTATTCATTCTGAGTTAATTTGGTTTTGTGTTTTTCCGACAGGGTGGATACTAGATGTATATTGGAACGATTTTCCGTCATCCCTGAAGATGCAGATCGCCGAAATCGGTTTGTTACAAAACCAAAATTGACAAGGGATGACGAAAAATCAATCCAATATACACCTATTCATTCATTGCTTTACCCGCAGGTGGAAAAGATTTGTATTTAAAACTCGTAGACCCGGCAGATATTATCCCGCCCAAAGGTATCTACCAGGACTCGTTCAAATATGGATCGATAACTTCGAAATCTGACAGGTTATAGAAATAACGGATATCTTAAATTTGAAGCTAAACATCTAATAGCGCAACAGTGAATTCCATTGAGCAGGTTTTGAGTGATACGCCCACAAACATACAGACAGATATACAGAAATTTAGAATTTTATTATATGCAGAGAAAGAAAACCACTATGTAAAAGTCACTAAGTGACCATGTTTTCTGTTGTGAAAACTCTATTTTTAAATTAACAGTGAAGCTGTTGGTTTCTCCCAACGATCACTCTCAGGTACTTACTTTTCAGGACTCTACTCAGGCCAGTTTTTATCGGAAAATACCCAAATTGGTAGCACAAAGATATAGTTAAATAATATACATATCTCCAACTAAAAACTGTTAAAATGTCTTTGTATGACGTGTAATTGTCCGGTAACTCACAACCAAGAATATTATGTTCAGTTTCAGTCGATCTTTATTACATTGCCAAGATACAAATTTTGGATAATAAGTTCTTCGATGTGATTTTATTAAATTCATTCAACAATTTATAATTTTACCTTTTTCTATAAATTACAGAACAACTCAGCTACGACGCCAAATCACTATTTTTGATTGCTTGTGACGAATCAATTTATTAAAATGCTGTAAGTATGGTGTTTAAAATAATTATTGCTTTAGTTGTCACAATCATTGTGTATCAATACCAAGTGTGAACTCTTCTTTTGACAACACATATTAAAATGTCGGTTTGTTTACATCCTGCACATATTAAAATGTCGCCAGCACCGAATAACAGAAAAGCAAATGGCGTTGTTGCACACATCAACATGGCGGTCTCCTATCTTTTACCTAATGGTAGAAAGAGATGGGAAGATGGAAAGAAGTGAGACAAAGAAGGAAATTAAAAACAGGTGACTAAACTCACTTTGAAGTTTTCACGACTATGTCTATGATATAGCACTTGTTATTAACCACAATCTCAAACAGGTGTTAAACTCACTTTGGAATTTTGACGTCTATGCAGAAGAGTTTACACTTGGTATTGATACACAATGGTCACAATTTATGTATACAAAAACACATTCTGACAACAAAATCTATTAACTCAGGAGTCGATGAATGACAGAATGGCTGACAGCCGTGAACGCATACGTGGACCGTCGCGAGATGGT
Source organism: Campiglossa producta (assembly GCA_964058755.1). NCBI lineage: Eukaryota > Metazoa > Arthropoda > Insecta > Diptera > Tephritidae > Campiglossa > Campiglossa producta. The sequence goes on along the minus strand of CAXKVI010000001.1, from coordinate 1,203,301 downwards.
CGAGAATTCCTTACCAGTCCCAGGCAAGTATTGCGTCGTTTGATGTTGCTCTCGGAAGGGCGTCAGTACAGGGAAGCAGCAGGAGTTGTGGGCCGTCTGGGACCATCCGTGTTAAGCTCAGTTATTGCGGAGCTGCCAATTGATTTGCTTTTGGAAAATTTACCACACAGCGCCTATCTACTGGAGGCATTTTTCACTAGGTAATTAAATAAAATTATAAAAAAGAGTCATATAAAAAATCATGGTTTACGTCGTGCTACAGACGAAAAAGTCACCGACTTTTTTATAACGAAAAATTATCCATTAAGAAAGAAAGTCGCATCAAAATCTTCGAAATATTTGGCAATGCAATTCGTCCTTCTTTCCCATGTACTTTAAATGATACTGCTTCTTTATTGTAATATTATTATCTAATACATAACAATCTTAGATTACTCACCGTCAACCCCTCACCAAAGCCTGACGTGCCAATCGAGTCAGTTATTTGGCATCTAGTTCGACTTTTCTCACATCCACATGAATCTGGCATACGACAACGTTGCTCGAAGCTTATACAGGCCATAGCACAGTACGAACCTAGTTTAAGACAAACTCTGCGTGAGCGCCGCAGATGCTTTGATAATGCAGTTCAAGGACTTGGGGTGCATGGCCTCACAACAGATCCCTCTGGTCAGCTGGTATCCTTACATATTGCGCTCAAAACAGAACTCCAAAGACATGTTGACACATACAAACTTGCCATACACAAACTTGAGGAACTCTGTATGACTACAGCGCATCAAGCCCCTGCGCACTCTTCTCATCAACGTTTACTGGCCATCAACTATGGTGACATACAACAGAGACTAATCGAAAACAAAACTCTTCTCACCATGGTGGACAAGCCTACCTTGAAGCAACTGACTACCCTTGTGGAAAATCTAAGTCAACGTGTAGAAAACGATAAAGAAGTGCTAAAATGCGTTGGGCAAGTGAAGCGTTTGGACGGTCAAGCGTGTGTAGAGAAACGTCCAGCAGCGGGGTTATTAATGAATTTCTCACGTGGTTGTGAGGCGGTTCTACAGCTGATGGTAGCTGAGTCCGTGCCGGCTAGTCCGATGGTCCTGAGCGGCGGGGGCAGTAGCAGTTGCAGTGATGGATATCACTCGGATGACTCCACGAGCGAAGAAAAAAGGTTTGATTAACTTTTGAATTTTGTTTTAGATATAGGCTAATTGGTATGTTTTGGCTATTTACAGTGAAATGGTAACGCATTATCGCACTTTGTACATGGAGAACAGGGTAGATACGCTGGAGGCTTTAGATGGTATACCCCAACTGAAACATGCTCAAAATTTGAAAATGAAAATACTCTTCTCGATAATTGTGGTAAGTCTAAGGTAGTGTAAATACAATTCGCAAGAAAACACTCAAGAAATATTTTATACTCGACTTGAAGTGATTTTTATTTAAAATTTTGTACAAAACTTTCTCCAGGATGCAACAATGTTAATAAGGTCGTCGGTTCCTTTAGCGCCTTCAATTCGAACCACTTAGCCAGCTCTACTATTTTATTTTGTGTTGTTTATTTTATGTTGTGTCTCTTATCTTTCTACATTTTTTAAGCTTAGTTGCAAAGAGTCATTGCACTTAAAAAAATTATTGCATTCCACTATCACTTTCAATTTTAATGAATACAAGTACTTTAGCAATCAATTTACTTCAGTAAAACCACTTGATAAAAAATATCAAACAATTTACCTGATCAACTGAATAATGATGAAATGCTTAAGTGGCACCATGCCCGCTGATTTGAATTTATTACGCAGGAGAGCCCGAATTCAACGGAAAATTATATACAAAATGCATGCTGATAGCGAGATAGAAAGCAGTAATTGCAAATGCCTCAAGCTAAATATTTATTTTCGCGCCTGTGCTAATAATTTAAAGGGGGAAAGAAATGAATAATAAAATATGATCCTTTGTTGTTGGAACAAAACGTTCGAATGCGCATTTACAGCCTCTGCCTCTGCATATTTTAAAAATCGATTTTTCCGCGATTCGAAAGTGGTGCTCCTTGACCAATCAGCATTTACGTTAACTAAAAGATTAAAAAAATAAAAACACCTTGGGTGTGTTACATTAGGCCCTTTCGCAAAAATTTTAATTTGTTCATTTAGACTCAAAAGCTTTATAAAATTTTATATTGTATGAATTTTGGCAACGAACGCCATTGGTTCCCAATATAAGTGATTATTTTAAAACAACTCAGTTGGAATTATAGTTTTGCATTTTCAATTTTGTTCTTTCTCCCACAGTTATCATTTCGTTTATGTCATGGTATGCGCGAACGAAAAGTAATGGAAGTACGTCGATTATTAAATTGTCCATTAGATGCTTCAAATGAGACTACGCTCAGCCTAGATCGATCAGTCCGAACGTATTTGTTCGAAACTGTTGAATCCTTTCCCCTGGGGGATGTCGAGCGTACTGTTTTCAATCAGGTAGGATATACCTTAAAATTCTGTTTACTAAATAGTAATGGCGCCTGGTAATAACAGCTAATTACACCACAGGTACTTTCTACGTTACACGAATATCCCTGCTTGGAGTCCTGCCCCGCTCTTACGCATTTCGTAAGCGCCTGTGTGCGTTTAGCTTGGCGTATGATTAATCAAAAGTCACCTTATTATCTTGACAGTGATTTTAATCTTGGTAAATACATATCTATACTTATAACATCAAAAAATACATAATTGAATGAAATATTCCACTATTTTCTTTTCTCTCAGGATTTCTGCGTCCAGAGAAGCATGAGCGACACTTGCATTCCGATCGTCGATCCGATTTGATTAAGGCATTCGTGTGGCCAGCGGTAATGCAAAATAATCGTTGCGTGTTTAAAGCGATAGTTGCAACTTAGTCCGATCGATGAACTTTCGTTAATAAAAAATAAATATCATACACACATACATACATACATACATAATTAGTCTTAATCATAATTTGTACAAAAATTTACTTAAATATGTATATTTGTTTGACTAAATAATAAGTATATTAATAAATTTAACATTAACTCAACTTTTGTATATACATTTTCTATGAAACTATCGGTTTTAATAATAAATTTAAGCAAATATTTTTGTTTGTACATTGCAATGCATTACAGCTATAAAAATCGATAATATCACTTGGCGAATTGAAAGTCTTCTCATTTGGTTTCTGCTGCCCAATGCCATAAAGAGTTTTGCCGTTTATTTGTCTTATGAAGAGATGAAAATATTGCTGCTGTGCATAAATCGTAACAATATATTTAATTGAGAGATCCTGTTAAAATGCATAATAAAAATGATGTATTGAGTACAATGAAATTTGGCAAATAGTTGAGTTTAAAAATTCCATAAATCAAACGAAAATTATGCAGTAAATGAAAAATGTGGGAGTCAGCAGATCATATGACAGCGTCACTAGTGGAATTTACTACAACTTAGTTAGTGAATCACTTAATCTTAACGAAAAATCATTAGTCGCGATCTCGAAAAAACGCCCTATAAAAGTTATTGAATTCCACTGCTTATCAAAAATGAACTTTTGGTCTATGCTTTGAGGAATCGCCATCTGGGGTGAAGAAAAACTTCTTATCTAAAAATTAAATTAGATTCAGTAGTTTTCAAACAAAACGAAATAAATCCAAACATCTTTCTGACTTAACATTAAATCTCGTTATCCCATAAATGTAATTTTTTGGGCATATGTTTGTTGTTATATAACTGCTATAATGTATAATAATCTAATAATCTATCCATAATGTATAATAATCTATCCATATCACGGTAATCATATAATCTCATGTATGTATGAACTTTTTATAAGTAACTTATTGCGTTTTGGTTTGGAGCTCCTCAACTGTCCTCTTCTCTATATTTACTTTACATCACTCAGTACATCGTCTAAAATCTTTATAGTTGTGCCAAAAATCAGCTTTCTTTTTTTACCGTATGAACCATGAATAAAAAACTAAGACAAATGCTCTCTTGTAAAATTTTTATTTTGTCCCTTTCGATAATTTGGCGAAAAGTGGTGGATATTTTCTTTAAAATATATAAAATACGCAATGTCTGGTAAAGTCGACATCCTGTCGGCTTGAAAACGTAAAAACGAGAAGAGCATGTCTGAGATTTTAATCTAACCAAGTCGCACCCACTTTAGAGTTAACATCTATTACAAATCATATTTGGAAATATTATTTCAAACTTTACCGTTTCTTTGAAGGGTCGTACTAAGCATGAACCATCTTCTCTGCAACTCAAAATATCCTCAGCAGTCGATCGATCAACGAGCCGATAATATTGTTCCGTTTCGATTTTACGCTGCTCGATTTCCAGATAATTCGCATCGATGTCATCTACAAATTATAAACATAAAGCATTCATTTAATTTAAGTTAGTTCTTTAACTTTCACGCTGCAAAATTTTATTTTATGCTTTCGTTGAACCACTCTAATGTACATACATACAAAATAGGGATACTACACAGCTTCGACTTCGATTCAGAAATGTCAAAGCTTCTTTTTTATTCAAATGTCTGGTTTTCATTAGGTCAAATTTTGACAAATTCTATCGACTTTATCGAAATAAGGAACCAAATTTGACACCATTTGACCTAATGAAAACGTGGGTATAAGTGCAGAATGCATACATTTCACAAATCAAAAAAAAATATTTATATGGATCGAAAAGTTGAAACGTATAATTTTTTTGGTGCAAATAAAAACTTTAGGGGTAATTCCATGTAAAAGGGCAATTTTAATTTTTATTAAATCGAAATATCTTTCAAACTACTTATCGGATTAGAAAATGTTAAATACCAATAGATAGGTAATAAAAATACCTTTCTAATTGTAATTTCCGATCAGTTTGATTAATTTATATGTAGTTTTCAGCTTTTCTGATCTATTAGGGTCAAGTGCAAATAAAATACGATTTATTCCACCATTTAGCCCAACGTTTCGATAATTATCCTTATCTTCTTCTTGCTATATGCAAAATTGTGTATTTCCATTATAAAAAGGTAAGGTTAATTTTTTTTTTTTTTTTTTGAGTAAAAAATAGGGACTAAAAGTGGTTTAGAAAGGTGTTCTGCACATAAATACCATGGAATTTTTCCTTTTACGAAAGGTTAAAATCACTAATAGTGGACATTTCATAATAGGAGAAACCATAATTTTGTAAATTATAAAATAACCCAGTGGGAAAGTAGGTAATGCATTACCTTTTTCATCCATGAAAAGAAGCATGAGCAAAGTAACGCATGAATAAATATTTGAAAAATCTTCCCATGTAATGTATTTCGTTAGGTTTTATTTTTCAAAAACATTACTTTTCCTATGACATTGCTGTACAAAAAGTAATTCGTGAATTCCACTATACATAAAAAATTTTATAGGGGATATACATTAGCAAACATTACCTTTTCCCACTGGGAATAGAAGGGAATTTTTCCTTTTACGAAAGGCTAAAATCACTAATAGTGCACATTTCGTAAAAGGAGAAACCATAATTTTGTAAATTATAAAATAATAGAAAGGAATTTTTTTTAATAATGGTAAGATAGCCATTCTAAAGGAAAATTAAGTATTTGATCGTTTTTGAATGAAATTTGCTTTTTTGTTCATTTTCAGTACATAGTGTGTCAAAGGGTTAATAAAGTATACATTGAATGAAAGGTATTTCGAAGAGAAAACTTAGGAACAAACAATTTTAAAAATCCATTCACCAGTTTGCAAGATATTTTGAAATGAAAAAAAAAAAAATGTTTGACCTTTGACCTTGAATATATTTTTAACCCTTTGAGTGCACCAAAAAGAAAAGTACCGTTAAATTCCGCGTAAAACCCTCTTTCAAGCCCAACTTTTTTTTTTTTTTTTGACAAATGTATGTATTCTGCACTTGTTCCAAAACGTGCCTAAACCTCTGGTTCCGATTTCGGTTTGGGCTATTTGGAGCCACTTTCCGATTAAGATGAGGTAACTAGAAAAATTCGGTTCCGTAACATTCCTAATACATATATACAATTATAAGTTACTTAATCATTACGTTAAAACCTACCAACAATGACGTAATCGTGATGCTGAAATGATCTCGCTAAAACACGTCCCCTTCCGCTAATGTCAAGTCCACTTTCATCACAATCTTTCTCATTCGACTCCCCTGAAACGTGCTGACTTTGTTTATAGTGCAAACAATAATCACAACAAACGCAGCGTTCTGAACTTGAACAACATGAAAAACACGAACATAAATTGCTGTTATAGACGGAATTGATCACATTCGTGATGAAGCGTGCGAGTAAATTATGCAAAACGGTCCAATAGACGCGTAAACACCAGCACATAGTGAACGATGGCACAACAACAACTTGATGACGATCGTAATGATGATGAGATAACCGGTGACGTGCACCAGCCGTCTGGTCTGTTCGTAATAGGTATGTAAGTGGGGATGAATTTCAAAGTGTTATTAAAACGTTCAAATGTGTTCACTGATTATTATAAAATGTCTGGCACAAACGCATGTTTTAGTTCTTCAAGACCTTGACATTCAATGATATTGAGCAATATTAGTTTGCGCGCCACACATCTTAAGCGAGAGGGAGTTGCTAGTAAACTGCGCACCCGAATCCCGCATAAAGCCGTTTATCGTATTAATTACGAACGCTTTAAGTAGAAAATAAAAACAAAACTAAATAAATAACAGAACAAAATAAAATACGTATGGTAATATTAATTGTATATATGTACATTTGAATATATCCCAACAGATCGGTTGAGGGAGCAACACCATGTAGAACATATTTATTAAAAAGTATTTGGAGCGGACAGTTATATACCCAGTAGTGGGTGCTAGAGATAGTCGAACTTGAACTTATGATTTTCCATTGGCTTTCGTAAGAATACCATACAGATATTAGAACACTTTAAAAAACCAAACTACCTCATTCGATTGAATTTTTGTATTGAAAATACAATTCACCGTATTTTACACGGTTGAACTATCAAATTTAAATATGACAAGACTCAACAACACCTGTTTGCCACTACTGGGTATAACCACACTTGGCAAAAGAGACCAGTATGAAAGTGTAATCCATATGCCCGACGATCAGTGAAGTATGGACAAATGCAGGCTGACAGACATATGAACATCTCCATACATACATCCATAGCGAAAGTGCAAAACGGCGTATAAACCTTTTGGAATGCCGAGTAAGAGATGCCATCTTCTAGGCGTTATTGTGATTAAAGTTATTAAGTAAATTTCAATCCGTTAATTTTAAACCCACCTAATAGCTTCAATACCAGAAACTTTAAAATCGTTTCAAGACAGATCTAGCTTAAGGCTGATTCTGGTCGTTTTTTTGTCGTTCCACCGTGTAAGTAGCAATTCGATCGATTCACACCTTGTATTTGAAGGTTGAATGAAAAATCGACGAGAAAATCGACCCGTGTAAATCAGCCTTTACACATTTTTGCATTTGGTTATTAAACGGTTTTGCATTTATACTGAAGTATTTGTCAGCAAGCTTAGCTATCTGCATAAAAGACGAATTGTCGCCAAATGTGGGATTGCCCTCGTCGTTCTCACGTTTCATTCATACGAGAATATACCACATAATTACTTACATTCATACATGCCTACAAATGTTATAATGTGTACATATACATACACACTTTTTCAGTTGTTTATAAGTTTCTTCCGGATCGGTTGTAAATGGTATAAAATTATGGATTTCACTTGGTGGTATCATTCAGGATTTAATCTTATCAATTTTGTTTAGCAAAGACTGTAGTTATATTAGGGCGATTCAAAAAAATTAAATTTTTGTAGATCTTAACCAGGGGTGGATCTCGGGTGGGGTTTTCAGGTTCAAACCCCCCTTCGAAATCCAAAAATTCATATTCTTCACAACAATTTTTCCATACACATTAACTTAACAAGTACAACTCGGTTTAAAAATTAAAAAAAAAAAAAAATTGTATGATTGGAATGAAAATTATATCGGTTATGTTTGCAAAATGTTTGTGTCAATTTATAACAATTTAAATTGTGCTACAAACAGTGTCGAATCCACGGAGTGGATTTCAGGTTCAAACCCTTAGTATTATTATTATTATTATAAGGCCTTATTACACCGCGACCATTAATACTCTATTGTGTGACCTATCAGCTTATTGCTGTATGCGGAGGCTCTTTATAAATTTGAGCACCTCTTCAGGTTTTTTATTTCATATCACGAACGGATTGAGAGTGACACCACGTAGGTAGCAAACTCTCTTTCTTGCTAACGCAATGCATTCGCAGAGTATGTGAACCGGCGTTTCATCGTCCAGTTCGCAAAACCGACAAATTGTTGTATCTGACAGATTCAATTTACTCAGGTGATAACGTAGACTACAATGTCCCGTATAATACCCAGTGCGGGTTCTTAGATCCACCCTTCTTAGATTTATGAGCCTGGCCTATGATCTTTGCGACGGTTCTATAAAGAGTTTGGCCTGCCTCTGTCTGTAGTAGAAATTAAGCAAAAAATACAGTAAAAAATACGCGAAAAATATAGTAAAAATTACACAAAGATATATTAAGTCACACGAAAAAAATTAAAAACTGCCAACACTAGGAAAGTCAGTTCCGGGACTCTGCCATATGGAAAATCCCTGTATTATCGGCATAAATGTGCGTGCGTTACTATCTTTGCCTGTGTACAAACGTCAAATCGAAAAGTCACGCAGAACAAAAATTGGAAATCAAGTTAGGTTTTTACGCAGTGCATTCAAGTTCGGTTGCTCCCATACAAGTTGTATGTGCATGACCCATTTTTGACAGAAAACGCAGTCCGTGCGTTTATATTAAGTCAGGCTGTTACTCCTCCTCGAACTTAGATGATTTGCTGAAGGTCATCAAGTCCTTTATATCCAGCTCCGTAACCTGGCGTAGGCTAACTAGGAAGGGAACTCCCAAAAAGCGCATTCTCGCGCCACTTAAAGCCGAGCAGTTGCAGATCAGGTGCTCCACCGTTTCCTCCTCCTCATCATCTTTGCAACTTCTACATCATCGTCGGTAGGGCACACCTAGTCTTTCTGCGTGCCTATCAATAAGGCAGTGCCCAGTAAATACACCTATTAATATGGAGATTTCTCTTCTCCGTAGGGCATAAGTGTGTCTTGATCTTTTATGCCCCCATTTCGGCCAAGTTTGTTTGGATGTCCGGCACCCTGGATATTGCAGCCATATTTCGTTGGCTTGGCGAAGTGTGTACGCTTTCAGCATTAGCTGGCATGTGACAAACGGCATACCTAAGTGCTCTTTATCCCGAAGAACCTGCTTGGTAGTGCGCTGCCTCGCAAGTTTGTCTGCCCTACAATTTCGCCAATGTCCCTATGGTTTTTTTTTTTTTTTCAGGTGAGAAAGCATCGAAAGCCTTAAAGTCAGTATGGAACTTAAACCAGCACTAACACTCCTACCGTCATGTACCGATCCCCCCGGTACTACCGTGAAGTATTCCGTCGGGAGGTGGCTTGAGCACTAGGCTCAACGTCTGTTGGACATCGTAAAACGTCCATTTCAGTTCTTGACTGGGGATCTTTTTATGGGATTTTTTCTTTCTACTAGCTGGGAGTGTTCAGACTTGTTCAAGATTATAAAAAAATTGTAATTATAAACGTACGTAGCTGCTATCAGGTTGAAACCTGTATATCGATGTTGTCGTCGTCAGGAGATTGGATTGTCCATGATTACAACCCACAACTACGCTTTCCTTTCCCTGATAGGTACGACGGTTGGCCGAGGTTCCAATACCGCATCTATTAAGTCAATAGTATTTGCAATTGAACACTAACTCGTAAAACGGCTGTCCTGACAGCCACGGCAGTTGGAGAGGCTGTGTTTCCAATGTGCTCCCAGTTCTTATGTTTTAACTACGCAATTGGCTCAGGTTTGGGTCACGCAGGCCAGGCGGTGGAAACGGCCGTGGGTCCAATACCAAATGTACCTAAGTCCCGAGACCCATGTGAAGTTCACGCGTCGGTTCAGAGTTGAACGATTAAGAGCCAAGGGATTTGATGGGCGCTTGGCTGTCGCTGAGAATAATCTATCCAAGCCACGGCAGGCTGTATAAAGAAATACCAGCCATTTATCTGATGTTTTCAACGTGTTTATGAGTTGTACGGGAATAATTCCGACTGGCTCGGCAGCCTTAAACGGTTCGAAAGAAAAGACAGTAAAAATACGCAAAAAATATAATAAAACCTGCGCAAAAAATAAAGTAAAGAAACGCATAAAATATGGTAAAAATTACACAAAAACTAGTAAAAATTTGCAATATAAATATAGCAAAAATTACGCAAAAAATATATTAAAAATTGCGCAAAAAATATGACAAAAGTTAAAAAAAAGATAAAAAAATTTACTAAAAAAATAAAGTAAAATTTACACAAAAATACAGTAAAAGTTACGCATATAAATTAAAAATTACCCAAAAAAACATGGTAAAAAATACAGGAAAAATTACACAAAAAAATAATAAAAAAAAGTTTTAAAAAAGTGCCAGCAAACTACCAACTCATTTCTTTTTTTCGTTTATGTAAAACACATTCGGTAACTTTTTAAACTATGTATTTACATAAGTGATACCTTGCATCTGACATTGGCCATACTAACAAATATATAGCTTTGAACTTTCCAAGACTATATCGTCCCTGAGCCTATAAAAAACTTATACATATCCGTTTTTTAGTGTTTTTTTTTTTTTTTTTTTGTCGTTGCACCGTGTAAATTGCAATTCGATCGATCTACACCTTGCACTGGAAGGTGGAAAGCAGTGTAACAACAAAAATCGAACAGAAAAACTACCCGTGTAAATGATCCTTTATGCTAATTGTGTTTTTAAGACGTGAAATTATTTTTTTTTGACCAACGTGGCCATTTTAAGGATTTGCGCCTTTTTTGAGTGTACTTATATCTGTTTTTGAATCTGGTATTTTGGTATACATGCAGTCTTTTTACCAAATGCATAACCGTTTTCAGACCATTTTTTAGTACTGGAAACAGAGAGCTTTTTTCGATAACTTCTAAACTCGTTTTGTTATAAACGCGGCCGAAGGCCTCCAACTCAAAAAGGGCGCTTTTCGCATTTATGAGTCCGAAATGAGTGTATTTCCCTTCCTGCGATGGTCGTCCGATATGAGCTAAATTTCATATATTGAATGAGCCTGAATAGGAGTCATTTATGACTCTTTTTTGCATCAGAAACGGCTGATATAGAGTGTAAATAGGAGTCATATATGGCTCCTTTATAAAGCTTTTCAGATGCATTTAGGACTCTTACAAAAGTCATATGGTACACATTTTGGGTTCTTAAATGGCACCATTTTGGGATTGGGATGGGGGCACTGGAATTGGGGAAGCATACATGAAACTCGGGCATTAGACATATTCGTGGGGAGAACCCTGGAAATATATATATCTCCTGTGACAACAAAAACAAGTAAGTGGCTTTCCCGTGACACATGCAAAACTCAAGTACATAAGACCAATTTTCTTTGAATGTAACGTTAGCAGCGCTCTTCAATAGCTCATAGTGCATGTTTCCCTTTTATTCCCGAGTTGACTTAAAATGCAAGCTTCAGTTTTTCGTACCTCAAATAATGGCTGAGTTATGAGCATTTGAATAGCACTGCTAACGTTACATTCCCAGAAATAAGTATTTGGGAAAATAACTGGGACTTGGTTTTGCATTTGTCACCGGAGAACTACTTACTTGGTCTTTTGTGTCACTGGAGATATGTGGTACAATGCGGCAAAGAATCACTTCTCTGTTGGTAGGTATACTTATGCCATCCACCAGGAAAAATCTGCAACATACCATAATATAGGTGTCCAGAAACAATTTCAGAATTAAAGCCGAGAAAAGTGTATATTTATCAGGAACAGTCCGCACGTGATGTATTGTGATTGAATTTTTATTTGAAATAAAAAAATTTTCACAAACAAAATATGAATATTTGTTCAAAAGCTGTTTTGTTAAATGAAACTCTCGGAGTAAAGTCATATTTTTCATCAAATTGGAGTCATAAAAGACTCCTATATGATCTTGTTTCAGAGGCTCATATTTTTCACATATTTAGGACTCATATCGGACTCCTAACTTATGAGCACTCCGAGAATCTTTGAGGAGAAAAGACGACCAAAATTCCCAAAGCAAGTGTTTTTGCGGTTACGGCAAAAGCAATGACAACCCTAAAAAATGGTAAAAATCTAAACAAAACAGTTTTCCCTGGAAATTCTTGTTAAAAAATTTTAAAACGGATTTTTTTTATTTCATCTACTTTGGGAATTTCGTTACTCCAATCAACACGCGACAGCAGTGCCATCCGTTGTTTCAACCTGATAACTACAACGCAAGCAACAGAGTTGTATTAGCGTTCAGTGAATTTTAAAGAATTTTTGAACAAAGAGGAATTAAGAAATGTTGACAGTTGCTCCAGTTGTCGGTGGGGTCATTGCAAGGTTATTCTTCGTTCGCACATCGTTTTGCAAAGTAGGTGAAAACTTTGTTACAAAATTTGTTGCAACTTTTAATAAATATTTATTCCAACATATTTGCAGGTTTCACGTTCTCTCAGCAGCTGCGATAAAGGCAAGAAAATGTCGCGTAAATTTTGTGTAGGTGGCAATTGGAAGATGAATGGCGATCAGAAATCAATTGCCGAGTTATGCAAAGTACTCTCTGATGGTCCATTGGATCCCAATACTGAGGTGTATGTGGGTGTGCCTGCCCCTTACCTCAAAATTGTACGTGACCTTTTGCCCTGCTCTATCAATGTAGCTGCACAAAATTGTTACAAAGTTGAAAAGGGCGCTTTCACCGGAGAAATATCTCCAGCTATGATTAAAGATACTGGTGCTGGTTGGGTAATTTTAGGCCATTCGGAACGTCGCCAGATCTTCAAGGAGAGTGATGAGCTTATTGCTGAAAAGGTTGAACATGCCCTAGCAGCTGGTTTGAAGGTGGTTGCGTGCATTGGTGAAACACTAGAAGAACGTGAAGGCAATAAGACCCAGGAGGTAGTTGCTAGACAAATGTGTGCCATAGCTCAAAAGGTAAAGGACTGGAAGAACGTTGTGGTAGCCTATGAACCAGTTTGGGCTATTGGAACAGGCAAAACTGCTACACCCGAACAGGTTCGTTGATATTTTACAATTATACATATTTTTACCTACTCTATCTGAAATTGGTTTCATTACAGGCTCAAGAGGTCCATGCCTACCTTCGGCAATGGCTAACTGACAACATATCCAAGGACGTGTCTGACTCTCTGCGAATTGAGTATGGTGGGTCAGTGACTGGAGCAAATTGTAAGGAGTTGGCCAAAAAACCTGACATTGATGGTTTTTTGGTAGGTGGAGCATCTTTGAAGCCGGAATTCGTACAAATCGTCAATGCAAGACAGTAGATATTTAGAATAATACAAGAAACGACAGCGCGACTGCCCATTAACCCAACCAACATAAGCTTGGAACAGAAATCACTTCATCATTATCGATCTAGCAGAATATGTATGTTATTATCGGCTCTGCAGAGTTATACAGCTAGTCGGCAAAAGCTGTCGCATTGTTATTGTGAGACTAAAATTTTGAAAAGATTGTTATTTTAAAAGATAATTCTTAAATTTTTTAAAAGATTCAAAATTGTATATAGAAAATATTAAGAATATCCATAGTTTTATATTTTTTAACCGAATATCATGTTCAATTTATTATACTCAAATTGCTGGGAGTTAATTATAGATTATGAAATAAATGTTGTTTAAATTAGAAAATTTATAGTAAATGTGCATGTTTTGGCTTTTGATTTAAACTTCAAAAATGTTATCAATTGCAATTCGTTCATAGATTGCGTAATATCAATGCGCATGTGATAAAGCTCCAATGAACTTGGCAGGCTCCCAATTTTAGTGAAAACGATTTTCTTTTAGTTGTTCTGAAAATCCTTCCGTTATTTTGATTTGAGCTTGCTTCGAGATTTTCAAAGGCCCTAACTCATTTGAGTTGTAATTAAAAAACTCAACTTTAAAATAGCTGAAGAGTTGCTTACAAAAAAAAGCACTAAGTGAGATGTGCTAATTAGAAAGAAGAATCTATGTTTTATGTCCCCTCCTTTGAGATCTTTTTTTTGTCAAGGCAAACTAGAGTTGTTGTTGTTGTTCTTGTTGTTAATGACAAAAACACTTCCCGAAGGTTTTGGGGAGTGATGTCGAAATTGACAGTCCTTGGCCGGATATGAACCCGGTACGCTTCGGTTGTTGTTGTTGTTGTAACGAAGTGTAGCCCTGCCCAGCGTGTACTTTTCCTTAACCTAAATTGTCATCAATTTCTTCTAACGGGAGTCCTAGGAAACTTGCAGTTTCGACAGGGTTGGACCAGAGGGAGATGGGTGTTAGAAGAGTGGGCTCCGAAGAGCAGGTAAATAAATGGTTGGTATTATGGGGTGACGAGCCGCATGCCGGACATTCATTCGGCACGTCAAGGTCTAGTCTGGATAAGTAGGAGTTTAACCTGCTACAGTATCCAGAGCGTAATTGAGCCAGAGTGACCCTTGTCTCTCGAGGAAGATGACGCTCCTCAGCCGCAACGCGAGGTGGTTTGGCGTGCAAAACGGCGTTCAGTGGACAGAGCGAGACATAGGACGCAACGGACGTGGCATGGATGTGCTTCAGGGCCTGCGTATGTACCTTTGGATCAAACGGCGAAAGTGTGAGGTGCCGGATCTCATCAAAATGCTCACGTAGATGTGCCCTTACGGTCCTAGGAGGTGGCTCATACTCAAGCAGTAGTCTGTTGGGATGTTGTGGTTTGCAACAGTTCAACAGGTACTGCTTGTTTAGCATTTCATTGTGCTCCAAAACTGGGAGCATTTCCACCTCATGATGTAAATGATGTTTTGGAGACATAAGGACGCATCCCGTGGCGGTTCTGAGTGCGGTGTTTTGGCAGGCCTGCAGTCTTTTCCAATTAACCTCAGCAAGCCCCGGCGACCATATCGGCGACGCGTAATTCAGGATCGGCCGACCAATTGCTTTATAGGTTGCCAGCAACGTTTCTTTGTCTTTACCCCAAGTGCTGCCGGCTAGCGACTTGAGAATTTTGTTGCGGCTTTGTAGCTTAGAGACAAAAAACTTCCTTTCGGTACTGCCCGACTGTCTCGGGAGCTCCACAGTCCGTCAGTACGTTGAAACAACTGACAGCAAAGAAGACTGCGGGTGTTTTTATGCGTAACAACAGATACGACGGATAAGTCAAAATAGAGTTTGCTCTAAAATTGACGTACGTCACGTACATGACTGATTCTGCTGAACGCTTACGTTTCCTAGGACTTCCGTTAGAAGAGCTTGATTAAGATCATCGGAATGCAGGACGAAATACTGCTAACAAAAACAACAACCTTGGGCATATTCTTGCCACCTCATGGATGACTTACACGGCTAGATTTTTTGGTCGATTTTTATCGTTCCATTGCGTCCTACCTTCAAATACAAGGTGTGAATCGATCGAATTGCTTTTTACACGGTGGAACGAGAAAAAACGACTAGAAAAAACCGACCCGTTGAAGTCACCATTGTTGTTGTTGTTGTTGTTGTTAACAGCAAAAACACTCCCCGAAGGTTTCGGGGAGTGATGCCGAAATTGACAGTCCTTGGCCGGATATGAACTCGGTACGCTGCGGTACTGCCCGACTGTGACCTAGACGTATTAGACAGGGGGTGCCACAGGGTGGTGTCCTATCCCCGACACTGTTTAATTTCTATCTATCGAAGATGCCCCCACCACCAGAGGGCGTCTCCGTCGTTTCATATGCCGACGGGGAAGGGCCCCTATACTGATGAACTCTGTACGAGAATCAATGGTTACCTCTGCGACCTTTCCAGGTTTTTCACTGAGCGAGATCTGACAATATCTCCGACAAAATAAACGGCGACGCTTTTTACGACATGGACGCACCAGGTGAGAAATGAATTAGACATTTTCGTTGATGGCACTAAGCTACCAACTGTCAGCCACCCAAAGTTATTAGGGATGACACTGGATAATACTTTCTCATTTGCTGGTCATGTGTCTGCAATGGTCTCAAAGGTACGTGGTCGCAAAAGATCCTCAAGTCACTTGCCGGCAGTACTTGGGGAAAAGACAAAGAAACGTTGCTGACTACATATAAGGCCATTGGCCGACCAGTCTTTGACTATGCTGCACCCATATGGTCGCCTAATGTACATAACACCAACTGGACGAAGTTACAAAATACTGCCATCAGAACTGCTACGGGATGTCTCCGCATTTCTTCCGAGTCTCACCTCCATCAGGAGGCAAAACTGCTCAATGTAAAAGAGCATGCGGAAATGCTGAGCAGGCAATTCCTTCTGAACTGCCACAAGCCAGCACATCCAAACCGTCATCTTTTGGACATAGATCCCCCCCCTTCCCCCCGAGAAACATAAGGAGACATCTTCGTAAGCATTATGATGAGATCCGGCATCATATTACCTTGCCGTTTGATCTGCAGAATCATAAGCGGGCTCTAACCGATATCCACACCGAGTCGGTAGACACTTTTGTCGGATCTCTACCTGTGAATCCCGTTCTGAACAGTCCTCCACCGGATATTGCTGAAGAAGAACGCACCTTACCAAGGGAGACAAGAGTCACCTTGGCACAGCTTAGGTCTGGATATAGTGTAAGGTTAAACTCCTACTTATCCAGACTTAATGATACAATCTTAAATACATGCCCTGCATGTGGTAGGACCCCCCATGATACTCTACATCTCTTCAATTGTTCATCTGAACCTACTCTTCTAACCCCTCTGTCCCTCTGGACAAACCCTGTTGAAACTGCACGTTTCCTTGGATTCCCCTTAGAAGAGCTTGATGAAGATCTTCGGAATGATCATACACTCTAGCCAGGGCAATGCATTGTTAACAACAACAACAACAACAACAACAACAACTGCCCGACTGTCGTGGTAGCGATTTGGTATGACCAGTGGAACCTTCTAGGTCATGTCATCCCTCCATCCATGAGGAAGGAGAAGATAGGTAATTAGAGGTGAGAGGCATCATATCCGTAGATCAACCATCGAGTTAGCACGTCATTACCTATGTGCATATTAGTCGCGTCTTGCGACCGGGATACCTACCTTGGGTATATTCTAAACCCACAACCCACAGGGGCCTGGAAGTCACTATTGCTCCAGCCTCGGATCGCTCTATTCAGGCCTTGACTAAAACAATTGATCCCGCGCGATTTCCTCTTCCAGGGAATATATTTTAGACCACATGGTTAGGGGTCGCGATCCCCCATAACCTTTTTTTTAGAATCAGAACGTTCAATTCGAGTGATTTACTGAAATATGCTTGTATATCTTTGGATTTCCTTTCATTTCATTCAAAATAATTGAAAAAATTACAATTGAAATTTGTGAAAAATTATAATTTTTTAATCAAAGAGTTTTTCGATTTATTAAATTTAAAATAATCCTTTTTTGGAAATTCGCGGATGGTAAACGGGAAATACTTTCGAAAACTGTAGTCGTGACAAAAAAAAATATTCGAAACCTAGCATTTTGTAATATCCTCAAAGAAGGTCGCAGAAACATAAATTTACAAAAAAAAAAAAATTGTGGACGAAAAAGATTTCCAAATAAAATAAAATTGGTAAATTTTTAATTTGCTCAATATAATTAATGAGCTAAATTTCAACGTGGGGAAGTAACTCCTACCAGGGCTACCACACAAAAATGGTAACCGGTTATATATTTGATATTATCGTGGTGCGTATTGATACGCCTGCGGAGCGATTTGATCATCCCAACCAATTTACCGTTGATGTCAATTTTAATAATGTTGCTCTTAGCATTACCGCTAGTCGGATAAATGTAGCCGAGTTTCGTTCCGGACGCAGTTATGAATTCGAGTCATCTCCAGATGACTTACGCGTTGACATGGATAACAATCCACTGAAGCTAACTGTAAAATATGATAACATAGTTATTGGTAAGTGGATTTATTCAATAATGGAACTCAAGCTCATTCATTTTTTATGAAAAAAGGATCAGGAGAAATGATTTGGCCGGAATCTGTGCTCAATAAAATAGCAGGCTCAGCAAACGAAATAACTCATATCGATGAGTGTGTTCTCATGATGGGTGAGGACAAAGTGGGCATGGTTGAGGTGATCATACGTTTGCAATGTAAATGTCAAGATGATGAGAATTGGTTTGTTATGATTGTAAACTTTACTTGAAAGCACATTCTAATAGTAATTGCTGAATTTGATTAGTGACGATTTAATGGCCGGTCGTGATGATATACGACAACACTTGGATAAGGTAATCAATCCGCATGACATCCTCTTTGTAGTTGGCGATACGACTAAAGATGACGAATGTGGCGATTTACTGCCCGATTCGAATCAATCGTGTGATCGGTTCACCACAGCTCTCGATCTATCACGATATCGTTCCATCAATGGACGTTTAGTTCCCACAACGGATATGCTAAACACCTGCGGGAATGCCGAATGCTGCGAATTGAAGGTTTGTCTATTCGAAAAACGACTTTATTTTTATTTTATTTTTTATACATACATAATGAGACCCTAAGTAATTTTTTATAGAAAATGTCCAATACATATCAGAAGCTTATCGATTCCATAACTGCTGGCAATGACAGACGATCCCGTCGTCCTACCACACACAAGTGTGATTGTCCAAATAATGACAATAAGTTTTCTTCGAGCAGCACCAGAGATAGTTCAGGTGTGTAGCGAAGTTTTTAATTTTTCAGTTGAAGAGGCTCAGTTGGACTCCTTACTTTCAGATTGCAGATTTCCTTGTTCCTGCTTTGCAAACCAACACTCTGAGGATGGCGCATTCGCTGGAGAAAAACTTATAAATATTTGTCCTCAAGGGCAACCAACCACTAATCAAACGGTTATGCATACACCGAGGTACGTAATGGGATCTTGTGGAATGTGAAATCCTGAAATCCTTAGCATCCGGAAATCTTAATATTCCAGCAAGCAATTGAAAGATTTAACTGTTTTGGAATCAACTGTTTTCAATCATCCCTTATTAATTTTGGTTTGAACACAAACCGGTTTCGACCTTTTTCCATCTTCAGTGTCATTTTTCGTTAGTCTTGAAAGTTTGTGTGCAAAAAAATAAAGCGAAACGGGAAAATTACCGAAGATGGCACATTGAAAACCATTCCAAAATAACTCAGTTATTTTACCCAGTCGGAAAAATTAATATTTAAAAAAGATTGAAAACTTCCTATAAAACCCATATCCTTGACTAAATCTTCATGATAGAGATCTGGCTGGTTTTGGTCAGGGTTCAAAATGCTTAAGCAGTATTAGCAAAAGCATCGAAAATTTGCTGATGCTGTGCTTTGAAATTTGTAATGCTTGAAAAGCAGCATGTTTGCTTTTGCTTTTGCTTAAAAAAATCAACAGCAAAAGCAGCAGCATTAGCAATGCCTCGAAGCAAACGACGATTGCTGATCGAAAATGAACAAAGCAGAAGCAATATAAAGCCTTGCTGCTCCTGCCATATTTGATATTTAATAAAATTATTGAATAAAAATTGTGTTTCCCACATTTTACGTTCCTGTAGTTGCCGAAAATACTATTAAATATATCGCACTCTAAATAAAAAATCGTCACATCTCAAAACTTTTTAGGCCGCTTTCTGGACTTATATTGCCTAATAAAAAGTAGTATAGCCAGTATGTATATACAATTTTTTTCTTTTTGACTATTATCGTTACTCTTTAAAGAGCAAAGCGATGCCAAGTTTTTCAAAATCAAATTACTTTTGTGCGATCTAGAAGTGTTTAACTGAAAGTTGCTCCGATTTCGAGTTGCGTCTCTTTTTGATTTAGTGTTCGATATAGTAACCTTAATTCACACAGTCCCTAACCGACATAAAAAAATTTTTACAGGAGAAGCAAAAAATAAAAATTGTTTACATTGAACTCATGCAAAGATAGCTTTGTTAATTTGGTATATCTCTGTTATTACTGCTAGTAACTACTTAAAATTTGTAATGTATTTTACTATATCATACTTAAATATGTCAATTAGGGCCTTTTCAGGTAAAATATGTAGGATGAATTAATTATAGCTTTAGTGCTGCTAAGAAGTTCGCTTTTTAGACTTGGCAGCAACACCAACCAACAAATATTGAAAGCCTTTCGATTGCTTTTGCTTGTGCTTTTAAATTTTCAATAAGCAAGCAAGAGCTCGATTGTTTGCTTATCATGATTTTTCGTGCTGCTGCTAAGCTTCGGTTTTTTTTTTCAAGCAAAAGCAAAAAATAATGCTGTGCTTTAAAAATTTTCGAACCCTGGTTTTAGTTCACATTCACCCAATATAGAGTTCGGCTTTTAAATAAATAAGATTTTACAAAAAGAAATCAAAAACAATGAAAAAGGGTACTAAAAAAACACAAGCCTATCAAAGGTACTAAAACAATGGGGTATACCAGAGATGTTAAGAAATGCATTCATCTCGAAATGCAATCCATACTCCCGGAATAACCATTTTGGATTGCGGCCTTTATTCGATTTCGTAGCAATTCTTATAGTACATTTACACCGCACCAAATTTTGCGAATTCAAATCAGCCAGTTCGACACTGTTTACACTGGCAAATTTGCATTTGGCTTCACCTTCCCTGCAAGAATCTGCTACCAGGACAAAAAGCCACCGAAGGAAAATGCATTACCGTGATGATTTAGACACCTGTAGAGTAATGATAAAAGATGATCCCATTTTCTTTAAAAAAAAAAAAAACTAGTTCAAATTGTTATTTACAGCTGTGCATAGAGCAAAAGTTATCACACGTCAATTACACTTTAAGGTTCTTGCTGGGCAATTCTAAATGTGGAACACAGACCGGGTTGCTATTTTGACGAACTGTGGCAAATGAGGTCAAATGTGATGGAATTCCGGGGCAGTGAAATAACGCCCGCGGAAATAATAAAATAAAAAATTAAAATTTTTTGAATAGACCCAGTATTTTTAACTAAGTTTTGAGTAAAGTTAGATTAATAAGGCTAAATATTTTAATTTTTTATTAAAATAAAAAAATGAAAATTTGGAATTAAAAATCGCCTGAGGCGCTTTTTTAAAGACCCAGTATTTTTAACTCAGTTTTGATAAATTCATAAGGCTAAATATTTTAAATTTTTATTAAAATAAAAAATTAAAATTTAGAATTAAAAATCGCGCGATTTTTTTATGAAAAAAAAAATAATTCTTTCCAATTATTGTTAAATTAATAGGACTAAATATTTTAAATAAAAAAAAAAATAAAAAATGAAAATTTAAATTTCCACACGGGGCTATTTACTTTTGAAAGCGGGCGTTATTTCACTGCTCCGGAAATCCACTGCACCGGTATTCCAATTTGGAAAATGATATTTGTATGGAAAAAAGCGCCAAATTTGCAATTTTTCGACAAATTTGGTGCGGTGTAAATGTACTATTGTTCCCTTTTGTTATTCTGGAATAATTCCGTATCCAGGGATCTATATTTTGTTTTAATAGCCACTTCTGCCTTTTAGACACTGCCCTGTTTGTAAGGAAAACGTATCCTGGCTTCCAAAGTTGGCCTGTTGTCCAAAATGTGGTTACAAACCGGTCCCGTACGTAGAAGAGAAAACCTATAACGAGAAAATGACGGCTGACCAAATACTGCAAGAATATCTCGACAAACAATCAAGTGGCACCGATCAGAAATTGAGCGATTGTTGTCGTGGTGAGGCTGGCGAAATAGCCTCTGCGCCTGATAAGAAAGAATGTCGTTGTACTTGTAAAAATGGCAAAGTTTGCGCCCATTGTCGCATACGAAAGTTGTGCGAGGATATATTTCAGCCTCCAAGACCACCGGAAGAACCCGATCAAGATTGTGGCAAATGTGATTCAGATGAAATGTTTAATGTATGTAAAACGAGTAGCAAAGATTGTCGTCCTTATTTGGCGCGTGTCTTCTCAGAACTGAGAGACTTGTATGATATAAAGAAGGCTCAACATAAACCATTCAAGCAAGATGAACGCTGTGAAAAAGAGTTACAGGGTTCAGGTGCAAATCAAAAGAAACTGCTATCTCGCGGAAGTCCTTCGAAAACGGAGAGATTAAAAAAGGATACCGAAGACGAGGATGAGACCCCCCGACGCAAGAAAAAGTCACGACAAAGATCCAGCCGAAATAGTCGAGAGCAAAGCAAGAAAGTGTAAGTAATATCGATTGGATTTTAACATTGAAATTTGATTTGTGTAACCTATATATTATAGGTATTCTTATGTTGGTGACCGTACCACCCCTATCAAGGATGTCCGTCACCAAAAATGTGTCAATGGTTTCAATATCGGGAAAAGAAATGTTCCACGTAATATGGGCTGGTTGTGGAATTTGGATACCAATGGCAAGCGGCGTGGTTGGAAGCCAGGCGCCATTCGTAAGCCAATAAAGGAGATAATGAGATTCTTTTTGAAAGACTACCCAGCCGATACGATACGTGTCTCACAGTATGCGTATCGCGATCAAGGTAGAGGAGATTGCACAGAACCACAAGAAGAGCTAGTACAGCGACCCACATTGCACATTTGTAAAAAGAATGATGAGTACTTCATTACACTACGCCCACTTAAAGATCCTGATACATTAAAAGAATGCGCCGATCCATACCTTAACATGAAGCCCATACAGTTTAAAATAACTAAAAATCCGTTGGTAGTAGAAATGAGTAAGTTGAAGCGTTGCCTCAAAGATATGGGCTTCGCGAAATGCACTTGTCATAAGCCGGTAATCGAGTGTTTTTGCCGGAGTTTCTTGGACAAGAAGAGGTTGGAATACCAGGTTAGTAAGGAATGCAGAAAGCGACAAATGCCCTGCTGCAACAGCACACTGGTGCTTTCCGATACTACAGACTCGGATGTGGAATTTGATTTCGGTGTGACACCACCTGCAGGCGTAATAAAGCCTGAGCGACTGAAGAAGCCGAACTTGGTTAATCATGGCACACAGTATGTTGAGAATGATTGGAATATTCAGCCGAAGTACCAATTACCCCCTAACCGATTCATGAAAACATACAACTGCGCGACCGGAGCACATTACGATTTTGGTGGTGGTAGTGGTTGGGGGCCAGGGGGCGGTGGGCCCGGAGGAGGATGGGGTGGTGGTGGTTGGGGCGGTGGTCCCGGTGGAGGATGGGGTGGTGGTCCCGGCGGCTTCAGAGGCGGATGGGGTCCAGGTGGTGGTAGAGGCGGTGGAAGAGGCGGTTGGGGACCTGGTGGTGGAGGAGGTGGTTGGGGTCCTGGTGGTGGAAGAGGTGGTTATGGCCCTGGCGGTGGAAGAGGTGGCTGGGGACCTGGTGGCGGAAGAGGTGGTGGGCCCGGAGGATGGGGTCCAGGAGGTGGAGCTGGACGTGGAGGACCAGGCGGAGGTAGAGGCGGTGGTCCCGGTGGCTGGGGACCAGGAGGCGCTGGGGGTGGTCCGGGTGGACCAGGTGGTGGTGGTGGCTTTGGTCCTGACGGTAAACCTATACCCGCTGGCGGTGGAAAGGGCGGTGGCGGAAAAGGCGGTCCCGGCGGTGGAAGAGGCGGTGCCGGTGGTGGCGGCGGCCCTGGTGGATCTGCATATCAAGCGTAAGTGCCATGAGGCAAAGCTCCGGTATTACTGTGTTATTCTTTGAGAAATCTATCATCAGCATGACCACGCTAAAAAACTTAATGCTCCGAACAGTTTTCGAATAGTAATTGAAGCAGATACTTTTATCGTATCGAGTAATTAATCCAAGCTCACCCGAACTTGCTGGACATAATAAATTCCAAGTGATCGTGAAAAGCATTAAAAACTGCAAAATACAGTTACATAATCATATATGTAGTTGCATACCTACACACACTCTTTATTTTATCAAAATTCTATGTACCAAATTAACAGTTAAACTATATAATCAATTCGTCAAATAAACATGTGAAAAGCCCTAGCACATCGAAAAGCTGTTGTCTTGAAACTTGTTGGAAAATCATTGGCTTCCACTATTCGAGAACTGGACACGGAACAAAAGTCAACACATTGGGGAACATTATTAATTTTAGCTTTTTGTTTTTCAATTTTCTATTTTCAATTGTAGGAGACTTCGTCGTGAACGTTTAACCGAAGTTCCTCCACCATTGCTTTGTATGATTGATCGTCGTCGAAAACCGGATCCATGTTGTTATCCATGCTATTCACCATGCTATCCTCCGTGCTATCCTTGTGGCGATTATTGTTGTCCGTGTCCAGAACGAATATGTTAATTATTTTTTTATAAACTAAGAAAATTAAAAACAACCAAAAAAATTAGTTACGTCTTTAATATTAATGCGGACTACATACAATTAATTTCAAACGCGGAAGCGGTTGACTCAATAATTGAGTCTGAATTGAACATCGTTATTTATTAAGTTGTCCAACTAGATACATAGTACACATCTATAGACAAGAGTTTGTAAGGCATTAGGATTGTAGGCGTTTCCGACCATTATGACTTTAGCAATACCAGTCATTTCCTATTTAATCCATATTATGGAGGTTCGATTTAGATTCCGAAAGGTTTTAAAACCAAGTTACATATAACGAAAGTCTTGATGAGGCATCCCTCAGATATGTAATTCTTGAAAGCCTTTTTATTTTATTTATTAACCCATAAAGCCAATTCAAAATCCGATTATTAAGAATGGAAAATAATCGGTAATCAAGCATTAAATGCCTTCTTAAAAAATAATCATTTAAACGGGTAATCATTACGATTTGTAATCATTATTTAACAGGCCTGGTATACATACACTCTAAAAACTCTGTTTAATATTGCCCAGCAAACCATAAGAGCTCTTAATGAGCGCATACGGGGCTCTTTCCTCTGAGCGCTCACATTCATAATGAGTATATAAAACAATCATAAACATTCATAAAATGCTCGTATTTGAGTGGCTTTTCCTAGGAAACTGGTCATGCATAAATGAGCTCTCGGTCTTATGCATAAACGATTATTTTTCTAATGTTTTTTTGAGTTCTTAAAAGAGTGCATAAAAATTTCATATTGAGAATTTGTGTACATACCTCCTTTATCAATGAATTATATTCTACAATTTGACGGTAGCCAGGTTTTGATAAGACAGAAATCTAGATATGCATAAAAATTATTCATCACAGCCAAAAACAATTTGATTCAGAATGCAACATACCCTTTTCATCCATGCATGTCTTCAATTATGGGCATGTTCAGAAAACACTCATAAAAAAGCTCATATCGTCGCTCCCAACGAAGACTAATACGGTTGAGGTTTCTGCGTCGAAGACTAACACACTTCGTTCTCTGTTCGCATAGTACTGAAAACTGAAGTGCGTTAGTCTTCGACTAAGAGAACGAAATGTGTTAGTCTTCGACGCAGAGAACGAACCGTGTTAGTCTTCCACGCTAACTGAACCGTATTAGTCTTCGTTGGGAGCGATGATATCAGGGGGATATCATGTAATCCGATCCGAAAGAAATTTCTTTCGGATTTGAAAAAAAGTGTTCGATTCTCTGTGAAGTCCAATATAAGAACTCTGAAAATTTTTTATTTTACACTTTTATGGCCATTTTCTCAAGTAAACCTTTTTTTTATCCTGCAGATAAATTTTAAAGTTTACTTGAGAAAATGGCACTTAATGTTGAAATTTAAATCTTTTATCTGTTGTAATTTCGCATCCTTAAAGGTAGGCAAAAAGTAACCTACCTTTTAGGTAGTGAAATTCCACATAAATCTTTAAGGTTGTAGATATTATTATGTTTCCTGTAGGAAATAAACTCTCGGGCCAGTTAAGAATTTATTAAACAAAAAGAAATAACGCCCGCGGGTGTTATTTCCCCGGGCGTTATTTAACTGCCCCATCTTTTTATATGTACCTTTTTTCCACCATCTATAGTAGATTTTTGAATTACTTATATATGGCATCGGATACTGCAGAGAAAGAGGTACGTCCATGTAAATTTTCAAATTGAAATTCCCAACGGTTTAGGAGATATGTATGACGTTTTAGGTTTTATTAAAAATTTTCTATATATATTAAAGTTTTCGAGAAAGCTTACCGTTTTCGAAAAAACCTAAAATTTTGTCCTTTGACCCCGAATAACTTTCTTAGCACACATGGGATCGATGAGGACTTTTGAAGTTTTCTATCTGAAAGTAAACCTAAGCTGTATGCAAAAACTTGGCTCTGTGGGAATTATTGTTGTTACAAATGTCTATTATTATGTAGTGTTCATGCTGAGTTTTAAAAGCAGCATTTTCCAATTTCGGTCGTACATTTCGAAGATGCGTTCATGCCTCCTCTTTTTGAAAATGCGCATGCAGCTAATTTTCGAATGCTTAAGGTGCGTTCCTACATCGCAAGTGGAAGTATGCTTGCCTTTTCAGATAAACTCCATTTCTTTTATAAAAGTGAGTTCGTGGGTAAAGAAACCGACTTTCTAAACAAACTTGGCAACTCTTCACCTCGAAAATTGCAACTTTTAACAGGAAAAATTATAGCATAAGTACGTTGACTTGCTCAGTGAGAAGATATCCTAATATAAACAGCGATTCGCCCAAAAGTATGCACCATTTTTTTCACTTTTTCTTCATACAAGGAAATTTTTGTTCGTACTGTATCTTCGAAGATGCTAAAGCTAATGCAGGGGGGTCACTCTGTATTGCGATTCGAAATTCTATGCGATTCGATAGTGAAATGCGATGCGATAAGCAAATGGTACTCTGTATTGCTATAGCATTGCTAACAGTGCTGCGTTCTGCGGCCTTTGGGTATTTTCTGGTTTGGGTTGGTATCACTGTTGTAAAACTAACCGTAAGTTGACAATTTTCATTGCATACTTCAAGTGAAGGCTTGTCCTATGCTTTTACCCATACCATTTCTTTTAATTTGACGGCGCCTAACTGTATGCTATGCTGCAAACACTTGTACTTGCAAAATATATTTGTATTCCTTTTATGTGTATTGAAATATGTGTGCATGCGTGTGCATATGCAAAATCACGTCCGTATAAACATAATTTTATTAGTTTAATTGAAGTTTTCTTGCAAATTTTTGGTAATTATTTTGTAAATTTAAAAGTTAAACAAAATATTTTTCAAAAAAAAATTTTTTTTTATTAACTAGCTGACCCGGCAGACGTTGTCCTGCCACAAATTTATTTCCCTCTCTGTTTCTCTAACCCGATCCCTATATCTATTTTAAACCATATCCCTATCTCCTTCATATAGGAGAAACCACGCCCCCTTTTTCCTTATCCCCAGTTTTTTTTTTAGGTGTCCGGGATTGATCTTATATAACTCCTCACAAAATTTCAGTGGTCTAACCTAAATACTTCTAGAGATATGGACTATGAAGTATTTTATTCGTATGGGAGGTGCCACGCCCCCTTTATCGTTAACTCGAGTTTTTTGGGAGGTATTAGGGATCGATCACATATAAACCCTCACCAAATTTCAGTGGTCTAACATAAATACTTGCAGAGATATGGGCTATGAAATGTTTCCTTCATATAGGAGAAACCACGCCCCCTTTTTCCTTATCCCCAGTTTTTTTTGGAGGTGTCCGGGATTTATCTTATATAACTCCTCACAAAATTTCAGTGGTCTAACCTAAATACTTCTAGAGACATGGACTATGAAGTATTATATTCGTATGGGAGGTGCCACGCCCCCTTTATCGTTAACTCGAGTTTTTTGGGAGGTATTAGGGATCGATCACATATAAACCCTCACCAAATTTCAGTGGTTTAACATAAATACTTGCAGAGATATGGGCTATGAAATGTTTCCTTCGTATGGGAGGTGCCACGCCCCCTTTTTCTTTATCTCCAGTTTTTTTTGAGATGATGGGATTAATCTTATTTAACTCCTCAAGAAATTTCAGTGGTCTAAACTAAACACTTCCCGAGATATGGACTATGAAGTATTTCATTCGTATGGGAGGTGCCACGCCCCCCTTTTCGTTATCCCCAGTTTTTTTGGAGGTGGTAGGGATCGATCTCATATAACCCCTTACCAAATTTCAGTGGTCTAACATGAATACTTCCAGAGATATCGACTATGAAATATTTCATTTGCATGGGAGGTGCCACGCCCCCGTTTTCGTTATCCCCAGCTTTTTTGGAGGTGGTAGGGGTTGATCTCATATAATCCCTTACCAAATTTCAGTGGTCTAACATGAATACTTTCAGAGATATCGACTATGTAGTATTTCATTCGTATGGGAGGTGCCACGCCCCCTTTTTGGTTAACCCCCAGTTTTATGGGTGAGAATGGTGTTGTTATCCAATAGGTCTGTACCGATTTCCAGGTCCCTACCTTAAACCCATTTAGAGATATTCACCTTGAAGAAAAATGTTTGTATGGGAGGTGCCACGCCCCCCTAATATTTTGTTCTGATTTTATAACATGACCTGCGCGTGGTAATAACAAACAACCCCCCTAAAGGAAGTATATGATTTGGTTCAGCCGTTTTCGAGTTTTAGCGTAACGACTGAACACCATTTCATTTTTATATATATAGATTGTATGGGAGGTACCACGCCCCCTTTTTCGATAACCCCAAGTTTTATGGGTGAGAATGGTGTTGTTATCCTATAGCTCTATACCAATTTTCATGTTCCTACCTTAAACACTTTTGAAGATATTCACCTTGAAAAATTCAGTTTGTATGGGAGGTGCCACGCCCCCTTTTCCGATTACCCCTTCTTTTATGTGTAAGAAGGCTTTTGATACCATATTGGTCTATACCAATTTTCAGGTCCCTACCTTGAACCCTTTCACAGATATTCTGCTTAAAAAATTTAGTTTGTATGGGAGGTACCACGCCCCCTTATTGGATAACCCCCGGTTTTATAGGTGAGAGTGGTGCTGTTATCCTGTAGCTCTGTACCAATTTTCATGTTCCTACCTTAAACACTTTTGAAGATATTCAACTTGAAAAATTCAGTTTGTATGGGAGGTGCCACGCCCCCTTAATATTTTGTTCTGATTTTAAGACATGACCTGCGCGTGGTAATAACAAACAAATCTCCCAAAGGAAGTATTTCATTTGGTTCAGCCGTTTTCGAGTTTTAGCGTTACAATTATACACCATTTCATTTTTATATATATAGATTTTGCGAAATAAACGCCAAAATAAACATGTTTTTCGATAAGAAAGATAAGTATACTAATAGCTCTACAATAATTTACAAGAATATGTTTAAAAATTTAATTTTATTCAAAATTGTTTAGCGGTTCGACTGCGTTTTGTTGTAGGAAGACAAATCCGAATGTACAAAGCAATTGACATTACACCTTCGCGATACAGAGTGTACGCAATTCGAGAGGGAAAAAATGAATGCGAAAAGGGAAAAAGAAAATCCGAAAATGCCAATTTCCGTTGCGATAGTTGAGTTACAGAGTGTCGCTAAGGCAAATGCGAAAAAATTTTCTTTCGCATCGCAATACAGAGTGACCCCCCAGAAATAAAGTAGCATTTAGTTGCGTTTAGCTTTCATAATTGTATGGAAAAAATGCTGCAGTTTGGGCTAAATGCTAAAATTGAAAATGGAGGCTCAGAGGTACATTACTTTTCATATTTGTTTGTCGAAAGCAATATATATTTTGCCCTGTAACCTGTTATTGATCGACCAATCTTGAAGATAGCGGCCATTTTAGAAAAGTAAGAAAATACAGATATTATTACGGTATGGAAAAGCAGTAAATTTTCGTAGGGTCTAGAAATATGGAAGCCTGAAACACGAAATTCTAAAAATTCGTAACTTTTCCGGATTTCAAGCCGTTTGCGCCACATCTAAATCTTTTTTGATTGGCCTAAAACTTTGTATATATTCGTTTTTGAGCTATTCGCATATTTTTAGGAGGCGAGAACAAGAATCCAAACACTTTTTCCCCCCTCCATACAACGAAGGGCCACCCTAGTTTTCACATTAACTAATTTGCAAATTTATAATTTCCTTACATAAATATTTACCAATGTATCTACATTTGTATGCTCGAAATTTTGCGATTAATTTGGAGGTGTTAAAATAATATTTAATCGTTAAACAAGTAAGACGTAACTGTCTTCACCAATAGAGCAGAAGGCCAAAAGTCGGCTGGACTAGAAAATTATGTGTATAATCTACAATACAATAGGAATGCGATATTTAGGATTTAGCATTTTTGCTAGGTCATAAATAGGTCGTTAGTAATTGTAAGAATGGTATGAGCGGTTGGTTAAAGCATCAAGTTACGGTATTACCCCGCCCACCTACCATACTCTGCTCCAGCAAAGTTGTTTTGAAATGAGTTTATGATACAAAAAAAACTTATGGCGACGATATACTAACATGGTATTATTACAACCTTTACCGAGATTTTTGTGCCAAGCATCTCTTCCAATTTGTGGTGTACTGCTTTAAATTTTTTCCTACAAATTCGTGGGACCTACAGTTTTTTGTCGACTCCGAACGGCATCTTCAAAGCAAATGAATTTTTGCTGAGAAGCTTATCATGAAATACACTCTGAGAGTTTGCCAAACCACTGCCGAGGGGCGACCCTTACAAAATGCTTTTTCAAAACAATTTTTGATGTTGGTTTCACCAGGAGTCGATACCTGGTCGCTTGGTGTAGTAGGCCGAGCACACTACCGCAACACGACGGCGGTCGCCTAGTTTATGATAAGGGCGAGGAGTAAACCGCCGAATTGCCATAACTTCTCAGAGGCTTAGCGTAGAACTTTAAAATTTGAGCAACTGATCATTGTGATGAAATGCTATCGATTCCTATCAAAAACGAAAAGACGGGAATAGGGTTTTAAAAAACATCGTACAGTAAAATACTTCGTTCTGGTAGAGACGTATACCCTTTGTTTCACTGGACGGTATAGAAACTTATCGAAGAGTTTTTTATAGTCATAGGTCCTCATATCTATGAAGCGGCAAAGCGGAACAAATTCACATACAGAGGAAAGATTGATAATTCAAATGCGTGAAAGGTATTGCAAAATCTTAAGAGTCGAGGGAAATGTGCAAAGCTTGGAATATTACAATTAAGACATTTGGTTTATTTACCATATAATAGGCAAACTAAGCATAAAAGCTTATAATATATTTTTTTTAAGGCATATGTACCTACCTATAGTATATGTACATACATCAAAAATGGGCAGTTTACGTGAAAATTCAGTGGCGTAGATAACCATTTTACTAATAATTCAATTTCACTCATAATATTTCAATTTAAATACATCAGATTTTCAAATTTTGTAAAGGATGACACCGGTCTATAATCTGGTCGATTTTTTCCGTTCATGGAATACGGCATAGCAACAAGGTAAAAATGTTGTCTTGCGCTATGAAGAAGACTTCATTGAAAAACTCCTCCATGTCTGGAGTTTTCTACGACACTGTCCTGCTCAAAAAGCATGAAATCTTTAGTGCCAGTTGGAGTAAATGTAGACGTTATTGATGTTGCGAATGTGAAATTTAAGTCATTTGCGGATGCAAACACTGCAATCCACAAATACGGTTGCAGAGGTGTACGTCAAGTATTTTGAAGAAATACGAGTACATACGAATTTTATTTGGTTAGCTGTGAAACCACACGACCATCGGCAACATATGTAAGATTTTGCTGTTTTTCTCTTCTGCTCTATATATGGATGTAAAGTTGTTCGTTTTCGGCCAAAATTTTCGAAATTTCGTATGCGTTTTTGTATATTTTTTTTTCCTTATTTGAAAAGAAGTGTGTGAAATTGAGATATTTTTTTATGGTGGTGAGTGATGCGGATGCGGAAGTAAAAATCCGCTTATCGAATATTCGCAAAGTGCCTAGTCTACATGCACGCACGCCCCTTTAAATTGCTTTCTTAAGTATATAATTACTCGAAATTTGTCACCTTTGCGTTCGCTCTGGTAATTATCATCGCTACACGTTACTTGCCACATATAAGCATTGCCGTATTGCGTGGGACGCGTCAAACAAAAACCGAACGCTTTTGAGGCAGCAACAAAAAAATGTGCTCTCATACGCGCAGTCAAAATTCGACGAGATGTCCTCATAGTCTGACGTGGGCTTACCAAAGAATAAACGCTATCGGTGTCGTATTGTTGCTGGTGCTACCTTTAATATACAGTCATATAGTAAATGAGAGTATCGATGGGAACGGTTATGATTATCAGAATGTTGACCCCACAAACTCTGAGAGTTCGTCGAATAGGGAAAGTAAAAATATTAATGAAGGTAGTGGAGTAGTGCGATCCTTTAGATTTCACGATTTCGAACCACGCTCCTTGGGCGAACATACCTGGCCCGTATTGGTGAAAGGTCGCAAAATAGAGCCGGATACTAAAATGAATCACAATGAGAGAAGGGATCGTCAAGTGCTAAAAGGTATGTCATCAAATCGAAAGCAGCGTGGCATACACCTAGAAGCTGACGGAAAAGATCTCGCTGTCAATTTGGAATTCATCGTACCATTCTTACGGGTGCCTGTAGCTCGAAGTATTCAACTTACTCAAACAGCTTTTCGAAAGCTGGCCGATCTGAACGTGAATACAATCTTGCTGGGTGGTGGTTTTGTGATTGCTGCGGCTCTAATTGTAGCATTCGTAAAAACGATTAGTGCACCGGCTTTTTATTATGAATATGGTTACAAGAAAGCTGCACGAAATTTCATGGATGATATCGAGTTTGCGAGCCCTTCGCTTGGGGATCGCGAAAATGTTGCTGCGAAAAAATTCCGTAAGTAACTATTATTAGTTTTAGTCAGAGCAAGTGAGTGGCCCTTCTACATGTACTTTTTGTTTAAATTTTTAGTTACTTTGGAACAAAGGCTATATGCCAACAACATTAATGTAACGGCTTGCGCTCAGCGTGCCATCTGTAGTTATTTTCAGAGAGCTACAAAATTTGTTCAGGCAGGAAAAGGATCGCCGGTTGAACGCATTATCGATGGGTTCGCCAAGTAAGTTTCCTCAAAACCAATACAAGTTTTCTCAAATGCATTTAAGTAAAAACTTTTTTTTTTAGCCTGGATGCTTTCAAAGGCTATTTAAATGGCACAGCTGTGATGGATGCAATAGACTCCGGACGAAAAAAAGATGCGACTACTTGTGAGCATACATTTCAAAGCTGCAAATGGACTAACATGCAAAATAAGGCCTTGGAAATTACTATGGATTATTTGATTAGTAACTTTTTAAAATTTCAATAATAGCTAAGCAAAAAAATGCGCAATCTACTTCGGGTCAATGAGCTATCTTTAAGGCGTATGAAAATTTTTCGAGCGGAAAACATGTTCTAAAAACTAGGAAGAGTGCGGGCTCTCCCTCTAAGGATGAAACGCTATCAAGAACAAAGCCGATTAAAATGTAAAATGATACCTCACCACATTGAGCGTCAGTTACCTGTTTTTTTTTTTTAAGTTTATATCTTGTCATCCTGTGTCTATTTCTAAACTTTAGCCGGATGCGCAGATTAAACTATCCGCCAGTCTCACAATTAGCCTGAAAAAGTGTTAGCTAAACTTTTTTCAGTAAAGCCCTATTTGAAAATTTGGTTCAAGCACGCCAGTCTAGTATACAAATGTATATCAACTTCTTAAAATATCTTAAAAAGGAATATAGGAAGAGTATATTTCTTTAAAACTTAAAACAAGATTTGATATTAGAACATTTGGAAACCATGGCAACAAGATACAACATACAACGACAAGTCAAATACGACCCTCTTGTGAACTGTCCAAATGAGTTTTACAATTTACATATCGCACACTAAATCAAAAAGAGTCACAACTCAAAATCAGACTAACATTCAGTTAATTGCTTCTGGATTGCACAAAAGTCATTTGATTTTTAAAAGCTTGGCATCACTGTGCCACTGTTAAAGAGTAACGATAATAGTCAAAAAGAAAAAAATGTATGTACTGGTTATACTACTTTTTATTAGGCAAGAAAGCGACTCAAAAAAATTTTGAGTTGTGACGGTTTTTGATCTAGGGTGCGATATGTATTTTTTTATACGAAAAAATAAAAATTTTCATTTGTACAAAATATCTTTAAGTTTTTGTACTTATTAGTTAAGTGCCAAATATAATTTTTAATAAAAAAATGGAGCAGCACATGTTTTTATTTTATTCTTGGAAATTAGAAACATTATTTACCCAGCGGCCGCCGTGGTGTAGCGGCAGTGTGCTACTACACCAATATTCCGGGTTTGCATCCCTTAAAAGAACCAATCGAAAATTCTTAAGAAATTTTTTTATATTTTTTTTAAACGGGCCAGTAGTGGTTTCAAAAACTCTGACTGTATTTCTGCCATGGAAGGCTTCACAGAGAAAATTCTTTGGGGTGCTGCTAGTAGTCGCAAAAAAAATGTCCCGCCAGTTTTCATTAAGAATTTCACAGCAGCACACATATTTTTGGAAGAGAAGCCTGGCGTAAAAATCCCTTTAGAGGTTCCTGATGATAACCTATAGGTATATCGCGACATTACTTTTTATTTTTTATTTGCCCAGCTGTAGTTGCGAGTAGGTACTTTGAAAAAAACTCCTAAGCAAAAGTGGGCGTGGCAGCAAGCCGGGTTCGGTCATATTTAGCTGGGTGTAAAAATCAACGTTCAAATTCCATTAAGGGCCGCTTGCATAAAAGCGGATAATCGGACTAATCGTACAAAATACGTCAATTAAGGCCGCTAACCGGGTTGGAGACTTTTATGAAAACTGATCTAAGTATAAAGCCTGTTTCTCGTTATCTAGAGCTGAGAAGAGAGCTGCATAACATAATGTGAAGGAACAATAATAATAGGCCTGGCAATAATTTAGATTCAAAGGTCGCTTTGTCTCCATTTTCAACGACACATTTTTTCCAATGGGTAATTTTGCATATTTTCCTTGTGGGTTAGTTGGTATGTATAAACTAACGAGTTAACGTGCATATATGTATGTATTTATTTTTTAATTTCCATATATTAACTGCACTTATGTAAAAACATCTATTTTAGGTTAAATGAGCAAAGTAGCTCATTTTACACATCCAAAATTGCTCCGCCCTATTAAAATGCTATTCACATAAGCAGCAGAGCATGACACCTTACGATTGGGAAATGCATTTCGGATTATAGGGCAAAATATATGCTGTATAAAGCTTTCTTACATACAAAATTTAGCGCAAAGCCGCAGCAGCCGCCGGGCAGAGCAGTACAAAAACCATAACAGTTTCAAGTTTAAAACTCAATTTATAATGAATCATTTAGTGGATCTTACTTTAAAAAGTTGCTTCCTTTTAATATTAGCATCTGACAAGCCAACAGCCACAGCAACAAAAATTGTTTCCTCATCAGATCGTATCGGACGCGCTAGCATCTTCTCCTTTAAACCTCTGGGTAGCGATGTAGATATAGGTTTAGACTTTGAAATGCCCTTTATCCAAGTGCCACTAAAGAACTCTAAGAACCAAAATGGATACTCTCCCGTAAGTTTAAATAACCAAATCCAAAAAATAAAAATTAACTTGTTTTTAAAATCCAATTTTCCTGCAGGCCACAGTTAACATCAACACGGCATCGGTTATAACCACTGGTCTAATGGCTGGTGGCAGCATGATCTTAGCGAAAGTCATACGCTTGCTTAGTCCATTCGAAGGAAAATCGGGGGAAAAGGACAAAGAATCAAGCCAAGCAGATATAAACAGTAAAGAAATTGAAAACAAAATATTGAATGAAGATCCGAGAGAAACAAAAACCGCAAAAGCTCTTGTCAATGATGCTACAAACATCTTTGACCAATTCAAACTCGTGTACAAAAATGGCACCAGCAAGAGAGTAGGTAAGGTATAAAAGTTAACGGCGGTCCGCGGTAGCCAAATACTACGGCAGATACTGGAGCTTGTTTTAAGTAGTGAATCCTCCTTGGATTTTCGGCTTGACAATATTTTCAGGTTTTTCAAATAGACTAACAGGCCTGGGAGACAATTCGTGTTCTATGAAGTGATAAACCTAGTGGAAAAAGAATAATCATACAATTTTTTTTTAATTTATCATTTCATAGAATGATAATCTCTAATTTTTAGAATTGACCTGTCTGTAAAGCTGAGTTCGGACAGAACCCTGAATCCATCTGAATCTGTGTTCAAGAACGCTCTGAACGAAAGCTTAAAACATTTTCAACTGAGATCGGGCGTTTGTGAATCAAATTTTAAAATCGGGCGTTTTCAATAACTTTGAGAATTTCTTTTGTTTTTTCTTTGCTTACAGAAACAACACTGTCCAACCTTTTTGTTGTCATCGAAGACACTTTTATGACTAATCAAATCGATATTGGATCATGCGTGCAAAAATATATTTGTCTAATGTTATACGAGTCGAGTAAAAGTGTGCGTCAAGGTAAAGCGACTGGCCTACAGAAAATCATTGATGGTGTCAGCAGTTTTCCATGGCTTCAGGACGCAATATCCAGCTATGGACAATTGAAGAGAGCCGTCGAGGCCAGCAAACTGGGAAGTAATACAAACTGCATTTCGTCGTATCCAGCATGCACATGGAATGCACCAGAAACACAACTCGTGAAATTTCTAAAGACTCATGTCTCCTTTACGTAGAATAGCAATCTTTGCAAATTTTTTGTTTAATTTCATGTGTGTATGTACGTTCTTACGTGGGTTGATTCCGTTTTTAAATAAAAGAAGACTCACTTTTTTACAATTTACGATTCAATTAATGTTTATTCAAAAGACATTAGGATTACTACTACACAAATGAGTAAATGTTTGCCAAATCAAAAATAACAAAAGGAAATATTCTTAAATTATCAAAATATTTTCATCGGTTTGTATGTTACAATCAATAATAATAATGAATTGTTCTTATCTTTATCTTAGATTTTTCACTTTCAGATTCCATGTAGGTGTTTATGTTCTTAACTACATCGGCGCCCTTTATTCAGAGCCACGAATGTGCAGTTGTGAGTTAGTAGGTTCACTGGATTACCTACATACATATGTTATGCCATGCTTAAAGGAAACAAATTACACTACCCGACAAGTTTTAAAAAATATACATATGTATGTAGAATTTTCCGCGAAAAGTAGAACAGTTTTCGTGATATTTTGAAATTTAATTTTTTGAGATAAGAAAAAAAAGTAGGATACCTAATCCGTCAATATCTCCGCGATTACCGTGTCCATTTTTATGATATTACATTTCGTTTTGTTAGAGGATGAAGTACCCTTTCCACCAAAGCAAACATAATTAAAATTGACGTTAAGGTGGTTTCGACATCCATCCACTTTTTTGTATTTTTTTAACGAAATATTCATGTTTTGTCACTCTGAGTCAATACTTTTGGGTCTTTCTTTGTGAATATTTTGGCATTTTCCGGATTTCAATCGGTAAAAAAATGACTGTGTTCTACTTTTAAACCAACAGATTACATATTTGTAAACAGGCTCAAACTCTACATAGGAATCATGACGAGGATATTTTTTGTTGTCGGATAGTGTTATTATATCTCAAGTAAATAATTATGGCCTGTAGTCATAGTCGAATTAAAATAGGATTTTATGTACTTAATCATGCTTCTAAAATAAACATCATTTTATATTAATACATCTTATGTCTGAAAAGGAGTTTTAATTTTAACATTTTGAAATGTCATCCCAATTTGATGAGAATATTTGCGAAAACACCATAAATTGATTAAAAAAGTGAAAACAAAATAAGTTAAAAGTAAAAATTATGTTGTATTGTATATATATTTTTTATTTACATCTGTACAAATTCAAATAAATGGATAGAAATAAAATAAAACAAGTAAATTAAAAGTGGTCGAGTGCAATATGCGTTTATGGTTGTGTTGTGATTAAAATAGTTGAAACAGGGTGACTTTCAATACGCGTTTCAAGCAACGACTATGATTACGGGCCTCTGTATTTTTAGCGACTTCGCTTATTTATAAGTTGGCTTTTAATGCGTGTGAATACTTCAGAATTCAGATCGTAGAATTTTGAATTGAATGTAAATTGTAATTTTTTTTTTTAAACATATGTATAATGTAACTTTGCAAAAAATAGTTCTGTGGTCTCGTGCAATAACCGACTTAGGAAGATTTTGAGTTAAGGATATTGAAACCATTTACATCGAATTTTATTCAAACATGAATTTAAAACTTCATTTGCGGCGAACTAGACATTAAGACTAAGCGGTTATAGCAAATCGAAACCAAAAAAACATTTTTTTTTTTTGTAATTTTAGGTAAAATGCAAGCAATATAGTGTAAGTAACCGTTTTTTTCTCTTTGATACAATTTTTTGTTTGTTATATAGTATTTTACATCTGCTCCACTTTGTATAAAAACTTGTCCGTATTAATGCTCTGATATCTTTATTCTCTCAGAGTTTAGAATATTGTTTTTGAGTTGGTTTATAACAATAAAAAATGTTGTAGGTATAATGAACCGCTCCGCCTATTTTTATTTTCTAAAATCATGATTATTGTATTTATGTTTTTGTTTGCTTGTTAGTTATATATCACTACAAACTAGTGCTTAATATGTACTAAATATAGATTTTTTTTGTTCATAGCCCTTGGGTTTTTTTTTTTTATTTCTCAAGTCACAAAATCTGAAGATGATTTTTTACACGTTATTCTCATGTTTTTTTTTTTTTTAATAACCTTGTGTTGTTGATTACGCATTCTTCATAAAAACTTCGTTTTTTTTTTTAAATCGAAAAATGGTTTACCTAAGGATGCGTGTAGATTTTTGTTTGCACTTAAAAGACAAAGTTTGTTTATCTTGCCGTTAACCCAATGCCAAAGCTATGATTTTATTTTTAGTTTTATACTTTTTTTCACTTTTTATGCGTCTTAGATATATAAAGTTTTTCACCTAAAACTAACTACAATATTTATTTATGTTTCGGGCAGTAAAAACGGTTAACTAACAAAAATATATATAAATCTTTTTCGCCTTTTGTTTTTAAAATGTTATCAACTTTCTTATTGCATGTTGTGGGTTTTTGGGTGAAAAATAAGTTCATACATAATATTAGCTTTTTGTATGACTCGCTTCAATGCGGTGAATCTACCCTTTAATATAAATAAAAAATTTACTAAAAAATCAACTTAGAAGCATTTTACACAATTGATAAACATACATGCATACATTCCATATGAAGTCGGAATACACTGTTTTAATATGATGCAAAGAAATGCGAACTGATATTACAATTACACAAAATAATTATTTACGGAAATAGGTACATATATGAATAGGTATTATATAATAGGTTTTATTTTTATGCGGAGCTGGGCGATATGGCTCAGGGCCTGGATTCAGCAACTATGAATTTGAAATGTACACTTTTCTTTCATACCAAATTTTCATAGAGCATTGAATGATGCTGGATAACCCAAATAAATGCAAAAATATATGTTGGGATGATTGACGGCCAATTACTGGAAGGCCTTACGATTCTCGAGACAGGGTAACCCCCTAGATTTATGATTTTATTTATTTTTGAAAGTGGGATCAAAATCAGTTGTGAATAAAGAGGGAGAATGGCATTTTTGGTAAGTTTACTACAAATGCAACGTGCAGTTCAAGAACGCCCTATTTTAGGAAAAAAAGCTTTTGTGCTTGATTAACTTTTGGTAGATACTTTATTTGTTAAATGCATTGAACTGAATTGAAATGCGTACTCAATGTTTTTCGCGTAAACCGACATGTGATGATATATTTATATGTATGTATGTTTGTATATGCATTTCTCTTTTCGTAAAAAAAAAACAATCCGCCCATTCTTTAAATAAAATAATAATTTTCCAGTTCCAAATCGACGTGCTCTCAAAAAGCATTCGGTATATTTTCTTTTTGTCAATCTCTAATCGTTATGTGTATCAACTGGCATTAAGTTTTGTTCTGTCTCATTTCTGTATCTGCTCATCCAATAAAATGTAAATGTTTACGTGTTCTTACCAAGGATTTTATTGCCTGTTGAACTGAGTCCGCTCTTCTTTTTACGTACGCTTCTTAACTTTTTTCTATATATGTTGTTTGCTTGATTATGGTCTTGGCGTGTTCTTCGGAAGAGCGCATCTAACTAGGCCAATTGGTTAGTCCAACCACTTAGAACTTGATCAATTTCGTTGGTTTGCAACAACTCTGCAGTTTCCACATCGTAGTTATCATTGCACAAATCCATTATAAACGGTTCCATGAGGGGATTCATATTGTCCAAATCTTCTGTCATTGAATCCTTAAGACCACGGTTTCTATTATTTCCATGATCAGTGCCTTTAGCTGCATTGATGGGTACATTAACATTACGCTGACCTTTCTCGGCTACAGCTGAAAACAGTGGTTGTTGTTGCTTTATTTGTGGCTCACTGGAGAAATGATCCATAGCGGCACGTTTTTTGCCTGCTTTATTGCTCAAACACTTTATTAGTAGCATATCTTTAGTAGCAGCCGTGCATCCAAATGTTGTTTTAAATGTCGGACCACAGGATCGCTCAATCTCATCAATGCCGCTATCCGAATTTGAATCGGTTTCGGCTGATGTGAGTCCGGGTAAACTCGATTCATCACTGCTGCTATCGATGCAACTATTATTGTTACTGGTGGGGCCAAGTGGTGGCGAAGGCAATTCGCATGGACCACCAATCATTGGATTATTGCTAAAGTTGCGCAATGCAGCAGCAGTTTCGGTTTGACAATGCAATGGGTTGGTGAGTGGGGATGAAAGGCTCGTTAGTAATGTAGTTGGTGCTTGCTCAAGAGAATCTTCATTTATTAGGATGACTTTTTGATTTGTATTGTGTGGTACCTGTTTTAAATGGTTTAAGAGAAAAGAACAAAAAATGTCGTTAGTTTCATTAGAAAAATATTGCAGAGTCGAAGAAAAAACTTAATCATAGCATGACACATTTTCTTCGACTTAGGTCCGATTTCACAGAAGAGGGTTAAATTACGTTCCACAAATTCAAAATTTTCATTTTGAGTAACCTAAGTTTAACTGCCCAACATTGGCGAGTTAACCTCTGGTCAGATAACATAACAATTTACGTATGCAGTAAAAATTCAAATAACTTAAATAATATTGCGAATCCAAAGTTAACAGAGGAACTTAAGTTAACCTGCCACTATGAAATCGGGCCTTAGCGGCTAATATAAAAAGTCAACTAGCAACAATTATAGAGTGTTTACATATATTTTAATGATGTAAATGGATCGGTAATGAATAGTTTCGCAAAAGTACTATTTTTTCTTTTATTTTTATGGCAGCTTAGATTACGTAATAAATTAAGCTATAATACATACAAATATTTATCTCAGAGTTTGTTACCACACATTTTTTTTATGAACTATATCTAAAACATGCTATGTATGTAGCTAGAGTATTACATTATTCAGTATCATTTCTTAACATTAATCCGCGATATTAATTTCCTTAGTACGAAGCTATACGGCATACGTTTACTTCAATATTCTTTGCTGCAAAAACGATTGATATCGTCGTCGAAATTTGGCAGTGTTACGAATATCGATCCTCACTTAAGCAATTCCAACTCCTATCGCGATTAAAGGTATAACGAATATGAGAAAAAATGCGATGAGGGATAGATAAATTGATATGGAAAAAAGAAACAAAAATTCAAAAATCAAATTCGTATGGAGTTAGCACTTTTTCATTTCATTGGTGGACTTAGCACCTTTTCTAATCAATGCAAACAATGCACTTAAAAACAGAATAGTTATGCAATTCATGATGTAAGTAGTGTATATTAACCGTTTCTAGCATTTTGCATCAAAACCTGAAAAAATCCAAAAGGTGGACTTAGCACCTTTGCGACCTAAGCCGACGATTTTATTATAGAAATTGCGCTGATTCTCAAGTTGAGAAATCATTGTTAAGAATTTATCAACTGAATCTCATATAATAAATAAGTTGAGAAATAAGGTTGAGGAATAACGCTAAATATCACATACATACATACACATAGTTGGGAATGCTGAAACTTAACTTGAGAACTATGGATTTATCAAACGTTTTAGAAAATATTTTTCTTTGATTATTGTGTATGCACAGTTTTTATTCCAGGATTCAACTAAAATTAAAAATGGACTCAATTTAACCTTACAACTTTGCGATTTTGGTGTTCTGGCTGTTCATTAATACAATTTCAAGTTAACTTAAATGTAATTGTGCCTTGAAAAAACTCAACCGGAACTTGAATAAAGGAATTTTCCAAACGTATACAGAGAAGAGCACCGCGCTCTACTTACAGAACAAAAAAAAAAAAACACGTGGTCAATGAAATATATGAAATAGCGGTAAAAGGGAATATGGCTTCTCCTAAAACCTTTGCAACTTTCCTAAATAGAAAAGAACATACATACAATTTTATGAACTGCTTTTACATAGCTTTTTATTAACCAATATCAACCTTTTGTTTTAAAGAAGCTTGTATAGGGTGTCAAAAAAAGCTTTTTGTTCGCATTACATATACATTTCATACATATTAGCACCATAGCTTTACTTTAGCAGCGTCAAAACACAACGGTCCTTGACCTTTCAAGTATGTTTGCATGTTGCTTTGTAATTCTGCGAAGTATATCATCAGTAATGTAAATGAAAGTGAAATTTTCCGGCAGCCTTGTTGTTGTAGGTCACAAACATGCGCACAAAAGTATTGCACAAACACATACTTTTTTTCAACATATCTTAAAAAATATATAAATATGGCTCATTTCACAGCAAAC
Organism: Campiglossa producta; assembly: GCA_964058755.1. Classification (NCBI taxonomy): domain Eukaryota; kingdom Metazoa; phylum Arthropoda; class Insecta; order Diptera; family Tephritidae; genus Campiglossa; species Campiglossa producta. The sequence continues at coordinate 1,160,395 of CAXKVI010000001.1, read as the reverse complement.
CATTCGAAACTAAAAAGCTTCTTACCGTATTAGTTCTAGTAGGTAGGTACAAGTTCATCCAGTTCAAAATGGGAAAGTACTCTTATCAATACTCTGTAGACTATTCCAATACCAGAGTATCCAATACTAGTCATTCATTCATTTCATATAAAAAAGGTGGTTCAATTAACATGGCGATATCCTAGGATTGTAATACCTGTATACTATTAGTACTCGATACGCTTTCTAATCGAACTGGAGTAATCTAGTTGGACCTTTTTAGGAAAATACTCTTGTGTGAGTGTTCCATGGAATACAAGATGGAGTACTCCTAGTTGGATTAGCTGGTCGAATCCTAGGACATCGCCATGTTAACTGGAGCACCTTTTTTATGGAATTGTATTTTTCTTGGAGTAGTATGGGTACTCAAACTTTTTTTGCAGGGATAGGTTAAAAAAAAAAAAAAAAAAAAAAAAAAAAAAAAAAAAAAAAAAAAAAACAAGCAAGCAGACATGTTCATAAGCGCCCCCAATTTTGGTTGCTATCTCCCAAGCGACAAGCGAACATTTGATTTTCAAAGGAAACTTCAAATTTTGAAAAAATAACACTGTACAACAAAATTAAACTTTCTGAAAATCCCATCGGGTTTCTCAATGGTTTCTGAAGCTTTTGAGTGTGCTGAATCCGAATCTGAAGTAAGATTTTTCGGATCACCCTAGGCATAGTAAGTTATCAAGACGAAACCAAATAAAAAATAAAAAACAATTTACCGTCTGTAGAAAAAACGTAGGGTACCCCAAAAAATCTGACTTCAAATTCGGATTCAACACTTACAAAAGCTTTAGAAACCGATAAGAAACTCTCTGGGATTTTTTGGCTGTTGTACATTGTAATTGCATATTGTTTTGTTTTATATATTTTTTTGAAATTTCTACTTACTGTACAAATCCCAGAGGGTTTCATATCGGTTTCTAAAGCTTTTGTATGTATTGTATCCGAATTTGAAGTCAGATTTTGAGCCTTAAACAAAGCTATAATTTTCTAGAGGTTTGCTATGATAATTTAAAAATTAAACCTAAGGCCAAGCACACGACCCCCAATATATAAGTTGAAATATCACATTTGTTACTATGGAATTCGCCATATATACTTTTGTATATCCTATATTTGTGTACGCCGCTTGTAATTTTGAACCAAATATTGTAAATTGTGAACAAATACCCATTCATTAGAACACCAAGAATTGAGCTTTTGTGTGTTTTATTATAGCCTGGAAAGCGACTAGCCGGCCAGACGCTCAGGGCAAGCAGATTAATTACACTTAATGGCAGTAATATTGATTGATTAATGTTACATACCGACATATCTCATATTTATATATTTCTCGATCTTTATTAAAGCTTTAAATGAAGAGGAGCATTATAATAGGCCTGAGTAAGACTAACCTGTCAAATACAACAATATGTCTGTGTTGCGAACTGGACGATGAAACGCCGGTTCATATTCTCTGCGAATGCATTGCGTTAGCAAGAAGAGTTTCCTACTCTCAATCCGTTCGAGATATGGGATAAGTTGATTTTGGGATATATATTATGGAGAAAAGTGCGCAGCATAGCCAAAAAAATGTTTAACAATTAAAGGAGATTCTTGAGGTACTTAAAACTTACACTTTGTTAGACTAGAATTGAACGGGCTACAAAATGGCATTTTCGGTTTTTTGATTCAAAATATTTGAAAAAATTGTGTACTTTTACCAAACAGCTTTTTAAACTTTAAATAAAAAATCAGAGTAAACGCTTAGAGCTGAGACTTTTACTGTTTTCAATTTAGAATTCTATTAGCAAAAATTGAAAATTAAAATAAAATTACATAAGGACTTAGAACATGTCAGAACAAGGTGTGCTATAGTTACGAAAAGGACTATATTTTAAGTAAGTAAACAAAACAGAATGCTAGGATTTGTAAGGTAGGGAAAAATCCGCAAAATCGCCAGTGCGAAAAATGTTGTACGGATCAATTTGATAAACTTTCGTAAATAAACTATGGGTCTAAAATCAGCCGAGCGACGATATGTATGTATTATAAATTTAATTTTTTCGATAACAAGAAGAAAAGTTTGATTTAATATTCATTATACGCTCTATCACACCAACCAAAAACTTCATACAAACGGCCATTTTCTACAAAATTTCTTTGTACTAGGGACATATTTTAATACAACAACATATCACCTAGGTTTTCTATTAACTTATCTTTATATTGTTCTTATGCAACGCCAAGTAGTTATGGTTGTCCTACGGTTTAGACATGGAATCACGTGCAATATGAACTTTTCCTCATTCGCTAAAAATTCTTAAATCACATCTAAAAAACATGCTCCATTAAAACAATGTAATAAAAAGTTCTGACAGATAAAAAAAAAGCAAAAGATGGGAAAGCAGCAGTCAAAATGTATTAAAGATATCAAGATACAACTTGCGTAGCATAGTATTTCAACATTAGTGAAAGCAACGGCCTCTACTGCACAAGCAAATCAAAAGAATAAAAAAACCAACACAAATAAAATCATAATTAGGAAACTTTTTCTAGCGGGTTTTTCGCATTTGGGACATTCCATCGGGACTCATGGGACATTTGACTTAAAAAACCTACGTCGAGACTTCAATTCCTATAAAATATATTTATCGACATGTATTGTATTGCACATTTACACAATAAATGCATTAAACGAATTGGCCAAATAACAACAAATAGCTTTGTAACTACTCAGTAAATGAGTGTGACTCGTGGGACACCGAAAAATCCTTTTGTTGCACCTTAGTAAGCACGAAAACGATATTTAGCTTTAAAATTCAACTTTGAACTACAATTTGTATATGATCGAAAGTACATACTACATAGTACCATATTCTTTAAAAGTATTAGCTTTTAGGAACTTTTTACAAGGTTAATAAAGAGACCTTTATTTTAAAGTTCTATCAGGGCGGGCAGAGTGGGAATTTATCGTATTTCAAAATTTTTGTACTTTTCCTCTTTTGGCTGGAATGTTCCATTTGAGCTCTTTGTAATTTAATGCTTCGTTGATCAGCTATAGAAGGAAAATACATTTTTAATATGAGCTGGTACAAAGATATAATTACATACATATATAATAAGCATATATTCCACATAGATAGATATGAGCTTCCTAAAGCACAAGGGGTGTAACTTCAATTTTTCCTTTTTCGAGATGTTAAACAGGAGGTATAAAGTAAAAAAAAAAAAAAAAAAAAAAAAACACTAATGGCGGCGATATACCAACAGGTTATCATAACCTCTAACGAGATTTTAGCCGAGCTTCTCTTTCCAACTTGTGGTGTGTTGCTTTTGAGTTTTCCTACAAGTTGGCGGGACCTACAGTTTTTTGCCGACTCTTGCAAAGCATACGAATTTTTTGCTGAGAAGCTTCTCATGGCAGAAATACACCCGGAGAGTTTGCCAAACTACTGCCGAGGGGCGACCCCGTTTAGAAAAATTCTTTTTCTAAATAATTTTTGATGTTACATTTGCCGGGCATCGAACCGCCACGACTTGGTGTAGAAGGCCGAACACTTAACCGCTACACCACGGCGGCCGCCGTTCGGTTGCTATGGAAACCAGGGTTGCCAGTATTTTATCAAATATGTCGCCATATTCTCCCTCAAAAATCGCCAAATTTTACCAGCATGTCTCCAAAAAGTCGCCAACAAAATGCCATCAACAAATTTCCCTGTACATAATTTTAATGTGATTTAACGTATTTCTTTTCTTAATATATGATACGAATGATTGATCTTCTTCAAACACTCGTTTGATTTCTACATTGATGTATTGGCAAGGTGTAGATACCTAAATATTTTGAGTCGTCAAAAAAGCCAATATCATAATATGGTCGCCAAAGTTAGCAAAAAGTCGCCCGTACTGGCAAGCGTGATGGAAACTAGCAGTTACCCCTTTAGCGTGTTAAACAGAACACATTTTTCCGTACACATTATCATGAATACCTGAAAAACGAAATTCGGACTTGTACTTTAATGAATGGGCTCATACATGTATATGTATGTATATGTCAGTGGCGTATTTCAGTCGAGGCGTTCTTATTCGAATTTCGAGGCAATCTAAGAAGGTTCGAAATTATTTACGAACACATCTTACTTCTAGATGTTCACTTCAGGAGCGCTGAAGACCACTGCAGAACCCCTTCCTTTTGAAAAATTGGTTTTTTAATTAAATTTGATACTTTATTTGTATTTCCACATCTCCATATGACAGTCCGGTAATATATCTATGTATGTACATTATATGTATACACCTAAAAGATCACAATTCACTCGCCAGGAGCCTAAAAAATTTATGTACTTACGTACCTAATACATCCCTTCATATACCAACAAAAAATGGTGCAGGTTATAATGAAAATAAGGAATCCGATACCAGCCGTAGGAGCCCAATAAGCTGCAGCTGGGACTGCTTACGAAATTTAGGCCAAAAATATGAAATCCTTAAAGCACAAGTGGTATAAGTCCACCTTTTATCGAACTGAGATATTCAAGGTTTGGTTTTGTCAACAAATGGGGGTACCCTTGATTTCACAAGTTAGTTTTGCTATTTATTCGGTTTCTATGGAGCTTGCAGTTACCCCGTTAGCGTGTTATATAGAACACACACACAAAACTGGACTTATACCACTTGTGCTTTAAACGGCTCATATGTAAAGTGAAATTTTTGGTGGGCGAAGTGTCAGCAAAATTTTTAGGAATTTCAATTTAAGAAAATAATTTATTTCAAGCATGCAGCCACTAAAATTCAACGGTGGGAAGGTGGAGTTTAATTGAATTCCAACATTTATTGAGACTCTTAGCAATACGCGGAGAACTAATATTTAGGATTCGGCTTATATGGCTGTGAAGTGAATCTGCCACCTGTGTGTGAATGCAGTTTATTTCTTTGTGGTCTCTCACGAAAAGCTTTCAAAACTATAAGAATCCAGACCCAAATTAATTTGATTTAACGCAACCCAGGCTTCAAGTTCCACAAACCCTTCATTACCTCCGAAATAAAACACCATTCACTTGTTATTTGTAGCAATACGTTTTACTTCAATACTTCATTATATAGTTTGGCGCTTTTAAACGCATCTATCGATACAATATTTTTATGATTTTGACTATCGTTTTTCGACTTCTTAAATGTTAGACCGTTATGTAATATTAATTTGATGTTATATAAAATATAGTGTGTATACATATATGGTATTTCAATATAGGGTTACATTTACTATGTTTCGGTTAAATGTATTGTTAAAATGACAATATGCACAATGTATGTTGAGAGAAGAAATGTACAATGGAAATGTTCGGCATTTTTTTTTTTTTTATGGAAATAGAAATCAATTTAAAAAAAATCATTCGTTGCAGAATCATGAAATGTAAAAATGTCTAACAAATCCTTAGAGTGCAGCAAAATCGTGATTGGACTAATGCGACCTAAATAAAAAAACGACCAGTAGTTTAAAATACTGCGATTCAAATATTTTAATACACCGACAATCTTACGAGTTAAATAAGAGTAACGCAATAACGGAAAACAAGCAGTTTGAGTTCAGCGAAACCCAAATTTGATTCGGAAGTTTGGCGACACTAATTTCATTGCTTTTGACATAATCAAAAATGTGCGCACTCATATCTCGAATTACAACAAAGACAGAAAAGCTTCCTGTTGCGAAATCACTGGTTGTTGATAGATATTAACATAAATCGAAATTATGCTTGGTCATGTCAACTTGTTGCAGACTTGTCTGTTTTTACGGAAAATCACGAATTAATGGGTAAAATCGGCTAAGATATACATATGTACGTGCTATAGCGAAATTCAGAAGCGTTACCGAACAGCAAGATTTTTCATCTAAAGTTGCAGACATTAACAAATACAAATTGTCAAATAAAGGGCTGGCTTAAGAATGATAGGTCAAGCCTACACACAGCCATCCATGTACCAAAGTAAGTTATTCCGTCTCGTAGGGTACATTTTTCAAACCATTAATCATTTCTTTTCTAAACATTCAACGGCAAAAGTGAGACTATATCAGCTGATGGGGAAATTCAACGTCATATAACGCCAGCTAAGTTTGACAAAAAGCTTGTATACGTATACGTATAAGTGTTATTAGGTATTTGTTGTTATATTTCCGTCCTTTTGTTGAGCAAACATTTATCCGCAATATTGCCATAATTTATCAAAATAGTAGATTCTATTTTTTCACGTGGAATTTAATATTTTCTACACAATAGTTAACATAGTAAAGCTACGAAACTGAAAATATACCGTAAGTAGGATTGTAGAAGTTGTCATAATGCCAAGCAAATGTAATAATTACACTGCACAACAAAATCCCACCAGGGTTCTCGACGGTTTCTAGAGCTTTTAGGTGTGCTGAATCCGAGTCTTAAATCAGACTTTTCGAGTCACCCTAAGTTTTCTCTCCAGAGGGTGGTTTGTAAAGATATCGTAGTTAAAGTGGTAAAACAAACATTTTTTTAGATAATTTAACAATTTTTCTTGGGTCAAGGAACCATAATTTAATTTTGGTTTTTATATTTGGCGGCGATGTTCCATATTTCAAAAAAGCAAGTTATTAAGAAAAAAAATTTCAAAAATTAATAAAATAATTTTTTAATACTACCGAAATCTGAAAAAACTACCCTCTGGAGGGTGACACGAAAATTCTAACTTTAGATTCGGATTCAGCACACCGAAAAGCTTTAGAAACCGATGAGAAACCCTTTGGGATTTTTTGGCTGTCGTAAAGTGTTATAAAAAAAAAAAAATTGACAAGATATTCTCCCACCGAATTCAACCGCTGGATTCGTCAATTTCTTTTTAGTAAAACTGAGTATATGTGGACTGTTTAGAATAATTTGGGATTAAAGATTTACTGGGAAAAAAATGTATGCCGACTACTCACGAATGTTTATCCCTTCCAACCGTCCCTAGAAAAATTTACTTTTTGCTGTTTCAAAATGGATTTTGGTTTTACTATATTTTCTCTAAAACTATTTTAGGCTTTGATGTTGGCGTTATGAAAATACAAATTCCAGATATGTTCATTTATTTGTTTAGGATTTTCTTATAGTTTTATTTTTTTAGTTTTAACGCGCAAATATGCACGTTAGGGTGCACTATGTACATATGTAAGGATACAATTTTTGTGGACCAGTGAACTTCGTGTAAGAATTCTGTTTTCTTATTTTTTGGGGGGTTGTATTACAGATCAAACTTTATTTTGAATGGAAATAATTTGAATAGTTACCTAAAGTATCAATCATTGTCGTTTTAAGTTTTTACATTTCATTTTCGAAATGTTTCGGTTTTATCTATAGATAAGTGTAAACTGACTCAATGTGTATATGTGCACTTTGCTTGTAAATCTGACAGCTGACTATTTTATAATTATTAATCTAAGATTTATGCTATGGAAAAACTCACGCACAACATCGATGGCAAGGACAATGATGCACTAAATTTCGCTATAAATTATTATTTATTTGAAAATTGTCTATTTTTGTTAATATTTACTGCTAATATTATTATTAATGCATGTATGTATGTACGTAGCAAATAAGTATTTTTCTAATATTTTATTTTATTTTTTCAACACCAAGAATATTGAAGCTAGTTTATTATTTAAATACATATGTATGTTTGTCTGTGTCAATTAAGCTAAATATTTTTATATATTTGTATGTTTGTATGTGAGAATAGTAGGAGGTAGTTGAAAGTACTCATGACATTTCATAGTGGGCGGAGCAACGGGCCCTACATATTTTTACAAATATTATTTTTTCTATGGTTTTCAATAAGAAATTTATACAGTTTCAAATGAGGTATGATTGTATGCATGCATATGTAAATATGTATGAATAACTCCTATGCTACTCGTTCTTAATGTGCATGAGTCGCTTATGAGGTATATCATTGTATATTGAACTTTTGTTGCTTTTTTTTGTAAAACAAACAAATTTACAAATGATCCGATGATCTGGTCAAACCAACAATGGCTAATCGAGTAAAATTTATTCCGTTTTATATTTTTGCAATGTTGATACTCGTGAGAATGTGTTTATGAGGTCATTATTCACTAAATATATTTTCGAAAATGTATTGAAATTGTTTTATGTAATTATCCTAAACTTAATATTTCGATTATTTATTTTTATTTTTAAAGCCACATCGATAATTTAAGTATTTTTACTAATTAACACATGAAATGAATGGCATTAATTGTCTAGGCATATGTAAATATGTTATATGAATATGGTTCTAATGTATATGAATTAGAATATTTAATGTTTGTTATTGTATGCAGTAGTTAAGCTAAAACTATTTATTTTTGTTCCATTCGTCTAATTTTTCTTGGGGATATTTGCACCAAACTCGTAAACAGTAGGCGATTTAGGAACGAGCCTAGAATCTAACACATTGCTTATTAAATTAAAGATTTATCATTCATTTACTTCTATTCAATACTATTTAACCTGTATTTTCATATAAACAAGAATGTGTACACCACCAATTTCATTTAATGAATATTGAAGTTCTATATCTCTTTTATTGTTTTTTTTATAACGGCATTATTTTTATCATCTTTTTAAGTCTGATAAGTCTGTTCAGTGATGTTATTAATCATATATCGTATTATAATTTTACAAGAAACAAAAAACATGAAAGAAGCATTTAATGTACAAAAATAAACATGGTATTATCAAACAAGCACAACTCCTAAAATCATATACGATATTCCGGTTTATTTTTTTCTTATTCAAAACTTCTCTTTTTCGTTTCATGATTTTTTATTTTTTAGCGCCTTACTGCTCGCAGTCTTGTTTTATTTTTTTAATATTTAAATAATAAACAATTTGTATTTTTTACACAAATACAAATACTACTTAATACAACATTCTCTTTGACTTTAGCTGATTCTCGACAACATATGTTACTTCTAAATATTTATCCGTTGATTAAAGTTACGATTGCTTTTCAATTTGTATGAGCTAAACAATTAAATACTACAACAATTCGTTAATAATACTCTGAAGGATTGCACTGCACCGGGAGCCGGAATTGGAACAATAACAGAAGAGAGATAAATAAACAAAGAATTAATGAAATAAAAAAATTAAAACTGCTAGCAACATTTAACGACAAGCCACTTGCATGTTGCTGGCGGAATTTCACGGCTTTGATGTTAGTACTTGGCTTAAGGGTAAGACAAAAAACAATGAGTAATAATGATACTGTCAAATCAAGCTAAGTCAATCTACCTGATGTGGTTCTATCATACTTGAAAGTGAAAAAGGTTTTATTTTAATAACTTTTACTTTATTTATCTACGAGATCCCGAGCGGGGTCTGCAAAGCAGATTCATTTTTGCTGAGAAGTCTTCCATATCAGAGAGACACTCGGAGAGTTTACCAAACCACTGCAGAAGGGCGACAACGATTTTTTACATTGTAATTTGAAGTTAATAAGTATGCATCAGGAAAATGTTTAATAAAATACAAATGCAAAGGGAAATACAAATACAAATGAAATACAAAAAAATAGTATTATTGACTGATTAATTAAAAATTAAAAATAAGATGGTGATAATTATTCTTTTGATACATTTTTTGCTCAGAAAATGATACACTTTTTTCGCAGGCTGCGACTACACTGCTTAGTTGCTCTCCAAGATGACTACAATAAAATGTAAAAAGACCCTCTTGGCTAGTGGTTAAAAACCAGGGTTTCGAACCGAACCGGTTTTTGAACCGAATCACCAAAAAATTACGCAATTTCGGCTAAAAAAATATATGTGTATAAAAATTCTCTAATAGTATTTTTACTTTAATCTAATAATCGTCCATTCGGATTGTTTTAATTCGATTTTTTTTTACTAAATACAAATATATATGTGTGTTTTATTACATTATTACTATTTACATGGTGTTAACTGCAGATATTGAGCTAGTCGAATTTACATTTATTTTTATCTAATCAAATTTAAACTAGGGGGGTTGTGGTACGTACATGTTTAAAGTGGACTTAAATTTTTTTTTGCAAACATACTGCCCCCTCGAATTATTCATTTGTGTGAAACATTGGCCCCAAAGTTCCGGTGGCCCTATGGAAACCTAAAAAAAATGTCTTTTTATTTAATGCCTAAAATCGATAATACCATAGTCCGGAGACCCTTAAGTGCGCAGCACTAGGATCAAGGAGATTGTCTTATGGAAACTAAAAAAATTAAACTAATAAGCTAATCTGAACTTTGAACCCCGTGCGACACGCCTCAACGGTCTCCGATCGGAGCCAAAATGTAAATGTGATATTTTCGACTATGGTATTATCGACTTTAGGTATTAGATTAAAAAAATATTTTTTGGTCTCCATAGGGCCACAAGGAACTTTGAGGCCAATGTGCCACGCCTTCCTCTGAATAAATCTGTCCAAGACTTAGGGAATGTATTATATACACACAAATGAATAATTTCATTTTCAAAAACTTTTTCTTTTTTTTCATATAAAATAAGTTCACTCTAATGTACATACATATGTATATACTATTTATATATTCGCCTTTTTCAATACGATTCACCCGTAATTTTCACAAGCCCGTTAGATATACGGATGTACATATTGTGTGTGCTTTAAAATTTGCATTTAGGCATGTATGTATGTATGAAGTTATGTGCTCATTCATTACATTGTTAATACATTCGTTCTAGTTCGACGCGGTTTAGCTATTTTATAATACATATTTTAAATGCATCACTGGAGGTAGATGTGTCTTAAATGGCAATTTGTTTCTATAATTTTATTTATAGAGGTAGTAGTGGTTAGTTATTATATTGATGTTTGGGTATAAATGTATGTAGTTATGTCTTCATATATGTATGTATTTATTGCCTTCTCGAGTTTCATTAAAAAGTTTATCTCATTCGGAACCGCTAACAGGTACATACCTATTTACTGTATCGGAATATTTAGATCACTGCTGATTATTTTTGTTTAATTTGTTTTTGTGTTTGCTGTTGTTTGAGTAGTCTGTTTTTATTTTTTGTTTGTTTGCAAATAACTGAGCAATTATGTACAAACCGTTTTCTGGGAACAACCAAAAACCACACGACATACAACAAATTCTTGAGTAAAAAACAGGGCAAATCATACAAAATAAGCAAACCACAGTGGAAACGAACTCAGCTGATCGGAAATATTAGAAGCTTGTTGTTATGAAGTTGCGTAGGCTAACTGCGGTAAAGTCAACTACAATTTGGCGTTTTATTATCTATTGATTGAAACGAAGAAAGCACACCACTTTAAATAAATTATTAAAAATAGCCGAAACTCCATTTCCTTTTCTACACTTTTAAGGCGAAATGTAATTCTCATCTACGAAGATCTAAAAGTTAGGGCACGTACATATTAGAGCGAACCTATGGAAAAAATGTAGGTTCGAAATTTGATATGCATATAACGTTGCGTTCTAGCCTGAATAACATGTGTACGAAGTTTTGTTGTTCTAGGATAACTTTAACCCGTGCCGATTTTAGTTAAAGTATTAGCAAAAAATTACATTAAGACTTCTATAATTACACAATTTTAATATCTTCCCCATATATAAAGGAATATGTAACAAATCTCCCAACTGAAATATTTATAAGGACAGCATGATCCTTTAGAAGCATATTGAGTTAAGTCAAAAGTGTTGAGTAGATTGCGTAACAAATTGAGTTTATCTTGAAACTTTGCAATTATAGTGCACTTTTTATAGATCATACACGGCGTATGAGTAACATTTAATTATACAAATATGACGACTTCAGATAAATTGTATTCATGTTTTGGTTGATATCTTCGAAACGGATTGAGATATCGAAACATCTTCCATTTGATACCCATGTGGTAAAATCAATTTCTAGGGTATATCCTGCCTACATTTTGGATTATCTCTACATAGAATAAAATTGTAACAGGTCGATGTCTGTACATGGCAGATATCAAGAAAAAATTGATTGGGGGAAGCATTATTAAGCGAGTAGAATCCAAATCAACCATTTTAAAAATTTTTGTGTGTCTGTCTGTCTGTCTGCCCGTATGTTTGTGGCCGTATCACTCTGAAAGTAATGAATGGAATTGACGGTCAACTTAAAATTTGAGATACTACTTTTTTCGATATTTCAACCGGTTTTGGAGTTATCGCCCAATATGTGGACCATGTCTGTCTGTATGTTTGTAGTCGTAACACTCTAAAAGTACTAATTGGAATTGAATCGTTGTATTGCTAGACGCTCAACTTAAAGTTTAAGATATTGTTTTTTGCGATATCTCAACGGGTTATGGGTGTCAAACTAAAGGTGTCAATGACTGCTATAATATGCGATGTGATTCATTGAAATATCTGAAATGGTTTGGGAGATATCTTGAAATTTCGATAGCTCGACCGGTTTCGGAGATATCGACGAATATTTCCACAAAAATGTGTTAGTACATTATGGGTATCAAACAAAAGGTGTTACTTTAAGTTTTATCAGTCCGATGAAAAAATTTTTTGTGGCCGAAATTCGGGTTTATCGAGCAGACAAACTTTACAGCTTACATGGCAATACGAACCTTAAGGACCACTTGCATAAAAGCCGATTAAGCCTAATCGGTGATTAACTTGACAGCTAACCGTCGTTATCAGCTTTTATGCAAGCGGCCCTAAGTGCTGAACTCCAGTATTTTTGCTGGATTTTATTCTTTGTTAACCCAGCTGCAAAAAAAACAGAAATTATACGCATACGAAGTCGCGGCCCCAGCTAGTTCTTTAATATTTCTATGTATGTATAGGACTTTTATTAGATTAGAACTTTTTAAAACAAATCGTATTTTTAGAAAACTAAAGAATAATAATTTTAAAGGACGTTTCTTCTATGTCCCAAAAGGTTAATTAAAAAAAGGTATATTTAGCCTAATTCGAATTATTCTTGAAATTAGTAACCACACAGAGCGAAAACCACCTAATAAAATAGAACAAAAGTAAGAAGATATCTCTATAGTTTTTCTTTGAGAGAATGGGCTTCATATATTTGTAGATCCGTTACAAGTTTTGATCCTTTAAAGGAGATCCTGAGCATCTGGTAAATAGACGAAAATACCGGTTTACATATTGTGAAGCCCTTAAACTGTAAGCATATAGTAAAACGCGTACATACTTAAATAAATAAATTTGCAAAACGCAGTGCAATTTTACTAATAATAACTTCAACTGCAATTCGGTCCGAATTGCATAAAATTTTGTCAGAATAGTTTTCGATGCATAATGGTCAAAATTAGGAGGTATGTGTTTAAATAAAACAACTTTGATTTTTTTGGGACAGTATTACATATCTATATATCGAGCATGCAAATCCTCTTAGGCGCGGTTTTTCAGTGCGAGTTTAAACTTAGTTTAAGCTGCCAATTTATATGGGATAAACTCTAGTCAACTTTGTCTGTGGTTTAGAAATGCTAGAGATTGATCTTTTCTCTATCATTTAGCGCTACCCATATATAACATTGTGTTTAAACGATATGAAAAGTAGTCGAAAAAATCAGAGCAATTTTTAATTTTTTTTGTGTAATAAGCATATGATCAATTACTTATCCTTGGGGAAGATTTTGAGAATTCAGTCTGCTTCCGATAAAAGCACAAATTATTCAAACTCCATAATTTAACAAGTGTTTCTTGGGCGGCATTTGCATATAGCACCATTAAATATAGACTCGTCAGCACTAAATTCTGTGAAAATTAACATTTTCCTTGATAAATTTTATGTGGCGGACAATAAAGAGTGCATCATAGCTTGGGAGATATTTAACAATCAATTTTTTTTGGTTATTAAAAGTAAAAGAAATACTCACCAAGCGAAGATTTTCGAAATAGTCGGATATCAGACTTTTCTGAAGAAAATTGAAATAATTTCGACTTTACTTAAATAATTCCTAATCATTTCGTTAAATAAAAGTGTAACAAAAAATATATGTATAAAGTTATAAAATGAAAGCTATTGACTATTGCCCGAAGAATTTCATTGTAGTCTGTAGCTGAGTGGATAGCACTTGAGTACAAGTATGCAGGCGAGTCGGTTCGATACCTGTCAAAACCTTTTTATATTTAAAATTTTTTTTATTTTCAACTACCGATTTTGTTTGGAAAAATTCGTAACGAAGTCGCGTCACCCCTATCATACAAATTTCTTAGCAACTTCGAAAATAAATTGGTTCCGATTTCGGAAAATCTTTCGACGCAACGTAAAGACTTCGGAAAAAAGTCGAAATTAATTGTTTAGTGGGTATATATACAATTTTGTAAAATATAGTAAGAGTGTCCTATGACGAAGAAGTAAACGTATGTATAATAAATAAAATCAAAAATTAAGATGAAATAAAACAAAATTTTTGTATATAAGCATTGGCTTTTCAATAATTGTTTCGTTTATTTGGTGTTTTTTTTTCGTGTTATATTTTTTCGCCGGATTTTTACTAAATGTATGTTTACTTATATACATATTTTTGTTGTTTGTTTCAAATCAATAGCTGCTGAAGACTTAAAATTTTATTTCATTTAGAATCTGTTGCCATAATAAACCAAAAGAAGAATAAAATCGAAAGAAATTGTTGCTTAAAAACTAAATAGTAGTAGGTAGAAGAAAATAGTATGTGGTAAATAAATCGCACCCTAAATCAAAAACCGTCACAACTCAAAATTTGTTTAGTTCGGTTTCTTGACATAGATTTCCTAATAAAAAGTAGTACATACAATTTTTTTTCTTTTTGACTATCGTCGTTACTGTTTAAAGAGCATAGTGATGCCAAGTTTATAAAAATCAATTTATTTTTGTGCGATCGAGAAGCGTTTAACTGAAAGTTACTCCGATTTAGAGTTGTGACTCTTTTTGATTTAGTGTGCGATATGTGTGTGTATATGTATACTTTGTCTTACTTTTAGAGGACAGTTATGCTAAATGTTTAAAGCTAAAAAAAAGAAGAAATGTACACTAAACCACTAATATCAATCTGTTTATAAAACAAGTCAGTATGTGCGTTTAATGAGTGTGCACACTTTCGTGTGCTTGTATGTTGAGTAATTATGATATGAGTATGATGTGGGCCTTTCCGAATTAGCTTTGCAGTGATCAGACACCGCTCTTAAGATATTACTTTGCTGAAATTTTTGTAAAAATAGAGTATGATACCCATTGCTTTGCTTTTTCCTGTTACATAGTTCTATTTCTTTGAAAATTTAGCTTTGTTTAAAATTACTTTGTTGTTTATTTTGGTTATCTAACAGTGTTTTTATTTAATACGATCGGTTCTATTTAACCTATGACCGCGTCGCACTTCGCCAACCTTATTCCTGGGATCTCAAACAGCGTTTTTTGTAATTTACTTGACTATTTAGCTAAATGTGGTTAATAATATTTTCTGGTGTTTTTGTATATAATTGCATTTATCTAACTTAGCAACTTTTTTTTAATAATTTACTAGCGTTTAAGATGTTTCATTTTTCACATCCATTATCTTTTGTATTTGTTACTTCTTTATTTGTACCATCAGCGCTCGAATTATTTTCTTTTTTTTCAAACATAAACTTCTCGATCTTATATTTTATTATTTCGTAATGTTGTACAATTTTTTGTCATCCTTTCATAGCGGAAAAAAAAAAAAAAAAAAAACTAATGGCGGCGATATACCTACAGGTTATCATCATAACCTCTAACGAGATTTTTAGCCGAGCTTCTCTTTCCAACTTGTGGTGTGTTGCTTTTGAGTTTTTCCTACAAGTTGGCGGGACCTACAGTTTTTTGCCGACTCCGAACGGCACTTGCAAAGCAAATGAATTTTTTGCTGAGAAGCTTCTCATGGCAGAAATACACCCGGAGAGTTTGCCAGACTACTGCCGAGGGGCGACCCCGTTTTAGAAAAATTCTTTTTCTAAATATTTTTTGATGTTACTTTTGCCGGGCATCGAACCGCCACGACTTGGTGTAGAAGTCCGAACACTTAACCGCTACACCACGGCGGCCGCGGAAAATATTTCGTGAAAATATTTCGTGAAAAAAACCAATACTATAAAAAATGGATGCGAAAATTGTATACCGAGACAGGACATTTACATTTTGGCCCGGATTATCTACTACTTAGGCCCGGTTTTTCAGAGCAAGTTTAAACTCAGTGCGAGTTTAAACTGCCAATTTGTATGAGACAAACTGTAGTCAACTTTGTCTGTGGTTTGAACTTGCACTGAAAACCCGGGCCTTAGATACTTAAAGAAAATTAAAAACTTTTTTCGATTTTTAATTTCAGTACTTGGGCTCAAAAACATTTAAGATTAAAAGCGAAAGTATTTATGTATCACTTGTTCATTAGTTGCAATTACGGTAAGCTGAGTATTTGTTCTTAAAATATGTATACAAATAGAATGTATGAATTTTTTCTTTTATTCTAAGAAATATCAGCTGGAACTTCTATGAAACTTTTTTCTTAAAAAACATGTACGTTTTTGGTTTAGTGTAGTCTCAAGCATAACGTAGTACTAACAATCGATACTAGTTCTTTATGGAAATTTGAAAAATATCAATGCAGCTTTTGAAAATCCAAAGATAATTTCTAAAGCTGAACCGAAAATCGTTCGAGTTTTTTATAAAATAAATAAAATATTTCCTCGTTATATACATACACCTCTAATTTGAAATCAATTCAATAAAAAATAACATGTTTTAGAAGTTTTCATTCACCAAAACGACCAGAAATGTGCGCATACAAAAGTTACGTTAACGCTTGTGTGTGCCGACAAAAATTAAAAAAAAAAAAAATAATGCTATCACAGTAGAAGTAAAGCCGTCATCCTTTGTCCGTAATTAAAATTGCAAAAAGTCGAGACTTCTGAGAAATTTTAAAATAGTTCTGACTACGATCCAGCCTGCCGGAAAACGATTGTGGTCGTATGCCTTGTTTTCTTTTCCAACACCGATTGCGATAAATCCAATTGACGAAATCCGGTTCCCGAAGACTCAGTGCCGTAACATTCCTAGTGCGTATGTATATATTTATGTATTTGTATGAATACATTACTCAGATTAATACGTGTGCTGTGTATACCCAACACATTTGTGGGTGCTAACCTGTTTATAGACAAAAGTTTGTGTTGACATCAGAAAAAGGACTCCTTATAATGTTTTATTTATTTCTTGTATGTATAGAGCTATGTACACGTCTTTTGACACTACTCAGTAGATAGCATACCAATTAAAAAAAATCATATTTGGAAATCAGATAACAACTTTGACAAAGCGCGAAAATTCTCAGTACTGGCGCCAACAAATCAAATATCAACTAAAGACTTATAAATTAATACAAAGCGCAAATTTGTCCTCATAACTGAGACGCAGTGATGTGGTTTACTTTTTTGCAACTAAATTCTATTTTTAATTATATGCTTTTATTTAAAATTAACGCTCTTTTATTATTGGTCAGATATTATTTCATTTTTATTTTTGCTTTTTTTGTCGTTATTATCGTTATAACACTACTTTATTTATTACAGTGCTCATTCAACAAATTTAACAACTTTAACTGAACTAAATTTACTATGAATAGCAGGAAAGGAGTATTTATTGCAATCCTTTGATATAAGAATGTACACACTTATGTGCTCAAACAAACTTATGTATCTGAGACAAAATAACCCCAATCACTTTCATTTGATCCTTCCTTATTCGTGCTTAGAGCTATCCGAATAGTTCTTAAGCCTACTTATAATTGCAATTTTTAGTCAATGGTCATAATTGTTTTTAATTTTATTTAGTCTCTACAATTTTCGATAGCATATCTTATGGCGGTAAAACTACAAAAAAATAACTAAAAATAACTAACAATAAATGTACTTATTCAATAAATCGATCCATTTACAAAATGATTAAACTAAATAAAATTTACAAAGAAATCTTAACGTTTTTGTACGTATGTACATACATATGTACATATGATATATGAGGGTTGTATTTATGTACATACAAACATAAGTCTGTATTTGTGCTTAAAACGAGCTTCAAGAAAAAACCTCTAATCATCACTTTTTAGCTTAAATTTTTATTAAAATTGCTTTAAGTTTTCATGGCAATTGGCTTATAATTGTTGTTAGTTGTGTCTTCAACCGACTATATGATGGCAACGCATTTTATGCTTTCGCCAGCTTTTTAGGCCGTATCGGCACCAGGCAGTAGCCCGCACTTACATCACAACCGCTAATCAGTAAATTCTTCAGCACTGAATTCGATTGTTGTTGTAGTCCATTGGAAACTTTTGTATCGGCATTCGTTGACCAACGTGGTGCCGCACCATTTGCTTTACGTTCCGATTGCTGCTGCTGGTCTTTCGACTCCTTCAGCTGTGAAGATGACACTAGTTGTTGTAATAACTGTGGCATAGCATGCATTTCCATACCAACACCAACGGCACCTGTGTGAATGCTCTTCAAGCGTTTCGTATCGTGTTGGTTGATATGAGGTGAGAAACTCACTAAATGTCTTTTATGCGATTGCGGTTGTTGTGGTGGCTGTTGATGTTGAATGAAAATATTCTTTCCAACCAGCGGAGCCTGCGATATACGCGTCTGTTGCTGTTGCTGTTGCCTCTGGTGTAACAACTGTTGTTCTTGCTGATGCTTGGTGGCATCAATCAAACGAATGGTAGTGGTGGGACCGCTTGAGACGGTTGTTGGACCACCAACTGTGGTCGGTGGTACTGTTGTTGCATTTGTTTGGCTATTCACCAACTTAATTGTTGTTATTTTATTGCCACCACGATTCACTGGCAACATTTCATCGTTGAAAATCATTTTATTGACACTATTTTGGTGTTGTTGTTGCTGTTGTTGCAACATAATATTTTTAGCATTTTGTATTGTTATCAATGGCACTGCATTCAATATTATGCTTTGTTGTTGTTGGTGGGACGACAATCGTTGCAAATTTGATTTGCCCACGTCCAGTCCTTTCAGCTGCTGCTGCTGCGGTGAAGTTAACGAGGCTGCCGGCGAAGGCGATGGCGATGTTGAAGTCTCGCCGACATTAATTTGCAGCAAGTCATTCCAACAGTCGAGATTTGTAGCTAAAATTCGGATAAATAATGCGAACCAAAAAAGAAAATTTAGTTAAAATTTGCAATAAAGAATTAAAACCTTTTTGTTTGTCATCGATCATTTTCTACAAAGATTTCATAATCCAATAAATTAAAAACTCCTTAGAGTATACTACTTTGTTCTATTGCTGAAATCCTTGGAGCAAATTATCTTTAGTCCGTCGTTATTGCTCGATAAATATTGAAAATTCGTTGAGTTTTGGATGACCAATGCAGAGTTGGTTTCTTAAAAGTACTTGATCTAATTTATAAAAGAGGCCTGTGTGTGTAACTTTTTTCTGTTTCTCTACTAAATGTGGCATATTCATAGTCGAAATAGAGGAGGTATTAAAGTTAGCGTGTGCTTTTTGACACCATTTCCAACGGTTTATCTGCCAGAACAGCTGACGCTATCTTTAGTAGCTTTATCTCGACTATAGCTATGCCCCAATAATTTGTAATGACGATTTCTTCTAATAATTTGTTACCTAGTGTATATCTTTACCTTAATTCACAAAGGCCCTAATTGACACATTTTTCGGAAATGAGTTTATCACATATTTAGGTATAATATATTAAAATACACCCTCACCACAAATAACGGAGATATTACAAATTTACAAAGCTATATTTGCATGCGTTCAATGTAAAAATAATTTTTGTTTTTTGCTTCTCCTGTAAAATTTTGTTTATGTAAATTAGGGCGTTTGTGAATTAAGGTAACGATATGTAAAATTATTTTGAGGCAGTCTTTAGTTACTTCTCTTATCAACAACACTTACTTTTTCTAGTGGGCGTTCCTACACGGTTAAAAAAATGAGCCAAAAATGTAAACCCGTCAAAGGTTAAGCGATTTTTTAAACTTTTTTTGGAATATTTCAAACCTTCGAAATACCTACAAAGATTTTTTATTTTTTTGGTTTCGATTTAAGAACTAATTGAAAAAGCAGTCTTAAATTTTTTTTTTGTTTTTTTGAAAGTCATTGCATTTCGCCCACAAAAAATTTATGTGCGGCATAGCTCAGCGGTAGAGCAGTCGGCTGTGACTCCTGATTGCTTCCGTTTGAATCCTGCCAAGTGCCACATTTTTTTAATTTTATCTTATTTTGAAAGCTTTTCGGTGTATAATTGAAACTTTTCGGTTTAAAATTAAAACCTTTCGGTTTAAAATAACAACTTTTCGGTTTGAAACCCCATCCATTTAGCCAATTTTCTTGAAAACTGGTCTAGATTTAATTTGAAACCGAAGTTTGTTTGGTTATATATGTAGCCCAAAAAAGTTTAAAATGTAGGCTCAAATTTTTAACCGGATTCTAGGATTCCCGATTTTTGCAGAATTGTGGGGAAAAGCTTGAAAAATGTATATAAATTTACTTAAAATAAAATAAGGCCAACTTCGACATACAAAAATGTATGGTATACGAAATCAACAACTTTTTTCGATCCAAAATACTTTCCCGACACTGTATGAAAAAGTCATAAAAATTAGCACATGCAGTACTTTCGTGAATGCAGTCCTAATTTGGATACTTGAAGCACACAAAAATATTCAGGACAACAAACACATTTTTTTTGTAAAGCTGTGTAATTAATATAAACCACATTTTGAGTAACTTTTTTCTTCACTGTAGGTATGTATTTAATATAAATAAACAGTGCCATCAACGCAAGCACAATGTGATACACACAAGAAAATTAAAAAAAGGCAAGATCCGAAACATGTCCCTGACATTGACTGTCTAAAACTAAAAGATTATTTAATGCATACATATGTATGTATGTAGAATACGTATTCAATAGGGTGGTCCTTATTTGTATGGAGACAATTTTATCATCAGCTTTCCAAAGGCTCAACCCCTAAAGTAATATAGCCGAAGATATCACACATAAAATGTTTAGCCTGATTGGTGATGGTTAAGGCGTTTCGCAGGGGGGTCAAAGTTCAGAATGCTCTATGGAGGCTCAAAAAATAAAAGTTATTTTTCTCTTTAATTAATACTCGAAATCGGTAGCACTATGGTCGGAGATATCACACGCAAAATCTGGTCCGGATTGGAGACGTCTAAGGCGTGTCGCAGAGGGTTAAAGTTCAGACTACCTTTAGGTGTTTCCAATTGGAACAAAATTTTGTATATGACATCTCCGACTATAGTGCTATCGATTCCGAAAAAAAATTAAAATAGAGCTATAACAATTGTCATTCATTGCGACTCAGAATAGGGTGGTCACGGCACAGAGCCAAAAATGCCTAATAAATTTAATAAGATTGTCTTCATGATCAGTTTTTGGGCAAAGGGGTAGTAGCAACGGTGGAAACGAAGAAAAAACTATAGGGAAATCTCTTTGGTTTTAAGAAGAAATTCTTATTAAAAAAACTATACATTTAGTACAAAGGTGTAGTTAGACGCTGACAATTATTAGTATACGATGGCCGGATGGTTAACAGCTGGGTTTAGCATTCGAAAAATTGTAAGTTTGATTCTCTCTCTTTTTTCCTAATTAGAAATATTAAAAAGAAATCTTCTCAATTGCATTTATGTGATTTTCCTTTGAAACATTAACAACTATACACATATCAGTAGTTAGACGCTAGCAATCAAAAGTGAGCGATGGCCTCATGGTTAACAGCTAGGTTTATCATTCCGAAAATTGTAAGTTCGATTCTCATTTAAAATATTAAAAAGAAAATCTTCTTAATAACATTAAAAAGACTGTCTCTACAATAATAAGAAGCACATCTTCTTGAAGAAAAACTATACAGATATCTTATCATTTTTGTTCTATTTTATTAGGTTTATTTTATACGGTTTTGTCACCGTACCAAATTTGGAAGTTGCGTACCAACGTACCCGGAGAAAAAATTTGTACCAAAAATGGTACATTTCGGCCAAAACGGCAACCACGTTTAGATATAAAAACTCCAAAACAGAATTGCTAAAACAGGCCCCCTTCAATATTAACAATTGTTAGTTACTGGCAATGAGCAATTAGGAAGAGAATCAGCTTGTTAATTAAAGAACTTGAACATCGCCTGTTTTTTGTTATATTTTGCACATTTTTGTTTTGCGAATTTTTGTTTACAATAAGTATGTAAATACATACTTGCTTATTTGCTTTGCTTTTGATTAATGTTTCCATATGAACACAGGTGCATAGGACAAATGTAGTATGTTAATATGCATTTAGGTACTGTATGCACATTAGAGTGATTAAAAAAAATGTGGACTACCTCTTACCCCCCTTAAATATTAGTAATTTATTTTATTTATTTTTTACCGTTTCCTATATTTTGTAGAGGATTATCTTAATTTTTTTCCAAAGTAGATTTTCTAATAATTTTTGAAATTTTGAGGTTTTCAACATATTTTATATAGTGCGACGATCAAACTTATTACAGACACTTAAAAATGACAGAACTTTGTACTATTGCAAGTCACATACATATACCTACAAAATCTAGTCATTTTATTATGGTTTAATAGATATGATAATCGCTCTTTGTAAAAAGTTTTGGAAAGTTCAAAGCTTCGACTTTAAGAATATGTAAAGTTTTCTTGAAAAAAATTTTAAAAATTATTAGAAAGGTCACTTTGAGAAAAATTTAATTTTTTCCATACAAAATGTATGTATGGAAAAGGAAAAGTAACGCCGTTTTAGGGTTAAGTTACAGCGCTTATTTTTTGCAAGGCTTATTTTATTATAAATTATTAGCTTTTTGGGGGGTATGGCCCAAAATACATTTTTTTGCTTGAATCACCCTAATGTACATACATAGGCACATAAATATGTGTTTCCGAGATAATCAACTAATTAATTGTTGCATAATTTACAAATAATTGGTTGTTATAGATAATTACATTAACCCAACGAATTTTCATTGAATCGAGTTTTTTCTCATGTCTTTAGGAGAACCACATCCTAATGTAACCACTATCACATAATCAGTTCATCACTTAAGTTTGATACTTACAGTCCTTAGAGTAAGCATTGTCAAATGCATCCTCAATGGAGCCACACAAGCTCGGCGAGAGCGAACTCTCTTTCTTGCAATCAATATTTAAGCCAAGCATTTGCATTTGGCGTTTTTGTTGTTCCTGATGTTCAGCGGCCAGTTCTTGTTGCAGTTGTTGCAATCGAAAATCAACACAATGTGACTGTTGTTGCTGCGCCTGCTGTTGCAATCCACCTTCAATATTTTCACTGCCAACATTACTAACACCCATACCGACACCACTACCACTGCCACCGCAATTATTATTTAGAATAGACAATGTACCATTGCCGGAGCCGCATAAAAGTGCTGCCAATTCGCTAGTATCGGTGTTATAAACACAGTTGGATTCCTGTTGTTGATGTTGTTGCTGTTGCTGATGATGATTCACCGGCGATGGTGAGAGCGATGAAACAGTAGACGCAGGTGAGGAACACAATGAATTGAAATGTGATTGGCTAATATGCTGGACATCATGAAAGTTATTTAACAGATTGGGGTTACAGGATTGTTGTTGTTGCGATTGTAGTTGCTGCAATGTTGCATCAATATCTTTTTGATTGTTCAGTTCATCACTGCCCAGGCCATTGCTTGCACACCACATTAGATCGTCGGCAGTTAGAAGAGGCAAATCCTCTTGCTCGTTCATTGGAATATATGGAGCACGCATAGTCATATCGATGTCCTCGTCAACACTCATTGTCATAAATGCAAATCCATCGTCCTGGCTGAGTGAATTTGGGCTGCATAACGATGGTAAACTGCTCGCATCGGGACTCTGTTGTAGTAAGAAAAAGAAAAGAAGTTTATTAAAGAGTTGTATAACCCAAATGAATACATTTATTTTAGAACACAACGCAATGAAAAATGATGGTGTTTGACGACCCCGAAATATAACATCCAAACAGAACTGAACTTTTAAAAGATGTGCACATACGACAACTTTGAATTGCTGTAGTGATGGAAATCAGTACATATATTTATTCGCATAGTTCTGGGAAAGAACTTTTACTTGGTCTAAAAACTACTGAAAGTGTGTATTTCTTTCGTGGGACTTTTTAAATGTTGGCTTTAAGCACACTTCGTTAAGGCTTTTGTAATGTCAAGGTTTCATAACTTTGAACTAAATTTCTTCTACTTTTTCCAGGATAAGAAAAACCGGAATCTTTGGTGTGATAGGACCAGCATACTGCCTCTACACCACCGCGGCCGCGGAATTTAGCAAAACTTTATCACATGCGCACAATTTTTTTGTTTTTTACTCACCTTTGATGCCACACTTGGCGAGAGTAAATGCTGTGAGTAGGTTGTATCATTCGATTCTTCCCGATAATTAATAAATGGATCAATATGCACGACGGGTTTGTTGTTGTTGTTGTTGTTCAATGTGACAGTATTCAAATTGCTATTGCACGATTGTTGGTGTGTTGGACTATTGCCGTTATTATTATTAATATTGTTGTTGGTGTTGTTGTTTTGATTATTTGTGCTGCTGTTAGTGCTATCGCCACTTTGGTTCGGTGTGTCCGGCGATGACGAATTCGTAGTCGAATCTAGTGAACTATAATCGTCGGGCAATAAATTACTATAGGCGTACGAGCACAAGCCCAACAACATTTCTCCACAAAATGGTGCAGTTTCATCGAGTCGCATGCATGCATCAACAGATGCTGGTGTAAAATGTGCCAAATCATCTGGTTCCTCTTTAAGCACTACAAGATAAAAGAAGAAACACAAAAGACATATTGTTATAACATCGAGTATTAAGAAAACTTTGCATAATAAGAAAATGAAAGTGAATTAAAGAAATAAAAAAAAATTGAAAACGTTACTGCCAAAACAAGACTGCTCTAAATCGCTAAATGATCATCTGTACGAAAATGTCGTCAATGGATGTCTTTGAATTTAAAAAAATAAATTTTTGAACGCATTTTCCCGAAAAATTTAAATTTTAAAAAACATCTCTTTATAATAAAAAGTGCGACGTGGAAAATTCCGAAAAAAAATATATATATATGGAAATAAGGGGCGCATAGAAAGTATTCAAAATTGAAACGACTTGAACTCATCATTGCTCTACTCTCTTGATTTCCTTTTCACATTGCTTGTTCTTCAATTTAGCTTTTTATGTACGAATACGTATGTACGTTCCCTTAATATACAGTTTCCAATTGAGTTAAATTAAAGTTTTTATGAATTAGTTGATTTATTTGAGTTTTATTATTATTGAAGTGACGAAAATGGCTAAAAGAATTTTCTGAGAGCATCACGAAGACATTAAATAATCAACTTTCGACTTGAAATGTTCACTTGATTGAAAGACTATCTTGGTTGCGGGTTCGAAAACTTATTTTAAATAAATTCTGAGATAACTATAGCGTTTTTTAAAAGTTAGATGACTTTTAAAACCTTTGCAATATATTTTTCTAGGTATACGTTTGCACCCGAATTAAAAGAAAAGTACTGCATGGATTGAAAGCTGTTTTCATAAAGGTCTAACCTTCAAAGTTTGCTATACCTTTACATGTTCACTGCAAATTACAGAAGACAAACTGATATGGGGGGTCTGAATTGAAGCAACAGCAGCCTAATCAACATTGTTTTCAAAATATGTAGTTTGTTTGTCAGTTGCACATCTATGCTGCAATAAGCAGTTGGTATGGATTAGGTGCTCTTCTAAATTTAGTTATCTTCAATTAACTTTTGGCACTTACATATGCATGAACATACATATTTACGTATGCTGGAACAATCACTATCATGCACAATAACGATTTATGCAATAGTATTCTTGTTTTTTAGTTTTCTGAGCTTTTGAACTGTGAATCTATTAATCCATGAAATAAAATACTGATAAGCATAGACAATGTCTAAATTAGTGCAAAACAACTGGCCACTTTTTGACGCCAGTCTGAGTCGGAAGAAATTTGCGTTAGCGAAACAAAAAAAAAACTTATTCTAATATTATCAAATCATTACTAACGTCATAAAATTTCATTTAAGTATTGATTTAAAATGCACTTGACTTAAGTACTGATGCGCAAAGTGGCTGTGGCGAAACATCTGTGCATTTTGTTAGCAATAACCGCTTAAGTCTTAATTTAAGTTTTGAGTTTAATAGATCTGTTTACTGAACAAAAAAAAGTTCAGTACCCCGTTTCTGTAAGAAATCGGCAAAATTTAATATGACGTCAAATCGACTATTTTA
This sequence comes from Campiglossa producta, assembly GCA_964058755.1. Lineage (NCBI taxonomy): Eukaryota > Metazoa > Arthropoda > Insecta > Diptera > Tephritidae > Campiglossa > Campiglossa producta. The sequence goes on along the minus strand of CAXKVI010000001.1, from coordinate 1,134,017 downwards.
GTCGAGACGATCGATCGAAAAGAGTTACAGAAACGGGGTACATAGCAGGTTAGAGCAGAGCAGAGATACATAGGCACCTGTCAAAATAGAAATAGAGCATTTCAGAGCAGAAATGCCATGAAACACTTTAATGTCTATACTTTTTTTTTTTTCTCAAAATCCTGAAAATTAATGGAAATGCAAGCTAGTTTTTTTCAAAAATTTATTTTCTCTTGACTGATAATTGCTTCTCTGCCCTAACTTACTCCACAAAAAAAAACAAATACTTTTTAAAAACGACCTATCTTAGAATTTGTATTTAAAATGCTTTGTTTAAATTAGATAGAGTATATGAAATTTAAATAAGAAGATACTTATTTTAGTATGCAAATACTCGTGGTATAATGTGAATACTCTCGACAGTATCGATAGGACCATCAATGGTTCTGACGTGTGGTAATAATTTGACAATCCGCACAAGAGTAATGGATCGTTACAAACAATAATACGAACTGTCCCTCTCACAGGTATCAAGTTGGAAAAAGGAAACCAATTAGTTATTTTTAAAGAATTTTGTACACACTTGTAGCTGTGTATATTTGTATACTGAATTAAAAAGGTGAAACAGATAAGTATGTGCGTAGTAGAATTGAATGTACATTAGTGTTAATAACTATAAATTGGGCTAAAGTTTATTATAAAGAAAATTTAGTTGGCGCACTTCGATCAATCAGAATGTCACAAAACCATAATACGTCAGCACACAGTAAAACAGCTCACGCTTTATTGGGATAACTCGTAGTAAATTATTATAAAATATTATGGAGATTCAAGTAAATCTCAACGAATTCACTGAATAGATCACGTCAAGCGAAAGAACAAAAAAACTCAGACAGATTTTACTATAGAAAAACGATTTCGGTCTCACACGTCTAAAAAAAAGTGAGGATGACTTGTTTTGCCTTGTAAGTTAATTATTAAGAGGGGTAATATATCGACCTAAGAAAAATTAAATAAGAAACTTTAGCACTATAATCTTTAAACACGGTTTTGAAGATCAAATTTAAGTTCCGCCTGACACAATGGTGCACTCTAGAAGCTACTTAGTTTAAGTTTTTTGAAAAACTTTGCAAATAATTTAACCCAAGACAATAATAAAAAAATAAAAATAAACTAATGTATCACTGATGGATTGACTATTATAAGCTATCTCGTCGAAAATCCGCTCAACACTCATAACGCCGGAACTCGTTGAGATATCGAAAAACTGATTAAAGTAAAATCAAGTTATCGCATGTTCGGGCGCTTGTACTTTCTCAATAATGGCCCTGAACTTAAACAGAAGATAATGAACGATAAGGTGTACAGAAATGTTGTAAAATGATAAATGTGTTAGTACACATGCTAGCATAAAGGGAGTTGAGATAAGCTCTTCTGTTTCTTATACGGCTGATACATTAGCGCAAATTCCGAATTAACTGCGCTTTTGGGAGTTAACTTGAGCATAATCTTCATTATAAACTCCCAAAAATTAAGAAGATTTGAGCAGTTTTAAAAAATTTGCACTGGCAACACTCTGAACATAACAGACATGACAACAACACCAAGAAACACTAGGAAATTAAGGGTAGCTGACAAATAGGCGTCGCGCTGGTTTCTAAGATCCGACTTTCGACAACTAGATGTCGCTGAGGTAGGTAAGAATATAGTGCAATAACAACCAAAGTAGTAATTCTCAATGCTGTTAATCTTCATTTTTGTGTGTATCAGGGTAAAATTTGGATCTGATTAAAGAAGATTTATAGGAGATAATCTCCGTGTGTGTATCCATAGCATTAGTCATGTTTGTTAGAGCGGAAATTCTTGATCACAGAATACGATTCACGGTTTACACGCTTATAAACCATATTGTGACATTTTTTTTTAGTACACTGAAATAAAAAGGTTGAAAGTGCACATTGAAAGTAACATATCAAAACCACTTTCAAAGCGACTATGATAATACTGTAAATATTCCAGTATTTACTGTAAAATTGACAGTAAAAACATGTGATTTTTGAAAAATATCAATTAATGATATGAGTCCACTTTCAAATTTACAGTAATTCATGTCAATATGATCGTATATTCGAAGAATGATAGGGGCTCACTTTCAAAATTGATATTACCCACTGTTGGACGAAAAATTACAGAGTTTACTGTTAATTTGACGGCCGTGTTTTGTAGATTTTTTTTTCTGTGTAAATAAGCTTTAGGTGGTCTTTCTTTGGGTCACAAGCTGATTACGACTGGCGGTAAAAATTCGATCATATAAAACAAAAATTAAAATGATTCAAGTCATTTAATTGAACTGTTGTATAGTTTTTAATCTGACATTTACCAGGCTATTACAAAATTGCATTATATGCAAATCATCGAAACATTTGCGTGAAATAAAAAGAGTTTTGGTGAAAACTGCAAATTGGAGCGCATTATTCTCCAAATATGTACATTAGGGTGATTCAAAAAAAATGTCGCCTTGGTCTTACCACCTAAAAAGTTAGGTATTGATGAGAAAATAGGCCTTGCAAAAAATTAGCGCTCTAACTTAACCCTTAGGGGTGGCTATTTTTTTCGCCCTTTCCCATACATTTTGTATGGGGGAAAATGGCATTTTTTTTTTTCAAAGTGAATTTTCTATCAATTTTTGAATCTTTTTTCAAAATATTTTTGCTTACTCTTGAAGTGAAAGCTTTGAAGCTTCCAAAATGGTATGCCATGTGCCATTATCTTTACTATTAAAGTAATTACAGCCATTTAAAATTTACTAGATTTTATACGTGTTACTGTGTATGTGTGTGCATTAGTACAAAACTCAGTCATTTTTAAATGGCTGTAATTATTTTAATAGTTGAGATAATCGCACATGGCTTACCATTTTGGAAGCTTCAAAGCTTCAACTTTAAGAGTATGTAAAAATATTGTGAAAAAAGTTTCAAAAATTAAAAGAAAAATCACTTTGCAAAAAATGCCATTTTTTCCCATACAAAATGTATGGGAAAGGGCGAAAAAAATAGCCACCCCTAAGGGTTAAGTTAGAGCGCTAATTTTTGCAAGGCATATTTTCTCATTAATACCTAAAGTTTCAGTGGGTAAGACCGAAAAAAAAAATTTTTTTTTTTTATATTGAATCACCCTAATGTACATATGTACATACTATAAGCTTTACTAAGGTACTGGCAACAAAATTTAGTGATCGGAAATCAAACAGAAAAATATTAACTTCAACAAAGTATAGGAAACAAACATATGTACATAAATGGCTGAACTTTAGTCAAATATGTTTACCTTGTTGATAGATTTGCTGTTCACTAACGAAGTATTTTTGCAATTAGCATTATTTGAAACGAATCTAAAATGCTAAGATGATCCGCTGTAACAAGCAGTTGCTTATCTGGGTCTACTGTTGAAGATAGGTGACTGATACGTAGACAAGACTGTGGAGGTAATGAGGGTAGAAGCCCATTGGTAAATGGCTAAATAAAACTAAGTTTCTGTGAACTGTAGATCACTTCAGATACTAATTTACACTGCAGTTCTAGTTCCTAACTAGAAAAATTTGCCACTACTCGTAGGCACACATATTTAGGTACATACATACATACCGGCATTCATCCACGCAGGGCGGATCCAGGATTTTGGGAAGGGGGACTCAATTGTTTTTTTTTTTTTTTTCGAGGACATTTTTGGATCACAGTGCCTTAAGAAAATATATATCTACAATTGTTGATATGGGCAATGTCAAATTAAAGGCGTCACGTAACTTTTACTATATTTTTGCGTAAATTATTATATTTTTGTGTAATTTCACTATATTTTTTTACTTTTACTATATTTATTTGCCATTTATTAATTCTTAATTTTTTACTAAATTTTTGTGTCATTATACGTTTCATGAAGATGAAATGGTATTATAACTTTGGTCCGATGTTTGTAAGTATGCGAAGAAGAAGATAGGGACCCATCAATAAGTATACCGAAATGATCAGGATGACGAGATGAGTTAATTTAGCCATGTCCCTCAGTTTTTGAGATATTTGGCTGAAATTTGGTATGCGGCCACCATTTTCTAATATAGAAATCATTTGTCGGAACCAGCAAGAATGGACCGATACAATCGATTGTTCCGATAAACGGATTTTGGGCTATAGCTCCTGTAATTAAACAGGTAGGAACGTGAAATTTTGTAAGGCCCGAGTTACATAAAACTTTGTGAATCTTTAACAGGTGCGCGCTTCGGCTTTGAGCATTTGCCAAAATCTCGCTTCGCTTTACGTTTCACAAACTTTGTATGAAAGTGAAACCTGCAAAGTTTTTTGTAATTTGGGCTTAACTATTGCTCTTTTAGAATGTGGAAGGTCGATGTTAAAAATCAATGAGATTGTACCAATATAACTCAGCGCCCCCATATAAGCGATAGTTCCGATAATTTCGGTATGAGCTAAAGTTCAATTAACACAGGCTGTACTGGGAATAGAACAGTGACAATCGTAACGCTTATTCATGAAAGGTACATATATAGCCTTCGGCACAGCCGAAGACAGCCTTCCTTACTTGTTTCTACTATATTTTTTATTAAATTTTTACTATAATTTTGGGTAGCTTTTACTATATTTTTTGCTGTATTACCGTAAAAAATATGACTTTTTGAATCCCGAAGGGAAGGGTTTGAACCTGAAACCCACCCCGTGGATCCGCCTCTGGATCCATGGTATATAAATACGTATGTACCTACACAAGCTTTAGTTGAACTTCATTCGCAGAGGCTAATTAGTGTTATCATGTTATTTTTCGCATTTCAGCTGCTTCAATAATCGCTTTATCAATTGCAAATGGTCAGCACAAAAAACAAACGGACGATACGTTAAGACATAAATATTCAGTTTAAATTATTGCCATTTATGTGTGTGAAACAGTCGAAAGTTATGTCGAATGTTTTTAACTTTCAGAAATTAGAAATAAAGGTTGACTGTGTTTTTAACTTTATTCAATAATTTCTGAAAAGTCGGTTGCGTATATACGTAGTTGGCGTTCCGGAAAATTTAGCTTTAAACGCAGTTTTACTATTTTTTATTTATTAATTTTAGTGTGGAGATTTTGGCGTCCATTAACGTCTTCAATTATTAAGTTATTAAAAATGAAAAAAACAAAGCAAAATTAAGAAAATAATTAAATATATGAGGACTGAACAAACGAAAGGCCGTATTCCATTTTTCACTTTTTCAGTATTTTGATGCAATCTGGTGGCTAAGACAACATTACACATGATGTATTTAATAGAAACTACTAAAACGTCAAATTTCCCATAAAAAAGATCCGTGAAAATCAAAATTTCGTACAAATAGTAAATTTTCGTTTTTTCGGTTTCTGAGAAATATTGAAAGTGGATATAGACCTTTTGCTTGTTCAGTCCTCAAATGATGAATATAATAATAAAAATTGTGTTTACTCACTTGTTAACTCGGTGGCATCATCCCCGAATGACAGGAACTTATTCATATCTTGTTGCTGCTGTGTCTGTGCCTTTGTTGTGATCTGTGACGAAGACTGTTTCGATTGTTGTTGTTGGCCACTGAGTATTGAAGGTGCAACCGGTGTTGATGTAATGGAATTAGTTTTAATAGTTTGTTGTTGTTGCTGCTTAAGACACAACTGTGAAATCGGTGTAAATACGGAAGCCGTCACAGACTGTGCCCGTGTCGCGGCATACAATGACGGCAATGAAGGATTTGATGTGCTCGTAAACACAGCCGAAGTGCTGGTGGTCGACGGGAACACCGTCGGTAGTGATGCCGTTGACGACGTATTCAAATCAACTGATGTAGCTGGACGAAATACCGAAGCCGTAACGGATTTTGGGCGTTTTTCTTCGAGAGGTTTTTGTATGAATGGATTTTTGTTTCTTGACTCGATGTTATTTTTGTTTGCGTTAAGGCTTTTATTACTGCCAATAAAACAGTTTGTTTGTAAATTACGGCGCAACGGTGAAAGTGAATTTTCACGTAAGTTTGTTCTATTATTTATTGGAGGTGTGGCTGAGGTAGTAATCGGTTTGCTATCAATTATTGGCGATTGTTCGCGTTTAACAATGTTGTTGTACAAATTGTTGGTCTTGTTGGAGTTATTGGTAGGATCCTCGTTAAGATCGTTGTCGGTGGTTAGGGTTGGGAGTGGTATTGGTGTTGTTGGTGATTGATTGATTGATTTTATCGACAGCAAATCGTTTTTGCAATTTTTATTTAATTTTTCTTGATTTTCTTGTTGTTTTTGTAAATTATTTTCAATAGATTGACACTCTTTCAATATGCTCTTGTTGTCGTCATTTGAGTTGACGTTGATGCTGATATTCTGCTTGATGAGATCGTCGTAGCTACCGTTATCGCTAATGTCGCGTGTAACGTCTTCGCTGTCGCTCTCCTTAACTTTAAGCTTACTTGCCTCGTATTGTGCAAGTGAATAAATGTCATCGTTGTTTTCAAGATTGCTGCAAAAATTTACACATATCGCGATATTTATATTAAGAATTGTTTGATAAACGTCACGGCAGATTTCTCGTACAGCAAACACACGCATACAAAACGGGGGAAAGGGGAAAACACTCGCGGAAATTAAACGGTATAACAAATAGGTGTTTTTATGTATCTAAAGGATACACCCGGTTTAGTGTCCGTTGAAATTTTTTATTTTCACTTGTAGTTAGTTTCAGAGCAGCTCTTATGAGAAGTTTTTTTTTATTTTTTTTATTTATAGGAGTCATTTGATGATCATTTATCATTTGTTCTCAGGTTTAACTTTTTTTGTTTTGTGTTTATGTATGTATTAATTTTTATAAAATTTTATTGTATTATTTTGTATGAAAAGTGCAAATTTTGCTGGTATTACATATTTACTTTTTTTTACTCTACTCAAGATCTGTTGCATCACTGAAAAAAACACGTGATTCAAAACAAACAGCTCTTTAGCGAGTTCTCATGGCAGCAAAAAAGAAGAAAAAGAGATTAAAGAGAATTCTGTTAAGTATACATGCCTAAGTACAAACATACTATCAGATCGTTTAATTGCAACAGGGCTGCCGTTTTGGTTACTTTTCACAAATTTGGTTACATTTATTACATTTGGTTACGTGGTTACTTCGTGCTTGCCAGAGAGTTTAGTTTAGTATTACATATATCATCTATATCGAGTGGCTACGCTCCAGTCTATGTAGATTGCAGGAATATGCGGCAATAAGTCAAAACCGTTAAGGAGACTAAGCTTTCTTTCATAGGACGATGTCCTGTGGGCTATATCGCTCCGGATCACTTTCAATTTAATGTGCAACAACAATGTGATCCGGATGGCAAAATTGTTGTTGCAGTTGCATTGCAAATTTTTTACTTAACCAGGCGAGGTTAAGGATAGTTGACGAAAATATGGGTTTATGGATTAGAAATCTCTAGTATTAGTTGTTATTTATTTCGTTGATTTAGAAAATACACGATTCCTAGCTTAATTGAATTATATTTCGAGCTCGATTCTTAAAACCATTAAAGGTTTTAGGATACACTATACAATGTATAGTATACATACTATTAATATATCGGGGTTTATCAGCTATTACGGCGGAGCTCCCGGCGGAGGAAAAGGTAATAAATACATCTTGAGAGAATTCAATCGATTCCATTAGAATTTGGTAGTAAAAAATCCACACCAAACTGAGAAAACTGACCTTTTAACCGGTTGATTTATTTTTCAAAGGGCAAATAGAAAACAAACACAAACAAAAAGGCTTAAGAGTTAGTGGCAACCCTGAATTGCAATTTGCAAACTTTAAAACAAACAAATAACCGGCGAATAAACTGAACTTTATTGTGAGTACCGCCAATATTCTCGTAACATTTTTCAAAACGAAAAATGTGATCAAATATTTGAAATCACTGTAAGAATGAGAGCTTTTTATCTTTTGAATGTGTAGAAAAATGGAAAAAAATGCCATGCTCTTAAATGCATTTCGCACTCAAGTTGCAATCGAAACATGCTCAAGTGCAACGCAAAAGCACTCAAAGAGTTTCTCATTTCCTTTGATATTGCACTCGTTTCTACTATTTTTGGAAGCTCTTTTCTCTTTTATTTAAACTTTTAGTTTAATTTTGTTTTAGTTTTCTGATTTTTTTTACCGGCGAAATTTTCTGTATGCTCGCATTTATTCGTTTTGCAATTCGTTGATTCGAGTAAATAAGATTCGGTCGGTGAGCAAATTAATTGCAAAGTAGAGCCGAGGACTTTAGTTGTCTGTACGCGAGTTCGCATAATATTTTCTGTTTTTGCACGTTTTACTCTTTTGGAATAAGGTAGAATGGGTGAATAACTAGCCCCTTACAATTCCGGCTTGCCCACAAACAAGAGGAATTTTTCGACGCCTTTTTAGATTCATTTTTAAGAACAAACTTTTTTGAAGGCCTAAACAAGTTCCTGGTAGAGCTGGAAAACTATCGATATTGCCGCCTTGCAATATTTTCGATATTTTCAAAACTGACTATCGATAGTATCGATATATAGACAAAATTTAAGTACCTAAGTCGAAGAACTTTTGAATTTTCAAAATTTTTGTTCTACATAAACATTTTAAGAACACGAAAGTCAAAATTAAAACGTTCAGAAGAATCAGTCCGTCAGCACGTTGAAACAACTGACAGCAAACTAGACTGCGGGTGTTTGTATGCGTAACGCCAGATACGACGGATACTTCAAAATAGAATTTGCTCTAAAATTGACGCACGTCACACAATTGACGTATTGGCGGGCTGATTCTGTTTAAGCTATAAGTAGGTACTTAAAGTTCGCGGTGGCTTTTAGACACAATTACCAACGGTCTATCTGTCAAAAAAACTGCCTCTAACTTTAGGCACCTAACCTAACCTAACGCCCCATTGATTTCAATAAGGTGTTGGATCAGCTGATATATATATATATATACGATATATATATATATAACGTTACGGAAGATTAAGGTAGCCTTTATTCCTTGCATAAAACAACAAAACCTGAAAGGGTCGATATATCGCTATCGTAAAAAAACATCGATAGTGCGCCACAAAAAAATATCGATATTATCGATCTAGTGCCTGGCCATAATTGAAAATATTCTCCAGGAACTTTGAGATTCACTCGGAAAAATTCCCCCAATTATTTTCTCTAGGGAAAAGAATATGGAAAAAGAGAAATATTCAAATACTGGAGGTTAGATGATTTGGCAACTGGTGTGACATTGCGAATTTACAATTTTGTTTTTTATTCATAGGAAGAATTGGAAAGAAAACAAAATCCGTGCGGGATTTTATGTAAAATTTAATATTTCGCTACCTCAGAATACGATTGTCGTATGTAGCAAAACTTGATTTTTCAGGAAACGCTTTATAAGTTTTAAAATACACTACGAAAAAACTACAATTGTACAATTGACATACGACAAAATGCATGCTGAAAATCTGAGAAGTTATATGGTTTAGGAATAAACTGATAACGCAATTCGAAAGAGATCGCGAAGGTGAATATAAATATGCAATAATCCCGAAATGCCAAAAATTCACATACAACGTTCGTATTCTGAGGTAGCGATTTGCTGGTATTTCCATGTTTTTTCTATATTTTTATTTTCTAAAAAAAATGAATAGAGACACAGAAATGTTCTTTTAATAGCGATGGTGAGTGCGAACTTATGCTAAGTGACAACTTTTTCAGTTTCTGAACATTTACGGCTTTTTTGCTTTAACTGATTCTGAAACCAAAAACAGTATACTAACTTGTACACCTTAGGGTAGGCCATTCTAAAGCTTCAGAAAATATAGATAGCTCATTACAACATAACTTCGCACTCACCAAACGATATTATCATCCAGTTTCTTCCTTGTCAGTACACGGAGGGAAATCTATGATATCACATTAAATAAAAATTTATAATCCTGTCCAATCAATGAATATGGATTTTCGATCAATGCATATTTGATAAATCACTATTGAAGTGGTATCCATATAAACTATTGATAAATTCTAAATAGTTTAATAAACAAAATTTCAAACAACTTGACACCTGGTTTCAGTGAGATTCGAACCCTGCTGCTCTGGCACGTTAGCCCAGTGTTCAACCGTTCGGCTATAGCATATTATAAAATTTTAAGAAAAATTTTCAATCATAAGATATTAAAAAAATCTTGAATACAAAAAAAACGTTGCAACAAGTTGTAATATTGTTAGGTCATCCATAGTGAAAATTTTTGAGCTTTTATGATTATGCGTCCCAGAAAAATTTACATTTCGCCCATATATGTGTATTAATACGCTGTCTCTCTCTACCATTATTACTATGTAGTAAATATAGATATGGATATAGCAATAATAGAAATTCATAACACGACCATAAATATTGACCTGCCGTTCAAATATATTAGTATTCTATCCATAAATATAAAAAACAGTGCATCATATCGAAATGGTTGCCATTCATTTGACTTTTTATTGGAAGCAAATATTTGATAATTTGCTCATTCCGAATGAATATTGCATCAAACTCGTCGCTATCAATAGTGATATTGTTACGGCATTCAAGGCATTTCTCTCAGTGTTTTTGAATTTCTTTAAAAAGTTATGCAACAAATTCGGATCAGCGTCTCAACACATCATTGACACCACACGCTGGACACGCGTGTAAGGAGATAGTGATCATGCATCAATTTAACTTGGAATCGGAATATTACAAATTTATATACATACAAGTATGCAAGCATGTATAGATGTAGCAAATTTTATTAAATGCATAGAAAGTATCAAAATGGAAAATTGGAATGCCGAGTGGGGCGATTATGTGATCAGAACTGATAACACCAAAACAGCAGTGGCAGATGGACAGACCCATCACTTAAAGTCAAAGCAAACGCGTGATTTTTCTTTCGAAAAGATGTAGTGAAAGAAGAATTCGATTTAGTTGAATTACAAAAAAAAAAAAAAAAAAAAAAAAAACATAGCATGCCCACATATTTGTGTAACTTAACTTTTTGCCAAAATCGCATCCATCACGTTTTAAAATATTTTCAAGTTCATAGAAATTACCCACACATTTGTATCACTCTTCAAAAGTAATATTAAAAAAATAAGCAACAACGTATCTAATCAATTGGTAAAAATAAATAAAAACAATATCAAGAGCACCAATACAGAAATAAAAAAAAAACTAAACAATTAGAAACACAGCACAATACGCATACAGCAGCTGATAACCAGAAGACCTGCGATAGTCCACAAAACTCGCCTGATACGTAATAAAAATAAAAATAAAACACTCTTAATGAACATCCCTGTCTTTATTGGTTTTTTTATTGTCAGCGCTCATATGTGATTGTATTAGTGCCGGCCCGACTAATTGCAACTAGACGTGTATCACCTATTGGAAAAAAACTGTCGTCGAAACATTGACGCACGATCTCATCAGGCATCGCATCGACTATGCCCGGCATGGCCTAGCACCTTAGAATGGAAGTTCAAGTTCTCGATTGCCATAACTAACTTGCAATCGAGTAAGCCTCAGAGATAAAGGGCAATTGGATTTGTGTTTTTCTAGGCTCCTTTTGTATTTTCCTTTGCGACCTAAAGTGCAATAGACGGGAGATCTGATCTTAAAATATTTCAAAACAGCCTCTTTGTTTTGTTAATTTTTCATCTGGTTAACTGACAAATTATTTTTAGAAAATATGAGTAGGAGAAGAACGCGATAGGTACGAGCGCCTCGTGCGTACGAAACAGCTGAGCGGTTAAATCGTCTGACGCTATCAACGCTAACGATAATATATGCAGGCAAACACACAGTGACGTTATTAGACAGGTTAATTAAGTGTTTTCTTTTCAAAGTATTTGCTATTCATTTAAGAGAAAGTATATAAAAAAATTAAGTAAACAAGTATAAAAAAACCCGAAAACAATGTAAGTACGTAAATAAATAAAATAAAGTATTTTACTTGAAGGAAACAACCACACGGTGACAAACTTTCGGTAAGAACACTCATAGCTCATCAATTAAAAGTTATAATTCGATACGTTGAATAAATCTCAAGATAGTCAATAAAGCAATGCAAACAGGAAAAAATATAAATATATGAAGCGGGCTACTCACCTGCCAATAAATGTCAAACGCCATATAAAAATCGCTCAAGAAATGGTCAAGAACTGTTTTTACACGTCAAATTTTCTTGAGCCAATGCTCAGTTCATAAAAAAAAATACTACAATTTTCGATTGTTGGCAACGCCGTTTTACCCCAAGATATAAATATCCTCGTATATATTTCTTGAGGTAAACATGCAGATTCACGGCAAAGATGAGTATATACTTCGCTGCACATGTTTTATACATTTTTATAATAGTAATCTGCAACAAAATGGAAAATGCCGTAAACGTCAAATTTTCTTGACCAGGCATAAGAAATATATGCTCGTTTTTTTCTTGAGGCATTTCGTGGCAGGTGAGTAGCCCGCTTAACTGATATTTGCGACACAAATAGCTGCATCCAATAAAGTAAGTTGGTATTGATTTCACTGCATTTGTAAAGCTTTAAAAACTATAGGGAAATTGTCAGATCAACTGAAGAACTTCCCTCAGTGTAAACCAAAAAACTTATTTTGTTCAAAGAACAATATACAACATTGAGACATAAACTTCGCATATTTCAAATGAGTTGTATTTATTGTTGCCTTTTTCCTATAGTAAACGTTTACTGCAAGCAACAACAGAAACTTAAAGGCCAAACAATTTTCGTGGGGTAGATGCTTTCTTAAACTTTATAATTATTCATCTGTCCTGTATCTTTATGTATACATACCCTCCAAAAAATTAAGTCCTTACAATCATCTAAACTGAGCAAAGGTTTCCCTCGTAAATTGTGGCTATGAAAAGCTTCTCATAAATATTTAATTGCCTTGCCTTTCGGAGTCGGTATAAAAATTATAGATCCCACCAATTTGTGGAACAAAAGTTGTAAACAGCAGGCGATGTGTCGCCCGAACAAAAGCTTACGAATAAAAAATTAAACATCCTTGAAAACAATTATAACTAGTTGGTACATCTTAATAAATCTGACGACAGAATGACTCAGGCCAAGGGCTGCTATTTCATTAAAGCTCTATTTAATTCGTAACAACAACAGCCTTGTCTTACTCCCTATTTATTTTTCTTATTTATGTTTTCTGAATATTGCTGGCTTCTATTACTTATTTAGGTTAGAGAACGATTAGAATTCTAGATTCTAACACACATGTTTTTTCTCAACAAACCACAAAGTTAGATATCGATTAGAGGTATATATAACTAGCCCCATTCTCTGATCTCCAACGTTAGAGGACGACTCGAGAAACACTTGCGAAACCAAACGGGACAAAATTCTCAAATCGAGAAAACCATAGTTCTCCAATCGAGTTCTAAAGCTCTTCTTTAATGGTATTCGAATGATTATAAAATTTGCACTATTTCTCGAATCATTCTCGAGTCGATTTCTAGTATAGCAACCATGTATCTTTCTCAACTTCAGAATTAGGCTATTTATCTCTATAGTTAGAGACTCCCAACAAACCATGAAGTGAGATTTCGATTGGAGGTACATTAGAGAACTAGCACCATTCTTCAATTTCTAAAGTTAAAGACTGTGTTTGCTAGATAGCTTAGTTCGAGATATCGAGAAAAAAGTTGGATTTCTAGTCGAATTCTAATGTGTCTCAAATGTGCTTGACTTTACGTTAGTTCTCCAATCGTTCCCGAGTCGTTTTTTAGTGTAGTTTTCGAACATTGTGCCACCCAAAAATTTCTCTAACGTTAAATTCTGTGTTTGTTGAGAGAATGTTCATATGTTAAAAATCCCGAAGGAAGCTCGAAATCATAGAAAACCCCAATACTTTCCAAGAGAAAAGAATAATACACTGATTGTAAAAAGAATGTTAAAGGTAGAAACTGACAAACAAAAACAATCATTTAAAAACTTTTTCTTTTGTTGAGTTGAAAAACAAGAAATAAGGCACTCAAAGCACGCATCAGCAACTGAGCAATATGTTTGCGAGTCGTGTAAAGCGGGTATGCTATCAGTGATTTGCTCAGAAACAACAAAAAAATCTTAATTGATTTGATTAAAAAAATCCTACGAAAAGCAAATAGTAAGAGCAAATAATAAAAAACATACCAGGGTTCAGACTTGAATATTTCCATTGCGCAGTAGTTTTGAGAAAAAAACAAACAGTACCTATGTAGATTAGAAGAACAGTAGATCTAAAGGTAAATTAGAATAATTTCATTATTAAAACATCAAAACTTTATAAAAATCACTTTGAAAAAGCGCAGTATATATTTTATATTTAGTTTTTTTGGCGTAGAGTCCGAACTCAGCTCGCAGCTTCAGAAAAAAATTAAATTATGACATAATAAAAATAAACGCTTTTAAAAGCAAAATATACATAAATACAATCTACTCTACAATATAAAGCTTGCATTGTAAATGGAAGCAATGGGTAATTGAATAAATTGACCAAAAACAATAAAATAAGTTTCACTAGATCGCTCGCATAAACACGACAATAAAGATAGTTTGGAAGCACAATATAAGTTGCCAAAGAACTACAAACAAAATACAAAAAGAAAATACAAAAATACATTTATAAAAGAAAACAAAATGTAGGGAATGCAGTGATCGCACGACGTCGATTGTTGCTCATAAATTACACTGGCTAACAAACTGCATGTTTTTATTATTTTCGCGATTAGTTAGATATTTAGGTATGCAGCCAATCGAATGAACCTCCTCAAAATCAAAATTTGATGGCGCATAATGGTAATATCCTTGAGGATATGAGGGCGCAAGAGATCTTAAGGTCGCACTGCACTACCTAATTTTTTTATTATTATTAACATCCTTCAAACTGACAGCCACGTGCTGAGTTTCATAAATATACTACACATAGCTAAACTTCAAGCTTTACTTTGGCCTCCATACAAGAGTTCATAAGTTATAGTTATATCGTTTAACATATCCAATCGCCAGTGTTGTGCAGTGTAATGGCTGAGTAAAACGTGATGCATACATAAGAAATTAAAAAAGGAAAAAAGTAACTCATTTAATTTGCAAATTTTCTTCGAATATGAAATCATTTAACAACACATAAAAGCAATCAATTTATATGTACTTAAACGACAAAAACAATAATAAATTTTAAGGCCTCATTTATATTAGTCAATATCAAATTACATGCCGATATATGTACTTACACCTGTCCACAAATGGGGTAGGGCTAGATGGGATTTCAATGCACGCGGACGATCAGAAACACCCACAACAGTTTAGAAACAGCCGGTTCAAAAATAAAGTCGCTCGAAAAACACATTTTGTTAATTTTTTTTTTTTTTTTTTCATTTTAATTACAAACCGCTTAGAGCTCATTACGTTGCAATGCGAGAAGGCGTGTCTTGACGGACGTCGAGCCAGCAAATCAAATGCGCATTTATGGATGTTAGAAAATTATTGCAACAAACAAATAGAATAACCTTTTGTGGCATTTATTTTGAATGTAAAACATTGTCGTTTCGCTCTAGCTTTTATTCTTATTTTTGTTTATTTTTTGCTTTTATGTCATATGTGACGTATGGTCTTGCCTCTTTGGCTGCTCCCTTCCGAAACTAGAAAAAAATATTTGCGTAGATTGTAATGATTAGCCATTGCAAAGAAGATAGACACATACATATGTAGGTATATAGACTTCGTAATCGAGAGATACACAGAATTACGCTTGTATATACATACGTATCTATTTGAACATGCCCACCACAAAATAACACAAGCGATCCAATAATAAAATGCAATGACAGTGCTGACAAGTAGCTTAAATCTGGCACTGCTCAAAAATATCTGGCTCGGTTATGATGTTTTCAATTAAATTAAATAAGTCTTAATTAAGGTGCGAATAATTCGGATTGTACTTAACGTATATGCGCTTAAGTATGTACATATCGACTTTATAAAAGCTATGAATGTTTATGTCAATGTGTCGTACGACAACGACAAGCACATTCATCTGGAATTTTGAATGAATCTCTACTTGCCTGCTCAACTGCATGCCCCTTCCTCTAACTACACATTTTGCTACCTTCCCTTATTTTACTTTTAAACTTGTATTTTTCCATTGTTAGGTAACTGCGTCTACATAAATATATTGCGCTTCTCATTTCTTATTTGAGATTTTTATATTCCTGGTATCAAAGGCGTACGCAGGGGGAGGAGGCGTTGCCCGTCTCCTACCGAATGAAACTGGACTCTAAAAAATCAACAACAAGCATTTTCTGGAATTCCTAGAATACCAGAGATTTCGAAGTTTTTATTTTTATTAGTTTTTAAAAGTCCAATTAATAACACTGGTTTACAGCCAAATAGGCAGCTTTTGAAGGGAATTCAATTTCCTACCAAAATATATTTAGGTAAATGGGGCTTTACAACAATGGTTTGGCATTTTCATACCAAAAATTAGGTAAAGTCTGTAAAATCTAAACTAACAATGAGGGCCCTCTAAAATTTAACATAAAGATCTATAACTTCAACAGTAATTTTTATTATTTGGTCCCTTCTACTGTACAGCCCTGACACTCTCTCTGAAAATTTAACATGAATTTTCAAAAAACCCAGGAAAAATTATAGTTATTTTGCAAATATATAAATGCCAAAATGCAACTATATAAAAAAATTTCCAATGAAAGAAGTGCTAAAGCCTCAAAAGGCTTCTGAATATTTAAAATTGGTTGAGTACACTATAACGTGCTTTTGTTCTTCCAAAATGCTGCTGGACCAAACGATACAGTCAACCAGAACGGTGAAATAATTGTTGTAAAATTCTATCTTAGCCGGCATGTTTTTTTGGAACCTAAATAGTTCAGATGTGAAAGGACATATCGCTCATTTACTGCAACATCGTCATAACTCGAAAAATGTGATATTACAGAAAACGCATTTTTCGCTCAAAATTTGGGTTTTTTTTTTAGTTATGATGATGTTTCAGCAAATGAGCGATATATATACCCGCGTGAATGACAAAAATATTAAAAGCGAATAAAATAAATTTTGACAAACCTGCCCATAAATGAATTCTCGATATATTGCCACCTTTTCGAACCGAAAATAAAAAAACAAAAACGCCGTACGTTAAAATATGTCAGAAGAACGCTCAATTTCTTCTCTCTAAGCATTTCATCTAAACTGAAATCTTAAAATTTAATTTACGTTGATATAATAGCACTCTATATAATTTATGTGCAGTTGAAAATCAAATTACCGATGATCTGCGATGCACTGAACAAAATTATAAAAAAAAATCTTTTTACTTTTTTTTAAATTATATTAAAATAAAAAAACTAAAAAAATTAGGAAAACAAAATCAAAAAAAAATTAAGAAAACAACCAAAAGAAATAAAAAAATTAATTTAAAAAAAATTGAAAATAATTGAAAAAAAAATTAAAAAATAAAAAATAATTAAAAAAAAAATTATAAATAAAAAACTAAAAAAATAAAAAAAAATAATAATTGAAAAAAAAATTAAAAAATAAAAAATAATTAAAAAAAAATTATAAATAAAAAATTAAAAAAATTAAAAAAAACAATAATAATAATTTAAAAAATAATAATAATAATAATAAAATAATAATAAAAAAATAATAATAAAAATAATGATAAAATTAAATTAAAAAAAAATAAAAAAAAAAAAATAAAAAAAAAAGATAAAAAAATAACTAAAAAAGAAAAATAAAAACAAATCAATAAATGTTAATAAACTACACCAGCTGTATTGCCTGCAAGTAAATAAGTCTACACTTAGATACTGTTTAAAAGACAAGAACATAAAGTAGAAAGCTAAATAAAAAACACATGAAAATGGCATGGAAAATAAACGCTAAATAAAAACAAATAGATACACATTTTCGGCAGACAAATCAGTATTTGGCAAACTGTTGTTCATTTAATTTATGTATAGGTATATGTATTAAACGATTGTGTAGAGGCGCTTGTTGTTGCTATCGCAGTTTTGTGAAAAAATTCAATGCCGTTTTCAGCATTTTATTCCTTTTTCGCTTCTTTTTTTAAACTGGCGCGATGACGTTTTTCGAAAAATGCATTTAGGTTAGACCATTGTTGTGTAAATACTTTGCAAAAAAAATCGTGCTCTCCATATAATTGTTATTCAATTTGTTTACAGAAATCTGTATAAATTAGTGACTTAGAATTTTTGAAAAGAAAAGTTAGTTCTTACTACGAAGCGTCGATGTTGTGTTGCATATTTGTATATCATATTTTTTTAATTAATAATTATTTAATTTATTTTTTATTATTATTTAATATTTCTAAATTTTATTTATTGGGCAATTCCACATATGTACATAAATCACTTTTCTTTCAGAGTACTTTTTAATGCGTGTGTGTTTGTGCGATTGCTTGGACGAGAAAACCGCAAAAACTATTTATTTAATTTTTTTAACATCAAACGTTTTTAAATATCAATTCGAAGCTCATTCTTTTTACAAGTGGTTTTTGCACGTCGAGTCGCTTTTCGTCAACGAAAAGATGCACCACTTTCTTTTACATAAGACTTTCAATGCAATTGCCTTAACTTTTTCAGATAAAGTTCTCAGCACTTTTTTGCATCTCCATGAGTTTCGTTCTTGAAATTTCGCACTTATTTTTTTCTTTTTTTTTCGAATTAATGTGAAATATTTCCATCGTTTTACCTCTTTCATATTAATTTTCATGCGCCCATAAATTTGAAATGAAAACGACAAACGCAAACGAAAACAAATATATAAAAATTCTTTTTTATTTTTTTTTACTATAACAACACAGCACTTTTATGGAGGCAGGTTATAAAAAGAATAACGGTATTGCGAAAATCTTCCACACTGCAATTCTCGGCGATTCTTGGCTTCGCTTTTGGCGCCTGCACTTTTTTCTCTATCTTTCAGCTTATAAAACAAGATTTATTGTAGCAAGTTATCAATTTGTTTATCTTAAACTTGGTAAATTTTTATCTACAGTTTTTACATTTACACAACTAAGCTTTTTCTGTACTTGTTCATTTACATAGCTTTATAATGCACTTAATTGAGCTTTTGTTTGATTAAAATATTTTTCTTTATTTTTAAATTTCAAATTGTTATTCCGTCGTAAGACACAACTGCGTTTCGTTCAACGTTTCAACAAGCAGTGCACTGTCTGCTGGGGCTAATTGAAGCAAACGTCTGACAACAGCCTGATTGTCTGCCTTAAATGCTACCGCAACGGAGAGAAAAACTCAATGAGTTTAAATAACATAAAAATAAATATAATATACTATAGGGAGCAAGGAAAAGAAGAGAAACACCATGCCAGTGGTCCCCACATTTTCTGTTATGCGCTCCACACGAAGCCCCTACTTCACTCACATCACACTCACACTCATCCAACAGAAACAACTCAAACTGAGCGGCAATGCTTCAGCGTGTAGTTTACCCGAGCACCACCGGCGTTAGATAATAAAAATTTATTGTAGAAAAAGAACTAAAATACGTAAAAGTTTTAATTTGAGAGAATATGTAGAGAATTTACTCATTGTTATACGCATGACTCGATTAAGAGCACTCGAAAGTGAATGCGATAACTGAAAAGAGGTACAATACATTAAAAGCGCATGAGTAATGAGTGTGCTACTGTAATTATAGCTACAGATGTCGATTAGACCGTATAAAATAAATAAATTAAAAGTTCGATGTGAGCGTTTAAGTTGACCCTAGATGAGAAAATGGTTCAAGTCAGCTGTTTACAGTGTTGACGTTGGGTACCCTATAGAGCCAGAGGCACAAACCCTACTTTAAAAAAATAGAAATTTGACCCTTTTCCAAAATTCGTGACCCTTTTTCACTTTCAAGCTGTAATGAAATTTAAATTTATTTATAAAAAAACTCATTGTTCCTATTTTACTCGTACATCGTCAACCCTTGCCGATTTCCAAATGACATGCCTAACAGAAGTCTAACTGCTGGAACGCTTTATCTTTGACAACTCCGACATATGTATGTAGAAAAAAATTGGTTTTTTGGGTCTAAATAGTTAGTAATTGATTAGAAAATAAACAAATTGTGTTATAAAAATTGATTATCGAGAAAACTGAAGTTGAAGTTTGGGTGTGTGCGAACTTCGAACTAAATAACTACCCACTAAACAATTAATTTCGACTATTTTCCCCGTCGAAAAATTTTTCCGAAGAGGGTTGACACGACTTCGTTACGAATTTTTCGAAACAAAATCGGTAGTTGAAAATAAAAAAATTTAAATTTGAAAAGTTTTTAGCAGGTACCGACCCGACTTGCCTGCATACTTATACTCAAGTGCTATCCACTCCCCAACAAACAACATTAGAGAATGACATTAGTTCGCCTCGAAAACTATAGTTTTTCTCGATTTGAGAATTATGTCCCATTTTGTTAGAGAACGCTGTGATTCTCGAGTGTTTCGCGAGTCGTCCTCTAATGTTAGAGATTGGAGAATAGGGCTAGTTCTCGAATGTACCTCCAATCGAAATCTAGCTTCATGGTTTGTTGGGTCAGCTACAGAGTACAATGAAATTCTTTGGGCAATAGTCAATAGCTTTCATTTCATACCTTTCTTTATCTGATACACACATTTCCTTTACAATTTTATTTTACGAAATGATTGCGAATAATGTAAGTAATGTCGAAATTCTTTAAATTTTCTTTAGAAAAGTCTGATATCCGACTATTTCGGAAGTCTTGGTTTGGTGGGTAGTTATTTAGCTGCATAATAATAATAAGGCTTCATGAAGCATGCATCTGATTATGGGCGAAAATTATCCCTGGGGCCTTAAAGGATCAGTGACATGCCTTGTTGCTTTGTTAAACAAAGTTAATGTAATACCCTTTGTATTTTGGAGAGATATTGCCTTTCCGCTTTGTACATCCAAAAGAAGTAAAAATTCGTTTACTGCTTTATTGGTTTGTAAGTCAAAGTTACTGCCTTTCTCTTCATATATTCCAAGCAGCATTCTTATCTTTCTGAGTATAAAGGCTACATTTCATTTATAAAGCCTTTTTGTTCTGGAGAGAATTCTAGATGTAACACTAACTTAAACCTTGTTTTATTGTTGAAATTGCATTCTGCCCGATACTTTTTATAATCAGCGGATTTTAAAACATTAGAATAATATAATGGTAACAAAACTCCTAAACGGCAGTAAAATAATTTCACTGCATACTTACTAAGGACGGTAGAATAGTACAAATCTCGCAAAATTTCAATTTTTCTCCCACACAAAAATGTAAAGTTAGTGTTCATTGTACATCAAACATTAGTTATTGAACGTTAAATATTAACCCCCATATTCATAAAAATAAAATTGGTTTATAAAGCTTTTTAAATAACATTTTCATACAAATTTTGAATTATAAGAGCTTATTAAACCTTTTATATTTTTTATGAATATGGGGGTTAATATTTAAAGTTCAATAACTAATGTTTGATGTACAATGAACACTAACTTTACATTTTTGTGTGGGAGAAAAATTGAAATTTTGCGAGATTTGTGCTATTGAAAATTTTTGATTATAAAATAATAACTCTTAATGATAACGGTTAAAAAAAAAATTTACTTCTCTAAATATTTTTAAAAAGTCCTTATATTTTTGGGTATCAACTCAAAATGTCAGAGAAATTATCAAAATAATGTTAAAAATGTTTTTAAGCTATTGCATAGATTTTATCGCGGGCTTGGCACCTAAAAAAACAAAACCGGAACGGATAAAAAGGTTCGAAAAGGTTAGAAAAAGGTTCGAAAAGCCGAATACAAAAACTTAGATCTATTTATTTATGTGTAAACATCTTTGCGCTGGGGGCAATAAAGAAAAGGTTACGCGTAAGAGTAAGATGTAAGAGTAAGAGTAAGATGTAAGATGTAAGATTTAAGAGGTATGGGTGTGGGGGTGTAAAATCTAAGATGTAAGAGGCATGGGTTAGCTTTTATGCCAGAGTCATTGTTGGGTGTTCTCAAGATTTGCAGGTAACAAAACTGAGCTTTTAAGTAATTCACATAAGCTTTTAAGTAATTTTTATAAGCTCGTTAAGGCGTGGCTTCAAAAAAAGTATAGTACTAACGAAAGGGAACACCAGACCAGTATTCGCAACATCCCTATTAAAGCGACATACTTTAACTGGGCTATGAATTAGAGTGGTTCAAAAATTTTTTTTTGGAAAATCTAAAACGCTACCCCGAAATATGGTTCCTTGTGACAAAAAAAAGAGGCTGCTATTTTTTTGTTTTTTTTTTTAAAGGTGTAAACAATGAGATACTTGCAATTTTAATTTCATTTTAACATGTTTAAGTGCAGTAAAAATTTGGGTTTTTGTGTGTTGTTATTCTGTTTTCAGTGACGAATATTCTTGCAATTCAATAGCCTTCTTGGATGAGTAGAAAGGGTTTAACTCCTGAAAATATGTTTCGAAATAGAAAACGGTGCAACTAAAACGCCTACACTGATCTCATTGCGCATTGGTTTTTTGGATTTATTTCATTTACATATATATATTAATATATAATATATAAGATGCCATTTTTGCCAAACTTGCATAGGAATCCGATGTCAATAAATACGCCACATGAAAACCTTTAGGAACCTCCTGTGAGCGAACCGTTTGACCGATTGGAATGAAATATGCAACGATGGAAAAAAATTGAAAAAACTGAGGTATAGGCGGTATATCTTCAGGGGCGTCTCCGAAATTTTAGGATGGGGGTACGGGGCTAGCGACCCCACGACCCTCTAAAGTTTTTATTGGTCGAATTTTCGATCATAAGCGATACTAGTTCATATAAATCGATGTCATAAATCCATCATTGAAGAGTTTCACACAGTCGAATTAGTTTTCTAAAATGCACCGCCATATTGGATCCACCATTTTGAATTTTAAAAACCGATATCGGATTCGTAATCAGACAACGCATAAACCCCCGAGTACCAAGTTTCAATAAAATCCAATTATTTTTCAAAAAAATCACCGCCATATTGGACCCGCCATTTTAAATTTAAAAAAACTGACATCGGATTCATAATCAGCGATGTCATAAACCTTCTAGATGCGAACTATATCCAAAAAACCAATGCGAAATGGGGTCAGTGTAGGCGTTTTAGCTGCACCGTTTTCAATTTCGAAACATACTTTCAGGAGTTAAACCCTTTCTACTCATCCAAGAAGGCTATTGAATTGCAAGAATATTCGTCAATGAAAACAGAATAACAACAGACAAAAACCCAAATTTTTACTGCATTAAACATGTTAAAATGAAATTAAAATTGCAAGTATCTCATTTTTTTTATAAAAACGAGTAGCGCGACCTCTAAACCACCTTAAAAAAAAAAAAAAATAGCAGCCTCTTTTTTTGTCATAAGGAACAATAATTAGGGGTAGCGTTTTAGAATTTCCAAAAGTCCATAATTGTGAACCACTCTACTATGAATACATACTATGTATAACGTGTATACATAAGTGAAATTATCATCAAAAATTATCAAGCATTTGCGAATAGAACCGCTGTAATCACTGTGAGTTATCAGCAAAGCAATGTTTGTACACCTGTCTATGTGTAGGTATGTTCATTGTATCCGAGATTTTTTTACTTCATACTAAGATTTACAAATTCATTAGTATCAAAAATTGTACCGAGAGTAAACTGGATAAATATGGTTTGAAAAGTGCATATCATGATAAGGAATTTTCACAAACGAATAGGTATATCAATTTTGACTTTGATACCATCTCTATGGTATTTTAGTTTGGTCAAGTCAAAATATGAATATTACATCAAAAATATCAGCAACATCCCATCTTCACATCACTAAAATTTATTTATTATTTTTTGCGGTGATAAGTGAGGCGAGTATTTTACTATTTGCCACATTGTTGGGAATCGAATATGTAACATTGGAATCATTAAATTTAACAAATCTGTCTTTTTGGAATTTTCCGAGGAAATGTTTCAAATAATTGCCGATAAGGTGCTAAACTATTTAACGAATCGCAAAAATTGCTAACAAGTAGTTTAGTTAATTTAATTGTCTTTGTATTTTATAGAAATTATCAGCGAAATTCATCTATTTAGAAAAACAAAAACAAAGCTCAATAAAGAAACGTACAGATCTGCTTCAAGATATGTTTTAAATAAATATATCAACATGATCGGTGTATAGTAAAATAATTACGATAGTAGGCCATTTCGTTGAGGCCATCGTCTCCATAATGCACCTACCATCACCCATCGACGAAGACCATTTGAGACGGATGAATGATGCAATAAATAAACGAATTTACGACTGCTGTCGCAATTAGCTCGTTTTGGTTAATAAAGTAAACCCTGCGTGGTTAGTGAGAGCTTCCTGCGTTCATTATGCACAATGCCCATGTCTGGGAGAGATATACCGTTAGTATATAGCATACATACGAGTTGATAAAAGGTGGACTTTTTGGATATTTGCGAATGCAGGGCAAGTAAAAAGAAGTAAGAAATCCAAGGAAAGGGGAAACCGAACATAATATAACGTAATACAGCACCTGTTAAGTCACGCCTCAAAAAGTCACTATAGGTACGAAAGAGCCTAATAATCTGTGTGCTTTGGTTAAGTCACGACTGTGTGATGAACTGACAATGCCTGAATTGGACCATTTAATCAAACGTTTTGCATCTTACGATTTCTTCTTATCTATAGCTGAGATGGCGATTTGGCAGAAAAATAAATAATAATAATAACTCGGGTGTTTTCGGTGCTGTCATTTTTAACCCGAATCTTCCTAGCGTAACCATAGGGTTACGCGAGCAGCATGCTTTAATTTATGAAGAAGAAAAAAATAACTGTAAGCCAACTGTTTGCTCTCATATATACACTACTTATCATAATTATAGGACACCTCGTTTTGACATGTTGTAAGCGCTTATGTCATTTTATTTTCATTTTTTGCTTATACAATTCTAAATTGAAAACAGTAAAGTCTCCGCTCTAAGCGTTTACTCTGATTTTTTAACTTTAAAACGGTTTGGTAAAATTTCAAAATTTGTTCAAATATTTTGAATCAAAACCCGAAAATGCCATTTTGTAGCCCGTTCAATTTAAGTCTAACAAAGTGTAAGTTTTAATTATCTCAAAAATCTCACTTAATTGTTAAAAATGTTTTTGAGGGCTTCAGAAATTTTTTTACATAAAACTAAAAATTTTGATTTTGCGCAGTATAACCAAAAAAAAATTCTTACAATTAAAGGAGATTTTTGAGACACTTAAAACTTACACTTTGTTAGACTATAGGTAATTGAACGGGCCAAAAAAAAAATGTCATCCAAAATGGTCAATATACGAAGAAGTACAGTACAGTACAGTAGAAATTCAAATCACAAATAAAAATTATCTTTGAATTGGGTGAGATTCAAGTCACAAACAAAAATTATCTTTGAATTGAAAGTGGATTTGAAATCACGCAACCCTGGCCAGAACGAGGTGTCCTATAATTATGATAAGGCCATACTTATTTCGTTAAATAATAAGGTAATGTATACATACGAGGTATTTTTATGAACCTTATACTCCTAATTGTCAGCTTAAAAAACATTTTTGAAATCCGAGATTCAAAGTTGGGGACATATCCGGTTTATTTCAAGGAAAACAAACTAAATCAAGGTCATAAGTTGTAGAAACTTGGATAGGCTAACAAACATGATGGATCCAAGCATTGTACCACTGGCAGCGCTGACGAAAGTTTCTAGATTCAATTCTGTCACTACATCTACAGTAATTCCACCACCGTTCACACTAAAGTCCGGTACAATCAGCGGGAAGACTACAATTCGCATCCAGCTAAGGACCGTCTTTCAGCACCATTTTTTTTTTTTTTTTTTTTTTAATTTTTTGAAGAAATTTTTGTCGTTATAGTAACACAAACAAATATTGTTTGAATGCGAAAAATTTAAAAATAAAATTTATTTTTAGACAACGCTGGAGTCATATGTATGTTCGCTTCGCTACCAGAACAAGGCACAGTTGCTAAGCAGCGGATGCTATTTGAATGCAAAAAACGAAAATTGGGCATACATGAAAAACTCGAATATACCCAGCAAACATGGCTCAACAATTTTTCCAACCTTTGAAAAACTGTATAGTTCTCAAGTTGACATCCAACATGATTCTCCAAGTATTCTCCAGCTTTGACATATTTTGATAATTTAACAGTTCTCAAGTTGATACCCAACATCATTCTCCAAGTATTCTCTAACCTTTGAGATATTTTGATAACTATAGTTTTCAAGTTGATATCCAACATATTCTCCAGTCTCCAGACTTTAATTTTCGAATTAAATTTGAAGAGCTTAGGAAATTTATATAAAAAAAATTTTTTGTCAACTAATTCATGGCGTTTAAATTATAAAAATCATATTTTCAGATTCGCCCTTTTTGTTGAGAACGCTATCATTCTCAAGTAGTTTCTGTGTTGAGAAATAACAATTGAGAAGCCCCTTTGTTCTCAACTTGAGATCTGGCGTAACTCAAGCCTAAATGTTTGTTGGGTAAGAATATGTGCCGAAATGATTTTTTAATAAGCAACCGCACTGCTCATATAACATCAAAAATCACATATAGTAGACAAAATCAGGGGCGGGTGTTGATGTGCCTCTGTCAGTCAAACAAACTCGACAACAAAAACGAGCATCAGCTTGCGAGGCCGGAGTCATTGAACCATTGCCACGATCGTATACTAAATTCCTCAAAGTGGTATTAGAGGTATTACAGCGTCGTTAACATCAATACTTACGATTGGCAGTAGTACGAGATTAGTCAACATAATTCGGCTCTAACACTCATCATGTAATCGGATATCCGTTGCTAAATGCCTTCCTGGCGCTCAAATATCAAAGACGCACTTTTTCTTTGAAAAATAATAAAACATTCGAATACATTTTAATTGTAACGCATCTGAAGTAATACAGAAAAGCAGCCAAAAGATTTGTGGGCTTTATATTTGGTGATTCGCATCGTTTATTTATATACGTACATATGTATTTTGCTTGGTGTGACTTGGATGGAGATGACTGCAGTCGAATACATAAAACTTTGAAAACATCAAGAAACAGAACGCGTTTTGCTTATTTGGCACTAATTTTGCAATTTTTATTTTTGCCATTAAAATTATGACGAGAAATTGCTAAGGATAAAGCAAAAAACAAAGAACGAGGCAGTTTGATGAAAGTGAGCGAAAATGACGGAGCAAAAGAAGAGGTAGCCAAATCAAAAGATAAGAATTTATAATGCGAAATAAGGAGTAAACATTTCGAAAGTAAAATGCAGCGAAATAAAAAGAACCCGAATTTCAAAACCGCTTTGCCTGCTACTGATTGGCATCAACCGAACATCAGCAAATTCATAAACAAGTCAATGATTGGCAAAATTTGAGCATTTCTGACACGTCGTCTACACATACGATGTTTGAAATGGGTTGCACAAATGTTTATATGCTTGGTGATTGCGAGGTGGAAAGACTGTACAAAAACGAAACGAAAGTATTTTCTTTTGTTTATGATTCACGTGCCGCGATGAGCATAACTGGCTCTTAAAGACTCCGAAAACGTTCTTTTTTTAACACTCATAAATTCATAAAAAAATGTGCGTATCGCTCTTTTGCTGCAACATCGTCATAACTCAAAAAACCCAAATTTTGCGTTAACATCACTAATATATCGAATATAATAAGTTTGATCAACTGGCAAAGTGTTATATCTGAGGTTTTAACATTTCACGCAGCATCGCGATAGAATTAATTACTTATCCCATATAAATATAAATCAATTCAAAAACTAAAAATGCGTTTTCTGTAATATCACATTTTTTAAGTTATGACGATGTGTTGAAAAGTTATGACAAGTTCTGAAAATACATCATTAGCGTTGAAATTAAAGGGCTGTGTTTCCAAGTCGCATTGCACAAAAACAATAGATGATGTTGAAATTGTGTAATTTAGGATTTTTGTTTTTTAACAACAAAAGAAAAAAACTGCCACGCATATTTTCCAAAAAAGTTCTTTTTTCTCAAAGTTACACTATCAATTATTTTTGACTATCCAGTTGAATTGTGAAGAGCATCTGGAAAATATGCTGAAAAAGGTGATGAAATTTTGCTAAATTAACAAACAAGTAACCACTTCAGATGCACATTCACATACATATGTATGTATGTAGGTTCCGGTATTTAAATTTGGCCATTTTAATATGCCTGTATACAACGTTTATACCAAGGTACCTAACTGTAATAGAGGAAGGCATGTTCACTTAATGATATTTCTGGGGATTTACAGACTTTTATTGATCCTCAACCACAATACAATTTCAACATTTAATTGTAAAATTTCTAAAGCGAGACTGTCCTACGCATTCATTGAATTTTAATTATTAAATAACGCAAACGTCATCTTCAGATTGACAACAGCACCACCACCTGAACGGCAACAACAAAACTATCCAAAACAAGCCCCTGCAGCTAGTGGAACAATTTTCCACACACAGATTATTACGCTCTTTGCTTGGCCTCTCGAACAATTAAATTGTTGCTGCGCTTGTGACAGCGCTATGATTCCACTGAACAATCAATGGATGTGGTTTGCTATGCTCAGTCGCTCACTTCGAATCCCGGGTTTCCCACGCAATTTTTGCTTTGCTCCGAAATTTCGGAATTATATTTATTCAAATCCCGGGGTTTGAATAAATATAAGCCCACGAAACTACCGAAACACGTCCAAAAATGACGGGATGGTATTAAAGGACGTGGAAATCTATTGGGGTCTATCAGATATTCCGACGGAGCTTCCCGTTGGGTATAATTCGGGAGAATCGAGAGATATTTCATCGATTTTATCTAAAACCTCTACCAAATTTCGAATAAGTCGATGAAATGTCTATAGACTGAGATAATCCCGAAAGGTCCCGGGACCCCGAAAATGTCATTTTAAAATCAGTCAAAACCCTTCGGGATTAGATGCCTTACTTGCAAACCACGTCTCAACAACGTACGCTGTTGCCTCGGTGCTTGCAGATAGCATAATTTCATTGGTTCATTTCTGCCGGGCCTTGATTTATAAGCATATTTGCACTCAAAACCTGACTCATGAACACAGCACAAGGCCAAAATGCATTGAGTGCTATTGTTTGAAAAGATTGGATTTCATTTATAGAGAGGAGAGGATGGTTCATGCATGATTCCGTTAAATGTGCAGCAATAGCACTACACAAATGTGAAATACGGCCGAGCCTCCAAATTCAGTGCATGTGTAGTTGTGTATTTCAATGAAAGTGTGAGTAATAGGCGCAAAAACAAAAAGGCTTATGCAACTAGACCTGGTGTGTTGAAATCTTAAGTTGAAACTAGGAACTTATCCACATTGAATTTAAATTGATTTAGGGTAAATATTTTATATTAAGGCAGCAAGCCAGCCTATTTACCTAAACATAGTTTTCAAAAACGGCTCATATCAAAATGAGCTTCCAAAATGCACTCTTTAATGAAAATGTAACACATTTTCGGCGAGATGAGACATTTTCAAATAAATTTTCGAAATATGCTGACCTTCAACGCAGACGCAGAAAAGGGGGCGTGGCACCTTCCATACGAATGAATAACACAATTCGTTCTCTGCGTGGAAGACTAACACACTTCAGCTTTCTGCGTCGAAAACTAACACACTTCGTTCTCTGCGTCGAAGACTAATACACTTCAGTTTTCTGCGTGGAAAACTAACACACTTCAGTTTTCTGCGTAGAAGACTAACACACTTCGTTCTCTGCGTCGAAGACTAACACACTTCACGGTGGTAGCAGCCAACGCTGAGCGATTAACATCTAACGCTACAGACAGCAGGACTCCCGCAACGACATATCGGGCAGTTAATCGGAACAACTCGTCGTTGATAGGCAACCTCCGGGATGGGGCAAACCTCTAAGCACAGATCGTTTAGTTTTCGACGCAGAAAACTGAAGTGTGTTAGTCTTAGACACAGAAAGCTGAAGTGTGTTAGTCTTCCACGCAGAGAACGAAGTGTGTTAGTTTTCGGGTTAGACCACTGAAATTTGCCGAGGGGTTGTACAAGATCGATCCCTACCACCTCCAAAAAAAATTGGGGATAACGAAAAAAGGGGCGAGGCACCTCCCATACAAACGGAATTTTTCATTGTCCATATCTCGGGAATTATTTATGTTAGACCACGGAAATTTGATGAGAGGCTGTATGATATCGAGCCTTCATGAAAATTGGAAATAACGAAAAAGTGGGCGTGGCACCTCCCATACGAATGAAATACTTCATAGTCCATATCTCTGGAATTATTTATGTTATGCTATGGATACACACACGGAGATTATCTCCAATAAATCTTCTTTAATCAGATCCAAATTTTACCCTGATACACACAAAAATGAAGATTAACAGCATTGAGAATTACTACTTTGGTTGTTATTGCACTATATTCTTACCTACCTCAGCGACATCTAGTTGTCGAAAGTCGGGTCTTAGAAACCAGCGCGACGCCAATCTGTCAGCTACCCTTAATTTCCTAGTGTTTCTTGGTGTTGTTGTCTATTTATGTACAGAGTGTTGCCAGTGCAAATTTTTTAAAACTGGTCACATCTTAATTTTTGGGAGTTTATAATGAAGATTATGCTCAAGTTAACTCCCAAAAGCGCAGTTAATTCGGAATTTGCGCTATTGTATCAGCTGAAATTTGGTGAGAGGCTGTATGAGACGATCCCTACCACCTTCATAAAAGCAGTGGATAAGGAAAAAAGGGGGCCTGGCACCTCCCATACGAATGAAATACTTCATAGTTCAAATCTCTGGAAGTATTAAGGTTAGACCACAGAAATTATGTGAGGAGTTAAATAAGATCAATCCCTACCACCACCTACCGGGGGCGTGTTTCCTCCTATACGAAGGAGATAGCGATAGTGATTAAAATAGATATAAGAATCGGGTTAGAGAAACATGCAGGGAAATAAATTTGTGGCAGGACAACGTCTGCCGGGTCAGCTAGTAATGAATAAAAATGAATGAATGAAATTTGGAGAGTTGTGAAGGCATCCCTGTTGACTTGGCATATTACTCCCACAGTATATTGGAGATATATACAATTTTTGTCTAGCATGCATTGTGAGGACGATCGTGAGGGTGTATAAATCCCAAAGTCTAGGCAGTTCTCACTTGTACTCGTTGGAGGGAATAGCTTTACTAACGCGCCAAAAAGCACGTACGCTCGCCACTGTTGAAATCAGTTAATAAGGCTTAAACTGCAACAAAATCAGAAACAGAAAATAAATCGCTTAGAAAACATAACAAGACACAGCAAAAAAAATATACCATGTATGGCAAGTTATTGTTTGCCGGCTACAAAATACCTAATGCTGCCAACTTTCGATAGAGCAATATATATGGGTCGTTGTGGCGCGTACGCTATAACAGTCAGCCGGTCAGCCCAGTTGCCAGTGATAATTACCGGCATTGAAACAATAAACAAAAACGATGACGATCGAACGACCAAATTGGCTTTGCGAGTCCGTGCCTACGTGCACATCAACGTTTGTTTGCGAAAGCTAAATGTGGGCCATAACAAACATATTAAAATAGCAACAAAAGTCAACACCTGACAATAAGAGAATCGGGGAATAACCAAACACATTCTAGCAAATAAATCATTTAAGTACATAAATATATTTATTTATAATTATGAATGCCACACAAATGCTTCACAATGTAAGCGCATAGAGCAAATATTTGTAATCAAAATATTTAAATTTTAACCAAATTTTCTAGATAACACTTAACACAACACCAAATACACTTTATAAGCAGACGAAACTCATTTTTTAATCATAAATGCTCTTTTGGACCTTTATTTAAATTGAAAATTCTCTTTCGAGACAAATATTGCGATCAAAGCTTTTGAAGCTCTCTTTGAGATAATTTTGAAGTTTTGTTTTTTCTTGTAAAAAAAAAACATGTTTAATAATAGAATGCCGGCCGGCAACTCATGGACTGCAAATATACATACATACAATAGAACCGGTTTTTGCACACAAAAAAATAAGAAAAAAAAAAATATTATGAAAAAAACAAAAAGGAAATGATACCAAATGATAAACAAAAGCACTTGTCACAAGTACCGCGGAGAAGATAGAACAAATAAAGAAGAAATAAAGTTATTGAAAAGTACTGTTGAGTTCATACATACCTACCACCAAAAAGTATGATATAATAATAATATAATACCTTATACAAGGTTTATTTGATTATAAGAAAAGTTTGAAGTGTATGCAAGATTGCCTTCTCTCTGTTTTTACCTGGGTTAAGATAGGACTTACAAACACCTTATTG
Source organism: Campiglossa producta (assembly GCA_964058755.1). NCBI lineage: Eukaryota > Metazoa > Arthropoda > Insecta > Diptera > Tephritidae > Campiglossa > Campiglossa producta. The sequence continues at coordinate 1,101,523 of CAXKVI010000001.1, read as the reverse complement.
TGAGGCATTAAGTGGAGAGTAGTTGGCTTAGTATAGAGTTCAGTCATCGTATCAGCAGCGTTTTAACGAATTTCTTGCCTTTCTTTATCGCTGAAACAACTTTAATGATTGCATCCGTTGGTATAAACTCGCATTAGGGAAGTACCCATTAAAAAAACCAAAGAAGCAATAATCAACAAAACTCCAAACACCTATCTCATTTTGTCATTATTCGGTGCCTTAGTCACTGATAATGCAAAACCACGAAACTCACAAATGCAAAAAGTGACACCAAGGCACTTTCTCTGATGGCATTCTTATACGGCTGATACATTAGCGCAAATTCCGAATTAATTGCGCTTTCGGGAGTTAACTTGAGCATAATCTTCATTATAAACTCCCAAAAATTAAGAAGATTTGAGCAGTTTTAAAAAATTTGCACCGGCAACACTCTGTACATAAATAGACAACAACAGCAAGAAACACTAGGAAATTAAGGGTAGCTGACAGATAGGCGTCGCGCTGGCTTGCAAAATCCGACTTTCGACAGCTAGATGTCGCCGAGGTAGGTAAGAAAATGGTGCAATAACAACCAAAGTAGTAATTCTCAATGCTGTTAATCTTCAATTTTGTGTGTATCAGGGTAAAATTTGGATCTGATTAAAGAAGACTTATTGGAGATAATCTCCGTGTGTGTATCTATGTATTCAAAATCACACATGTACTACCGTTTCCATTGACGGTAAACAAAACATAATTATACAATATGAATTTTCAGCGCGGCCTAAACCTCGGAAAATTCTTAATTGTAGGTAAATATCGATTAAATACAAATGTCACTATCTACTGAATAAAATCTTTTCTTTTTAATTTTCCAATATCACCATTTAGTGAAAGTTACGCTCCATTATCACTCAAAGTTGAATTTGAGTGGATCTTCAGTGTCTAGCAATACAATTTTTAAGAAATTCAATAAAATCTGCTTCTTATCTTGGCTTGCGTCATTTATTGACGCTTAACCGCCTAGGCGATTTTGGCCGTTTCGTATCAAAGCACACCAGTCATTCCTTTTAAGCGATAACTGACGTCAATTGGAAACCCCAAGGGAGTTCAAGTCATCCTCCACTTGTTGCTTCCATCTCAGTCGAGGCCTCCCCCTTCCTCTGCTGCCGAATTCGGGCGTCGATAAGAAAACGTTCTGTACTGGAGTTTCTTTGTCCATTCGCATAACATGACCCAGCCAGCGGACCCTTTGGGCTTTAATTCGCTGAACTATTGTCATCGTTAAATTTCCTTCGATACTCGCCGTTTTCATCACGGGAAGGACCATAAATCTTCCGGAGAACTTTTCTCTCAAATACTCCAATGGCCATCTCATCTTCTCTTGACACTGACCATGATTCCTAGCGGTACATCAGGACTGGTATGATGAGACTCTTATAGAGCGTGATCTGTGTTTGTCGAGAGAGGACTTTACTTCTCGATTGCCTACTTAGCTCAAAGTAACACTTGTTGGCAAGAGTGATTCTCCGTTGGATTTCTAGACTGATATTATTTTCGGTGTTAATGCTGGTTCCCAAATAGACGAAGCCCCTCACCGTTTCAAATTTGTAGCCATCAACGGTGACTTGGCTGCCAAGGCGCAGGTGCGCCGATTCTTTCTTTGATTACAGCAAATACTTCGTCTTGTCCTCGTTGACCGCAAGACCCACTCTTTTCGCTTCCTTGTCCAATCCAGAGAAGGCAGCGCTTACGGCGCGGTTGTTAAGGCCAATGATATCAATATCATCGGCATACGCCAGCAATTGCACGCTCTTGTAATCGATTGTACCATTGCGGTTTAGCTCTGCTGCTCGAATTATCTTCTCCAGCAACAGGTTGAAGATATCGCACGAAAGGGAGTCGCCCTGTCTGAAGCCTCGTTTGGTTTCAAATGGCTCAGAGAGGTCCTTCCCGATTCTGACGGAGCTTTTGGTATTGCTCAACGTTATTTGGCAAAGCCGTATAAGCTTTGCAGGGGAGTCAAAAATCTACTTTACCAGTAAGATTTAAGAGGGATTGTTCTTCTTTAATGGGCTTTTTTTTCAAAAGTTCTTGGATAAGGGGTAGGTAGAGAATTTCCCAACCGTCTACCGAGGTAGGGGTGTATTTTACTCAACTTAAATAAATTCAAGTTGTGCTTAGGTTGTGCCTTTAAAAATACTCACATACTAGGTAATACCGTCCCTATTTTCTCAGAGTAATGATGGAGCAAATTTTTCTATTTTGAAGCAGCACCAAAAAATTTGAAACAAATAAAACTTCGGCAAATTAAATACATAGAAAATGCAATTAAATACAGTTAAGGAAAGGCGCTTTGAATGGCAAGCATACCAAAATAAGATAACTCGTGATATTTTATCGCCCAACTGACACCATCAATAAACTTAAATTCGTTCGATCCGAACATTCGTTGGGCAAATGGGATTCATTTGATATAGAATTTCGAGTAATGGCCGTTGGTTACTATTGTGTAGATATTTGAAAACATTTGTGAAATTGTGCTTGTGAGGCGCGCACAGAAATTGAAGTGGGAGTGGGTAGAGTCAATATCTTAAAAAAAGAAGACGAACAATTGAGTGACAAAAACTGGACACAATTGAATGTACGACAATCAAAATAAACACACTAGTGAGAAAAAAAAAAAAAAAAAAAACAACAACCGCGTGTAGCCAGTACACGTGAAAGAAGTTAACTTCCTAAATTCAGAAATAACGAAATATGAAAAAGTTGTATTCCAGAATGGTTTAGATTCACAATTTCCTAAATTAACAGGGGCCAATACGAATGGGATATAAGGGAAGAGGGGCGTGGTAGAAGGAGATAGGGGAATGAAGAGGAAAAGGGAGGGAGATAGTGTGAAGGCGAAGAAAGATAGGAAGGAGGTTGTAAAAGGAGGGGCAGTGTGCTCACATTTAGACAGTATTGACCGATCCTAACAATGTTTAGAACAGAAACTGAAACCATCGATGAATTAAGAGGGATAGGGTGAAAGGTGCGGGCACCTCACATACAAATGGGATTTTTAATGTTTCCACTCGTATACGGATTTGAAGAACGGGCATAACTGGTACGAGTTCTATCGACTTTATCGAACTTACCTACATTCTAAGCGCTTGCCCTTGTAGGTTTTTATTGCTAGTTCGAAACTCGCTGGCGGTCATCAACTCATATTTTTCTTTCTTTTTGTGCAAGCCGTAATCTCATTCCCGCCATTGCCTAACCATCAATCAAAAAGAAGAAGACACAATTTGACAAAATCAAAGTTTTTGGGGTCGTTCGCTTTGAAAGACGAAACCGATTGAAAGTGCTTGAGAAATTGCCAAAAATCTTCGAGTTTTTAACATTTCATATCGAACTTAAATGATAAATTAAATAAAAACATTTAAAATTTAGCAGAATGTCGTCCGCTGCCTAATTTTTATGTTTGCTTGGTAGCCCAAAATATTGTTTCTTCAAATTCGAAGCGTAGGAAAAGAAGCATTTTAAGCATGACAATAACAAATGAGAATGAGTCTTTTGCTTGCTTGTTTTTATGAGCACCTAGGCATACAACTTAAGAAATCAGCTAAAATTACTCCTTCAACTACTAATAATCTGCTAAAATTTTCTAGTACCTGGGTGGCCGAGCTTGCTCGGTATTCCTCGAAGTTGTCACCAAATCTTACCTAGCAACAGTACAAACTTTCCAAAAGAGATTTTCAAACAAACCAAATAGGTGGCAACCCCCTAACACGACACAAGTGGCAACACCCTGGTGGAAAAAATTACAAAGAAGCTTCTGTCACTGTAATAAAGTTTCATCCAAAAGGAAATAACAAAAAATAAATAAAATGCGGTGAGGTGGCAACCCAATTTGATTTGCACAGCTAAACATCCCGAAAGTCTGCAACATACGCCTGAAAGTCGGCTACAATAGAATTTCCGTTGAATCATCAGCCATTTTCTAAAATTTTACTCTCAATCAAAACTTCATATCGCCGCCTAAGAAGTTAACTTCAAAAATACAACAAAAGAAGAAAATTGAAGCAGACAAACAACATTATTTGAAAACCCAGAAAAACACTTTAAATGGAAGCCGAATCTTAAGGGTCAAATACATAAAGCTTTGTTAACCTCGCCTGACATTTGCAACCTCAAAACTTTGCGCTGAACTTCAGAGCTATGCTACAATGAACGCTTTGACGCTTCTCTTTTATACATTTGTTTTCGTTATTTATTTCTTTGCATTGAGAGTATTTTGGTAAATTTATTAATTTAATAGAGAAAAAAATAATTAATTATCATTTTCTCCAAATTTTAACTCTTAAATTGAAGCAAAGTCATCAACCGCAATCAAGCAAAGCAAGCAAAATTTGAGAGCTTGCCAAATTTCAACCTTGCTTCAACTTTGAGGTTTCCTATTGCCATGTTTCGTTGAAACACGTATATTGAACCTATCTGCCAAAGCCAAAGCCCGAGGTAAAGTTGAAATAAAGTTTTATGTAGTTGACCCTTTACTCTTTTACTACTACATACTTTTATATAACATTTGTTTTTGTTTAAAGGGTTTTTGTTTGATTGTTGCTGATGAAGGTGATAATGCAAATATGTATTCAGTATTTGGTGGTGTTATCCAATCGCTATATATACACACTTTTATTTGAAATAAGACATTATTTGTACGAAGTGTCTAACCCTATCCTCGATATTTCTCTTCCAAAGGCTTTATGTTATCATTGTGGGCAATGTGTGGGTGGGTGTAATGAAATTCAATTTAATGAAATTTTGTGCCCAAAGCCAATACTTTACATAAAAAATAAGTACCTAATAAATAAAAGGAGTTATCTAAAATGCTACTACAACAGAACTGACATTTAAAGTAAAAATCGGCAATAAACACGCAAAGCTAACAAATAAAATCTCTAAAAGAATAAATGTCCAGGCACACGCAGTTTTTAATCACCTGACTCATCAACTGACGCGAGTTCCCATTTTAATCTATATTCAGTTGATGTTTTTTTACATATGATTGGTGGCCTTCAATTCGGGTTCCTGCACGACTCGAATATACAATGTAAACACAATTACAATAAAAATTAGTAAATTTTTTACCAAGCAATAGGAGTTCAAAAGACTAAATCGAATGCAACAAAGGCGTAGGGCCGGTTATTTGCTGGTGGGCGTGGGTCATTTAAAATGTTTTCTCTAGCTTGTTCCAAATGAGTCAATATTAGGATTCGAAGGCAGAGAATTGTAAACGCACTCGAAGAGTGCGCAAGAACTAATAAAAAGTTCGCTCAAAAAACTCGATGCTCGTTAAATCTTTTATGACTTTGGAAAATAAACAAAAGTTGCGATTGTAGTAGGTTTGTATGTAACTACGTATGTATGTAGACACATTTTGATTACAATTTATAAGATAAATTTTATTACTCGCTAAAGATGGCAGTAATATTAAATGTATTACGTCAGTTTAACTATTTTCTTATACTTCTACTAGGCTGATCGTTGAACATGGAAACTGATTCAGACTTTTGAAAGGAAAAAAATTACACAAAGCAGCCTCTTTCACCATCATTCATTACAACTTGTGAACAATCACACATACATAAATACATACCTACGTACATATCGCTCATTTGCTGCAACGTCGTCATAACTCAAAAACCCCAAATTTTGAGTTACCATCACTAATATATCGGAAAATAATATGTTTGATCAACTGACAAAGTGTCATATCCGAGGTTTTAAAATTTCGCGCAGCATCGCAATAGAAGCCTTTTGCTTTAATTACATATCCCATATAAATATAAATCAATTCAAAAACTAAAAATGCGTTTTCTGTAATATCACATTTTTTTAGTTATGACGACGTTGCCGTAAATGAGCGATATGTGTGGCTGATCAGATGTAAACTGGAATAGACATGAACAGGTAAGGAAGTCTAAGTTCGGGTAAACCGGACATTGAATACCCAGCGGTAGTTTTCATATGATCTTCGAAAATTCCCATTTCGGAAGCGATTTCGTCCAATTACATCAGGTACACTCCTTATTATGCTAGTATACCTTGTACCAAATTTCATCATTCTACCGTAAAAGTTAAAAGTTAAGTTTTTAAATATGTCTCCCTGAAAAGTGGGCGGTGTCACGTCCACTTTAAAAAATATATGGAAAAATCATAAGAGAATGATATCATTTTAGCCGTTTCAGCTAGCGAGATATGTCAATTTATGTGATTTTCGAAATTTTCGATACCGAAAAAGGGGGCATGGTTATCATCTGATTTCACCCATTTTCAATAGCAACCTACCATGGCCTGTATACAAAATTTCATGCAAATATGTCAATTTTTACTCAAGTTATCGTGTACACGGACAGACGGACGGACACGCCTTAATGGACTTTTTTTGCAACCTAAGAACTTTCATGTATGGAACTCTATATCTATCTCGATTATTTTGTGCCGTTACGTAGTACCGTTATGTGGACAAAATTACAATACCCTTGTACTAGTACGCAGGAGAATACTACACAACAGGTCTTAGAATGTTTTCCTTTCGGAGGTATGAGCCAACTTCAGAAATATATTTCTTTGGACCAAAGACACTCAAGAGGTAGTTTCTCCCAAGTGGATAAAGCCACTGAACTGAAAAGCTTCGCGTTTATGAATATTTAAATACAGGCGGGAAATTAAATAAATAATAATTTGGGAAATTTGATAAATCAATGTTGTGAAAAGCACCAAAATTAAAATTAATCATAGAAGGAGAAACAAATAAGCGCCACAAGTCCAAGAGGAAACAGAAGATAAAACACACAGCATTAATTATTTTGGCAACGTTTTGATTTATTAACTTGTTAGTTAGAATATCAAATCAAATTGCGGAGCAATTTTCGGAACGGACGTCAATTAGGCAAAAACCAAGTGTTAGCTAATACCACATAAGACATGCACGTGCCAGCTCTACTGGCATGGACAACAACTTAGGCTCACTTGCACAACGAAAATTTATGGACCGTAGTCGTAGTCGAAATAAAGTAGGTACTAAAGTTAGCGTCAGCTTTTTTGACAGATAGTCCATTGGAAATATTGTCAAAAAGCTGATGCTAACTTTAGTGCCTACTTTATTTCGACTATGACTACGGGCCAATATTTTTAACTTAGAGTTAATGTCAAATGAGAAGTTAAACTCATACGTTTTTGACAACTTTTCAAATTAACTCTGAGTTAAAAAGATAACTCAGCGTTGTGCAAATGGGCCTTAATCCGTATCAGACCGACAGAAAAAGCCGTGCTAAAATTAATTTTAGGCCGGTGATGTGGGACACATACAAAATCCGCGCAAGTATCACATTGACCTTTTTTGTCTAAGCGGTGCAAACATCTTTCAACAAGATGACCCGAATTCATGTGCAGACTTCATTTCTTATTTACTTTTAGCAGATTTTTTTTTATTTCGTTGGTTCATGTATCGGTTATACTGACACTTTACGGGAGTCTGAGCAAAAACGTGTCAGTGGCTGGCGAAGCAACTCCCACTTGGATAGATTTCCTTTTTTGCTTTACGGTAAAATGTTAAGACATTCCCATGTCAAAAAGGTAAGTAAAACTGTCGAATGACAAACACAGGCCGACTTTTGCAAGCTAATATTTGTTGCATATTTTGAGAAGTTGTTCTATATGGGGGTAGAGAAAAAAGTTTATGGAACGGGGAAAATTCATGATAACATTTTCGAAGTTTATAGCAATTGGTTTTTTCTTCGAATTTGTTAGACCTCACAATCTTTAGCTTATATGAAGATTTAGGGTGGACGAATATGAATAGAGGTAGGTAGAAAAAGTTTAATATGTAGACATTTATTTGTGATCGAAGATAGGAAGCTTTCGTGATATGCGCGGGCTTTTGCAGCTAATGAAACGAATTAGGATACAGCTAAGTTCAACAAATTTTTGTCTAGCCTTCGTAGCTGAATACGTAACACATTATACATAGCTACGTGTACTCAAAATGTCATGTGCGGTTCTCATTCGCATGAGCGCTTTGAAATTTCCAGTGAAAGTTTAATGCTAAATAGGTTAAATTCGACAGTGTCAGTGACAGTGTAATGGACATGTGACAGAAGACGATTTTATAAACTTCTGGGAGGGTAAAGTGACTGAAGGGTGGATTTTTACTAATTGCGTGACAAGATGTATGCACTTATGTAATAGTTGTAAGTAGTCATAAAAATTGAATATTTAAAATACTATTTAGAAACAACCAATTAATTTTTGGGATGAATAATGAAACTTTTTTCCAACCTAAGATTGTGCCAAAAGCGATACCGTTAAATGAATTTGCCTGTGGAGTGAAACTAGCTCCTTCCAAGTTCGATTCTTTGAATTCTTTTTCAAACCAACTTTAATATTTCTTGATAATAAAGATCTTTATTGCATGAGCTTTGGAATATGTGGCTTGCGAGGTTTTGAAGAACTTGTTACTAGTTTTGAACTTTAACCGAATATCTCCTAAAACCACTATTAAAATAGTTTCTGCTGCAAAAGGTCACGTTTTCATATCCCAACAATGACGGTCACCTGCTGCATGCAAATCGGCAAAAAAATGTGAATCACCACAAAGCCACAAAAGACAACCAAAAAAAAATACAAATTTAAATCAATTTATCAACTATGTATTTATCTTCCCCGGACCGCCCGCATCATAACAACCTCTAATAAATAAGAAAAGAAGAGCGACAATTTGCATGATCGTCAATGGCTTTCGAATATTTGCTGAATCTGGCAAACTGCATCAAGTGAATGGCATACGTGATCTGGCCCAATGCCAAGGTAATTCCACCGACAACAAACAAGGAAGTCTAAGTTCGGGTAAAGCGAACATTAAATACCCAGCGGTAGTTTTCATATGATTTTCGAAATATTCCATTTTGGAAGTGGGCGTGGTTGGGAAGCGATTTAGTCCAATTATATACTCCCTATTATGGTAGTACACCGTGTAACAATTTCATCGTTCTACCGTAATCAGTTTAAAAGTTATGACCCGTGAAATTTTCAAATATGCCTCCCTGAAAAGTGGGCGGTGCCACGCCTACTTTTCAAAATGTATCAAAAAATCATAATAGAATGACTTGGGGGTTCATCCTACCAAACTATATCATTTTAGCCTTTCCGTTACCGAATTATATCAATTTGGGTGATTGTCGAAGTTTTCGATATCGAAAGTGCGCGTGGTTGGAGGGCGATTTTATCCAATTTCATCAGGTATTCTCCCAACGATACTAGTAAGCTTTGCTCCAAATTTCACCGTTCTGCCGTAATCAGTTTTAAAGTTACACCCAGTCGAATTTTCTTAAATGCCTCCCTTAAAAGTGGGCAGTGCCACGCCCACTCTAAAAAATTTATCAAAAAATCATTATATAATGACCAGGGGAATTCACCTATAAAATTATATCATTTGAGCCATTTCCGTCACCGAATTATGTCAATTTATGCGATTTTTGAAATTTTCGATACTGAAAAAGCCGCGTCCGATTTCGCCCATTTTCAATAGCAACCTACCTTGGCCAGAAAGTAACCTGTTTATAAAATTTCATGCAAATATGTCAATTTTTACTCAAGTTATCGTGTACACGGACAGACGGACGGACATGCCTTAATAAACTTTTTTCTTCACCCTAAGAACTTTCTTGTATGGAACTTTATATCTATCTCGATTATTTTGTGCCGTTGCGTAGTACCGTTATGTGGACAAAATTATAATACCCTTGTACTAGTACTAGTACGCTGGGTATAACAAAAATATACGCATACAAGGGGCTGTTGACAACAAATTAAAGATCAATAAAATCTTGTCAATATTATGCGCTTTATACCACGAACTTGCCAGTCTTCCCTTGTAAAAATGGGGTTTAATATTTGGAATGTTTGGTTCTATTAGAAAAACACGTCAACATAGCCGATTTTTAAAGGCCAATTTTTAATTTTTTCTTTAATGTATTTAACAGATAAAAAAATAATTTACGAGTTAATAAAAAAATAATAATATATTTATAAACGAAAATAGAAACGCAAAAAATTTATACACAGAAAAAAATGGCACTGGAGTTGACCAAAATCTGTTAAATTAACAAAACTTTGGTTATTTTAACGGAATTTTTTGTTGAAGTCACTGCATTCAATTGTTGATAGAACAGTCATAGATCTGTAAATTTTTAATTAACAAATTTTGCTAAAACTGACAGAGTTTTGGTCGATCAAACTAAATTTTGTGTCAACACAACAACTTCAACAGCGAAGGAACTGTCATTTTAAATTTATTGCATCATCCAATTAAATTTAGTAAAACTGAGATTTTGTTGTTCAACAAAATTTTTGTTTTGAAACAACAAACTTCTGCACATAATCCAACGAAGTAACGGTCACTTTAAAAACAACAAACTCCTGCAGTTAATCCACCAGCGAAGATACTGTCATTTGGAACAAAGCAATTTTTAGACGCTGGCAAACATTAAAATACGATGGCATCATGGTAGACACCTGGGTTAAGCGTTCAAGACTCCTGAGTTCGATTCTCGGTGAAGTCAATATAAAAACTCTGAAAATTAATTTAATTTTTTTAATTTTTTTTTTTTACTTTGAATTCTTTTGGTGTTATAATAACCCATATTTTAGTTTATATATAGAGCACAACCATTCATATTATGGTTGATATGAACAACTCATTTTTCTCCTTGTATTTACGCAAGCAAATAAAAAAAGTATTCCACAAAAATTTTATCAAAAAACCAAGCATTTCAAACATTTTTATAAACATAAATATAAATGTATGTATCTACATTCAAATAGATTGTCTTATAAATTTGGGTGGGCTTTCAACGCAGGTCGTCAAACTGTAGCACTGAATATACAAACCAAGTTCGTTTTGTAAGGCCGAAGTGAGTGGTCGAATGGAGCACGACCATTTAAAAAAAAAACAGACTTGTTTTTTGGTGGTGTTAGTGTTAACTGTACCCAAGGACGGAGTGTCCACTTCCTCCGTTCAAAACAGACATAGTTGGGAGTTGTACACTCACGGCGTACTTGATAACCTAAAAAATAAACTGAAATATGACCTGGCTGTTTAAGAAGCTTAAACCATTGGCCACTTTGCTCCACATTTGGAGTATCAAATAAAAAAAAAAAATAATGAATATACCAACATACATCCAATAAACATCGTTTCGAATGTTCAAAAAAAAAATACATATAACATATTGAGAACCGCCTCGGTTCGAATCCTACCAACTGATAAATTTTTTTTTTTTTTTTTTACTTTTTATTTTAAGGCTGGGTAACGTTTATAGACCTAAACCAGTACTACTTAGAATGACCAGGAGCAAACATAAAATTTAACAACAAACTAAAATACTAAAATTTATAATGTGACACAAATTAATAAAGTACCTAGAATGTGTGTTTTATGAGCATATATAGTCACATGAATAATTAAATTAGTGGATTGAAAGTGAACAAAATGTTTCTTTAAAATTAAAAACTAATAAAAATTCAATGCTGCGAAGTAAATATAAAAGCAAAATAATATTTAAGATGGAAAATTACAAAAACGTCGTTTAGAAAATGCCTAAAATTAAGTCACATGAAAGGATGCTCGTCTTGGCAATAAAAATACAAAAGAAAAATAGTTTAAGAAAACTGTGTGGAACATTTTTTCATGCGCGAATATCAGGCAGCAAAATTTTATGAGAAATCTTAGGTTCATCGTCGCATTCTAGCCACAAGCAAGAGTAAGCAAAAATGAAATTGTACAGAAATCAAGTTACTGTTTTTGAATAGTTATTATATTTTTCTCAATTGGAGTAATTTGGATTTTGAAGTAGTATGGGTTTCATCCATACATTGCATATATCATACATTGGTGCACGCACTGAACCCATTAACTCAAAACGGAAAATAAGCACATTCGTTCTTCTGGCATGAGGGCGACGATACATATCGTCGGCTAAGAGTGTAAACTTGCCAACGACCAAAAAAATATTTTTTAGTAGGGGCAAAAAACCAAATTTAACTTGAACTTTCAGGTTATGGTTTGAGGGCCATGATTGCCTTGAAATATCAAACCCAGAAAGTAATACTCTAGAATAGAACAGTAACCGGGCGACAGGAGCTCTTTATGTTGGATTTAGCAGTTTTTCTCATCAAATTTTTTTTTAATATTTGTATATTTATTTGGAGGATTTTCTTTCATTTGCCAACTGCAGAATCGGCTACTGCTTCGAACCGCATCAAAAAGTCGATTTAGCTAAGAACGGGATTTAGCAGGTTTACACTCTTTTTTACTATATATTATGTAAAATAGGGCATGGCAAAAAACCACACAAGATTCCCAGAATTCACGCCTACACAGATTACCTACTTTCTTGTGAATGAAATAAATACCAAGCGAATAAGAAAGCAATCATTAAATAAAATATTCTTTGTATGTATTAGGATAATGACATTAGATGAAAGAAAATTCTCGCATTAGCTACGGTGAAAGGACATTCCCATACGCGACAGCAAAAAACGCTCAGCTGTTTCGCCACACTCTCAACAGTTTGATAATCAAATCGCAAAAGCTGCGATAATATTCCGACACCATACCCTACACCAATTCCCCCCTCTCAAACACAGCTAACAGCTACCGATGCTAAATAAATTTACACTCACATGTACCCACATACCTACATAAAGCACTTTATAAGACTATCGAAAAAAGCCGCTAGATATCGCTCGACTTGGCTTAAATGTTTCTACAGACACACAAACATTAAAGTCAATACACTCACTGGCATAATTTTTTAGTAAGAAAATCCTTGGAATTTTTTTTCACGATTGTACAACAAAATAAAACAAGCCTAAATCCATTCAAAGCCAAGTGAAACAGTTTCTCTCGGAAATGGAATTAGCTTGAATGTGTAGGATGCGACATTATGAAAATCCCAACAGTTTGCAACGGAGTTTTTTTTGCACTCGCTGTACTCATGTTTGAGTATTCATATATGAAGACATGCATGGATGAAGGGGGTATATCGCATTCTCACTCAATTTCTGTTTTTGGCATTGGTGAATAGTTTTTATGCAGGTCTATATTTCTGTCTTATCAGAATCTGCCTATCGTGAAAATTGTAGAAGATAATTCATGGATGAAGGGGGTATGTACACAACTTTTCAATATTAATTGTGGAAGAAGGGGGTATGTTTCTAGTTTTTCATATAAAACACTAAATATAAACTTATGCTTTTTATTGCATATTATGCAACGTCTTTTATGGCTTTGCATAATTTTTTTGTTAGTTTTCCATAAAGATTCGAAAAAACCTCAAATGTTTAAGCAAAACTTTAAAGCCGATTTTCTCGTTTCACTCAAAATGCGACATACCCCCTTCATCCATGCATGTCTTCATATGAGAGTGTGTAACTATAAATTACATTTCAATTTTATGACCTACGTTTAGGCGCATGGGCATAGGCTGACACAGTGAGTTGATTCAGAAATGGAAATGAATGTGAAGTAGCGCATTTACTCACTGAGCATGCGTGTTCACAGGACCTTGAACTCGAAAGTTATTTGTGTAGCATTCCCACTTGTCACTTGCGAAGCCTACCACAAAGTAGCACAATATTTACGTAACAGAAAGGCTAAAATTACTATGTGCATTTGTAGTAGGCCGCCAATCAAGCGACGATATGTAAAAAAACAATCAAATGTTCTCACTAGGAGAGTATGTACATACAAATTGTTTTTGTGCTCTGAACTTTCACTTTTATTAGCCATAGTAACATTCATAGTTAGGCCTTCTGAGCAACTATCACAACAGATGACATATTTTCTGGAATATTACAACTTTAATCCGTCAAGAAAAAATGTTGATGCAATTTAAGTATTTTCTTGAATTGAAGTAAAATTCTTAGAGGATATGTATGTATACATATATGGGCAGGTAAACACGCTTCATCAAAGCACATTGTTAGTAATCTACTAATCTATTTTTTTTTTCTTATTTTTTCAAAAACTGGCCAAAATATTTGACTTTCTCATAACGCTGCAAATTTACTTATTATGTACAACAAAAAAATACGGAAGCGGCCTCTGGTGGCTGTCGAAGGATATATCTAAAATGGAATCCTCTACACCAAAAACCTCCAGACAAAAATTTGTTTTAATACAGCTGCACCCTGTCTGACATTTAGGCAGGGCTACACCTCGCTACAACAACAACAACAACAACAACACCCAAAAAGAAAATAATATTGCAAAAATCGCTGGGCCGAAATTCATGTTTGACATGTGGTTTCTTGGGCATCGGTGATTTTTTTCGGGTCCATACAAAGCGATCCGCCCTAGTGTTTATTCATGTACATATCGCACACTAAACCAAAAGGAGTCACAACTCAAAATCAGAGTAACTTTCAGTTAATTGCTTCTGGATCGCACAAAAGTCATTCGATATTTTAAAACTTGGCATCACTGAGCTCTTTAAAGAGTAACGTATAAAAGTCAAAAAGAAAAAAATGTATGTACTGGCTGTATTACTTTTTACTAGACAATCTATGCCAAGAAAGCGACCTAAAAAAATTTTGAGTTATGACGGTTTTTGATTTAGGGTGCGATATGTATGATTTTATGTACTTTCTCATCACACTTAACAATGTAATAAATTTGAACGCAATTGTTTTGGGTTTGAATTTTTGTTTTTTATCTCTTCTTATGAGAAAAGGAACATGTAATCAAGTATTTATGTGAATCAGGGTGCTATTCATGCCTATCACATACTTTCAGGCTGTGCACAGTTTGGTACGCTGTGAATCAGAGCTCTTGGCTGTGATGTATGTGTACAATATGTGTGTTATTTTAACATGAAGCTCATGTTGAATAACTTCACTTCGTGTTAAATTAACATGAATTTCTTTTAAACACCATGTCTTCCTGTTAAGACAACACGATCTGCCTCATTATCTCATGCAAAATTAACAGGATCTTTCTGGTTAGTTTAACATGGTTCATGTTGAAAAAAATTATTCTGTGTGAGCGCATGAAATATTCTAATGTACAAATCCACTATTTGTATACTATATAGTACAGTAAAAAGAAAAGTCTAACTTTAATACCATTTTGGTGTTTATATATAACAACGCCGAAAAGTATTAAATTAATTCCATGTTCGCTCTAATTAAGAGAGAGAGGAATTCAATCGAAGATTCTCTCAGGCAAAAAAAAAATAATTTACCCAGTTTTATTATCAAGGCATCGAGTACTTATGCTTGCCAGCGTCTAATTGCAGCTTTCTTCTAAATGATAGCGACGAACCGCGTGCTCTGCAGAACAAACCACCGGACTTAATTTAATGCTAATTAATTTAATACTTTTCCGGCTTTGTTTTTAAACCAAAAGTACTTAAAACATTATACTGAGAGAGAGCGCTTTAGTATTATTTTGGTATTATTTTAAAACTATTTGGAATTAAAAATATTTCAGAGTCTTAAATTAATACTATTTAGTATTAAAACTCAAATTTAATTCCAAAAAGGCTTAATTTCAATGGCGACTGGTATTAAAAGTAAACGTTCAATTTTTACTGTGTGATGGATATAATACACCAATACAAAATTTAGGCAGACAGATGGCAACGTTTCACAATACAAACTTTCCTTGCAAAGATTATGTCCTTAGTATTGCTCTTAATTGTAGTATCATACTTGCTCGACTATGTTTGGACTGAAGCAAAAGTTTACATTAACAAGTTTTTTCTCGAAAACAACACACCACAAGTTGCAAAGAGAAGCTCGGCAAAAATCTCGTTAGAGGATATGATAACCTGTTGGTATATCGCCGCCATTAGTTTTTATTTTTTATTTAATATAAAAAACAAGCAAAAACAAGTGGACAAAGCATTAGAAGCCACTCTTAATGAAACAAAATTGTGAACGAATATTAAAGCTTTTTATAGTGTTTGGAATTTTTTAGCGAAGACGTGTATATTAATTATCGCGGTATTGATCTCCGTTAGCTTTCAACAATGTTTATCAAGCAATCAAGTGTTCACGCGTGAAATATTCACTAATTTTAGACTTGACCATACTCTCCACTCATGACATTTGCAAACGCACACAACTCTGTTTCAATACAATTTAAAAACAAGAAATCGTTTAAGAAGAACGTTCCTTGGGTTCGTTATGCGATATATTTCTTATCCGAAATATTTAAAAAGAGCAACCGGAAATATGGAGGCAAATCACATTCGCATATTTAATCTGAGCATATAAAGTGCCGCAGCTGTTTTGGTGATATGAAGGATTCAACATGTGTTCGTCACCAGTGGCAATCGACATGCAACAAACAGACCAAATAAGCAAAAGAAAAGCAATGGAACTACAGCAAAGCATATCTACACAAATGCACATAAATACATTTGTATGTACGAACGAATTATATTTGAGTTTCTCCTTTTGATATTATTAACATTAACATTTTATGTGCGACTTGCGTACAAATTCAGTGAAGGTGCCCAAAACATTACTCATACCACATGGCGCACCCACTTGAGCCATGAGCACAGACTGCGCGTTAAATGGCTGAGTTTCATAGATAGCAGTGACATAAAATTAGATACGAGTCGGTAAAATTAAAAAAAAAAAAAAAAAAAATTAAACTTGTCAAATCAAAAGTGGAGAGAAAAAATGTATTTTCACAAAATAAAATGCGAAAATGTTCTTTTTAGGCAATTTAAAAAGCGGCTGTAGGACAAAGCAGATAGAGATTGAATAAATTTAGTAGCAAAACTCAATTTGAGTTGAAATTTTGTACGAATATTCTGTTTTCTTTTTTTTTTCTATTTTTTGTTTTGTTTTCTTTTTTTCGATATATGAATTTAACTTTATGTGGCTCCTTATCTCAAGTCGCTCGTCAGCAACTAAATAATATGAGACATGCATATAAGTTTGCTTCACAAAGAGGCCGGTCGTAAAATAAGTATTAATAACGGTAATAAAACTGCATGAGTGGTATATGAACCTTTGTGCACGAGGCTATTAAGCAGCTGATTGTGTGCGTGTATGCCAGCCAACAGTATCAAGCGAGCTGCGGGCAAAAACGGCAACTTGAATATCTCTCCACATACTAAAGCCAAGGGTTGCCGAAATTGGGTATTTCGGACCAATTCTGGCCCGATAAATTTATTTTTGGCCGTTGTTTTGGGCCGTTTTGTAGGCGGCCACAATTTGTTTATGTAGTAGCTGCAAATTGCTACTTCTGTTCAGTGTACAGTTTATTTTAATGAAGTTTCATATCTGTATCTATGTAGAAACACTCATTTACCTACTAGATCCCTGCATGAATGGATTCAAACTTTGAGTACAATAGAATACAGTAAATTTGAATTTTCCATTTGAAAAACCAAAAAACTCAGCCTTGAATATTTTATATGTTGAATAGATATTCACTTTGCCTAAAATTTTCAAAATTAAAAAAAAGAATATGAATGAATGAAAATATTTTTATTAATTCTGATTCAAAACAAATATATATATTGGCTACACAGCTTGCAATTTCACATATTTTTTTATAAAGTTGTAGAGTTTTAGTTTTTTTTGTTAGAAATACATCTGGCTAAAAGTTTTTGGTTAAGTTGGCTGCAATAAATACCACTGCATTTGGTTTTCAATCCACTCATCGGGCATATAAGAGACCGCGTAAACGACGTTTGTGACAAACACTTTTATAGCCCTTGCAATTAAGACTTGTTCCTTTATTCTCAAGAAAACTACATTTGCGTTGAAAAATCATTAAAAGAATCGATCTTGATCGGAGTTGTCTTAAAATGTTATAATTTGTAGCTGCAAAACCGCCAAACTGAAATATCGCATACACCGTTTTGAAAATGCCCGTTACGTCGTTTTGCAGAATCACCGACGATATGTTTTTTTAACAGAAAAATCAACAACTTTTGTATAGACTGGACTTGAGTCCATTTTAAAGATATATGTATGAAATGCCCATGTAGTGTTCAAATTTACAATCCAACATTCAATTCTAAAAACTTTCACAGAAATGATTGTTGCGATATCTTCATAGATTTAAAAAAAAAATGTCAAAATATGAATTCAATTTCGTTTGAAATTTTTTTAATATTCAGAGTAGACATTTATTTCAAACAGCCAGGTTTTCAAATTCAAAGCAAAGCAAAGCCAATTCAATTCAATTCAAATTCAATATGAATGATTCATTTGCCGTTTTAGATGGAGTCATGCAGATGTCTATTACCTACCTTCATGTATATGTTAACAACATATTACAACATATCAATAGTAAGGAAATAAATAAGTTACAAGTTGATTGTTGACAAAAAAAATTTTTGGGCATTTTTTTCAGATTTGGTAATAAAAGCCCCTAAGTCAGTGTCAGATGAATATTTCAGATTGCAAATAAATATTCACAGATAACTTACAAATTTTGTATAACTTTTTTTTTTCATTTATTCATTAAAAAAACACGAATTGGCCCTCTGATTAAGTTTGTTTAGTTAAACGTTGTAGGTGTTTTTACTAAGCTACTTAAACAATGCGAAGTGTTAAAGCAAGACCTACACTATTATAGGACCACAAAGCAAGTGCTTATGAAACCCTTTACGAGCCGCTTCTAACTACATCTGCCAACCAGATTTTCACACTTGAAATCATAATCATGGTAATATTGAATAGCGACTACTGTGCTGCCGATCAAATAAGGAGAAATAAATTAATTGGATGTGATGAAGACGTGACATACAACACGCAACAGATCCGTAATTTGCTGCAAAGAAAAATATTAGTTTGGTACGTGTTTGCAGCTAACTAGGGACATACAACAACTTTTCAAGTGAACTTTCAAAGCGTCATGTTGGGTATTAACTAGTTTGAATAGCCTCTTTGTTTATTATTAAAACGGCAAAGCAAACTTGTCAGCTATTTAAAACCCCGAAGCTGAGAAATGAATTTTGGTTTAAACCAAACTTGCGAAAACTATTTTATATTTTGTAATAGATATTCTTAAATTACACCGCTTGCCATACTGAGCACCGCGATTTGGGCGTTTAAGAACTGACAGACGTGCACGAATCGTTGAGGCAATAAAGTTTTTGCGTGTGAATACTTTAATATTTTTGTTTAGTGAATATTTGCGCCCATGAATGTAAATTTACATAATAAATTGCTAATACGCGTACAGAAAAACTCGCAAATGAGCCAATATTAAACGAAACTAGTGGTACATACAACCAAAAAAAGACCCGTGCAGAAGTAAATTGCTTCAAAAGCCGCAAAAACTCAGTGCAAAGAGTGAAAAAAACGCAATTCAACCTGCTAAAGCTTATCAAATCTCTCAAGTACAAATTATGCTGGGCTTTTAGAATGGGAGCCTTGAAAATGAAAAAGTGTTACCGTGCTTTGCAAAGTGTAGGATGTACAAAAATGGATTTCGATTTTTCTGTGTGAGCTACTTGGACCTGGACGGAGTTTGCAGCACAGCATATGCCCGATACAATTGCAAACGCTAGCTAACTTATTAAGAACAAAAAAAAAACAGGCTGAAAGTGCATGTCTTACTAAAGTTACGTATACGCCATGGCAAACCCCTGAATTAGGTACGTAAGTCAACCGATTCGCCTTGAGTTATACATACGTCTTAGTCTGCGAAATTAAAATATCAAAGGAACAAACTAAGCACCTTATCTTGTGGGAAATCGCACATATGTATGTGTTCACACATACTAAGAGTTTGTCTTAATCAAATAAATTTGTGAAGTTGACATCGTAATACTACATGGCATCGTAGTTGATTTGTTAAAGCAATTGCTTTAGCCGCTTCTATGCAGACGCAGTGGTTCTGTGTCCGAAAAGCTTTCTGATGTGAAGCTTGGAAACTTCGAAACATGGCTTGGTATCTATCGCTGTCTTATTATTTGTAAAATTTACTTTAAGTATCAAAAATTCAAATTTGTTTTTATTTGAGCAAAGAAAAAATCTGGAGGAACAGTTTGAAGCTAGAATTTTTAAACAAAGTAAAGCTCAATTCATATTAAATCGGGAAATTATGAGCTTTACCCGTTCCAAAATAAATAGTTTTTGTTCGAATATTTTAAATTTAAGGTTAGTTTCCACAGAAATTCCAAAATGGCCTCATCTCCATAATGCCCATCATAAAACCTTTTGCAAAAACAGGAGATCAAATACTAAGCTAACAAGAAGCAATAAAAATGAAAATAAGCAGAAACTAGAAAACACAACAAAAAAAGAAAGTACATAGATTAAGAAAAAAACAACAACAGAAAAAATAATTGGCGCACAAAATCAAGCCGAGTCCCATCGTAATATTAACCATTCAAGAAGCTAAGGCTCTTCGTCACCAACTGAAACGTTTATTACAGTCCTTGTTTATATGTATGTACGTGTGGGTAAGAAACACCCGGCTTTATTTACGGTTATTGCCGCTGCCTTGCTCAGTTATTGTCTACGCACAAAAATACATTTTGCTGACACAATTTAAAGCAACTTCTAAAGCTGCCTAATCTGTGGTAGTATTGTGTATGTAGCTTAGGGTGTTTTATTTTTAGGCGAAAATTAATTCGCCTTGTCTTAACTGAAAAACGAATTCGTGATTGAATTATTCATAAAAAATATAAAAGGTTTAATAACCTCTTAAAATTCAAAATTTGTATGAACATTTCATTTTTAAAAGCTTTATAAACAAATTTTACGTTTAATCAATACAGGGGTATTAATCTAAGATCCCACCGCAAGATCGCTACGCTCATCGAGTACACGGTAAAAAGCATATTGCAGATGGAATGTTTTTTGCTTGTCTAAGCACAATGTTTTGAACCGCCCAGGCGAACTGTTTTTGTTTTTTTTTTTGTTTTTTTTTTTGCAAAGCTTTTCGATATACATATTCAACGCTTTAATGTAAGTCCTTTGATTAAAATCTTTAAAAAATGGATAGCGTTTCAATATGCAATCAAAGCTCAATTACCATAATAAACTTGGCGAGAATGTAGAGAGTCCCAAAAGCCAATGTTCCTTAAAATGAAATAAATATTTCTTATACAAATAAATGAAATTATGGGAAAACAATTACTTTTTTTAACATTGAGCTCATTCGTGTGGAAAATTGGCTATTGCTGGAGGCACAGTCAAATTTGGGAGTGGCATGCAATCCACTGCATAGACTGCAGTGATGTCGGTGCTTACCGGAGCATAAGTTAGAACGTTGAACATTTCTATGTGCATCACTTCTGCAAATCTCTTTTGGCCACAGACAGTTGTAAATATATTTTTTAAAGAAGAATAAAAAGAAGGTGACAAAAGTAGTGGAAAAAATGACTAGTAAATGTGGTATAAACTACACTCTTCGTTTAACATGCTCGAAAAAAACCCAACATTGCGCTCCGTATCAAGAGATCGAATGAATGATTCTTCCTGACTAGCCCGCAACATATCTCGGACCACTCGCATTTTTCCGGAGTATGCATGCATCTATATTAGCTTACGTGTTGTGTATATACTAAAAGGGATTGACGGCAGAAGTGTTATTAGCGCGTGTAAATTCCATTAAAGGCCTCCCAAATTTTTCTCCAACAAAAGAATTTAAGCTTCACTCTTTTCAAATGCTTAAGCTTTTTAGTTGGCGAATACAGGCGAGTGCTCTGTAGATAAAATAGCTGCTTCACCAAGGACATAATTAAATTTAGAAACAAAGCTAATTCGTAGGCAGTATTAAAATTCAGGATCTTAAAGCTGCAAAAATCCTTTGATGAAGCCAGAGGAATTGTTGATTTTCTTATATATTTTTCGTCAGCGAACTGTCAACGGCTTTTATAAAAGTACATTTTCTTTAGTTTAAATCCTATGGAGCTCAGAAAGTTATTTGTTCATTTGCGAATAAATTCGCGAAAGAAAAAAAAAAATCAATCCCGTGAATATCAAACTCAACCCCACATTAAATTGCTGTTAAGAAAGCCAGCGAAAATACTAGATACTGGCAGTGACTCGTTAGTGGAAATATGTGCAAAAATATCAAGACATGCACCTGCCAACCGTATACAGTACCAGAACGATCTATGCGACTAAGCACAGTGTGTATCGAAAAGCTTAGTGGATACTGCGAGATAAATTGGAATCGAGTTAATTCAATAGTTTGAAGCATACTTTGTTTAGGTTAATCCATTAAAAAAAATTTTGCCGGCCTACGAGGTCAGTGTCAAAGTGCCTCTAACTTGTGGTGTGAAGTTAAAATAATTGCTCTTGAAAAATTTAAAGGGGCAACGCAAGCTTTCTATCTGTTGATACTTTTATATTTGCTCTTAGGCTACGCTCACACTGCAACCGATTTTTGCGTCCGGTAGCAAAAACACATCCGCGCACATGTGTTTTAAATGAGCTACCAGATTTCATCCGATTTCACCCGAATGTAAACAAACTTTGGCCGCCCGATAAAATAGAACGCGCTCGAATTTCTCTGATGTGGTCGGCTGAAAAAATCCCTTGCAGTGTGAGCGTAGCCTTATGCTTGTGCGGATTTGAAATCTCGCTTAAATTTTAAGTCACATTTACCGATCTGGTACTGTGAGAAAATTTATTTACATATTTGTTGTTTTCAATTAATTGTCAACTCAAATAGTTCGCAAAAGTGATAGACTGAGGGAAAGAAGCGTAAGTGATTGTCGTTGAACGCTTCGTTAGCACCAGCACCCCTAACGATGTTAAAATGCTAGCTAAAAATAACTCTCTACAAGTACATACATATGTATACGCCGTTAAATATGAAAACATGTAGTGACTGCAAAGAAGACGCTTTCAAAGATGACGCTTAGCTGTATATGCATACAAACACATATATTCCTCATTTGTTTACGTTTTGCTTACATAATCGATTTGTAAGATTTTGCCTTCTACATTTGTCACTTGGCATTGGATTGCTGTAAAACACATACATACATACGCAAAAATGTGCGAGCTGATAACAGCACTTTTCACTCAAAATAAATACATGATACTGATGTTAAGAGAAAGAAATTTGCGTACTTTTAAGAATCGGTAAAAAGTTTTGATAACAAAATCTGCTAACTCCAAAAATGAATGTTCACACCTTCATACTTGGTCAGCTGTTTATCTTTTTTTTATGTATATTTGTGACGATAAAAAGGCGTATACGCAACATTCCCACTATTTAATATTTTAGCATCACAAAATTCTAAAGCCATTCTTTGTAGTCATAATGGAAGTCATGAACTTCAAAGAGCGAAAACATTTCTCTTTTTTCTGGAAACTCCAATGTACAAATGTCTGTGTGTGCATAGTAAATCCATTTACGTATCTTACTCTAAACAACTAAGTAGTGCCTGGGTTTTTACGAGCCTGCATTTTAAGCAATAAACAAATGACTCGCATAAAAGTTTGGTATTGAAGAGTACAAGCAAGGCGAATAAAATGTAGACGCTGCCTTAAGACGTAATATAAAACTGAATCTAAATACATAAATATTTTAAATTTGTGTGAAGGAATTCATAGACTAGAAAATATTGACTTGAAAGCGCCAAAATGCATATAGGCGAAAATACGAAAATGATACAATTTTTTAGCTTATTTTGATAATATATTTTTTTACCTTAATATATGTATATGGGTGTTTCCAGCGTTACGGACGTTTCTATTTTCTGTATAAAACCTAGAGGAGGCTTTGGATCAGAATATTTTTTTTGCCTTATATAACCTTTGAACTCATCTATCTAAGGCCGTCAAAACATTTTTCTAAAGATGACACATTACCACTGTAAAACGGATTAAAGTTGTCGTTCGGACGTTCCCCAATCGTACTCATATTTGAGATGATTTAAGATTTCCTTAAATATCCACGAACTGGTTTGCTTTTGCATTTACTTTATTAAGCGTTTAAGAGATTGTGAAACGCCAGGGGACTGATGTTACGAGAATTTATTGTTAATTTTACAAACTAACTGATATGTAAAATATGTTGTTGAAATCGAATGGATATATAAAAAGGGCTCTATATTTTCGTTATCTGTTATATTGCATCACATTTTTTTGGAACTTTCGCATTAATTGGCTGATGCCATCAAGTTCAACTACTTTTGTGTTTTTACCCACATCAAAAGTTAGGTTAAAGACGCTGCAAAGAATCTATGATGCTCAATATGAAAATCAAAAATATTTCCAGCGAGTGAAAATTAGCATAACTTTATTTAAATAAAGCTGATTACATTGAGTGGACGACAAGATAGAGAAATTTTCAAAATATACTAATCCAACCCAATAAAGTACTTGATAGCCCGCTTAAATCTTATAGAAAAAAAGAGCCCAATTTGATGTGCAGCAAGGTTAACTACTTGAATTTGATAGTTTTAACAACTATTTGCTTTAAAACATAGCATATGTCGAGTACGAGTAGTTGGAAAAGGCTTTCAAAGAATTTCGTTCCGTTACATGTTTAGGATTATGCAATTTTGAGTATAGCAAACAACTGCACCGTTAAGTTTGAGAACACTATCTGCGGTTACATTTTCTTTTCTTCCTTCTTTCTGCATTTATACGGTGTTTATCATGTCTCTTTTCAAAGGCTGCCAGATTTACTGTTTTCAAGAAGTGGTTTTGTCTTTAATTCTGAAACTATATATTTAAATAAATATTTCATTTGGGAGCTTTTAATTAAATTGTTTGGGGTGTCGCCATACAAAATTGGGACAAAGGAATAATAAAATGACGTCAACTCAACTATTTGATGTTCTTTTCATAATTTAAAATTTATGAACAGTGATGGGCCACTCATTTAAAAAAAAACGATAATTACTCCCGTAAAGATAATTGCACCAATAGTTTTTATTTTTATTGATTTATGTATTTGGTTTAGCTTTTTAATTATTTATTGTTCGTTGACAACTTCTCATAAGAACTCTGCTAAACCAGGTTTCACTTTTCACATTTTTATTAATTTCCGAAGTAATTTGATTTTTTTTTTTTTTTAATTTTTTTTTGTATCTTTTCACACGCGTGTAGCACTATTGTTTACGACGTGAATGATTTTCAAACATACAAACTAATAAAATATCAAATAAAAGGAGCTTTTCTCACTTACCTTATGACATAATTAACGCAAACAACACTTTGTGGTTTCATTTTATCATAGACAATTGTGGCTTGTGTCACGATCCAACAGTAACCGCCATATTTACCCAAGAATCTGTAACGGCACGTCTCACCCTGGCCCTTGCCCAGTACTAAAAATAAAAAGAAAATAAAGAGGAAAGAATCAGTAAACAACTGAGACGTAACAAACGTATTTACATACCTACATACTACGTATACTCATTTTAAATATTACTATATCAAATCCTTAGCTTGTCTATTTTATTATGGGTAGTATGTATGTACGTAGGCTCTGATTTGCTGTATGAAATTAATAAAAACAGTGAGAGATCGGTTGTGGTTTTTTCTGGACTTGATATTTTAATTTCGCAGTTTATTTATTATATGAAGCACACATAAAAGTAAAAATATAAAACATTTTTATTAGACTCCGTTTTTTTAAAAAAAGACTAAGGGACGTTTTCATTAAAGTCTCCAACCTGGTTAGCGACAAGTTAATCACCGATTAGCCATTATCGGATTTTATGCAAGCGGCACTAAATCGCTGCAGAATATTTATTTCAAATGGTGTTGATAAGATTTCGTTTTCAAACTGCGCATGATTGACTGCGGCAAGGAATTCCGGCCATCAACTTGGGGTAATTTCGGCATCATTTTGGGATCATGTGTCATTATACCCAGCGTGGCACCGCCCACTTTGAAGGAAGGCATTTCTAAAAATTCGACTGGTCGTAACTTTTAAACTGTTTCCGATAGAACGAAATTTGACACAAAGCATACTAGTATCGTTAGGAGTATACCTGACGTTTTTGGACGAAATCGCTTCCCAACCACGCCCACTTTCAAAATAGAAAATTTCGAAAATCATATGAAAACTTAGACTTCCTTACTTGTTTTAGAATAATTTTGGGGTCAATTTGGGGTAATTTTGAGATAATTTTTTTGGTAGTTTTGGGACTATTTCGGGGTCAATTTGACGTCAATTTTGGATCAATTTGGGTTCCCATAAGGAACAATTTGGGCCCATTTTGGGGTCATATTGGGATCATTTTGGAGTCATTTTGCATTCTTTTCGCAATTTCTACAAAGAAAATATGCCAATAATAATAATTTAATTCAACTTATGGGCGATGTGTGTCAGCTAACGGGTGTTTTTTTTTTTCTTTATATTGGGATGTTGCGTTCTGAACTGTGTTCCATGTTTTAGGTCTGCAACGAAATTGTTTCTAATTTTTCATTGAAACTGACAGACAACCAGGAAAGCTAGTTACTATAAATATTTCGAAACTATTCACAAAGCTTCTCTGCGTATATGTTCGGCTCTTAGTTGCAATTGTAAATGTCATATGCCGCTAAGGAAATAAGATACCCATTTATTTATTAGTCAGCTTTTGTGGTTACACAAAGCGATTTGGCGCCACCACCGGGATCGCAAAGAATGAATTTTCGTTACTACGAAAAGCTGTTGTGGTGGCAGGCGTCAAGAAAGAACTTATTATAGATTTTTACTGTAAATGAGTTTGTATAAAAAGATATATTAAGAATATTAAGATTTTATATTCAGCCATAAACAAACCTCTAACTAAAGGACTGCCTGGATAGGATATGTACACCTATTAGATTGACTTTTATGTTGCCATAAAAAATTCTGTACCATTTGTTTGGAAAATGTCAAGTTTTGGTAGGTATTTTTTCCAAAAGACTAATTGCAAGCCCTGTTGATATTTACCTTTGAAATTTATAAACAAAAAAAGGAGCACATACATTTTTAGATACATATATATACGTGAAGGTAGCATGACATTCAGACATTTGAACTTCGATAGGCAGAAAAGGTACATGGTTTCTCCCATTGGGACCACATAAAATATTAATGTCAAAATTTACTGCGTCACAAAATTGGGATTCATTTGAGATCAAATCACAATGCCTTCATCATAATTTTTATTGCATGGGTCTTGTGAATTTTTTATTTCATTTGAGGCAGCGCAGGTGAAAAGTAATAAAGCACACAGTTATTAGAAGACAAGTTTTAATTAGAAGTTAAATTCTAGCCCAATCTGGGCATTTTTTTCCACATAAAAAAAGTTGACTACAAAATAAGATAATTTCGCTAACGGGTTAAAATACGAATCTTGTTGTACTAAAGTTCAATGAGCTACTACACTTCAAATTCGAAGAAAAAACTAAAATAAGTTTCTTAGTGAAAGGTTGAAAATTTTGCTTAAAAGTACCGGAATTTTTCTTAACCTGGCACATAGCCCCAAACTTTAGTATCCGATATTTGAAAACTCTCGGTAAAACTTGAAAACTGGGGTGTAAGAGTAGGTCGCCTCCCCGTTGGTACACCCTGGGTAACGCTAAATGACCTACATGGCCTACACGGCTAGTTTCTACGTATTGCCGGTTCTAGGAGAATGGTACCAATACTTGTGCTGTACCCATCGTACCGAAACGACCCGGGCCGTTTTCTTATACTGATCCGGCCAAGAGCAATACACTCGGGGTGACCCTGTCTGACATTAAGGCATTACACCTCGTTACAACAACAACATATTTAAGAACTATTTGGTGATGTAAAAAACTTTCTTAACGAAATGTACAGCATTCATTTATTCAGCTATCAATACGAGTCAATCAGTTATTAAGTATAATCGTCATTTCAGCGCCAACAACAAACTAGAAATGCAACCAACATGTTCTATGACAACTACAAATCAGTGAACAAACTAGAAGGCCATATCTCACTGCCATTGTCAATGTCTTAACGATCCTTTCAGTCATTTATACACTTCCGACACTCATTCGCATTCGGATTTTTCATTTAAAAGTTATTCTCACATTTAAACTTGTTCTGCGCAAAACTTTCGTCATATTTAACGCTACAAAACCCACCTCATATACAGTTGCCAACTTACCCTGCAGCGAAATCGCAAACTAGTCAGAAAAATACTAGTATACAACTAGAATTTTCTGGCTGAACCCATACTAGTCAGGAAATATTTATTCCATACTAGTATACAACTAAATTTTTCTGAATGAAATCATACCAGTTAAAAAATACAAAATTCATTCGTTTCATTTGCTTCTTTTTTCTCTTATAATTCACAGATGCTTTTCCAAAATAGCGTAAATACAAATAGTCGCTGCTTTCTTAAGAATAAACATGAAAAAAAGGGCAAATGATAAAATAAAGTTTAAGTCATGAAAATTCTGGTTGAAATCATACTAATCCAGGTTCAACCCTTTTTGGACTAGTAAGGGAACTAGTTAATTTTTTGGAAATAATACTAGTCTAGGTTGAACTAGTATGGGACTGGTATTTTACAACTAGTATAATTCTAGTATATCATGACTAGTAGATGTCTGGTTGTTCTGGTCGAAATCTGACAATGACATTTCGTAGGACATCAACTCGTAAAAAATACCAGTTGCTTATATGGAAAAAAGACAACTAGTTGTAAAGCAGTTTTCAACTAGCTGCTTTCGCTGCAGGGTAGGTTCATACATAGCATACGCAAGTAGATATAAGGATATATTTAAGTAAATTTTATCACAACTATCCAAAAAAGAAAAAGTGCAGGAAAATGCTATTACTACTATCGCCCACAACAGAAGCGCTGCCAGCATTTGTAACGAAGTCGACGACGTTGACGTTGGCTTTTGGAGGTCAATGCACAAAAGTGTTGCAGCAACAACGATAACGGAATGAATTTTAAAATAAGGCAGTGGTGTGGGAGAAAAAAGTTGCAGGTTTGAGTGCTGCGTGTTGTTGCTTC
Organism: Campiglossa producta; assembly: GCA_964058755.1. Classification (NCBI taxonomy): domain Eukaryota; kingdom Metazoa; phylum Arthropoda; class Insecta; order Diptera; family Tephritidae; genus Campiglossa; species Campiglossa producta. The sequence continues at coordinate 1,072,571 of CAXKVI010000001.1, read as the reverse complement.
CGTACATATAACAAAGTGCACAATTCTCGTAGTTCGTATGCGGAATGCCGGCACGCCGAGGATGCATTGTAGTATTTATGGCATTAACCATTGCTAAGCTCGCCGCATAAAAAGAGGAAATAATACGAGAAAACAACACAAACAAACAATTCAAAATAATGCAAAATAAAACAAAACAATGTAACGTTCTCCCATGAACTTGATGTGTCCTTTAGTCAAGGACTTTTCCGGGTGGCAGCACATTGCAAAGGTGTGAGTGGCATAATTCTGGCGTTTGCTGGTGTTTGCTATCCGTGTTGCAACAAGCTTAACTGTTGCCAAAATTTATGAACATGCGCTCGGATATATTGACACTCACTCAAGTGCTTCTTGGGCCAATGTGAAGACGAGCAACTGGCGACAAAGGAAATGTTACAAAGACGATAAGAACACGAACACGACCATATACACAAATTCTAAAGTGATTGTTACAAAAATGCACAGACTGAGATAATGCAATAGTAGTGATTTATACAAAAAAAAATATTAAACCTCCAGCTGAATTATAATTGAAGTCTTACAACCCAACCCATCAAAGCAACAGTGTCAATTGGAACATTACAAAAACAAGCAAATGGACCAAAGACAGAAAAAACGCCAATAAAATGAAATACAAAACTGCGAAAGTAGCAGCGAAATAGGATCTATCATCATCATCGGCTAATACAAACATCTTGGACAATACAGGAGTACCCTGGACTGGGTAGCAAAAGTCCGACCCTACCCTTAGGTTTCGGGACAACTTTTTATTTTAATTTGCGATCCACCTTAAATGGTTTTTAAATTCAAACTTTGTTATTTGAAATCGGATTTTTTTAAATAATATGTAAAAATTTTAGCTTTGAGAAGCTCTATATTTCCTTCTAATGTCTTTTCGATCTCTGAGGTCGTTTTCACATAGTTTCTAAATTTTATCCCAAAATATATTTGGGTGAAAATACGAAAGTGATACAATTTTGGGGCTTATTTTGAAAACATATACGCTGCGCAGTATGAATTTCTCACCTTCTTATTATTATCCTAGGCAGGGCCGGTCACTTTTTTAACTCTTTCGTGAGTTTTTGCATTTTTTCAATTACTGATTAAAAGCACACATTTTTTGAAAAAATTAAGATTTATTGTGTATTTTCAAGTACAAATAGCTAGGAATGCAAATATTACGCATTTCTAAAGAAATCGGTTTGGTACTTTTCGAGTAATTGCAATTTAAAAAATGCTTCATATGAAATTTGAACTTTAATAACTTTTGTTGTTCAGTAGAAAATTTCATGGACTATTTGACCGATTGATTATTTAAATTATTCTATTATTGTTGTTGTTGTTTCCCCCGCTAAAAAAATACGGTTATACTCACCTTAACTATATGTATCTATCCCTATATCTTGTTTTTTAGTTTGGGAGTTTGTGGTATTCTGCATTTTGGCAAAAATCAGGAAACTTAGGTACCGGCTTAAAACTTGTATCTCATATAATGAAATTCATTTAGCCATAATACTACATACTGCACCCAGAGAAAAAATACAGTAGAACGAACTGGATTACAGGTTAAAACAACAGATTTCACATTCAAAAACCATCCAAACGATATATCTGTTGAAACAACAGATGCTCGTTCGTGAACAGTTTTAGCTGTTATTTTAACAGAAAATTTTGTTGTTTAAGGTATTCCGAGTTCGATTCTCGGTGAAGTCAATATTATTTTCAGAGTTCTTATATTGTGAATTCACCGAGAATCGCAACTCAGGACTTTTGAACACTCAACCCAGGTGTCTACTGTATAACCATTATGCCATCGCTTACTTATGCTTCCCAGCGTCTAATCACATCTTTGTTCTAAATGACACTTTCCCACGTTGCTTTGTTGCCTCCACCGAGAATCGAGCTCACGCTGCTTTGACTGCTGACCGGAGATGTTAACCATCAGGCCATGGCGTACTTATGTTTGATGTCGTCGAATTGACGCTTTGTTCTATGACAGTAATGGGAGTATCTTCGTTGTTGAATTACTGTTAAATCTGTTGGGTTAACTGCAGAAATCTGTTGTGAGAGTGTCTTCGCTGTTAAACTGATATCATAATGTTCTACATCTCTTTAAAGCAATGCCATTTAACCTGTACAATGAATTATTCAACGTCCGGCAATATTTTGCAAGAATTTCACATTTTACCCTGGCCCAGGGGACTGACGGCAAGAAACCATGACAAAGTTTATTCACTTTTTTTAAACAGATTATTATAGATTGTATTAGTAAATCTATTGAATGAAATGTTTCACTGGTTTAGAATTTGGTGAAGTTTTTTTTGGAAAATGTTCTATGAAAATATTCTATTTAAACGTCCACTAGATTAACGCCGAGTAATCGGTTCGTCACTGCCTTCGCATGGTAGAACGGGTTAAAGAAAATCTAACTTCGAGCAGTCTCTCGAGTTGACTAGCATGCTGCACATGTATATCGTTGCTGTGCTTGATTTTTACAAGTAAATCCATGGAACTAAATCTCATAACAGTAAATCATCGTCATCATATCATTGCACTTGATGCTGCAACCTAAAACTACACACAGCCATGTGAATGGGCTTAGAGCGAAAGGACGAAAGTATCCAATGGCAGACAGACAGATAAATAGATAGTTAAAATGGTCTGAATGCACGCCAGAAGTGCAATTTAGTGCATCTCCAATCTGGCCATTGAAAGGTGGAGCAAACAGCAAGTGATTCGATAGCCAAAAGCATTACCGTAACTATAACTAAACCGAGGAGTGTTGAAATGGGAACAAGAATGAACGAATCCGCAAGGCACAAAGCCGTTATATGTTTAGCTGCTAGCGCTCTTGTGATCGTTTGTTTTCATTTGATTATTTGCGGTCAACACGAAAAGAAAGGAGTTAAAATAAAAAGAAAGCGAAATGGTTGCATTCAACTCTTCTAGAGATGGCAGTGCACGTTCAACCGCAAAGTATTTGTTCAACGTCCGGCTTGCATTGCAATGGATAAGGAAATACAAACGAGCGCTTCAAAAGCAAATAGATGCGAGCATAAATCAAGGATTTGTTTGCCTGGATTTCGAACGTGCATTGCCTTCAATGAAACTAAATCAGGGAAGAACATGTTGCTTTTTCTTTTCTTCACCTTGATTCATGATTTCTTATTGGTTGGTCTCAAGCGCTATTGAAAGTTGTAGTTGGTTAAGTGCCATTAAAGGATAAAATTGCTATGATCATCAGCTTATGGGATTGCGATAGAGCAGCAGTCGTGTGTATGCCCAGGTAATTGTGATTGCTTGCAATTGCATGGAACTTAAGTAAGGTTAAGGAAGGGTTAGTTCTTGAAAAGCCTCGGCCGAGCTAGCCATGATTTTATTATTAAAGTATTTCTACTTTTAAACGCAAACTAAGGGTGGTTCTTCTTTTTAACAAATTCAATAATCGTCAACTTCTCCAACTGAGCCCTTCAGTGCAAATCATTACAGTTAACATATTTTCGCATACGCGGATTCCACATTGCAACCATAAATTTTCATAATCCACAGCTTTAATTAACTGCTACGGAATCGTTCATTTATTCTCTAGACAGATTTAGCCAAAAATTATCATCAAACAATATGCACCAATCATCCATAAAAACATTCAAAGATACTTTCACGTCCCATCTGAATATCACCTCATCAGTTAGTTGCGTGTAAAATGCAATCAAAAACAGCGACGGTGACTTTTAGAATTCACACGCCAAGTAAATTTATTCTGTGATATCAGCAATTTTGAAACAATTTGATTTTATGAAAATGTTACTCATACGCCACGGCACACATTGAGCGGTGTGAGTGCAGACAACGAGGTTAATCCTATGCTAAGGTAGAAAATACAATCATACGTACACTCATATCTTGTGTTCCATTTCAGTGCATTATGTTGTTGTCCTGTTGGAGGAGTGCTATGCTAACGTTGCTTTTGTATTGTGGTATGCAACAAATTTAACAGCAGATTTAGCTGCACATCGACGTGCACATCATAAATGTCAGTCAAGGGGAAAATTGCAATTTTACCTTTTGGCAAACTGCTTTTGTACGTGGGAGCGCTGGCAAAGCACTAAATGTATTTTCGTCTGCGGAGGAAGTTGTGAAAGAAACTGCGGCATAATATACATACGTACTGCATACCATGCGTAAAATGCACAACTCTAAACTCCGAAAGTTCATGCTACATAAGCAGGGAACCGAAAACTTCAACTTATAAAAAGTCAGCCAAAAAGGAGTTGTGGATTTGATATTTCATTGTATTTTTTTAGTCTAATATAATAATACTTAAATAATAACTAATTTTTTTCTTAAAAACTTACCTACATACATATATTTTTGACTATAACTTTTTTGAAAAAAATCTTTATCGTTATTGAGATATCGAAAATGTAAAAATGTTTTTGCTCAGGTGTGTTTATGCGTGGTGTTAAACTTGCATCACTATTGAGTTGTACTTTGAGAGACGGTTTGAAAGCGTGAAAAACAACCAACACAAGGAACAAGTAACCCATACAGCTGATTGTGGTGTGTATGAGCACAAGTCGAGCCTTCTAAGTCAAATTGTTCGCGTATACGCCCATCCTATACTATTTGCAGTCAATAAAGAAATCTTAAGAAGGCGTTATGTGGCCTTTACATATATCTCAACATGTATCCAAAGCATAGCATAAGAAAAAATATAGACATATAAGTTTATCTATTTTACATACTTTAACTTAGAGAAACTTATATATATATATATTTTTATATATTTTTTCTTTATATGCCTATGGATACACAAACGGACTTAATCCCGCATAAATGCTCTTTTATCACATCCAAATTTGACCCTGAACGGCTGATTCTCATTTTGTATATCAATTTTATTTGTTTGGTGTTGTTTGATCTAGTGTGACATCTACCGGTCGCTAGCCTATGTGTGTAGGTTTCGGTTTCATTTTGCTTGTATTTGTTGCTGTTTTTTATTTTTTTTTAAGAGTGTTGCCAGCGCAAAATTTTCATACTCTTAAAGCTAAAACAAATACAGAAAAAACGCGAAAAACCGAAAATGAATGCGCGGCAGCCCATTTCAGTATTCCAAATAAAATCAGCTGATTATGTCATGCGGTTATGAGATACAGTGATCTGCGATGAAATAGAAATATGTATATATATTAGGGTGATTCAAAAAAAATGTTGACTTGGTCTTACCCCCTAAAAAGTTAGGTATTGATGAGAAAATAAGCCTTGCAAAAAACTAGCGCTCTAACTTAACCCTTAGGGTGGCTATTTTTTCCCCGCTTTCCCATACATTTGTATGGGGAAAAAAGGCATTTTTTTTTTTCAAAATGAATTTTCTTTCAATTTTTGAAATTTTTTTCAAAATATTTTTCCATACTCTTAAAGTTGTAGCTTTGAAGCTTCCAAAATGCTAATCCACGTGCGATTATCTTAACTATTGAAATAATTACAGCCATTTAAAAATGACTGAGTTTTGTACTAATGCACACTAGAGTGGTTCACAAATATGGACTTTTTGGAAATTCTAAAACGCTACCCCCAATTATTGTTCCTTATAACAAAAAAAGAGGCTGCTATTTTTTTTTTTTTTTAAGGTGGTTTAGAGGTCGCGCTACTCGTTTTTATAAAAAAAATGAGATACTTGCAATTTTAATTTCATTTTAACATGTTTAAGTGCAGTAAAAATTTGGGTTTTTGTGTTATTCTGTTTTCATTGACGAATATTCTTGCAATTCAATAGCCTTCTTGGATGAGTAGAAAGGGGTTAACTCCTGAAAATATGTTTCGAAATAGAAAACGGTGCAACTAAAACGCCTACACTGATCTCATTGCGCATTGGTTTTTTGGATACTAACTGGAAAACTAATTCGACTGTGTGAAACTCATCACTGATGGATTTATGACATCGATTTATATGAACTAGTATCGCTTGTGATCGAAAATTCGACCAATAAATACTTTAGAGGGTCGAGGGGTCGCTAGCCCCGTACCCCCATCCTTAAATTTCGGAGACGCACCTGAAAATATACCACCTATACCTTAGTTTTCTCAATTTTCTTTCCATCGTTGCATATTTTATTCCAATCGGTCAAACGGTTCGCTCACAGGAGGTTCCTAAAGGTTTTCTTGTGGCGTATTTATTGACATCGGATTCCTATGCAAGTTTGGCAAAAATGGCATCTTATATATTATATATTAATATATATAAATGAAATTTTATGAGATTTTTGGTTTATATGGTTTTGAAAATTCTGCATCTATTTCATGGCAAATAACTTTAGGTTGATTTATGCTACGTAAAGTTGTCTCGGTTTTAGCCTTTAAATCCTCTCGAGATTATCCTCAAATTGACTCCGTTCAACGCAGTTAATGCGGAGTTGCGCTAGTCTATCAGCCCTATTAAATTCTCCTACCTATTTCTTTCTTCAACATCCGCCTTAATTGTTACGTCTACCAGCGAATGCATAAATTTTTCTTTGAAATTAGTTGTCCTGAGAAAAAGTGTCGTTTTGTTGGTTTTATCAGCAGCGATTTTTCATTTATTTAAACTTTGTTATGCAAATCGAAATAAATTAATAATATTGGATTCGCCACTGCGTTTACTTTGGTTGTCAAAGTTTATACTAATATTTGCACAAACTGGCTAAGAAAAGTATAGGGAAAGTAACAAAAATTGCTTCGTTCTGAATGGATTTGGATAGAGTGGAAAGTGCAACATTTTTTCGTCAAACCTGATTGAAATTAAAGAGTCCCCGATGAAAGAGTTGTGTCATCTTAAGTTTTTAGTTTAAAAGAGTTTGTTTATAGTTTGCCCTGCAAACATCGGCTACCGAAACTCCCTAACACAGCCTTATAAATTTCAAACTCACTAACACCAACAAACCCAAGGTAAATAAGATTTGGTAAAATTTCGGTAGCCCTCCTTCATAGCTACCAACTTAAAAATAAAGTATATACCACCATAGTGGCCAAAATCGCGGACTGTTACGTTACATTTAGACGCACTTTTCAACACAAACTACTACAAAAAGAGATGGATTTGGAAACTTTCTGTATTTTTTGGCATATGCATCTAAAAGTGCTCGTCTGAAGTAACATTTTCTATTGATATGAAAATTTTTGTATGCCTTCTAATTTGGGAGTTATGGACGACTTTGTATGGGCTGTTACGTTACACATTTGGGAAGTAGGTTTCGAAGTTCCTTTACTTTTTGAAAAAGTCTGCTCTTCTGTCGAATTATTTTCAATATCTAATATGTAATATATAATATTAAAGGTTTAATAAGTATGTAATTAATGAAAAATAAATTGCACTGAAAAAAAATTATCTGTGCTTTTTAGACACATAACTGCTCGGACTGTTACGTTACAAAAAAAGACTGTTACGTTACACGTGCGATTTGCGTTCAGATAAAAAGCGAATTTAAGCATTAATTATAGCTTCGCTGTCAATTTCATTGTATATAACTTAAATTCAGTTGTATTAGGATCAGACATCCAAAAATGTATAAAGAAAGAACATAGTCCAGGGGAGGAAGACAGAAAATCGACTTAACTAATAAGGAATTGATTCGGGCCATAAAATTTTTTTTTTGGTTTATTTAACTTCGTACTAGTGGACATAAAACGGAAAAAAAAAATAATTTAAAAGTACGCACAGCAAAGTTTTCTGCAGTAATTTAAAGTGCATTTGTTTTTGATTTTTTATATGGTTTTGAATTTCGTATTTATTGTGAGGCTAGCTGGTGCCCGCGACTTCGTATGCGTATAATTTCTGTTTTTTTTTTTGCAAATCCAACAAAAAGACTGGAGTTCAGCACTTAATACCCATAATGTACTAACACTTTTTTGTGAAAATATTCGTCGATACCTCCGAAACCGGTCGAGCTATCGAAATTTCAAGATATCTCCCAAACCATTTCAGATATTTCAATGAATCACATCGCATATTATAGCACTCATTGACACCTTTCGTTTAACACCCATATTGTACTAAGACATTTTTGGTCACTCTGGCCCACATATTTGGCGACAACCCCAATCCAACGATTTAATTCCATTCAGTACTTTTAGAGTGGTACGACCACAAACATACAAATAGACATGGTCCACATATTGGGCGATAACTCCAACACTGGCTGAGATATCGAAAAAAGTAATATCTTTAATTTTAAGTTGAGCGTCGAGCAATCCAACGAAAAAAGTTTCATTCAAATCCATTCATTACTTTCAGAGTGATACGGCCACAAACATACGGACAGACAGACAGACAAACAAAAATTTTTAAAATGGTGGATTTGGATTCTACTCGCTTAATAATGCTTCCCCTAGTCAATTTTTTGTTGATATCTGCCATGTAGAGACATCGACCTGTTACAATTTTATTATATGTAGAGATAATACCGAAACTTTACTGAAAGTTTTTTTTCGCATGACGTCGTTTTATTTAAGTGAAAACCAAGTGGATTTCATGGCAAATACCCAAAAACTACTCAAAAATACTTCGAACATACATTATTTCTGAGGGCGGATTTCTCAACTAGCCGTCAACTTAACGCTCACTTTATCATCCTTCTGTTAAATAATGGGCAAATGAACTGTTATGCTGTTAAACTGGCAGTGAATTGACAGTGAACTTTGACGTTAACAGGCAGTCGAGAAATCCGCCCTAAGTTGATAGTTTTTAAGGGGCGCTACCGCAATTTTACCAAAAACTTATTTACTTTCGGTAACGGCTGTATGTAACGGCACAAAATAATCGAGATAGATATTGAGTTCCATATATGAAAGTTCTTAGGATTAAAAGAGGAGTTGATTAAGGCATGTCCGTCCGTCTGTCCGTCTGTGTACACGATAATTTGAGTAAAAATTGAGATATTTGCATGAAATTTTGTATACAGGTTACTTTCTGGCCAAGGTAGGTTGCTATTGAAAATGGGCGAAATCGGATGATAACCACGCCCCCTTTTTCGTTATCGAAAAAAAAATTTATAGTGGCGTGGCACCGCCCACTTTTAAGGGGGGCATTTTTGAAAATTCAACTGGGCGTAACTTTTAAACTGATTACGATAGAACGATGGATTTTGGCACAAAGTATACTAGTATCGTTGGGAGTATACCTGATAAAATTGGATAAAATAGCCCTCCAACCACACCCACTTTCGATATTGAAAATTTCTAAAATCACCTAAATTGACATAATTCGGTAACGGAAATGGCTAAAATGATATAATTTTGTAGACCCCATTTTCGAAATATATTGATTTTGAAGAGAATTTAATAAGCAATCGATTGCTATTATTTAGAACTAAAAATGATGTGGGTAACACTGTGCAGTTGCAATGTTAAAAATGCAATCATTATAATAAAAATAAAAAAATTGCAAAATGCAAAAAATTGGCTAAGAAACGAAAAGCCTGATTCATTACCTTTCAAATGAGCTCAAGTTGAAGTTTGTAGCATTAGTACAAGCCGAGATATGATAGATTGAGTAGGTACATGTTTTCATTAGCTTAAGAAAAATTCCAAACTTTGACAATAATCTAATCAATTTATAGTCCCTACGTGTAAGCCGAATTTGAACAAAATCCGTAGCATGACGGTTGAAATTTGGATCACTTGAAAAAGAAACGCTCATATAGGTGATGAAATTGGACGAGATCTCTTCCCGACCACGCCCACTTTCGATATGGAAAATTTCGAAAATCACATAAATTGACATAATTCGGTAAGGTAAATAGCTAAGATAGTAAAAACTTTAGGTAAAACCTCCTAGGGCCTATATCTTTGTTATCCCGTCCCGAACCCGAAAATTACCACTGGGTATTTAATGTTCGGTTCACCCGAACTTAGACTTCCTTACTTGTTATGATTGTGTTAAGTGAGTTTCGGTAGTCGGGGTTTGCAGGGAAAAATCAATCATTTAAAATTTCTTTAATCAATTAATCGCACGGCCCTAGGCCAAACAGTTTATTTTTTTATATAATGTTTTTTTTTTTTTTTGAATTGGACTCTTTGTTCTTTGCAACAATTTAGCTGTCTTTGTCACCATTTAACCACTGTAAATTATTCACGTCAACTTTTTCCTCTTTATTTTTGTTGTTATTTTATTATTTTGCCTTTATTTAAATTTTATTCAAATTTTCTTCATTAAATTCTAGCTAGCCAGACAAAACATTTCTAAATATTTCTTATTATCGGTACTCCATCTTCATACTTCGAGTTCTGTTCGTTAGCAAAGGAAAGCTATTTCTATCACCTGAAGTAATGTTAATGTTAATTAACTCAGTTTAAGTAAGTAGAGAAGACATTGGACTACACCATCCAAATAATCTTAGCGAAGCAGCTAAGGACAAACGACAAGCAAACAATCCAATTAAATAAATAACTCAAAAATAGAAACGACCAACAGTTAAACTTAGTGCTTAATTGAAATCGTCACAACTGCTTTAGCCAGTATTTTCCCCAAAAACAACTAAATTGCTGGCATTGCACTAATTAATGGCAAAATATATTTTGACAGTCTTCTCTCTCTCGGTGATGTCTGATAGGGGAGTAAGAGATGTAGAGCAACAAATTTAAAGTAGCCAGTGAAGACGAAGGCTGGAATTGTATTCGATAATTGAAGTATAATCGCGAATAACGTTCTAAGTTACATTTTTTTCAAAACCGGTTTTATTGCATATAACATTTTGTATTGCTCTCTTGCATTGTCCAGATAACAAGTGCATTTAAAAGTAGTAGGTTAATTTAAAGAGACATAAAGTATTTTGCATAGAAGCGTCGAAAGTGATTCGTAACGGCACTGGGAGATCATAAGCAAGGTGTAAAACTGATAATATGAAAAATATAAAAGAGAAAGTTAAGGAGACAGATGAGAGAAATAAATTTAAAAAATATGACTTTAGCGTTTTTTTGCTCTCCTTACAAATTCTGATTTTGTTACTTAGAACGTTATTCGCGATGATGCTTTAATTTTCAAAACAAAATTGTTAGACGATTTCCAATTTAAATATTTACATGAATTTTTGGAAAGTTATTATATTTAGTTACGATTAAAAATACCGCTAGCTAACGAAAAGGTGAAAAGCGCACAGACTTATTTTATACATCAAAGAAAATTGTTAAACACAAGTGAAATCAAACTGTCCAAATTTACAGTTTCAATCACAACGAATTCAGAAAAATACCAGAAATGAAAAGTTAGCCAAATTTAAGTTCTCCTTCTACTAACAACTGGCAATTGTTAGTGCCGTCTGCTCAACAGATTTCGTTTGCGAAACTTTACACATTTTTATGCTGTAAAACACAAAACAATTAAAATCTCCGGAGAAAATTACAGCGCGTCCAATTACATTGCCGCGCTGATGCGAGAGATACACGCGTTGAATGTGATAAAGTCAGACCGATTTTAAGTTGGAATGAAGTTGCCAAGAAACAACTAAAACTTGGCGAACGAACTAATTGTCGTGCATTAAAACTAATGTCAAACAAGAAAAACAGCAAAACAGTGCAAGCAAAAAAAAATGACGCCGTGAAAAGGATGGCGGAACGGTGGTGAGGTGAACAACCAACGAAAGAAAGAGCAACAATTGTTACCACTCAGCTGAGATTATACTAAAATGACGGAAACACGAACAATAAAAACAACAACAGTCAATAACAGTAAAGTGAACTTTAATAAAGTTGCAGCTGGCGCTTTGAACAAGTTCCGTTGCAGCAGATGTTGGGCTAAAGCGTGGCACTAAAAAAGAAAAACATCAAATAAGTAACGAGAATTTAGTGACATGAAAAATTATAAAACATCAACACTTGTGCACAGCAAAAAAAAAATAAAAATACGTAAACTATAAAAAATAAATAGAACTTGAAAATTTTGGTGTGTAGTATTTTATTTATGTTTATTTAAAAACAACAACAAAAGTTTAATAAATAAAAATGTAGCCTTGCAACAAATACAAACTAATAGCAGTCAATTTTTCTCAAGTACCGTTTGGCTATAAAACTTACACCAATGAGAGTGTCAGTCTGTCTGATGAACGTTGCTAGCACGATATTTTTTTTTTTAATTTTGTTTTTTTTTTTTTTCTCTTTAACAAACATCCAGCAATTCTAGTGTTTGTATTCATTGAGAATATCGTAAAGTTGACGCTGAAGAGCAGACAACCCATAAAAAACTACTTTTGTTGATGAAGTTTTCATGTGTCTGCGGTAATGATAAGGTTTCTCCTTTTAGTTTTAGTTTTATCAGAATCAACTTTAATGTGCGGCAATCAAAATGAAAAATGTTCCAAAGTGAGTGGCAATGAAAATTACCGAAAAAAGTCTGAAATTTAGCGGAAGTTAGCATAAACTACGCAAGGAGCATTTGATAGCGAAAGAGTTGATAAGAGCACATGTGCATATGTATGTATGTGAATCTGAGCAGGTGCAATAAAATTTGTAGACTGAAACATAGCGCAAACTAAGTAAAATTAAAAATAATTAAAACTAAGCGTTCACAGCTACTTCGAATGCTTTTCAGGTGCAATTGTAATTTTATTGGACTCTCCGTTCTTGGATTTATTTGAAAACACAAATAAAAAAGTACAGCCTTACCAAGCGGTTCTTAGCACAGTTGGTAATGCCCATTTTACAACAGAACATGACTTTTAGCGGCCATGCGAAGAGGGCGAAAATTCTAACTCGAAATTTTGTAAAAGCTAAACAGCCGATCCACTGGCCCGATTTTTTTCATTCCAATTTTAAAACATCATAATCCGGCCACAATAGTCAAGTTACCAGGTTCGGTAACCGTGGTTACCGTCACCGGAAGCGCATTTTTATATCTTGCTTCTGTGAAGAGATACTTGCAATCAAAGTTGCAAGATTTCATGTGGCTGTTTTAATTACATCAACCCTCAGCCGGTCCAACACCGGCTACGCCATCCCCAGTATTTCAGCGAGGAACACTTTCTGCACATTTTTAAGATCAGCGTAGCGTAAGAACAACAACTTGCAACTTTCATTGTAAAAATCTCTTCAGAGAAGCAAAATATTTAAAAAAGTTGAAACAGTTAAGAAGTTTAGCATGTAAAAAAGTAAATAGATATTGAAAAGGACTCCAGGAAAGAACTCTTTCGACTATCTATTGTTGCATAGGTATAGTCTTACTATAACCCACGAACCGCTCATATATTTAGGTATCAGTCAGCTGTCGACACCAACATTTCATACCTACAAAAATGCTAAAGTGAATTTTTATTCCAAATGCCACGAAAAATTGCGTTTGACGGAATTGCTATATTGACAACCGAATCCCAAAAGAGGGTAACAAAACATCTTGAATGAAATGAGTATTCACACGATGACGAAGTTTATGACGCGTCTAAATGATATGCAATAAGAATATGAACGAAAAGGCAATGAAGACAGCGTCGATGAGATGCAAATGTTGCATCTAAATCGCTGGTTAAATGCTTCATGTCAATTTCAGCAGCAACGCGCATACAATTTCATTTGTGGGTATCGCAAGCTGTCATTTCATGTAAAGCTCGTTGGAAGTTTAGGTTCAGTAGCACGTGTGCACGGGATGAAGTTAGCTAGACAAATAGATAGAAGCCACAGCACACGCCACACAACCCACAAATAAGTACAAGCAACAAAGCAGCAGACATGAATTTCCTTTTAAGCCAATGCAAGACCACAAAATCAGCCACATCAGCCAAGTCAGTGCTGATGTCGTAAATGTAGCTGTAATGGAAGGAGGGGTCATGGCTTTGCTCGTATGCGGTTAGGGCAGTAGTGTTCACAACGTATCTTAGGTGAATGCAACCATTAACGTGCGAAAATCTGTATGAAAATATTGCGCTCAATAGCCAAGCAACGAAAAAAGATGTGTACAAAAGAGATTCTATCGGTTACGAATTCGTCTTGAAATGATTATGTACATAATTTATGGTCCCTCCAGGGGAGGCAACGACGGGTATCAAAGGTACTTCAGGCATATATAAGCCTAGTGCAGCAACCCTCTAATTCATTTGTTTCGTTTGCTTCTTTTTTCTCTTATAATTCACAGATGCTTTTTCGTGATAGGGTAAATACAAATAGTCGCTGCTTTCTTAAGAATAAACATGAAAATAAAGGCAAATGATAAAATAAAGTGTAAGTTATGAAAATTCTGGTTGAAATCATACTAGTCCAGGTTCAATGCTTTTTGGACTAGTATGGGACTGGTATTTTACATCTAGTATAATTCTAGTATATCATGACTAGTAGATGACTGGTATGTTCTGGTCGAAATCTGTATTGTATTTAGATTAATTGAGTTACTGGTTTGGGCTATTAGTAGTGTCCGACCGAAACTGGAATTTTAGGCCGAAGCCGTAGCCGAATATTCGGCCGAAAGCCGAAACCGAAGCCGAATACCAAAATAAGAAAAGATTTTTTTTTTTTTATTTCATAACAATTTATTCTTTTTTTTCTTGAGTAACCAAAAAACCTTACAAAAATACATACATAGTTGTGAACCTAATTAAAAAAATTTACCCCCATAATCATAAAAAATTAAATTGATTTATAGTTCTTTCTAAAATGACATTTCCATACAAATTTTAAATTATAAGAGCTCCATAAACCTTTTATACTTTTTATGAATAAGGGGGTTAGTCTTTGTGTTAATAGCCATTTAACTATGTATAAAAAAAGTTTAAAAAAATATCTTGCAGTTTCTAGAGATGCACTAAGAGAAAACAGCTGACTACAGTCTGAACTCAAGGATCGAAAGTGATGACACTTTAAACGAATTTTGTATAATTAAGGTGGCGATATTGAATAATCTTAGGCCTGTTCAATAACACAAAAATATTACTGGAAGATGCGATTTTCTGTCGCTTATAAAAAATCAAAAATTCGTCAAATTCAGTCAATTTTTTTGTTATTAAACACATCTATTATTCGGCCTCGATTATTCGGCCTTTTCAGCCGAAGACCGAAGCCGAACCCGAATAAAAAATACTAGCCGAATAGGCCGAATACCGAAACTTGGCCGAATATTCGGTCGGACACTAGCTATTAGATGTCCAAACTCAAAGGTTAAAAGGCGGCGTTAACAATTTCAATCAACAAACTAAAGCTTTTCTTATTTAAAAATTTTTTCACAGACTTTTTTTATTCTTTATACATACTAGATAAAATTGCACTATTCCATTCAATAACGCAAAAGCGCTTAGCTATGCTACATTTACTTCATTCCCAGCGTGGATGGGCAATCATATAAATATTTCACAATAGAGTCACATCTGCGCGGCCGCGGTAAAAGACTTTCAACTCATGAAGTTTTAAGGAGACAACGTAACTAGAAATAAGTGGCGGTATGCCGGAAAAAATGAATTCAATACAAACTTAGTCGCTGAAAGTAGTATGTAGTAGCTTCTACCGCGGTGATGATCGTTTATTGATTTACATACAAACATCGAACAAAAAAAATATCAAAAAACACCGTAAAATTAACATTTTTGTTTACCAAATGTAACTGAAAAGGAAAAATGTCAATTTTACAATTTTGAAACTATTTTTTCTACGTAAAATATATGTATGTAGATGATGACTAGAAATGTTAGATTTAGAAGCGACTTTTCTTCCGGTGTACCCAAAGCTAGCAATTCCTGCTAGCAATGAACATTTTCCAGTTTTATGTTCTGCATGTTCTTTTATCCTGTGAACTGTTCACTTTACTTTTCAACCTTTCAACGCTAAAGCTTACTTCAGCGCGTTGTATGTATACATTTGTACCAGCAGATGTATGGAAACAAATTTTGGTTCGAAATTTGATATGTTTATCCTTTACATCGGTGCAGTCTAACTATCGGCAACCCGTGCCGATTTTTAGTTGAAGTTTTATCTAGCAGCTTATCCTAAGTTCGCTTAAACGTCCATTAAGGCTTCGAAAAACACATTATTTTAATATTGGGGTCTATTAGCAATTCCGACGGAGCTTCCCGTTGGGAATAATTCGTGAAAGTCGATGGATATTTTATCGATTTAATCGAAGTACTCTCGGCCAAAATCGCCTAGGCGGTTAAGCGTTAAAAAATGGCGCGAGCCAAGATTAGATTAGAAACGAAGTACTCTACCAAATTTCGATAAAATCGATGAATTATCTATCGACTCTCCTGAATCAATCCCAAAGGAATTGCTGATAGGCCCCACTGTATCTATAGACAAAGGACTGTGCAACTATTCTCTACCTTTGAATTGTTTAAGGACAACAGGATCCTGTACCAGGATATTAACAAAACATACTCACGAGAAAATCACATTAGAATTTTAAAAGCATTTTGCGTTACAAAATGTTTTCTAGCAAAAATAATTGCGTATATATGTATGTCTGGAAATTTTGCAATTATAGTGCACTTTGTATAGTAGGTCATACACGGCGTATGAGTAACATCTAGTTACACAAGTATGAAAAGTGCAGGTAAATTGTATTCATGTTTTATTTGATATCTCCGAAACGAATTGAGATATCAAACTTTTACTACTTTCATGCCCGCATGAACACGAAAAGCTTGCTGCAGTCGCATTTGCATATGCGTTGGCTGATGCTTGCACATGTGCGTGAGTGTGTGTGTACATGTCACAAAAATCACGTTTTCGCGTTAACTGCTGCCCATTCTGATGTTTCGTGGTTCAAATCCTGGATCAAAAAAATTTTATAGGAAAAAGATTTAAGAAGAGTTTGATTGAAAAGAGAAGCTCGACGTGAACCTCCTCGGAGCAGAGCGCTGAAAAACTGTAACTGTAATAGTTCCCCCCATGATATAAATACTATAGGTAAAACCGTTCTCTCTTTTGATTTTGTTTTGACGTTTTTAAGCAACATAAAATGTGTCAGTATATAAGTCAAATAGAAAAAAAATATTCAAAAAATTTAAAATAAGAATAATTTGAAAAAAATCCAAAAATATTTTCCAATTTACACTGCACGTTTAGGTGGATGCTTGGACACTATAAAATGGCAGGAAATGAGATGGTAGATTAGCCTGCTAGAGGGGCACATTCGCTCCGCTTTTACAGTCTTTATTTTTAACAATTCTAGGAATAGTTCTAATCGCAAATTGAAGAAAAATGAAAAGAAATTATTTTGATTTGTAATTTATTTGATTGAAAAACCCAAACAGACACGTCGTGGCAAAAAATAAATGAGTATGAGAATTGCTTAAAAATGCTACTAGTGTCATTAACGATTTTACCTGTAGTATTTATATCATGGTTCCCCCTAACTAAGAACCGCACTGTTTCCAAAATATTTTCACTATACTGGAACCAACAAAAAACGTATTTAAATTCGAAAGCGCAGTAGGAGTTAATGAGCAGAATTGAAAGATAACACTTTATTAGACAAAAAGCTTAGCAATGAAATTTAATGTGATTCGATTACTGTTTATTATTAACTTACGGCAATTGACTTGCAACTCCAGATAACGTTAGATGGGGACACGCGCACTTATTTTCACTCACACTTTGAACTATTTCTTTCTTCCTCAATATAAATGCCATCGAATAGCAATGGAAATGCTGACTCATTTATTAACACAAAAACTACAGTTAACTGGCAACGTAATGCAATTGCCAAGACAATTCTATAGTTGTAACGTGACAATGAGCAGCAATTGCCAGAAATATGTAGTGAAGGGCAGCTTTGGGAGAGGGACCACTAGCTGCATACCACTACCGCATGCAGACGAATAAATGGATGCGCCCTCAGTCGAGAACTGAATGTGATGCAGGATTAAAAGGCCGAGCGAGGTATCTATGCTGGGGCATATTGCTGGTGCTGAATGATGCTGTCAGCGGCGCGTGGCTGTCAATTGTAATGTTGCTTGCATGACTCCTATTAAGCATATGTTATGTTAGCGACGTGTTGCCAATTGGCAATGCTGTATACAAAAATAAAATCTTTAAAGTTGATAACAACAAGAAGACCGATATGCTAAGATGTAAGCTAAGAGTGTCAACCTGCCAAAGACCAAAAAAAATATGTTTCAGTAGAGGCGAAGAACCAAATTTAACTTGAACTTTCAGGTTAAGGTTTGAGGGCCATGTTTGCCTTGAAATATCAAAAATTAAGTCATATTCGCTGGCTATTACCTTGACTTAAACCGAGAAAGTAATACTCTAGAATATAACAGTAACCGGGCGACAGAAGCTCTATATGTTGGATTTAGCAGCTTTTCTCATCAATTTTTTTTTTTTTTTTTTTGATTTTTGTATATTTATTTTGAGGATTTTCGTTAGTTTGCCAACTGCAGAGTCGGCTGCTGCTTCGAACCGCATCAAAAAGTCGATTTGGTTAAGAACGGGATTTAGCAGGTTTACACAGACAAAGTAGACTAGAGTTTACAATATACAAATTGACCGCTTTAACTAAGTTTAAACTCGCACTGAAAACCCAGGGCCTTAGCCGACGATATGTATGTGTGGGGTTCTATTGCTCTTTAAGCCGCTTTTAATAATTGCAATCAACGTAACTTGTATTGTTTGTAGCGTTTTTCAACTTGTTTTCGCTAAAAAACTCAAAAAGAATGATTTGATAAAAATTATTCGACTGGTCAAAAATTTTCCAAGCTCATGATAAAATGACGAATAATAACAACAACAATGCTCCGGTACAGAAGGTATTCTTTTCGGCACCCCCCAGTGGAAGTAGAGGTAGAGGGAAACTACCACTCCGACGGCAGGACCAAGTGGGGGCAGATCTAAAATCGCATTGGTGAAACCGCCCATAGATGTTTTCATGAGATAACCAAGGCTTTACAAACACATTCAGGTTTAATTATTCACACTTTGATCATCGCGGGGTGGTTCGTTCCATGCTTTGAAACGTCTTTCTTTCAAATTTTTTCTGTATTTGTAAAGCTGTTTTAGAATGTTTTCCTCTTTGCGAAAAAATGTATGTACGAGATATGTATTCTAATAAAAAAATTACTCAGATACAAGATTAAAGGAATCCATTCCTACATTTTGAAAAAACCAAGTGTAACGAAGTGTGGGTAGGTGCTGCTATTTATTTTTTGAAATAATGTACATACATTATCATTACTATTTATGCAATTAGACTCATGACTAGCTGACTGAATTACTTATCTTAAAACTAAAAACAAGGGAAATCTAAGATACTTTTCTCAGCTTCATTCAGCAACTTACAGCACGCAATTTTCATTCATCATCATAAGTCATGGCACTGCCTTACAAATAAAATGAAATATATTTGGCGTGGCACAAAGGAGACTGCCAGCGATGCAATCTTTCGTACTTCCTGACAACAACACCACTATCATGCACATTTCGTTTTATTTACGTGCTACCTGTTAGAAAAGTTGAAGGATTTGCCAACAACAACAACCCACAGGTGGCACATAAATACGACATGAATTAACAACGAAACAAACACCGGGCATTACGCCAACTTCCTTTTAGTTAATTCCACGATTTTCCATAGTTTCAACTTTCAAACATGCATTTCGCAAACAGAGCCATGAACAAAATAACAAACAAACAACAACTAATCCATTCACCTCAGGTAGATAGATGCATTTCTGTAAGCGAATCTGCTATAACTCAAATTCACGTCCACTTGCCAACGCTTGGAGTCAATGAATTCCGCCGGCAACTTGAGGGAATTCTGAATTAAAATTGTAAAGGCTAACTGCCATATATGCACTGACAGTATGTACATTAAGGTGGTCCGAACTTTTAGGAAGAAATATGGTTGTCAGGATTGGAGGAACTACACTTCATAATTTTTCAAAACTTGAAGGTTATACAAAAATTGTTTTTTTCCCCTCCTATCAAATACGTGAAAATGCATGCAAAGTTCGAACACTTTCGGCGTTCACATGTCATCTTTGGCTCATATTGTTTCATAAATACTCGCAATAAAGATTTTAAATTTAAAATTGTACACAACAAGGATAAAGAGCGTAAATTCTTATATTAAATAGACAAATACCAACAAATGTGTAAGTGTGCTTATTCCCAACAAACATCAAATACAAATTTCACAATCTTTCGTAACTAGGTGTCAAAAAAAACCACGGCTAAATCAACTGCCCACTTAATTTTGAATATGAATATGACTCAGGGGCGGATTCACGGGTGGGGTTTTTAGGTTCGGATCATCTAATGGGAGGGTTTTTCAGGTTCAATCCCTTCTTCGGGATCCAAAAAGTCATATTTTTCACAGTAATTTGTCCATACGCATTTATCCTTGGAACTTGACAAGTACACTTCGGTTCAAGAACTAAAAAAAATTGATTGTGGTTGGAATGCAAATTATATCGGTTATTTTATTAAATGTTTGCAAAATGTATTTGAGAATTTAAAACAATTTAAATTGTGTTACAAACGGGGGAAACCACCGGAGTGCCAGGTTCAAACCCTTAGTAAAAACTATCCAAAAAATATATTAAAAATTACACACACAAAAAATAGTAAAATTCACACAAAAAATTTTATAAAAATTGCCCAAAAAATATAGTCAAATTTACAACAACAAAAAATCCAGTAAAAATTACCCTAAAAATATATTAAAAATTACACAAAAAATATAGTAAAAGTTCGGTAAAAAATAAAGTAAATATTACACAAAAATATGGTAAAAAGTTTTTAAATATATATTAAAAAATTGTAGTTCTTCTTGAGAGGTTAAAAAGTTATTCAGCTCTTAGACTCAAGTTAAACCCAAACCTTAATGTTCACTTGGTTTTATAAACCGACCGAAAGGAAATACGAGCAAACTCACACAAACCAGTATTTTTAATGAGATTTGAATTAGTGTAAACGGCTAAGAAGGATGTGCCTCTGGGTCTGCTTGCTGCAAACCTTTTGAATGGAAAAATACATCATTTAATAACTAAATTGCAAATGCGTTCACGTAAGTACTTTTGGATGTTTCAAAAGCATTTTTAATCAAATCTTACTCCAATGAGGACGGCTTATTAATATTTGTCTATTTTTCTGTATGAAGAGGTGTCGCAACTTTTGCCGTAGCTCAGCAGTAGACAAATGCGAACATACACATACATTCTACGTACAAAAGAAGAACTAGGAAGAGGATCGCAGTTGTAATCAGTTAGCGGATATATTTAGGGTCCAAAAAATTTTGTATGTATGAAAAAAGGCTTGTGAACTTTCTAAAACGCTCTCGAAAATAAGGGCCTCATTATGTATGACGAACGATAGCTCAGACGTTCGATTCGTCTGCTCACAAAATGACCTAGCCATCGCATTATCTATCATTTTCGTTCGCTCCATAAATTTTTTTTTTTAATTTTTTTCGATTTTTTTTGACATAAAAAACCAAAATGAAGGAAAATGGGATATTGTGAGCAGACGAATTGTTCGTCCGATCTACCGTTCACCACATAATAAGGCCATAAATCTGGTACATTCACGAAAATTTTCAAGTTCTTAAATAACCAAAATGCCAGAAAAAATATTTTTTCCCTCAAACGAGGCGATCTGAGCACATCTTGTTCTACTGTACTCACACACATCCAAATTGATTACGTTCAACTTCGTGTGAGCAAAACAGCCCATCCCCGGGACGATTTTTTAATTCATATTTTAATAGATCATACTTCAGTCACAACAAGACACAGAACACTTTTTATTTTTAATCTATTATATATGCTTAAAAGTTTTCTCCCTTTTTTGCAATAACCACAATTCTAAGGTATATAAAATTTGATATGTATCGATAGGTCTCGCCGCGCAGGGTGTGCAACAACAAACCAAAAATTAAAAAAAATTAATTACAATATGATTTGAAAGTCACACCACTCCAAGTGCTAAACACGCATTCACTTTATAGAGCCGCTGTTATATGTGTATGTAGGTACACTTGCATTGTTGCGCTTGCATTCATTGCAATTGGGGAGAGTCCGAGTGTGAGTTGTTTTGTTGGCAGCAATAATAAACATGAGCCAGCCCGTCAAATTTATTGAGCGTAGGTACAAACTAGACCTCTGCATGACTACATCCAAAACGGCAAATGAATCATTCATATTGAATTTGAATTGAATTGAATTGACTTTGCTTTGCTTTGAATTACTCACTTACTTACTTTGAATATTCAAAAAATTTGAAACGAAATTGAATTCATATTTTGACATTTTTTTTTTAAAACCATGAAGATATCCCAACAATCATTTCTGTGAAAGTTTGTAGAATTGAATGTTGGATTGTAAATTTGAACGCTACATGGGCATTTCATACATATATCTTCAAAATGGACTTAAGTCCAGTCTATACAAAAGTTGATAATTTTTCTGTTAAAAAAAACATATCGTCGGTGATTCTGCAAAGCGACGTAACGGGCATTTTCAAAACGGTGTATGCGTTGGCGGCCGCCGTGGTGTAGCGGTTAAGTTCGGCCTTCTACACCAAGTCGTGGCGGTTCGATGCCCGGCAAAAGTAACATCAAAAATTATTTAGAAAAAGAGTTTTTCTAAAATGGGCTCGCCCCTGGGCAGTAGTTTGGCAAACTATCCGGGTGTATTTCTGCCATGAGAAGCTTCTCAGCAAAAAATTCATTTGCTTTGCAAGTGCCGTTCGGAGAAAGAGAAGCTCGGCTAAAAATCTCGTTAGAGGTTATGATAACCTGTTGGTATATCGCCGCCATTAGTAGTATGCGATATTTAAGTTTGGCGGGTTTGCAGCTACAAATTATAAAATTTTAAGACAACTCCGATCAAGATCGACTCTTTTAATGATTTTTCAACGCAAATGTAGTTTTCTTGAGAATAAAGGAACAAGTCTTAATTGCTAGGGCTATAAAAGTGTTTATCACAAACGAAAAAAAAAAATGAATAAAATGAGAGGAAACTAAGGGAAACGAAAGGAAATTAAAGAAAAAGAAAATAAAAGGAAAAAAGGAATGTAATGGAAATGGAAAGAAAGGTCAGGTAAGATAATAAAAGAAAGGAAAAGAAAGGAAAATAAAAGAAAAGAACAGAAAAGAGAGAAAGAAAGCAGGGAAATAAAATGAAATGAAAGAAGAAAAAAGGAAAGAAAAGGAAAACAAAAGAGAGGGAAGAAAGTTAAAGGAAAGAAAAGGGTAGGGAAGGAAAGAAAAGCAAAAGAAATAAAATGAGATGAAAAGAGAGGAAAGGAAAGGAGAGGAAAGGAAAGGAAATAAAAGCAAAGGAAAGGAAAGGAAAGAAATACGTATGAAGACTACCCAAGAAGAATAAATAATTATCAACATTGAAACTATATTACTGAATGGTGTAAAGAGGGAGGAAAAAGCAAAGTGAATAGGAATGCATAGAAACCAAAAATATACAAAATATGGAAAAGAAAGGAAAATTTAAGAAATAGCAAAAAGGTAGGAAAAGAAAATAAGGTTTTGTGGTTGAATGTCAACCACTGGGCGAACTCTAGTTAAATAAAAATGTGATTTGCTATTCCAAATAAGTGATTTTCGTACGTTTTACGAAATCTCAAAAAACATACGACAATTTTTTACCCGATTTACCAATGATTCTACGCAGGGCTAGATTATTTGATAAGAGATAGGGTTAGGGTTGGGGTTGGGGCTAGGGTTAGGGCAAGGGTATGCTTGGGGTAGGGTTTAGGCAGGCCAAAGTCTACCGGGTCAACTAGTACAATATTAATTGTATACTTTAAGGCGGTTCGCAGTGTGGTACATACCAGAGAACTGCAATGTGGTGTGTTGCTTTTGACGTTTTTCCTACATACTGGCGGGACCTACAGATGTTTTGACGACTCCGAACGGCAGATTCATTTTACTGAGAAGCTTCTCAAGGTAGAAATACACTCGGAGAGTTTGGTAAACCTCTGCCGAGGGGCGACCCCGTTTAGAAATTCTTTTTTAAATAATTTTTGATGTGGCTTTTGCCGTGCATCGATACCCGATTCCTTGGTGTAGTAGGCCGAAGACACTGCCGATACCACCCGTATAAACGCAGGTAAATAAGCTGCGAGTTAAAAGCATTACTCCGGACTTCCTTGGTCAATACACTACTCCAAACCCATTCAATTAAATTTCTCGCATCTCCATTTCAAATATTTATATTCTCATACACATTTCCATCCCTTTGTCCGTCATTTAATTATAATCTCATTAATTTGTCCGTTAATACCCACTGATTATAAAGTTTACACCGTCATGAACGTGCATGCAGACCATTAAAAGCTATAATTACGAGCATTAAGGATTTTAAAATGTTCGCCTGTGTGTATGAACTCGAGAAATTAGTTTGTTACATTATTTTATACTGCTTAAGCTAAAAATTGCAATGCGTATGCAAATACTCTCTTTGAAATGAGTAGATAATTAAAATCGTACTGAATAAGAACAAGACAAGGCGTTTGAGAGCACAAGTCAAAGTCATTTAAATGGTGAGTGCAAATTCAGCATATTCAGCATTATTGCAGCGGGTGAAAAGACATTCGATTTTTAAACAGCTTTTCGAACAAAGATATTTAGCAGTGATAAGAGTAAAAACAGTGTCCAAGCAGAGTTGAAATCAACTGAAATCAGGAAACAAGTCTATGGTCCGCCGGTAACTGGAGAGTTTGCACTCATTTTGGAAACAAAAAAAAAAATGTGTGAACCGCTAGCATTGCTTCATTGCAGTACTGATGTATAACAATTATAATAACAACAACGTCGTTAATAGTTCGATATTTATCGTAGTCATTAATAATCATGTATGTATGCATGTATCTTTTGCGACTTGTGTTAAGCTACATTTACACTGCACCAAAGGCGTCAGTTTTGGCCAAGTTTTTTCTAGTTCTAGACCGTTCATCCGCAGATTGAATTTGATCACCAAATTAGGTAAAATTAAATTAAATTCATCTAATTTGGCAAAGAAGTTCATTCTGCGGACAAAAATTCTCGAATTTGGCGAAGTGTAAATGTATCATTAGCAACTTCAGCGGCCGCAAATTTTATTCCAGTAAAGAAAAATCTAACTACCTACAACAAAAGCAAAAAGTAAAGCCCGAGTGACTACCCAAAAATTGCTGTCTACCCGAATTTGCATAAATTAGAAATATCCTTTAGCATTGTGTATTAACTACGCTAATATCATTTGGCGACTACGGATGTCATGAATAACTTAAACGAAATCTGCAGTCCTGGCGTTCAAATGGTAGGAGTGAAAAACGTCAGTCTAAACAACGCAATATTGCCATCGAGCAATAGCAGCTTATCTCTTATAGAACCGCCAAAATACCTGTAATGGCTCAAACAGAATCAGTACTTCTCCGTCATGACGTAGGTACATCGAGATTGGACGCGGATGATGGCACATAAAACGCACATACTCACCACGGTGGGTTTTAAGCATGTTTTATTAAAAGGTGCATATGTCTCCATTTTTATTTTGAAATTCTGAAATATGCATTAAAATAAGATGATATGTTGAGTTTCAGCATTTTTCCCCGAGGTCTTTTTTAAAAAACTCATTTAAAAAACCAATTTTTCAGATTTTGAGGCTTTGTGCATTTTTCTTAAAAACTGTTAGTTTTCTCTAAAAACTACCTGAGATAAAGATGTAGAGCAGAAAATTCTCCACAAACATGGTCCGGAAAGTTCTTCTCTAGGAGTCCCCAGTTCTGAGATATCGCGATTGCAAAACTAATTCCATACATTATATTCCATGCATTATTTATTACTAGCTGACCCCGCAGACTTCGTTCTGCACAAAATAGATTTTTGTTGAATTCATTTCCATAATTCACGATTGTACCTATATTTTCTTTATTCGAAAAAATCATTTTGTGTGGTGCCACTTCCCCTTTTCCTATTACTCGAACGATTCTTGTGGACATATCATTTATATCGTATATCTCCATGCCAATTCCCGGGTATCTGCGATACAAATTTGTAGAGATATTCAGCCTTAAAGATTAATAAGTCTCTGCCATTCAATATTTTCGCTAGTTGCAAAAATACTATCGATAGTTCGAAACTATCGTATACTATCGTAATTTAAGTTTGGACGAACAAAAACTCCGGTCATATCCATACATAATTTACATGTAGATGTGCCCAAAAAGTAAAAATGACAAATATTGCAATTTGAGCGTTAATTTCTAAATAAGTACGATCACAGCGTCACTTAATATTATACGCATCACAAATTTTCAATGCACTGACACTATCGAAACTATCGACTATCGCAAAAAAATCGATATATCGCCAAAAAAAACTATCGATACTATCGAAAATACCATCGACAGTTTTGCAGCTCTAATTCAATAAGTCATTTATTACAAAATATCGTTACCTTAATTCACAAAGGTCCTAACTGACATAAAAAATATTTTACAGGAGAAGCAAAAAAACAAAAAATTTTTTACATTGAACGCATGCAAATATAGCTTTGTAAATTTGGAATATCTCCGTTATTACTGCTAGTAACTCCTTAAAATTTGTAGTGAGTGTGCATTTTACTATATCATACGTAAATATGTGAAAAGGTCATTTTCGAAAAATGTGTCAATTAGGGCCTTTGTGAATTAAGGTAACGATATGTAATAATTCAGAAAAAGCATTCATTGTTGTACTTGCAATGGCGATTAAATTAAATTTTACATCTATGACGGAGGTGACGTTACGCCAAAGTAGAAAACTGGCAAAGTATGCCGGCTTTGGCAACTGATACGTTGTCAATCTACAAACTACAAATCCTACTCGCTTGTCAGTTTCTTCCTTCTCCGTCAAGTTCGCGATTTACTGTTTCTGCTGAAGCCATAAGCATGCTACACATGCTTGTCACACACACATACAGACAGTGGAAGTGCCTAACGAGAATTCGGTGGTGGCGGCGAACTAGCCTCGCGACCCTTTTTTGTATAAATGATGAAGAAAACTATAAAGGCTATAAAGTTTGACTGTTCCATAATGATCTCTTAAAATACACTTTTTTTGACAATTTATATTCGTTCAGGACCATAAACCCCGATTTTCTGCATATTTGAACCTCAGCGCCACCTAGCGTGTTGTTTTCTTGTAACCAAGCATAATCGGATCGTGAATACGGTGTTTGCAAACAAAGCGACTTCAGCGCCATCTAGCGGGAAAATATAGCCTATGTCGAAAGGACCTCAAGAAGTCGGCGTCACTTGCAGGTAACGCCGCCACTGCAAAACAAAGTTTGCATCAGCATCGTCATGTCATAAATGAATAAAAAATAACAAACAAACCCAAAAAAAAAAAATATTCACATAGACAACAGAAAATCGCTGCTTTGCCAAAAACATTTGTACATAGAGAGAGTTGGGCTTTCACACTCATCCGCCGATTGCTAACATACTTCCACACAAACTCACAACCAGGTTTCGGACTTGAAAAACTCGAAATTCGTAGTAAAATCGCAAAACAAATACATTTTAAAAAAAAAGTGTGCAGAAAAAGACATGTATACATTGCGCAGCTTTCAAAATACTAGCTACAATTTAATTACCTGAAGCAAAATCATAGCAAATTCTTAAGGATTGTGTTTAATCTTTAACAGATATAAAATGAATAGTAAGAAAATTCAGTACTGAAATCAAATTTTTGCTACGATTTTTTTTGTCCTTTACAACTATTTTGCTCCATTTTAGCTCTAACTCTGGAGAGAAAAAAAGCACCAATGAAAGCTTAACGGTCGACGAAACACCGAGTAAAGGCGGCAGGCGTTAGCGTAAATGGATTCCGAAAACTATTGCAATTTTATGTTAATGCACTTAAGTTAAGCTCAAATATAAATTTGTATGTATGTGTGTAACAGTAGCGTTAAAGGTGATGGTTTTAGAGATTGGAGGTGTGGTTGGTGATGATTCGCCAGTTTTATTACATGCATAATTTGCTAGTAGAAAATGTCATGGGAATGCGTTGGTGTCGATAATGGCAGCCGCGAGCAGTATACTTTGATGGCTTGCGGTGACTGCCAAGAATAAATTTTGTCTAAAATGTTTAGCTGCTACTTGTCTGCGTCCAACTTGAAATGATTTCCGTTAATATGCAATGGTGTTGGCCTAGATGCCTCTCTTGCTGGAAAAATATCTTTTAAATAACGTACATACACACCGATATCCGTGGAGCCTAGCAAGCATTTTTTAGTCTCTAAAACGCGGTTAAATCGTTGATGCCTCTCCTAACCGGAATTAAAAAACTTCGAAATCAATTTGTTTAGTCTGATTTTCAATAAAAATGTGGGATACTCAAACATGCAACTGCTTTTTTTTAGAAGAAGGCAATTCAGAAAAATATACAAAGTATCAATAGTCTATGTTCCCTCTTTTATTCTATATTATTCATACTATCTTTCTCTAATGTCCGCGACATATCAACAGATTTAGCCTGACCTCTAACGATATTTTTGCCGAGCTTCTCTTCCAACTTCTGGTGTGCTGCTTTTAAATTTTTTCCTACAAATGGGCGGAGACTCGGAAAATCTAAGACTTTACTAAGCCACTGCCGAGGAGCGACCCCGCTTAGAAAAACTTTGCTCTAAATAATTGTTTATATTGCTCTTACAGGGTTGCGATACCCGAATACTTGATGTGGTGGCGGCCGCGAAATGGATTCCTTTATAGTTAACGTATAGAAAGTAGAGAAGAATTGGATTTTCTTCTGGTTTCTAATTGAAGTCTGTTAATGTGAAAATAAATAGCAGGCGCTATGTCCGGCTCGGCCAAAACCTGTACGGCTCGATGCCGATTTATTAAAACTTGTTTGTTGAAACCTGGTTGTTGTGTTGACTTGGTTACCTCTAGCTACACTTCCTGCATGTAATAACTCTTGCCGTAAAAACAAGGCAATTTGAAATTAGAGGTTTAGGAGTTTGAAAACTTTACTTATTTAAAGAGAACTTTAACCAGATTTTCTACACCGCCACGCATAAAAAAGCCAAGTGTGCCGAATGGCTTTTAGTTGGAAGAGATGCCACATTTTTTACCAAACGAAATGTTCTCGTTTTTAAAAGAAGTGAAAAAGAAAAACAGATAAAAATCGTCTATCATTTTGGTTAGAACAGTTTAAAACGAAAAAAAAATACAAATAAATGCAATCTAAACGAAATGAAATGAAATGCAACGAGAAATGAATGTCATACAGATAAAGACTGCAAAATTGTCGAGTCAACTGCACAACAGAATACAAAGACAGACAGACGCGCACGATGCTCCTGTCAAGCAGCCGCCACAAGTTCAACAAACTCACACCCTCCATGGTATCGAATACATAGTCTTGCAAATAAAAAGTGGCAGCCACGTCGTAAATGCTTAAGTTGCTACTCATTTGCGTTTGTGGCATGCGGCATGCAAGGATGCTAAACTAAAAGGAACACAGTCAGCGTGCTGTCGGCAACAAATGTGACAAAGCTGGGCAAAGTTTTTGAGCCAAACAATGAATTCATTGCAAGCTACGAGCTGCAGGAACATAATATATAACGGGATAATACGTAGCGAAGAACGGAGACGCAACGGGTGAAATATGCTGCTTATACATACGTCTATATTAGCCGCTTTTTGTTTGTGGCGAGCTCAAATTTTAACAGAAGATGCCCCTGCGCAGATGCTCATATTATTATACCACCTTGTATGTGAATATGACAGTTATGTGGAATTTCTTATAAATTTGGCAGTGCTCAATACTTTGAAAGAGTGTTATTGAGGCTGACTGTCTCTGTGTTTCTGTAGCGCGTTCAACTCAAGCCGTTAAGCCAGCTTCACTAGTTTGTTTTGTGTTATTGCTTTCCATGTAGTTCGATAATCTACCTAACGTTTTCTTTCAGCTCGGTACAAAGAAAATAGAGCTGTTAAAATAGTGTAGTTGGGTTGGAAAAAGTCCGTAACGCATAGAAGGAATGAACGTAGTCGAATGCATCGCACAAGTCAGCGTTGTAACTTTACACTATTTTAGGGAACTACTAAAGTAGTAACGAAAATGCGTTTGGGCTATATGCGTTAGAGATGTTACGGGAGTGAATTTACAGCCATTGAAATCGGATTTTTCAATTTAATTTTAAAGGAATTTTAAACGAAAATGAAAGTCGGCATAGTTACAATAAAGAACGGCTGGATATCTTGTTTAAAGGTGATGGCCCAATGCACGCTTGCTTTGCTGGCTTTGCCTCGAGAAATGTCGAAATTTTTTTGAACTCTACTGAAATGTATGAAAGTTGGTACAGACAAATAGTAAAGCGTGTAAAGCTTGCTCGGAGCAAGGCTGCTTTGCTTGCTTGAAGCGCTTCAAAGCGTCGAATAGCCCAAATCTCTATTTGACAGCGCTTTACACGCTTTACTATTTGTCTTGTTGTTGTCTTGTTTGTCTCATCCTGTATTACAGCTTTTGAAGCTTCTATATGGCTCTAAAATCAATGGTTATCTCCCCTCTCTTGTCGAATTCTTCACCGCTCGGAGCTTGACATTGTCGCCAAAACATCGCCTTGTTGTTGTTGTAGCGAAGCGTAGCCCTGCCGAAATGTCACACATAATCGCCCCGAGTGTATTGCTCTTGGCCGGGTCAATATAAGAAAAAGCCCCGGGTCGTTTCGGCACGATGGGTACAGCACAAGTAATGGTACCGTTCTCGTAGAACCGGCAATACAAGAAACTAGCCGTGTAGGCCATGTCGGTCATTTAGCGTTACCCAGGGTGCACCAACGGGGAGGCGACCTACTCTTACACCGCCTTCAGAACCGCTAAGGGGTGTGTGCTTATGTCTCCTTTACCTGTTAAATTGTTGCAAACCGCAACATCCTAATAGGCAACTGCTTGAGCTAACACCGCCTTCTAGGACCGTAAGGACACATCTACGTAAACATTTTGATGAGATCCGGCACCTTGCAACAACGCCGTTTGATCCAGAGTTGCATAAGCGGGCCCTGAAGCACATCCATGATACGTCTGTTGACCACCAGGTTGCGCTTTGTCCGGTGAATGCCGTTCTTCATACCTCAACACCTCGCATTTCTGAAGAGGAGCGTCATCTACCTCGAGATACAAGGGTCACTCTGGCTCAATTACGCTCTGGATATTGTAGTAGATTAAACTCCTACTTATCCCCTGAATGAATGTCTGGCATGCGGCTCGTACCCCCATAACACCAATCACCTATTCACTTGCTCTGCCGAGCTCACCCTTCTAACACCCATCTGCCTTTGGTCTAACCCTTTAGAAACAGCTAGTTTCCTAGGACTCCCGTTAGAAGACATTGATGACAATGTAGACTAAGGATAAGTCACGATGAGCAGGGCTACACTCCGTTATAACAACAACAACAACTGGATATCTTAAGTATGAAATACCCCCAAGCAGAAGCTAGGACTTAAACTTAGAATACAACTTTACTATTTGAAATAATGTGAGCACAATATAAAAGAAATTTGTTTTTAAAAAAATTATAAACATTTAAAGCAAACATAAATCAAAGTCAGAGGTCAAAATCGAAGAAAAGTCAGTTCGGAATCTGAACCAAAGCTCCTTTATATCACTTATACTCCTACACACACAAATCTTCTCAAACGTACGTGATAGTTGGCAAACGATTCCCACCCAGCTGAGGGTACGAATTTCGAGCAAATTGTTATAACATTGGCAAAGCATTCAACTTTCAACTTTTGTTTGGCACGTGAAATGAGTGCATTCGCCTGGCAAAGTTAAGTTTGGACTCTTCTAGGATGTAGCAACGGGTACTATAATTACACACTTACTTGTTTAAAGTATAAAGCTTGCAGCGTGAAAGAGCAATGAGTGCGGAAATTTTTAAATTGTTACTTGCCAGCTTGCGATATGGCAACAAGAGCGTTTGTGTTTAGTTTGTTTAGCTGGCATTTGTCTTAATACTTTTGCATTTTATTGTTGCTGTTGCATTTTTCTTTTGGTTGTCAAATTTGGGGGATTTCAAGCACACAGGAAGCTTTGCGGAAAAATAATATGGCAAATTAAAGTCTTGGGAGGAAGTGCTGGTTACCAAGTCGTTGTGTGTTTGATTGAAAAGCTGATTCCGTTCGTGTGGCCTTCGAATTTATTAAACACTAGTATATACCCGCGGCCTTGCCCGCCCCTGCGAAGTACCCTTTCAACATTTTAGATAAAAATTCGGTCGTCGAAGTTCACCAAGTTAGGTAGATTGGTCAAATAAAAAACTGTTGGAAGATCAATTACTTGTCTATGTTCCTAGTGTTTTGAAAAAATAGTATGTATTGAAAAACGGTTTTCAAAAATTTTGTTTAATATACATATCCTTGAAATCGATTGAAAGTAAGATTTCTAAAGTTAAATATTGCTTTGGCTTTAAGTATGGATATAAATGTCTCAGAAAGCATTTATCGAATAGGTCATCTAAACTTCAAACTTTGATATTTATATAATATTATTGAATACTGAAGCATTTACCAAGGTTTTTTAAAATTTTCAAAATTCCCATCAATGGGGAAAGGTAGATTGATTAAATAATTTGAGGTTTTTGGGCGATCACGTTTTGACCGATAACTCAGTTGTCGATAAATATATCGAAATACATATATCGAAGTCCAACTGAAACCTGCGGCTATCCCTTTTCATTTGATACCCATATTGTTGGCCAATTTTAAGGCGTTTGAGCCATCTCGTTTTCACCGATAACTCAATTATCGAAAAATTTACCGATATATATTGAAGCCCAAATGAAAACTGGGGCCATCCCCTTTCGTTTGATACCCATATTGTTCGAAGTTTCTACACCTGTATGCGAAATATCATAAGTTTAGGTCAAGTGTACTCAGAGTTATATGGAAAAACAAAAAAATCGAAAATTATCGGTCCCTAGCATGGCCGGACCCCCAAAATTAAAAAAAAAAAAAATTGCCTATACCTCCTTCCACAATATTAGCTGTCTGCCTACCAAATTTCAACAAAATCCGTCTTGCCATTCTCACTAAACATCCAAACATCGCTACATTCACATTTATAATATTAGTAAGATTGAATTAGATAAATAAATGTAATTTGGTAATGCGCCATGCCTATAAACCAACCTTACAAATTAAAATCTAATTCGGGATGGTAAACGAAATCTCTATAATTATGGACAAAGGACAATATAAAAAGACTAAACAGAACAAAAATGAGTGTCGACCGTAATAGATAATCGACTATTAAGCGATTAGCGACCATCGAGCAATTGCGGGTGTTTGTTGTTGATGTTGTTGTTGTTGTTGTTGTTGTTGTTGTTGTTAAGACAAAAATACTCCCCGAAGGTTTTGGGGAGTGATTTCGAAATCGACAGTCCTTGGCCGGATATGAACCCGGTACTCCCTTGCGGTACTGCCCGACTATCTCGGAAGTGATTTGGTATGACCATTGGAACCTTCTAGGTTATGTCATCCCTCCATCCCTGGGGAAGGAGAAGATGGGTAATGCGAGGTGAGAGGCATCATATCCGTAGATCAACCATCGGGTTAACACGTCATTACCTATTGCATATTAGTAGCCTTTTACGACCGGTATGCCTACCTCGGCCATATTCTAAACCCCTAACCCGCAGGGACAATTGCGAGTGCTGATCCGATCGCTTATTGAGCGACAATCGATCATCTTGCTACAGCTATTTTTCAGTCGTTGGCTTGTCAATTGGTTTGTAAAGTGGAAATTTAATGGATAAATAGAAAAAAGGGAAAATATTAAAAAAAGAAATACGATCGAGTCAATCGAAAAAAATTGTTCTAGTGCAAATCGACACTCGCAATAGGGGTGAGAACCATTAATCCACTAGTTACCAAAAAATGTATTAGCCAGGATTCTGTTGTTGTGATTTTGAAATTCATGGTCAATAGTGTACTTTTTACCATGCCAACATAAAAATCACATTTAGTTTTCAACCATAAAGATTCGTTGGTAGCGTCAATGAGCACGCACAACAAGAATACACATTAGAGCGTATCACCAAAAAAAAGTGTTATATGAAGTGTTTTTAAAAAACATATAAAAAAAAATATTTTTTTTTTGTGGCAACCCTAGATGTCGCCCAATTACATTTTTCTTCAAATCTTTGGCATTTGTTGTCGGATTTTAAAGTTTGACACATGAATTTTTTCGTCTCAAAGAGGAGGTTTTTTTTTTCAAGAAAGTTCATTGAGCTCATGCGTTTCGTTGTGGTACCACACTTTAAATTCCGACAAAAAATGCCGAAGATATGAAGAAAAATGCAATTGGGCGACATCTAGGGTTGATTTTCAAAAACACTTCATATGAAGGGAGGTACGGCCGACTTTTTTCTGGTGATACGCTCTAATACACATATCCCCCTGGAACCATATACATTAGGGTGATTCAAATAAAAAAAATTGTTTTTTTCGGTCTTACCCCCTGAAACTTTAGGTATTGATATAATAAACCTTGCAAAAAATTAGCGCTCTAACTTAACATTTAGGGGTGGCTATTTTTTTTCGCTTTTCCCATACATTTTGTATGGGAAAAATGGCATTTTTTTTCAAAGTGAATTTTCTTTTAATTTTTGAAACTTTTTTCACAATATTTTTACATACTCTTAAAGCTGAAGCTTTGAAGCTTCCAAAATGGTAAGCCATGTGCGGTTATCTTAACTATTCAAATAATTACAGCCATTTAAAATGTACTAGATTTTATACGTGTTACTGTGTACTTATGTGTGTGCAATAGTACAAAACTCAGTCTAACGTTTTGAAGACGGAATACGAATCAGGATGTAAAGTTACCCTTTCATCAAAGCCTATCCAAAAATTGTATTACCAAAACGTTTCACTCACCAGTTTTGAATGCTGCCATCAGCCGTTCAGAATCACCTCCATGGTGATATGCAAACAGAGTTTGTTCCAATAGATCGCTGGCCTTATATCCCAACAGGCTATGCATCCTAAAAATAAAATATTGCATTGAAAAAATTTTAGATTACAGCAAACCCCATATTGTTTACTTCTCATCCACATATGTAAATTTCATATCCAATGAGTGCTTTGTCAAGAATGTTGTGCTACCCAATGGTATTTCAATGTTGGAAGGATGAGGTATTGGTCGACCAATACCAACCAGTACACGTTCGCCTTTCATGTTTGCGACCAAATGTCCAGTTATGTGTATAACCTGTAACACAAACATATTTTAAAAGAGGGTCATTTTCAAATAAAATTCAATTAATTTACCTTGTATGATGCGCTTTTGATGTTAATGCTTCGTCCACGGCTAGTTAGAGTACATTTGAGGCGTACGAAAAGATCGCGATGATCTGTAGTTAAATCATCTTCAATCTTGTTTTCATCTTTAATCTTATCATTGAGGCTGTTGCGTTTTATGTTCAAGGCATCTTTGAGTTCAGCATGATCACATTGGTGACTGTATTCCCAAATTTGTTGGCCGAGTATGTCAATCTATAATGGTTTAACGAGACATTATACATTTGTGAAAAAAAACGGCAGTCGGTTAAATATAATACATATGTACCTTTGCTAGGCCTAAATAATCGGTAACATTATCCGAAACATAGGTGATATCGCCATCATTGGAGAGAATAATCAGGAATCCGTCCAAGGTTTGCTTTATAAATTGACTGGTCTCGGCACATTTTAGCAAATCAAATTTCTCTTCAGTTGTTTTTGTTGAAACGACAGAGGTTTGGCTTGAACTATCTTCAAGATTAACATCCAAGTGAAAATTTTCCACACGATCTTGAACACTCGGGACTGAAAGAGATACCAATATTATATCATATCATACCATTCATAGAGTATTTCAATCATAAATCGATATACAGTAGTGTGCAAGACAAACGTAACAAGAAAAAAGAATGTGATGTTACAGAAATCGCATTTTTAGTGTTTAAATTGATGTATATTTATATGGGACTAGCGGACCCTCGCCCGCTTCGCTGGGTGAAAGAAAAAGAGAAATGAAAGTTGTTCTTTGTTTTTTTCTTGTTTTATCATTTGATTCATGTTCGGCCATTATTACGTGACTTATTCTAATAACAATGTTTTATTTATTTTAGTGACTCACTCTAATTATTGTAAACTAACAACTTGTTCTAAAGCCTTCTGATACACAACATTTTTGGTTTTATTTTCATGCGGTGTATAAATATACAGTAAGGATGGTTTTCCTACTTATATCTCTATCCTAATTTTCAGCCACATACCTTAACCCCATTTAGAGACATTCAACCACAAGAAATTAATCCCTACTTACGGTTTTGATATCCTATAGCTCTATAACGATTTCCAGGTCCTTACCTTAGACCCTTTCACAGATATTCTGCTTGAAAATTTAGTTGTTATAAGAGGTGCCACGCCCCCTTCTCTGATAACCCCCGTTTTTATGTGTGAGAATGCTTTAGATATCATATACATAGGTCTATACCAATTTTCAGGTCTGTACCTTGAACCGTTTCACAAATATTCTGCTTTAAAAATTTAGTTTGTATGGGAGGTGCCACGCCCCCTTTTCTGATAACCCCCATTTTTAGTTATAAACCTTCTCCACATGTGTCTCTTCAATGTGGCAAAGTTTGGTTAAAATCGGTTCAGCCATTCTCCGTAAAGTTCATTACAACGCGAAAAACGTTTTAATTTTTACCACGCTTTTATTAGGTTCACTTGTATGTTTGCTTGTTTGTTTGTTTGTTTGTTTGTTTGTTTGTTTGTTTGTTTGCTTGCTTGTATGTATGTAACTCTCGTTCGGTCCCAGAATTCATTTGGACTTCGATATATTTCGATAAATTTATCGATAACTGAGTTATTGTTAAAACAATATGGGTATCAAACGAAAGTGGAGGCCCAGAGGTTTCGTTTGCACTGCGGTATATTTCGATATAAGTATTTATCGATTACTTCATAACACATTTAACTAAAAAGCGAAAACACGCGCTTTTAAAGAATATTGCACTAAAAAGTTAAAAATAATTTAAATAAAAAACGAAGATTATGGAACAAAGCGGACCACGCTTTTTCCACAATACTACTGTGTAGGGATTTTAAAATTATGTTCAACTTTTTAGTTCAATACTCTCTAAAAGCGTGCATTGCCCTGCCTAGAGTGTATGGTGATTCCGAAGATTTTCATGAAGCTGTTCTAACGGGAGCCGAAGGAAACGTGCAGTTTCAACAGGGTTGGACCAGAGGGACAGAGGGGTTAGAAGAGTAGGTTCAATTTGAGGGTTGAAGAGATTTAGGGTATCATGGTGGGTCCTACCACATGCAGGGCATGTGTTTAAAATGGTATCATTCAGTCTGTATAAGTAAGAGTTTAACCTCACACTGTATCCAGACCGAAGCTGTGCCATGGTGACTCTCGTCTCTCTTGACAAGGTGCGTTCTTCTTCAGCAATATCGGGTGAAAGACTGTTTAAAACGGTGCCGAAATCGGACCAAGGTATCAACCGACTCAGTGTGGATGTCGATTAGAGCCCGCTTATGATTCCGCAGTAATATGATGCCGGATCTCGTCATAATGCTTACGGAGATGTTTCATTATGTTTCTTGGAGCGGTCTGTGTCTAAAAGATGTGTTCAATGTGTGTAAGCAAAAGGCTTCTATCTCGATGCTGCGTGAAATGCTAAAAGCTCGGATAACACTTTATCGGTTAATCAAACATATTATTTCCGATATCTAAATGATGTTAGCTCAAAATTTGGGTTTTTTTAGTTATGACGGCGTTGCAGAAAATGAGCGATATTTAGTATACCAGGTTAGTATGGGAGTTTGCAAAACATAAGCATAAAGTTTCTAAAATGAAAATTTGTAATTAAAAATCCCGCGATTTTTTATTCCAAATTTTCGCCTGGGGCGCAATGATAGAGCAATAAATCATATCTTATTTCTCTCTTGGAGCTTGTCTCTTAGCTTGAGATTTTGTCTCATTTTTATTTGGGATTATGACACTCAGCCTACAGTGTCATAGTCCCAAGAAAAAAATTGGGATTATGACACTGCAAGGGGAGTGTCATAATCCCAAATTTTTTATTTGGGATCTTGCCACTTGTGACTATGACATGTCACCCCACTTTTATAGAAAACGCTATAATTCTCTAATTGATGAGCATCTCAGAAAACCCTTCATTCTAAAGGGAATTTCAAATAAGATCAGAAAGAAGAATGATCGTTGAAATCACACTTGTAAATACTACACTCATAAAACAGTTTCCTTATTTCAAGGAAAAATTTCCCTTATTTGGCTCCAAAGACATGGCTTCCTTAATTTAAAGACTTTTTTCCTCATTTTAAAGAAAAAATAAAAAAGGAATATAAGGAAACTTTTTTCTGAGTGTACACTGTACAGTGGCCAAAAAGGAAATAATTTTCAAAATGGTGATTTGTTTAAGTAAGGCCCGGTTTTTCAGTGCAAGTTTAAACCACACACAAAGTTGACTAGAGTCTATTCAATTTCCCGTTTAAACTAAGTTTAAACTTCACTTAAAAACCTGGCCTTAGTAAATATGTTGTACTTATGTATAATAAATAGCAACATCAATGATTACTTCATATACAGCGGGAGACAGTTAGCCAGCCAATAACATTTGGATACTCAGTTTGTTGCTTTGTTTTACACAAAACTGTAGTAATACATAATGCTAGTAAATTTGTTTTAGTGCTTCAACTCAACAATTGGCAGCATTAAAACTCATTTAAATTTTACTTACACATCTGCAGCATCTCGCGTACTTTCAAAAAAGCTATTGCAATGCGCATTATAGATGCCTTATCCAATTGGGTGACGTCTTCTTTGCGGAGCGGCAAAATCTGTGCCAATTCGGTGAATATTTCCGTTTCGCGTGAACGTCGGCATCTGGCCGCATCACGAGACTTTTCTTTGCGTTTTTCATTATTCCTGAAGACAATAAAGAAAGAAAAGCATGAAAAAACTATAAACAAAAATACATCGTTAATATAAATTCTTAAAAACCCAACCCAACAAGAATTTCTGGAAATGTTTTTAAACATATTTTAAGGAAAACTTTTTATAAACTTTTAAAACGATTTTTATAAATCATTTAATGAAGGAAAACACAAATAGTTAATTAAAATTATGGTTTCTGAACAAGTGAACGCCCGTTTAAAAATATGTAGTCTAATAGTACATTTACACTTTTTTTCATACAAATTTGAAAAATGAGAAATTTGGGATTCCATCACCCTGAGTTGTTTCACATTTAGAACTGCCCAGCAAGAACCTCAATGGTTAAATGACGCGTGATAGCTTAGGCACTATGCACAGCTGTAAATAACAATTTCAACTAGTTTTTTTTTTAAATGGGCCAATTCTACCAGAAAAAGACATGTCTTCTGCAGAAGCCTTCTCGACTCTTCTATGATTATAACTCTACAGGTGTTTAAAACCTCATGGTAGTGCATTTTCTTTCGGTAACGTTCTGTCCTGGTGTAGGATTCTTGCAGTGAAGGGAAGCCAAATGCAAATTTGACAATGAAAACGGTGTCGAAGTAGCTCATTTGAATTCGCCAAATTTGGTGCAGTGTAAATGAGAAGTTGCGTGCAAAAAGGGTACTTCTATGAAAAACGTGTTTTGATATATTCGTGTTTTAAATTTTTGAAACATTTACGCAACTCACAACCTCTACTTCGTGCTATTTTTTCATTATCCAAAAAATTCACAACCTCTGCTTCGTGCTATTTTTCCATTTTCCAAAAAATGTATATTGGAAACCATGGACACACACAACGATAGACGAATGTGAATTACCCAATTGTACATTTACATCGCACCAAATTTGGCGAATTCAAATGAGCCAGTTCGACACCGTTTACACTGGCAAATGCGCATTTGGCTTCCCCTTCCCTGCCAGAATCTTCTACCAGGACAAAAAACCACCGAAAGAAAATGCATTACCGTGATGATTTAAACACCAGTAGAGTAATAATAAAAGAAGAGGTTCTGAGATATCGCGATTGTAAAAGTAGCCCTGGAAATTATATGAAAATATATGGCCACGTTTGGGCTTTTCAGGATTTTTCTCGAAAGTTTTAATATGCATAGAAAAATATTATTTTACCTTTTATTTGTCACGAAGTTCCCCATCTTGAAAATTGTTAGTTTTGTAAAGCCTATAGTTCTCGAGCTAGAACCACCTTTTCTCCATCCATAGTATCAAAAAATACTAGTTACCGGACTATCTTGTATAACAAAAAATCCGATAGGGAAAATTTTTTTTGGAGAGCTTAGGTTCAAGGAAGAATACTCCAAAAGTCACGATTGATTCCATTAGTGCTAAAGAAGTTATTCAAAAGCCGAGAAAAATTTTTTTTTCTCAACTTTTGTCCCCGAATAACTTTTTTGCCACAAATGGCATCAATGGGGACTTTTGCAGTATTCTTCCTTGGGGTGAACCTAAGCTCTCCAAAAAAAATGTTCCCTGTCGAATTTTTGTTTTGCAGCATAGTCCGTTAAGTAGTATCCCTGCAGTCAAATTCCGAACTACTCAGCAAACATACTAGTTCATTGACTAACCATTTTGTGGCATATGCATACCAGTTCATTGCTGATTAGCTTCAAACCAGTCAAGCTCAAACTACTCAGCGAAAATTCTAGTTCATTGACTATACATTTTGGGGTGTATTCATACTAGTTCATTTCTGATTACCCTTAAACCAATCAATGCCAATCTGATCAGAAAACATACTAGTATACAACTATAATTTGCTGGGCGAAATCATACTAGTCAGAAAAATCCTGGTTCGTACTAGTACACTCAGGGAAAAACACCGTTCTAAAATGCAGCACCACAGGTCTCAATTTTAGATTTTCGTGTTCTTAATTTTTTGGTCCTAAAAAAAGAACACTTGGTCTTGAAAATATACCACCCTGTCTCAAAATAACAACCCGGTTCTTCAAATGCGAACGAAGTTATCGGAAATAGAACGGTCGGTTATGTCATTAGAACGATGTTGTCGAAAATAGAACGGCCGGTGTTATCATCAGAACACATAACGAGAACGTTACAACATCGTTGCATACTTTTAGGCATTTAGTCTGTAAACAACTTTAACAGAACAAATCCAACAGAGAAAATACTGTCATTGCTGTCATAAAACATAGCTGCGATTAGACGCCTGCAAAGATAAGTACGCGATGGCCTGATGACAAACACCTCCATTCAGCAGTCAAAGCAGTGTGAGCTCGACTCCAGGTGGCGGCAAACCACAGAACAATGTGAGAAATAATTGCCATTCAGAAGAACTCTGAAAAATAATTTTTCTTTTAGATTTTTTGTTTACTTTGACCCAAAATGTTCCTAAAATGAGCCCAATACGTTCTCAGAATAAGTTAAAAATGTTCATAAATCAAGTCCAAACTGTTCATGGAACACAAAACATGTTCTTAAAAAATCCGTTCTCAAAATAAGACCATCGTTCACGAGTTAAGTCAAAACGTTACTGACAGACTTTTGTGCACGAACGTTCTCAGTTTTGGACTTGTTTCGTTCGTTTTAGAACGATTTTTCTTTGAGTGTATGCAAGTATGTATGAATCTCGGGTTGAAATCATACTACACCTTTTTCAGTTTATATTCTGAAAGTTTTCTGAATATGAATTGTAATTTTCTGAATATAAATTGTTACTTTCTGAATATAAACTGAAAAAGGTGTAGTCAGAAAAAGTCTAATCTATTTTAGAAAACTACTAATTAGAAAAATTCCATTTCATACTACATATTATAAGGCCTTATTACACCGCAACCGTTAGTACGATCTATTGTAGTACATGGTACTATGCAAACATTATTTGAAATTTTTGGTTTGCTTCATTTTTTCTCTTGTTATTCACGGATGCTTTTTCGTGTTTGGGTAAATAAAAAAAAATCTCGTGCTGTTATCCTGAAGTTGACCATATTTTGATTGTTTGAACGTAAATTTTTGTGGAAGTAACTGAATTCAGGTCTTTTATGATCCCTCTAGATATTTTATGATCCCATTTTGGCCAGGTTTGTTTGGATGTCCGGCACCCTGGGGATTGTTGCCACCTTTCGTTGGCTTGACGGAGGCATTCACGCCCTAAGAAGGAGAGAAATCTGCATATTAATAGCTGTTCTAACTGGGCACTGCCTTATTGGTAGGCACGCAGAAAGGCTAGATGTGCCCTATCGACGATGCTGTATGAGCTGCAAAGATGATGAGGAAGAGGAAACGGTGAAGCACCTCATCTGCAACTGCCCGGCCTTAAGCGGCGCGAGAACGCGGTTTTTGGGAGTTCCCCTCCTGGATAGCCTAAACCAGATCGCTGAACTAGACATAAAGGACTTGATGGCCTTCATAATGTCATCTAAGTGGAGGAAGAGTAACGGTGTCGGTTTAGCATTGTCAGTCCCGGGATTCTGCTATGTGGAAAATCCCAGCAACTCAGGGATTTCCTATATGACCGGGTCCCGGGACTAACTTTCCTAGTGTTGGTGGTATCACAACGGGCCTTTCAAAACTGGCCTAAGAGTGCCTCTGCGGCAGCCACTTGAACCTAACCTAACCTAACTGCATTCAACTCTTTGAACAGTCACAGATTTGTAAATTTAAAAAAAAAACCTGGGTCCCGCCAACTTGTAGGAAAAAAATCAAAGCAGCACACTATAAGTTGGAAGAGAAGTTCGGCAAAAGTCTCGTTAGAGGTTATGACAACCTGTTGGTATATAACCGCCATTTTTTTACGTTGCGGGATAAACTTGAGTATATTGAAAACAACAATAT
Organism: Campiglossa producta; assembly: GCA_964058755.1. Lineage (NCBI taxonomy): Eukaryota > Metazoa > Arthropoda > Insecta > Diptera > Tephritidae > Campiglossa > Campiglossa producta. The sequence goes on along the minus strand of CAXKVI010000001.1, from coordinate 1,029,813 downwards.
AAATTAACTCTAACAATTTTCCTTTAACTCGAGTGTATCGCCCAGCATGAAAGCAGTCTGACTTTGATGTAAAAATAAGACTTACTTTTATCTATATATACATATGTGGGACCGGAACTCCGCAGTGGACGACTAACTTAACCTTAAGTAACCTTACCTAAAAATACAACTCCAAAGCCCCAACTACATAAAACTTTGACAAATGCGAGCCTCGTTTTTTAGCATTTGCAAAAATTTCGCTTCGCTTTACGTTTAAAAAACTTTGTTTGAAAGTGGATCCTACAAAGTTGAATGCTATTGGGCCTTCACCTATATAGTCAAACTTGACGAACGCGGAATTTGAAAGGAGCCATTGCAAGTTGAATTCAATAATTTAATTAAAAATACAATAAACAACATAATTTAAAAAATATAGAAAAAAAAAAACTTGTGTTAACTTTACCGAGAATCGAACTCAGAGTCTTTAGCTCATTTTTGGCTATGTATGTGCTAGTATATCAACTGGTATAATGCTGATGCAGAGGCTGACTACGATACTGGTGCATAGACCGACTAGTATACCAACTGGAATGAATGTCAAATTCGTGGACTATTATATGACAAGTGGTACGATCTGAATGGGCATAATGCTTAGTATGTCCTGCCGCATAGACTGAGCAGTATGTCAACTGGTATGATTCTGATGTATATATGAACTAGTCTGCCAACTGGTATGATTCTGATGTATATATGAACTATTCTTTCAACTGGTACGATCCCGACGTATATACGAACTAGTATCTTAAATGGTATGATACTGATGTGTATAATAACAAGTATATCAACTGGTATATTCCTGATGCAGAGGCTGACTAGTCAGCCAATTGGTATGGTACTGATGCACAGGACAATTGCCATCTCGTAGGACATCGCCGTGTTAAAAATACCAGTTGCTAGTATGGAAAAATTACAGAACTCGAACTAGTTGAGACCGCCTGGCTGACTGGTATTTGATTAGTATAAAACTAGTTAAGTTGACTGCAGGGATTTTTTATACTATGCATGGAGAAAAGGTGGCTCGAGCTCGATAACTATAGGCTTTACAAAACTAACAATTTTCACGTTGGGGAACTTCGTAACAAATAAACGGTAAAAGACAATTTTTCTACGCATACCAAATTTTTCGAAAAAAAATCCCGAAAAGTCCATATTTACAGTCGCGATATTTCAGAACTGGTTACCCTTAGAGAAAAAATGCTAGGACCATATTTGTAGAGAATTTCCAGGTCTATAACTTGGTCTCGGGTAATTTTTCGAAAAAACTTACCGTTTTCGAGAAAAGTCCAAAAAACCTAAAATTTTGACCTTAACCTTAATAACTTTTTTAGCACACATGGGATCGATGAGGACTTTCGAAGTTTTCTATCTGAATGTAAACCTAAGCTGTATGCAAAAATTTGGCTCTGTGGGAATTATATTATTTAACCACTATTTTATGTCTATATTGACCGGACTATTTAGTCTGTGTCAGCCGAATAGTTGGATGTTGCTAGAAGGGGCACCTGATGCTTTTACATCAACACGCATCACAGCAGGCATCACGTCTACCAGACAATTATATGCGGCCACTGTCCATACAGTGTCGTTTTCGCATGACAATCACACGCCCACCGATCATATGCCTCTTTATAACATAATATATTTGCAAATGTGCAAGCAGTCGAAATAGAAATGCAATTAAAATTGTTTATAGTCATCGTGTCTGAGGTTGTAAGCATTTGCATATGTGAATTATTGAATGAATGACCATTCGTGTGATAATAAAAGCAAAAAAGAATTGCGAATATTTTCATCGGCAACGAGACGAAAACAAACAAGTTCAGTTTTGCCATGAGTTTATAATTGAGAAGTTGGTTGAATTAAATTGACCCTTTTAAAATTTAAAACGCTATAAAACAAAGTCATTTACATCTTACTTGCATACAGTTTTGCTCATAAAATAAGCAGCACCTGCCTTGACGCTGGGAAATTTGCCTTCCAAGTGCCATTTTCTCAAGTAAACTTTAAAAATTTATGTCAAGCAGTTTGTATGATTTTTTTTTTTTATCGGGCACATAATTTTTAAAGTGGATTGAGCGATACAAATGCAGACGATAATTGGACTCAATGTAATGCAAATATACCACGTCGACCATGTCTAAAAAATATTCGATTTCCACAAACTAAGACCTTTCTCCTTCGTAAACTTTTTAAAGCCTGGCAAATGCTTCTGTTTATGTGAATAGCACTGTATAAATTGGCCTTACATACTCGTACAACTATATTTTTTTCCTTATAATGGTATCATGTAGTGGCTACCGACAATACAAATAAATGCCCATCTTTGATTTATAGATATATCGCTACCACAGAATACGAATCTCGTATGTGAATTGATATTCTTGAAGCTGCGCTTTTAAGGACAACATAAATAACTCGGTCAAATCTTAAACAATGTAATGCAGCTTGTATCATCTTAAAAAAGCGAACCGCTCAGGTTTTAAATTCCGGTCTCGAAGTACACCAAGCTTTGTATCGAATGATTGAGATGCCTCTTCTCTTCTCATTTTATGTATTCGAAAATCTATTTTAATTTACTAAAATTCAGTAATTAGAACCACTAAAATGTTTCCAACAAACACAGTCTTTAACGTTAGAGAAATGTTCGTCTTTACGTTAGATAACTAGGGTAATTCTCTAACTATTCTCTATACGCAGGCAACAGTAGAGAACTACACTAGAACTCGATGCGAGATAGGTTAGAGAACTAGCCAAACTTCGAGCATTTTGCATCATTTACAAATTCACATTAGAATCCCATTAGAGAATGAGAATTCGATTTGAGAAATGTGTCCCATTTTTTTGGAGAACGCTGTGATTCTCGAGTGTTTCTCGAGTTGTCCTCTAATTAAATAAGTTTTCAAATTAAATCATTTTTAGTCCAATATCGAATAACAATCTTGATTTAAAGTGAGTTCCTCTACAAAAATTATTCAGTATCCAGTTGATTGTAGTTAATTTTAGGTAATGCTACTGGGGGGTCACTCTGTATTGCGATTCAAAATTCAACCCCTGCGGGTTAGGGGTTTAGAATATGCCCGAGGTAGGCATACCAAAATTATTCAGTATCCAGTTGATTGTAGTTAATTTTAGGTAATGCTACTGGGGGGTCACTCTGTATTGCGATTCAAAATTCAACCCCTGCGGGTTAGGGGTTTAGAATATGCCCGAGGTAGGCATACCGGTCGTAAGAGGCGACCAATATGCACATAGGTAATTGACTGCTACTCGATGGTTGATCTACGGATATGATGCCTCTCACCTCTCATTAACCATCTTCTCCTTCCTCACGGATGGAGGGATGACATGACCTAGGTTCCACTGGTCATACCAAATCGCTACCACGACAGTCGCGCAGTACCGCAAGGGAGTACCGCAGCGTACCGGGGTCATATCCGGCCAAGGACTGTCAACTTCGGCATCACTCCCCAAATCTTCGGGGAGTATTTTGCTGTTAACAACAACAACAACAACAACAACAACAACAACAAAGTGAAATGCGATGCGATAAGCAAATGATACTCTGTATTGCTATAGCATTGCTAACAGTGCTGCGTTCTGCGGCCTTTGGTTATTTTCTTGTTTGTAAAACTAACCGCAAGTTGACAATTTTAATTGCATACTTCAAGTGAAGGCTTGCCCTATGCTTTTACCCATACCATTTTTTTTAATTTGGCGCCTAACTGTATGCTATGCTGCAAACACTTGTACTTGCAAAAGATATTTGTATTCCTTTTATGTGTATTGAAATATGTGTGAAATATAATTAAGTAAACAAAATATTTTTTTTAATTTTGCGAAATAAGCGCGAAAATAAACATGTTTTCGATAAGAAAGGTAAGTATACTAATAGCTCTACAATTATTTACAAGAATATGTTTAAAAATTTCATTTTATTCAAAATTGTTTAGCGGTGCGATAGTGGTCCGACTGCGTTTTGTTGTAGGAAGACAAATCCGAATGTACAAAGCAATTGACATTTCACTTTCGCGATACAGAGTGTACACAATTCGAGAGGGGAAAAATGAATGCGAAAAGGGAAAAAGCAAATCCGAAAATGTCCATTTCCGTTGCGATAGTTGAGTTACAGAGTGTCGCTAAGGCAAATGCGAAAAAATTTTCTTTCGCATCGCAATACAGAGTGACAGAGTGATGTTGACCATATATGGCACATCGTTCAGCTAGATTGTTTGCCTCAGTGTACTTTAAATGGCGATTGACGTTGGCTGTGTACGTGATTGGCAAAATAACGAGTTTAAATTTGTGCAATCGAGATCATCAGACCGCGAAAAAATATATACGAAAATATTTGCATGCCTGTAAATATATTTATGTATGGACTTTAATATTCGCTAGTGTTGGCTGTGAAATCTTTTCTAACGCATCATATTCATCACAAAAAATCTGCTTCAGACTGTGCTGCATTTACTTTTACAAAACATAAGCTGATTCCATAAGACTTGCTCCTTTCGAAAAATATCCTCCATTTCTACTCAAATCAGCTGGTCTTTTTGCAAGAGGTTACCAACTGTATATGTCTAATTTTACATCAGTTAAAAATGCAGTTTTTGTTGATTTTTATGCAAGAATAGAGTTTTACAAACATATGTAGGTTTATAACCGTTATAAGGTAACCTTTAGCGGCAGTGCTTTCGAAAATTACATAACTTTAATAAAAGACTGTGTAACAAATCTAAATTTTGAATTTTTAAAAGGCTAACAGGATTCTTTGCAAGGATATTGAAAAACGTACTCACGAGAAAAAGACATTGAAATTTGAAAAGTATTTTACGACATTTCGTAGCAAATAATAGAGTACATCTTGAAACTTTGCAATTGTAAATTGTTATAATTTTGTTTGGTCGATATCTCCGCAACGAATTGAGATATCGAAATAAAACTTACACTGCTTTCAGCCCCGCAGGAACACCTTTCATAAAGGTAAAAGTAGGTCGCCTCCCAGCTGGTGCACCCTGGATAACGCTAAATGACCTACATAGCCTACACGGCTAGTTTCTTGTATTGCCGGTTCTACGAGAGCGGTACCAGTACTTGTGCTGTATCCATCGTGCCGAAACGACCCGGGCCGGTTTCTTATATCGACCCGGCCAAGAGAAATACACTCGGGGTGACCCTGTCTGACATTTAGGCAGTCGCTACAACAACAACAACAACCTTTCATTTGAATGATTATTGTAAATTCAATTTCTGGAGTATGTCCTGACAACAAGAATATTTAAAAAGCGTATTCACGAGAAAAGGACATTAAAATTTCAAATTTATTTAAGTAGATTGCTCAACATTATGTTTTCTACCAAAACAAGTTGTGTATATCTTGAAATTTTACATTTATAGTGAACTCTTTATAGGTATGAGTAACATTACAGATAAAATAAACAAACAACCGTTAAGGGATAATGAAGTAGCTGGCAATTTTATAGTGAGCTTTAAAGTTAAAGGCTAGCTTCTCTTCGGCTCTTAGTGTAGATAAATTATGGCATTCCCAAAAAACGAACTCTTTTTTCGGTGCAATACTTTTCTGATTCCCTACAAATTAAGAGGATATACCAATTTAGGAGTTACGAGCAAAAAGAGCGCTTCTATGAAAAATATGTTTTGAGATATTCGTGTTTTAAATTTTTAAAACATTGTAAAGTACTCGTAAAGAGCTCAACGTTACTAAGTCAGTTTAAAAGATATCAAATCCAAATTTTAAGGGGATATAAAACATATCCTTGTAGACATCTGACTGAAAGTGGTGACGAAATTTTCGGTCAGGTCCAGTCAGATCGCAGTGCAAAGTTTATATCAAGTTTTGAAGGACGAAATGCAATTTTGAAAGAAAGAATTGATGAGAGTAACTATTGCAGCAAAAATATTATCAATAAAAGTAGTCGGTACATGCCGCTCGGACTATTGTTTTATTTTATAAACTTTTATTTGTACCAGATAAATTATAAATAAGATTGAAAGTGTCTCTTTTATTACCAAAAGGTGTATTTTGGTGCATGCAACAGGTACTCGGTTATTTTTCGATTTTTTTTTTTTTTTAATAAATGAAAATTTTTTTTTAAAAAAATATATACAAAATCGCGAAATTTCGAGAAATTTTCAAAAAAAAATTTTGAAGTTTTTTAAAAAAATTTTTAGAATTTTTTTTTGAGTATGCAGTTTTGTAGCCCGTTCAATTTCAGTCTAACAGAGTGTAAAGGGCTGGTTTCCTCGAAAGCGGTGACGCTATATAGCGTCCGTTACATAGCGGTGAAGTACGTTGTCAAAAATACTGCCATGTAAAAGTAATGGAGTGTAAAGTAAGAAGACGGTGAAGTTCACCGTAATTTAATATAGCGTCCGTCATGACGGTGGCAATTTTTCGTCAACGTTTTTTCTCACCGTCATTGTCATAGCGGTGTCAATTCAATAAAATTCTTCAAATTCGTTTACAAAAACAACAATTAATTGTTTTCAAAACAAATATTTTAAAAATATAAAAGAGAAAAACAAGAAAAGTGGCCGCAAATTTACAATTTCGAATGGATTGAAGTCACCGCTACTTGCATGTAAGTTAACAGAAAAGCGGTGCTGCTAATGACGGTGAGCATAGCTACCGCTATATAGCGAACGTTAAATAGCAGCATCGCTTTTCGAGGAAACCAGGCCTTTAGTCACAATACCTTAAACATTTCCTTTAATTGTTATAATTTTTTTTTTTAAGGCATCAGACAATTTTTTAAATATATGTAACAAAAAATGTTGATTTTGGGTTATCTGGAGAAAAGTACGCAGCATAGCCAAAAAAAAATTCTAACAATTAAAGGAAATTTTGAAAAAATTTCAAAACTTTTTTTGTAAATTTGGCGTTATTTCGCGAGTTTTGTATATATTTTTTAAATATTATTTATCATTTATTATACAGTATTGATACGCACTTTTATAAAAAATTAGTAAAAATAATTTTGGTGATGCGGAAATAGGTGAAAATAGTGCCCCATATACTTCGCTGAGGTACATGCTAATGTTGATTCAGCAACTTTCGCCGCAGGTTTCATGTGGACTTCGATATATTTCGATAAATTTATCGATAACTGAGTTATCGGTTACAATTTTGTTGCCCAAAAACCTTAAAATTTCCCTACAATATGGGTATCAAACGAAAGGGGAAGGCACCAGGTTTCATTTGGACATCGATATATTTCGATAAATTTCTCGATAACTGAGTTATCGGTCAACATGTTGATGCAGTTTTTTTACTACCAATAAAATACTTCTAAATTCGCTAGCGAATATTCTTTAGTATTGCTAATTTGAATTAAAGGTAAAGTATAAATATTGAAAATTTAAAACAAAAGTTAATTTAAAATTTTTTTCCTAAAAGTTTATAAACGGAAAATATTGTTTTCAAGTGGTCCCGTACGATATGTCGAAAAAAAAAAATGTCGAATTTCCAAGACCGAATTTAAAAAAATTTTAAAATACCGAAGAGATTTTTGACCGAAAAAAAAAATGTCGAAAAAATGCAAATGACCGAAAAAGGTCGAAATTTGGATGCTTAATGTAAAACTTCGGAAATTTGGGTTTAAGAACGTGTTTTATGACAGTATACAATTATTTATCACTTCCTTACCACTTTTCAACCATTTTCCAATACAAAGCCTATTCAAATTTTCCCCTTGTTAGAGGTAACAACAGAAATATTCTCAGACTTTTTCGGGCTACAAACTGCACATGTACAGTGTACGACAAAACTAAAGCACATAAAGTCGCTCAGCTAAATTTGGTTGAAAAAAGATTCTATGTGCAAGTCTTAAATTTTGCATTTGTATTTATTGATGAAGGGCATATATTAGTTATTAGAAATATAAAACAAAAAACCTACTTTCTTGATCCATTAAAATATATTAATTATACTTTTCAGGTTAACTAAAAAATTTGTGCGACAAAACTAAAGCAAAAATTAAAGTAGGTCTGGTTTTTTCTTAAATGTGTGCAAACAAATTTAAAATGGAGGTTAACGTGATCAACGAGACTCCCGCCAATCTCTTTCAAGCATTTTTTAAAATTAGTTCCATTGTTTCATACAGCCGTTAAAGAAAATTTTATGATTTTTAAAAATTGCCCAAAATAATTGTTTCGTGGCACTTTTGGCAAATTTTTTTTTTAATTCGTTAAAAACAAATCAGCGAATATCACTGCAAAATGATTTAACATGCATCATGACTTTATTTTGCTTTTTACGAAAGTTTTTTTAAAAACTTGCCCTCTAAGCACTTTACAGTGAGGTAATAGGCCACCAAAAACACCTAATAGCAAGGATCTGGCCATCGTTTGGGGTGTAAAAATATTTAGTCTTGTTTCCGAAGGGAATTCCATAAATTATTTGGTCAGGATCCATTATGCAGGACAATTTAATAACGTTTCTTTGAAGAAATCTTACTTTTTTATTAGGGTTTAAAACGACTTTATTCCAAATAAAGGAAAAATAATTGTTTGCTGGACACTATATGATCTGAAATGGTCCAATACGACAAGGAATCCTAGTTTGCTATCAAATAAAACAATTCTGAAACATTCGGACACCTTGGAACCTGTTTACAGCCCCGAAAACCCACTCTAACTCATTTGCGCAAAAAAGTGAAGTAAGATTTCTTAAAAATAAGGTCGTTAAATTGTCCTACATACTATATCCTGACCAAATAATTTGTGGAATTCCCTACGGAAACAATACTTGATATTTTCACAGCCCGAACGATGGCCAGATCCTTACTACTCGGTGTTTTTGGTGGCCTATTACCTCTCTGTAAAGTGCTTAGAGGACACGTTTTTTTAATAAAAACGTTTGTAACTAACAAAATAAAGTCATGATGCATGTTAAACCATGTTTCGGTGATATTCGCTGATTTATTTTTAACGAATTAAAAAAAAAAATTTGGCAAAAGTACCACCCAAAAATTATTTTGGACATTTTTTTTAAATCATAAAGTTTCCTTTAACGGCTGTATGAAACAATGTAACCAATTTTAAAAATTGCTTGAAAAAGATCGGGGGGAGTCTCCTTGATCACGGTAACCTCCATTTTACATTTTTTTGCACAGATTTAAGAAAAAAACCGGACCTACTTTAATTTGTGCTTTAGTTTTGTCGCACACATTTTTTAGTTAACCTGAAAAGTATAATTAATTTATTTTATTGGACCATGAAAGTGGGTTTTTTGTTTGATATTTCTAATAACTAATATATGCATTTCCTCAATAAATACAAAAGCAAAATTTAAGACTTGTCATAGAATCTTTTTTCAACCAAATTTAGCTGAGCGACTTTATGTGCTTTAGTTTTGTCGTACACTGTATAAATTACGATTGAGAATGACTTATGATTTGTACTTATTAAAAGCATAATCATTTGGTAATGATCATTTCGAGAAAGTTACCGTTATCTTAATGAGCTAAACTATACTGGAGTCACCAATGGCAAAAATAAATCGATGTGTCTTTGATGCGAAGTCTATGTACATTTGTTTCGCTATATCGCCGGTTCCAAAGTAAACAGAAGTATTTCAAAATTTAAATTGTTTTTGAAACGGCATTCGAAATTTCATTTTTACAATGGAGTTCTATGAAAAAATAAAAGTTTGAAAGCTGTTTTCCCAAAAATTTTAAAAAGTAAATACATCTGTTTACTTTGGAACCGGCGATATATGTACATCGATGCTTCGACCAGGTTAGTTTCCTAATATGTGTATATTTTTTCTAATTACGTGCATATTTTTGAACAAGGAAAAGATGTTGGTCCAATTTACTTTTGTTTTTGGACAAGTGAGAAACCGAAATAACGTTTAAACGTTCAAAACTTCACAATTTTTATAGAAACATCGATGTATCGATACATCAAATATTTACGTGACTATAAAAGTCGCCAAATATCGAAATTTTTCTGACATTTTTGAACCGTAGATTCGTTTCTGAGAGGTTGTTGTTAATTATATTGAGAAGAGCTTAACAGTTTGTGTTTGTAACTTTACCGTCAGGTTTTATATTTGCTTGCAAGAGCTATTGCAAAACACTAGAAAAATAATACTAAACATTAATATATAAGATGTAGAAACAATCTAATGAATGATGTGTTAAATTCGCGCGAATTTTACACATCATTCATTACATTGTTTCTACATCTTATATATTTTTTTCGACATTTTTTCATTCGACATTTTTTTTCGAGACATTTTTTTTTTCGACCTTTTGTGTTTTCGGCAAATTTTTTTTCGACATTTTTTTTTCGACATTTTTAGTTTCGACTTCTTTTTTTTCGACATATCGTACCAGACCCGTTTTCAAGTGGGTTAAAATATTTTTTATGTTTCACATGTTGTTGAGAGCAACGTCAAATTCAAGCACACTTTGTTGAATACATTTTGATTTGGAGTATCGATATTCATAATCGAGAAATTTATTTCAAAGTCAACAAGTGTTTTTGATGTCAAATCCATACGAATAGTGCTATAGGTTTTATGTATCAAGTTTTCGACTGCTTTGCTGTACAGAATCGATATGCTAAATCTAGCTGTAACATATTTTTAAATTGGATATAGCTTTGCTACTATTGAGCCGATAAGAAAATGGTTAAGATAAATTTTGTTTGAAATTGATTAAGCTTAAACACGACATAAAAATCAAGGCAAAATAATTTTCCCTTTTCGATGTATTTAACAATCAATATCGATGTGGCTTGGAATTTGTAAAATTTCTCGACTAAATCTGCTAATAGCTCTTAAACTGGGCATCTGATTGAAACCCATTGTATGGCGGAAAAAGTAAATTAAACATAGAAGTTGCTTTTAGTAATTAAAAGTGCTGTCTGAGGGCTATGGAAATAGTCCGTCCGTTAGAGACTGTGTTTGTTGGGTAGGTACATACAAGCTGTTGGAATTATGCAGCAACTTACAAAAAATCTTCAATATCAACGCATTGTATGAAATGGCATGGTTCATGGTTATTCCGCTCGTCGCCATAACAATAAGAATATGACCATGGCGCATTACCGCGACATGGCAGATGACCCAGTAGCTGTTGAACACCTAAGCTGTGCACGCCGGTTGGTGCTGGTTGATAAAAACCTCCTGAATGCTGTTGCGAAGAGGGTAAAACACTAGCATTGCTGGTGTTGTACAAATGTTGTGATGAGTTTTCAGCTGTCAGTTGGTTATATCTTATTTGACTGGTTTGCTCAATTTGTTGATGAAAGATTTGTTGGGAATAACCATTTTGGTTTTGATATTGATGTGAAAATAGCAGTTGTTGGTTGGTCAGATATTGATTTTGAAACGATTGTTGTTGTAGTTGCTGCTGCTGATGTATTGGAATATATTCTGGTTGCACATTTATATTTTGCGACGAATTTAGTCCAATTGGATAGGTTATGCCCGGTACTACCTCAAGTGCGGGATAATTACGTGGCGGATAAACTGTTACAGAGTTCGATTCTTCTGGGATCACCGGGTAAGTTGTATAATGTTGTAGTATAGCATTGGCTGACTGAGGATATCTAAGGTTACTTCGTTGGGACATAAAACCTTTCGCGGGCTGTACTACTTTTTGGTTTTTTAGTAGATTAATCTCCTCTGGATATGCCTTCGGTGTACCTAAATCGCAACAACTTTCAGAACACGCAGATCCATCAGTAGTTCCGCATGAACTGCGGAAACCGCAATCAGAGAAACTTAATTGTAATTGTTGTTGCTTTGCATCCAATGGCACATAAGTCCCTTTGGGATCGTTTGTGTTTGGTATTTGCTGAGAACGCAATGAGCCAGCAAAAACTGAAGGCTTTTCGTCTGATGAAAGTTTTGTTTTCATTTGATAAGACTCGTTTTCTTGTTGTTGTTGTTGATAGCGTTGGTGTTCACATTCATTTTGTTGACACTCTGAACAGTGGTTGGGTAATGGGTTATCGAAACTATCACCATAAACCGTGTGAGCGTCTCCAAAAAAATCTGCCAGGGTCAACCACGAAGTCGGGCTTTCAAACATAATTTTGGCTTTTTAATTTTAGTGATATTTTTTTTTAAAATTGCAAAAATTTGTCGGTTGGTCGCAACTGCTTTCTTTCTTAATTATAAAACAATATTTTACAATATGTATGAATGTTAAGTTGCTTATTGTTTCTATAACTTGATAATATTATACATATGTAGGTATTCCGCCTCACGACAAAAAAAAAAAAAAAAACACATTTATTTCTGTCTTTAACTGAATTAATATTCACTCAAGCAAATATTTGTTTTTGGGATTTTAATATTTATTGGCACTTCCAATTAAAGAAATTATTCAAAAGTCGGTAATCACGAAAGCAAAGGAAACTCGTTGGCTTCTTTAATATCAATAAAACTCGAAACGCGAGTAAATTAATATCAAAAATATATAGGATTCTATCTAATAGAAACGTTTAGGCACAGGGAAAAACACAATACTATTGTTCTCCGAAGTTCATTTAATTTTAATACTCGTAGACTAAGCTGAATATATTGCTGAGCGTGTTCGTTATCAGTTGACAGTATAGGCAGTAAGTGGCGATAAGATATCGCTGGGTTCAGGCGAGCAAGCGAGATAGCATTGACATTTCAGGCGGGGCAAGCGAGGAATGAAAGTAAAATCCTATTAAGAGAGAGAATAATATTTGAGGGGCAACACCGGAATATAATAGTGCTGCTACTTTTTTCTGCTAAGTATAGGTGTTCTGACAGCTTGATGCAGTCACTCTTGAATGATATGTTTAAAAATCAGTAAAACACTGAACCAAAAGCGTACATGTTTTTTAAGGTCAAAGTTGCATAGAAGTTCATGCTGCTATTTCTTAGAATAAAAGAAAAAATTCATATATTCTAAGAAAATTAGCTACCAATTTATGAATGAATGCATGCTTTCTAAGGATTTGTTTACATATTTATATTCTAAAAAATATTCTTAAATTTCTATGAAAAAGTTCTTTGGAGAGGTTTTAATTAACCATTCTTAAAATCCATGTACTTATTCATTGGTAATCAAACGCGACAGTTTTTTTTTCTTGTCAAAATATTCAATTTAAATGTCGGTGTTCTGGCAATTATTGTATTATAACTATCATTAGTTTAATTCACAAAGGCCCTAAATAAGACAGCAGACGCATAGACTTTTCTGACCGGCTTTACCTTTGACAAAATTACGGCATGGAAATTTCGTGCTAGTGCACTCAATGAATACTCCGAATCCAAGTTAAAGATAAAGTCAACCAAATTTTACCTTTTATGAAGTGAATTATCTCAAAGGAAAAGGATTCTAAGTAACTGTTCTCTTTATAGGACAACCTCAAACAAAACTGGCATGCCCCTAAAGGACATAATTTGAATAACTCATATTTAAATATATTGTAAGTAAACTTGTAAACAATTTAATTCGATTCTAAAATTAAAATCAATTGCGCAGATAATTCCCGTTTAATAACCGTAATTAAGTAGTGCTAATGAAAAAAATTGAAACATTTTTTTTCCCGATTTTTTTTTAAATAACCCCTAGTAATGCTAACTTGACGGTCAAGTTAGCATTACTGGGGGTTATTTTTAAAAAATGAAAAACGGTAATTTTTTGGATTTCACGGTGTGTTTACGGTTAAAAAGCGGGAATTAATCCCATTAATCCCATATAGCAATATTAATTTTTCCAAAGTTGTAGTGCTAACTTGACGGACATAAATTTTTTTTCTTTTTTGTCATTGAAAATTGTTTTTATTTTTTTAATATATAAATATTTCTTATCTTGACTTTTTTAAATTTTTATAAACGATATTTTTATCATTGATAAATTATATAAGGTTAAGCAGATTTTGACATTTTCCAAGGCATAGCTTCCTTATTAGAGTTGCATTTACGAAGGATGCAAAAAGGGTAAAAAAATCCCCCTTTAGGAAAATTGTAGTAGAAAAGGAAGGAACGCCATTCGCAAAATGTAAGGATTTTTTTTCCTGAAATGCTGCGAAGCTTCTCATGGCAGAAATACACCCGGATAGTTTGCCAAACTACTGCCGAGGGGCGACCCCGTTTAGAAAAATTGTTTTTCTAATTAATTTTTGATGTTACTTTGCCGGGCATCGAACCGCCACGATTTGGTGTAGAAGGCCGCACACTTAACCGCTACACCACGGCGGCCGCTTCACTCAATAAGCTCCTCCTATTATTAGAGAAATTATTATCACTCCCTCGCTCATTGAGTACTTGGGTCCATTATTTATATTAAAAGTCTAACTTTGTTGTTGGTATATTGTTAATTTTTAAAATTCTGATTCTCATAAAGCCTAATTGCAGAATTTGATAACTGCTTTGTGCATAAGGTAATAGGGCGGCGGTGAGCGTATGGAATACGGTGTGCACAGGTGCAAGACCGGGTTGCGGAATATTCTTTTTTTTTTCTTAAATTATGTTTTTTTATATTAAAAAACCTTTAATCTTAACTATTACAATTTACTTAATTTTCAACCTAATATTTTTTTGTTCTTCACCTGCTCAAAACGATCGCATAAATTAGTGGCTATTTGTTAAGCACAATCCATCATTCGATTATTCAAGTGCAACATAAAATCTCGAAAACCGAATATTTGCATGGCATTTGCCATAAATAATTTTGGAAAGGGCTGCTGTAATTTAATATTTATATTATATAATAACAGCCACTATTTTTTAAATTCTTTGATGGCCTCATTTTGACTATAGATGAGTTTTTAATGTATACATTTAAGTTGGTCGAGGTTCGGCCACGGGCCTAAAGGCAGCTATTGACAAAAAGTTGATCAGATGTTTGAATAAGTTCAACTATTTGAAATTGGTCGAATTTCGACCACGGGATATACTAGTTATTATCATAAGGCCTTATTACACTGCGACCATTAGTACGATCTATTGTGTGACATATCAGCTTATTGCTGTATGCGGAGGCTCTTTATAGCATAATTAGCATACGAACTAGAGATGGGCGTCGCGCGTTTTTGATCGTGACACCAAACACTCACGAGTGTACCCATGTGCTCGGCCTCGAAAATGTGATCGTATTCGTGTTGAGTCCGAAATAAAAAAAACATGAATGGCTTATCGGAACGAAAATTTTAATACATTTTAGCTGAGATAGGTTGTTTTTGAATGAAGTTCTCAGATAGAGCGTTGCTGAAAAAAATTCTTAAAACTATTATAGTACATTTACACTGCACCAAATTTTGCAAAATTGGTGAAAAATTGCAAATCCAGCGCTTTTTCCATACAAATCTCATTTTCGAAATTTGGAATTCCATCACATTTGACCTCTTTTGCCGAACAATACAATCCAAAGTTCCTCAAAATAGCAACCCTGCATGTGTTCCACATTTAGAATTGACCAGCAAGAACCTTAACGGGTAATTGGCGTGTGATAACTTTTGCTCTATGCACAGCTGTAAATAGCAATTTCAGCTAGTTTTTCTTAAGGAAATGGGCAAATTCTACCTGGAAAAGACAAAAGCCTTCTTGCCTCGTTTTTATTATTACTATACAGGTATGTATTTAAATCGTCACGGTAATGCATTTTCTTTCAGTGGCTCTTTGTCCTGGTAGAAGATTATTGCAGGGAAGGTGAAGCCAAATGCAAATTTGCCAGTGTAAACGGTGTCGGACTGGCTCATTTGAATTCGCCAAATTTGGTTCAGTGTAAATATACTATTAGACTGGGGACATTTGAAGGGAGGGAAAAATTCGAAAAATCGACTGTGTGGAAAATGTTCACGGATCAATCTGATAAACTTTCATAAAGAAAGTATACGGTTTATTTTTATCGTGCGTGCGTGTCGTATTTTAGTTGCCCATCTCTAATACCAACTAAGTGAATTGATACTAACTATCTACAATGGAATGGTTCACGAAATAAGCAAAGTATGGAGAAACAAATCAGAAAGTGTGGGAAAACTACGGAAAAACTATCAAGTCATTAAATTTGAGATATTTCATTAGATACAATTTTTGTGACTTGAGATGATTCCGGAATTCTATAAGAGAAAGTCACAAGAAATCTACCATAGTCTCTCTCTCGCTCATTTTAAGGTGTGGTGAATACAAAAATTGCATAAATTTTAAGTAACGCATTTGACACTCGCCCTATGGTTCCCTATGTACAGTCACTTCTCAGAGCAGAAAACCCAGGACATCGCCATGGATCTCTGCGCAGTGGAACCACCCGGGGTTTTACCTCGGCCAAGGACTGTCACTTTCAATGTAACCCTGTTTAGTATGTTTTGTCCCATTCCGAAACTATCATCCTCCCCCCTTGCAGCAGGGCTGCAAGATATTCTTTTGTTACGGGCGGGCGTTGAGCCGAACCCCGGACCAAAAGAATGGATATGCAGTGTCTGTTGCAAAAAAATATATGTTAAACGGTCGCATTCTGTGCAATGCTTCTCGTGTAAGAGATGGCTCCATAAATCTGGATGTTCAGGGCTTAACCCTAACATCCACAGACCCCGTACTTTCTTTAGTACTTTCGTGGCCCCTTGCTGTTTGCGCCGTCGGGCGTCCCGCGGTAAGCGCCGTTCAAGCGCACCCCTACCGCCACCTTCTAGTAGCAATACTAATAATAATAATGTCTTAACGACTAGCCGCATTTCTGCTATACCCGCCACACAAATTCCAGACTGTTGCTCGTGCCTTATGGCGTCAACATCACGCGCAGCAGCTCAACACTCTTGCTCCCACCGGAGCAGTTTAGACATGAGCAACTCCGAGCATCAGTCTCTGTCTGTTTCGTTACACCCCCCCTCCCGTTTACACGTGAGTCAGGATCAACATCTTCTTGCACCTGTCTCGACGTGTACTGTTTGTCGGCAAAGATTATACACGCTCGCGTCATCGGTCAAATGCAATAACTGCTTAGGCCAATGCCACGTGCATCTATGCTCTGGGCTCGCGAACAGGAATCTTTGGACGGATGCGTTCATTGCACCATGCTGTAACACGCCTCAGCCTACGACGCCAGCCAACCCGGTTACACCAGGTCCACAGCTAACTAGGCTGAGGCACAGCCTTGGTCTTCGCCTACCAACACCTGGGCGAACACATCCGTCTCTCACGCCTTTGGTTAACTCGACATCGACCCCACCGGCGCACTTCCAAATCTTACAGCACAACTGTAACGGATTAACTGGTAAGATCGCAGAGATAACCAACTTGATGACGCAATATGACATAAAACTTGCCGCAATCCAAGAAACCAAGCTCAGTCCAAGGTCGGACCTCATTACCTATGGTGGATATAACATTCACCGGAAGGACCGTCATAGAGTAACAGGAGGTCTGGGAGGTGGTCTAGCGTTCATAACGCACAACTCTGTACAGTATCATCTATTTGATACCGACATCGAAGGAACGGATGATATCTTAGAAAGCCAAGGTATTACCATCCGTACAGGAGATGTCGATCTGCAAATCATAAACATCTACATACCCCCTGTCTCAAGTTGCCCCACCGGTTATCACCCCGACATTAGCTTGCTATTACGAGGAGATAACCGCGTGATCCTGGGCGACTTCAATGCGCACCACGATATGTGGCACTCAAACTTGCCAGCAGACAGTAGGGGGCATGTACTCGCAGAACAAATAGATGATACGGCTTTCTGTACATTGAACGGAGACGCCCCTACGAGAGTATCGGGTAACTGCTATAGTTCGCCAGATATTTCTATCGTAAGTGCAGGACTATTGAACAACACCAATTGGCGACCCATACTCACGTTGGCGTCTGACCATCTCCCAATAGTCATTACCATCGAACGACCGACGGACTTTATAACACCTGAGCATGGTACATACATCAACTTTACCAAGGCGGACTGGGACAGTTTTCAGACATATACGGACGAATCCTTGGCTGCTCTATCCATTCCTACGGACGTACGCAAAGGCGAACGAGACTTCCGCAACATCATTGACTTGGCCTCTAGACGCTTCATTCCTGCGGGTCGAATATCTCGAATAAGACCAAATTTCCCCGCGGAGGCAGCGGCCATGGCTAGAGAAAGAGATGAAGTGCGAAGTCTCAATCCCGCAGACCCCCGTATAAGGGATCTCAACGCGGAAATTCGTAGGTTGGTCGATAAACACAAACTGGCCAAATGGAAACAACACCTAGAGCAATGCAACCTCTCTGACGGTGTTGGCAAATTATGGACTACGGTCAAAGCTCTATCTAATCCAACACAACACAAGGATAAAGTAGATATTACTTTCGGTGACAGGGTGAAGAAGGACCCTAGGGGATGTGCGAACTCCTTCTGTAGACAATTTGTACTACATTCCCCACCCGATAGAGCTAAACGTAGAACCATGCGACAGGCGCGTAAATACAAAAACCAAAACACGCCCATTGTCATCACTGCCTCAGAGGTCAAGGAAGCCATCAGACAGGCTAAGCCCTCAAAATCCATCGGCCCCGACGGCATTGCCATGAAGATGCTGAAACATCTAGGCCAGGAGGGACACAAATACTTAGCGGCTCTATTCAATCTTTCACTGAACACTTTCGTCATTCCTGAAATATGGAAAAAGGCGAGAGTGGTTCCATTATTAAAACCTAGAAAGCCGGCAAACATAGGCGATTCATATCGCCCTATATCACTTTTGTCGCCGGTAGTGAAGACGCTAGAGTCCATTTTGCTCCCGTATTACACCGCAAATCTGCACCTGGCTAATCATCAACATGGCTTCCGTAAGCTGCACAGCACCACCACCGCACTCAATGCCATTACAACGCAAATAAATAGCGGTCTAAATCAAAACCAACCAAATCACAGGACTGTGTTAGTGGCACTTGACTTGTCGAAAGCTTTTGACACAGTCAACCATGCCACTCTCATACAAGATCTATTAGAAACACAAATACCTGATGGGTTAAAGAGATGGACCGCTAATTACTTGAATGGGCGGCAGGCGTCGGTCAACTTTAGAAACGCAACATCAAAACCAAGACGAATTAGACAGGGGGTGCCACAGGGTGGTGTCCTATCCCCGACACTGTTTAATTTCTATCTATCGAAGATGCCCCCACCACCAGAGGGTGTCTCCGTCGTTTCTTATGCTGACGACTGTACAATAATGGCGACGGGGAAGGGCCCCTATACTGATGAACTCTGTAATAAAATCAACGGTTACCTCTGCGACCTTTCCAGGTTTTTCACAGAGCGAGATCTGACGATATCTCCGACTAAATCAACGGCGACGCTTTTTACGACGTGGACGCAACAGGTGAGAAATGAATTAGACATTTTCGTTGACGGCACTAAGCTACCAACTGTCAGCCACCCAAAGTTATTAGGGATGACATTGGATAATACTTTCTCATTTGCTGGTCATGTGTCTGCAATGGTCTCAAAGGTACGTGGTCGCAACAAGATCCTCAAGTCACTTGCCGGCAGTACTTGGGGAAAAGACAAAGAAACGTTGTTGACTACATATAAGGCCATTGGCCGACCAGTCTTTGACTATGCTGCACCCATATGGTCGCCTAATGTACATAACACCAACTGGACGAAGTTACAAGTCTGCCAAAATACTGCCATCAGAACTGCTACGGGATGTCTCCTCATGTCTTCCGAGTCTCACCTCCATCAGGAGGCAAAACTGCTCAATGTAAAAGAGCATGCGGAAATGCTGAGCAAGCAATTCCTTCTGAACTGCCACAAGCCAGCACATCCAAACCGTCATCTTTTGGACATAGATCCGCCCCCGAGAGACATAAGGAAACATCTCCGTAAACATTATGATGAGATCCGGCATCATATTACCTTGCCGTTTGATCTGCAGAATCATAAGCGGGCTCTAACCGACATCCACACCGAGTCGGTAGATACTTTTGTCGGATCTCTACCTGTGAACCCCGTTCTGAACAGTCCTCCACCGGATATTGCTGAAGAAGAACGCACCTTACCAAGGGAGACAAGAGTTACCCTGGCACAGCTTAGGTCTGGATATAGTGTAAGGTTAAACTCCTACTTGTCCAGACTTAATGACACAATCTCAAACACATGCCCTGCATGTGGTAGGACCCCCCATGATACTCTACATCTCTTCAATTGTTCATTTGAACCTACTCTTCTAACCCCTCTGTCCCTCTGGACAAACCCTGTTGAAACTGCACGTTTCCTTGGACTCCCCTTAGAAGAGCTTGATGAAGATCTTCGGAATGATCATACACTCTAGACAGGGCAATGCATTGTTAACAACAACAACAACAACAACACTCGCCCTATAGATGTCGATGTAGCTCAGGCGTTAAGCGTCCGGATTATGACGCGGGAGGTCGCAGGTTCAAGTGCCGGTCCGCGCACAGTAAATTTTTATTTCCTTATTTAATTTTTTAAAATTTAATTAACTTTTTTTAAACATATAAATACTTCTTATTCGTAAATTCACTTTTTTTTAATTTTTTCAATTTTTTAACAAATTTTCTTTAATTAATTTCGTGTGTTACCTGCCTACAAGCAGATGACAAATTAGTGACTATTTATTGAGACTAGAGATGTGAGGCAGCTTACTGAATACCAAATTGTATCAAATATGAAATAGACCACGAAATGTCTCTATTAGTGGCTAGATACAGCTTACAGAATTGAGGTATTAATCATGGTTTGTAGGAAGCCAGGAGCATTCATACAGGTGTGTTCGAGCGAATTCAGATCTACACGCACGCACACACTCCTTGTGGCTAAAAATGTCAGACAAAGCAACAACATAAGAAATTTGACAGCTACGATTGGATTTTCAAGAAAGAAGAAGAAGTCATATGGTGGGAAAAAGTCACCTGTAAATTTATTCGCCTTGGTAGGAAGGGTTCGGCTTTAAAGTTTTTTAAAATTTTCTGTCTTTTAATTTCTGCTGACGTTTATTATTATTTTTTGCAAATTGGTAATGCTAATTAGAGAGGTGTCCTTTCATGAATTAATAAGAAAAATGTATATACAGTTGTGCTCATACAATTAGGCCACTCGTATGACCAAACCAACGTGGCATGGTAATTCATTAAAACAAGGCAAATTAAAACTACAATTACCATTTTAAGATAGGAAATTAATTTTATTTAATTGATTAACTTACAAATATGCAACAAAGTACGCATTAAAAAATAAAAATAAAAATATCTTCATGATAATGAAATTTCAGTGCTCATATGATTAAGCCACCTTTAAGAAAGTGATATTAATTAAAAGAAATTCGACATTAACGTGTCAAAAACTTACCGTTGCTAGATTAATATTTTGTTGGAAAACCCTTTTTCAAAATAACTTCCCTACAGCGACTGCTCATTGTTCGGACTAATGTCTTGCATTGGTCCGGTGTAATTTTACCCCATTCCTCCTGTATCAATTCCCACAATGTTGCTTTATTACACGGTTTTCTAGCAGAAACTGCCCTTTTAATAATGCCCCACAAATTTTCAATAGGATTCAAGTCGGGGCTTTGAGCCGGCCACTCCAAACACTTTATTTTCTTTGCCGCAAACCAGTCCTTAACTACCCTGGAACAGTGCTTGGGGTCGTTATCTTGCTGAAAAATCCAAGCTAACGGAAGATCATCAGCGTAGTCCCCATCCAAATGCTCCGCAATGATATCTCTATACATAACACCTGTCATTTTTCCATCTATTTTAACAATTGGGCCTACGCCAGATGTAGTGAAACATCCCCACACCATTACAGAAGACCCTCCGTGTTTCACAGTCTTCTTGGGTTCAACTCAGTTAATGGGGGACGCCTTACATAGGGTCTGCCATCATTTCCAAAGACATTGAATTTGGATTCATCGCTCCATACCACTAGATCCCAGAATTTTGCGTCTTTCTGTTGGTGTTGCTTGGCAAAGCTGAGTCTTCTTGCAATATTTTTTTTGGACACGTTAGGTTTCTTTCGCGCGATTCGCCCATTTAAGGAGTTTTCTTTTAAACGTCGCCGGATGGTATGCGCTGAAACTTTTACGCCATGGTTCTCTTCCATTCGAGTCCTTATTTCAGTAGAAGTCAAAAAAGGATCCACCTTACTTATGCGAACAATTTGTCTGTCATCGTAACACGTGGTCATTCTCGGCTTTATACGTGGCAAATTCTCAAAAGTCTTCTTTGTTTTGAAGTATTTGAGTGCATTCTTAACTCTTCCTCTCGAAAAAGTCAGAAGCTCTGCTACTTTTGTGACGTTTTTATGCTTTTGAAAGCATTCCCAAATAATTTTTCTTTCCTGTGGAATTGAACTTTTATTTTTCCCCATACCTACGAAAAAATTACTTAAATTATTCGAAAACCTGTTCAAAATAACTTAAAAGTGACTACCTTGTGCTTTACTTTTATAACTTTTATAATTAATTATCAGTTTCTTTACTTAACCTCCACTGGCTTAATTCTGTGAGCACATGTGGCTTTACGTATTTTGATACTATTCAAAACTTTACCCAAATTCATTGATAACTTTTGTTTTTTTTGTTTCCTTATTTTCGTCATAGGTAACAGTTCTTAATTTTATTACCGTTCTACGAATGCGTAGTTTATATATGTTTTGTTTTTGTTAAATCCACATGCTCTATGTAGTGGCCTAATTGTTTGAGCACAACTGTACATATGGCTCGAAATTGATAAAAAAAAGTAACTGCTTGAGACAGCCGTGATGAAAAGCATTTGAAATATTTTATGTTGAAAAAAAAAATTTAAAACTGTTTTTGTCTTGAATTATTTGGTCACATTTGCATTTTACTTTCAATGTCAAAGTTAAATGACCCACACAGCATTTGAATGAATGAATTTTGAAAATATCTTAAGTTATCATTTTTCAGTCATCATTGTGAATCATTTTTAAAAATTCTGATGATTATATTCTGAGTAAACTTTGAAATCAAACAGGAAAAAGAATCAAATATCTTTAAGCTCTGTGAAGTTGGCACCTCCATTAGTTTGCCCATCGTTTGCCCAGGAAAAATTTTTGTTTGCCCACTATTTTTTTTTAAATAACTTTTGAACAAAGCGTGGGCAAACGAAAATTTTTGTTGGGAAATCCTGGACTAACGATGGACAAACGATTTAGCCAAAAAAAAATCAAAAAACAAAATTTTTGTTATTTTAATAAAAACTTTTTTTTTTAAATAGCTTCTGAACAAAGGGTGGACAAACAAAAATTTTTGCTGGGCAAACGTGGATTAAAGATGACGCGAATGGCTTAGGTTTTTTAATTATTCCGACATGGAGGTGCCAACTTCACAGAGCGGCTCAGAATATCCCTTAAAGGATCAAAGATTGTAGGGCCTCCCGAAAAATGTACACAAAATGTGGATATGTGGTTACTAATATAAAGGATAATTGAAATATAGTCTAAATATAACTTTTTTTAATTATCCTATAAGGGCATGGAAGTAATGTCCTTTAAAATTATTATCCTTTAATTTTCCGAAACTCTATGTGTTTTAAAAAATTGTATTCTAATAAGAGCTCTGAAAATGTGTATATAATACGTATTTAAGGATGCACAGGAGATGGGCAGGACATACCCCGATATTTATTTGCGTTGTAATGGCATTGAGTGCGGTGGTGGTGCTGTGCAGCTTACGGAAGCCATGTTGATGACTAGCCAGGTGCAGATTTGCAGTATAATACGGGAGCAAAATGGACTCTAGCGTCTTCACTACCGGCGACAAAAGTGGTATAGGGCGAAATGAATCGCCTATGTTTGCCGGCTTTCTAGGTTTTAGTAGTGGAACCACTCTCGCCTTTTTCCATATTTCAGGAATGACGAAAGTGTTCAGTGAAAGACAGAATAGAACAGCTAAGTATTTGTGTCCCTCCTGGCCTAGATGTTTCAGCATCTGCATGGCAATGCCGTCGGGGCAGATGGATTTTGAGGACATACCCCAGAAATAATAATAATTATTTTTCGATTTAAATTTTTTTGATCACGGATAATTATTATGAATTGATTTCTACTCAAGCATAATTATTATTTCTTAATTTTTATCATTTTCCTCAGCCCTAATCATTATCTATAATTTTTATAAATTTTACCCAACCATAATTATTATTTTCGATTTTTTGAATTTTGAATCATGCGTAATCAAAAAGAAATACTTATAGGAAGGTATACTTATTAGGGAATCCGCTAGAACGGTGCCAACAGGATAGCAAGAAAAATTGCCTGTTCCCCGCACGCGATGTAATTGAATATTTATGTATTTGAAACCAAAAAATTTTCACAAACAAAAAAGGTATGAAAATTTGTTCCAAATTTGCTTTGTTAAATGAACAATTTCAGCATACTGCTCATAATTTTCATCAAATCGGAGTTTTAAAGGACTCCTATATGATCTTTTCTAATATTTAGAACTCATACCGGACTCCTAAATTATGAGCACTCCCAGAATGTTTGAGAGGTAATGCTTCCCTGAAAAAAAAGTAATATGGATAAACAAATATTTTCGACTTACCTTCGCTTCTCCTTCGGCTTGCCACTGGCTGTTAACGCCACAGTAGACGTTGAGGCAGCTGATTTCGTGCTGATTACAACCATTTTGTATTGTTATTTAAATGTACATAGAAAAGTTTAATTTTTTTGAGGTCAGCTTTGAAGTTAATATAAACACTTTTTTGCAAAACAATATTTATCTTATCAGGCGTTGTTAATGAGGGAGGACCGCTGAGTTTAACCAAAAGGAAATTTTTCCTCAAAATATTTTGTGATATTTCAGATATGCAATGCACAGTTATTACACAAAACCAAAAACATTTAATAACAGAGGGCACACCCCACAACACAATTTTCTTAAACAGTGCACTGATTACTATTTTACTGTATCCGTGAATGTTTTTATCAATTGAACTGAATACTTATTATTTAAGCTTGTTCCAGAGTATTCTTGAATCGGATAACTTATCGGATGTTTTTAGATGTGTGACCAGTTGTTCTGGATCGAATCAAATCAAAACAAAGAGATGAAAGCAATTCCACACACACTCACTGGTGGCTGTTGGTAACTTTCTTTTTTCCTTCTTTTTTACGTCGCACTATGAACCTGATTCCTATGGAATCTTACTTCCCAGTATCAAATGGACGAAGTAATTTCGGAAATTAAGCATGGGCGTACAACACTAGCGTAAATAAATTTTGTATTATGTATGTACATACAACCACGTCTTATTTTTGTGCTACTTTTGATGCACAAATAAAAGATTACATTGCAACCTGTTTGTCCCGCGATTACCGTTACAATGCACTTTGGCTCGGAGCACCCACAGTTTGTGTTTTTGTTAATTTTGTTGGGAATTATATTTTAAAAGATTACTAGGCATTTTAATAACCATTTAAATTAGCACAACACATTTCACAGATTATTTTTTTTTTACAATGACGAATATGGCAACAAAAAGAAGTAAGAAATTTAACGATGAACTGAACGAAGCGCAAGACACAACGAAACTCAACATTAGCATTGCCAGGTAAAAGCTTTTGCAGCTCCTTTTTTGATTTTTGAGTTTTTATATTTAACCAAGCAAATTTTGTTTCGCGTATTTGAATGAAACTTGTAGATTAGGGTAAAAATGGGGCACTGAATCCATATATGTGGTCAAACATTTTTTAGGAATTTTAGTTTTCGAGATACGAGGTGTTCGATTAATCGAACACTGGGCACAAGTGTGTGTTTTTTTAATTTTTTTTATCTGGTTATTGGTTCACCTGAGTAAAAAAACTAAATTATTTCAAGGTAACGATTTATTAAATAACTTTTAAAAGGTCATAACAAGTTAATATATGGTTCAAGTTTACTTTTTTAAATGGTTTGAATAAAAACAATGGCCGTGTAGTGCAATGTTACATCTCTTGCATATGAAAGAACAAGACTTGTGGCACAATTTGCATCTCCATTTCTTATTATTTCGATTTTCTCAATGAGGTGCTGTCCGGCAAGTTTCGGGACAGTTTTAGGTATTTCTTGAGGTAAACGTGCAGATTCACGGCAAAGATGAGTACATGTCTCGCTAAAAATATTTTGTACATTTTTTAAGAGTAATTTGCAAAAAAATTGAAAATTTGGTAAATGTCAAAATTTCTTGACCAGGCACAAGAAATATATGCTCGTTTTTTCTTGAGGAATTTCTTGGCAGGTGAGTAGCCCGCTTAAAGCTGGCATTACATAACGGTACAAAAAAATCGGGATAGATATAGAGTTCCATATATGAAAGATACGAAAGTTCTTGGGTTGAAAAGAGGAGTTCATTAAAGCATGTCCGTCCGTCCGTATGTCTGCCTGTCTGTCCGTCCGTCTGTGTACACGATAACTTGAGTAAAAATTGAGATATTTGCCTGAAATTTTATATACATGTTACCTTTTGGCCAAGGTGGGTTGCTATTGAAAATGGGCGAAATCGGCTGATAACCACGCCCCCTTTTTCGATATCGATATAAATTTATAGGCGAACCCCCTGGTCATTCTCTTCATTTTTCCATACATTTTTTAAAGTGGGCGTGGCACCGTCCTCTTTTAAGAAAGGCAATATTGAAAATTCGACTGGTCGTAACTTTTTTTAAAGTGATTGCGATAGAACGATGAAAGTTGGCACAAAGCATACTAGTATCGTTGGGAGTATACCTGATGAAATTGTATAAAATCGCCGTACAACCACGCCCACTTTCGATATCGAAAATTTCATTCATTATAATTTTTTGATAAATTTTTAAAAGTAGGCGTGGCACCGCTCACGGGTCATAATTTTTAAACTGATTACGGTATAACGATGAAACTGGTACGAGGTATACTAGCTTAATAGGGAGTATACCTGATGTAATTGGACGAAATCGCTTCCCAACCACACCCACTTCCGAAATGGAAAATTTCGAAAATCATATGAAAACTACCGCTGGGTATTTAATGTTCGGTTTACCCGAAATTAGACTTCTTTACTTATTTGATTTTAGAATTGTCCGTACACTGCATTTAAGCCTTTTTTCCACTGGTCAGGTAATTGAATTACCTTTCATTTGATGTATTACTGTTTTGGGTGCAAAACCGTGTAAGTTCAAAATTTAAAGTAATTTTTAAAATCAGTATTTCTTATAAACTTATTAATCGATTTTAAATTTTTTCTTTGCATTGGGTAAGTTGGTTGGCAAAAATCCTCGGACTGAACCCTCCAAGAGGGTGCCGACCGGTAATGGATACCACAGTTGTTCTCTTAAGTGGGTACACTAGTTCTCACATGCGCGGAAGGTATCCAACTGAGGTCAGGAATCACAGCTATATGTCTTAGCTCTCTCAATAGCTCTGGCTGTTGAAATGGTTTTTTACTATGGTCTGGAGGTTATGGGCCGGATCAAGGTGTCATGCGTCATGAACCGTGCCGAGGATCAGCCTGGCTGGGGGCCCTTTTAAATAGCCCAGTCTCGAACGGAGCCCTCTGGGATTATGGCCACTCCCAGTTGTAATCTTTGGCCTTACCCCGAGTATTGCGGATCTCTGCTCGGGGTGGACGACCCTTTTCTCCGCTACTCGTGGGTTTTAGTATGGAAGACTTCAATCTAAATAAAGAAAAGGAGGCCGACACTCTTAAAAAGTAGGAGGGGTCATCCCCCATTTTTTACGGCGCTCTTGTGCTACAGGGCGCCTCTACCAGCCGCGCTGCGGCTGAATTTAATAATTCATGTGGTCTCCAGGTTATACCGGAGACCACTTCTACAAATGCACTGAAAGCAGTGAGCGTTGGAGGGGTAGCCAAGGAAGCGGTGTCTGCTAGCGGAGGCGCACTCAGCAATCGGCTCGATACTGGGGGGAATGCCGAAGCCGGTGCGCACGCCCCGAGAAACCCCTTCCCCACGCCCACTGCGTTCTCAAAGGCCTACGATAGGCCACAACCAAAGGACGCATGTGCGAAGCACAGGCGGACAGCGCTCAGGATCTTGAAGAGATCTTGGTTTACGCCCGCCCTGCTAGCCAAGGCACTGCCTGGCGACGTGGCAGAACTCAAAGCAGAGCTTGAGTGGGCTAAGTTAATCGTCCCGGACTTCGATGGTAGTCGTCTGGCGAGCGAAGAGGGGGCCGCGAAACGCAACAGGTCCATGGAGGTCGCGGATGGTACCTCAAACCCCAAAAGGGTTAGAGTCCAGGGTCCCTCGTTTGCAGAAGTTGCTAAAGGAAGCACACTTCTTGGGATCTACGATGCTAACCCCAAAGGCGAGAGGTCCCTTCGACCGAAGTGGGAATGGGTGCGAGCCGAGATGGCTTCCCACGGTCAGCGTTTTGAACGAGCTCCCTGGTGCCATCCCCTCCTGGAAGGAAGTGGGTTGGTTCCAGGGAACGGTCAAGGTGGTGGCCTGTGAGGATTTGCGGTCTGCAGTGATGTATAAGTTGGCAATAGCCAAAATGAAGGAGGTGTATCCCGGTGCACAAATCAAGGCGGTTGATTTTTGCGATATCCCGGGTATACCAAGAGCTTGGATTCCATCCAAGCCGGAGGAGCCAGAAAAGGTCCTAGACGTGTTCAGGGCCTATAACTCAGAACTTCCAACCAGTAATTGGAAGGTGCTCAGCCTGGGGGCGAGTAATAAGGCTACGCGCCAAGTAAGGCTGATGTTGAACAGGGAGTGCCTCCCCTTCCTGGAAAGGACGAAGGGGATGGTGAATTTTGGCTTCCTGAAAGTCAAAATTAAGGTTTACTCCAGTGACCTGAGGTCAGCGAACGACCTAGAGGCGGAGCTGGAGAAGGACGACAATGGGGAGGACGATGTTGATGTCGAACCTTGCCGGGCCAATCAGTTAGATGGCCCGAAAGGGGACGACTTAGCATCGATCTCCTCATTGGGGTCCTCCTCCTCTTCGCTGGGTTTTAGGAAGTGGTGTGAGGAACACACAGGGGATGAGCTAATGTCCGATGAGGACTGCGGCAACATCACAGTGGTGGGGTGTAGTAACCACGATGGTGCGGGTTCTACAAATAAACCTCCACCACAGTAAAGCAGCGTCGGCTGCGCTGCTGCTCCTCCTAGCGTCAAAAGGAGCAGCTGACATAGTCCTGATCCAGGAGCCCTGGGTCGTAGGACACAATATATGCGGTGGGACCACTGGGGGAAAACCTAGAGCCTGTATTTTACTAAAATCTAATATACATATTTTACTTCTTCCCTTCCTCAATTTAGTGATGAGGATACCACTACAATTCAAGTAGAGATCAGTGGATCCGCATGTACACTGATCTCATCGTATATGGCACATGATGCACCATCCCCCGTAACGGCTGTGCGGAAGGTATTTTTAAGCAAAAGCGAGCAAATCATCGTAGGGAGCGATGCTAACGCACATCACCCGGCATGGGACAGTAGCGATACGAATGACAGAGGTGAGTTACTCTTTGATTTTATTCTACTTCACAATATCTTTATATGTAATAGGGGTGACGAGCCCACTTTTGTCACTAAAAATAGAAGGGAGGTCTTGGACGTCACGTTCTGCTCACGAAGTGCGGAGGGCATGGTTGGGAACTGGAAGGTTTATGATGAGCACTCCTTCTCCGACCATCGTTATATCAGCTTTGAGTTAGTAGGCGTGCCGTCCATCTCCTCCCCCTATAGAAATCTTAAGAACGCCAACTGGCAATTGTACAATAAGGAACTAGATAGGCACCTTTCAACTAGCAGCCCCATAATGCCTGGGGATACTAAGGAATTAGAAGAACTGGTGGATAAGTTCACCAACGCCTGTCAGGGGGCTTTTGATAAAGCTTGCCCCATTAAAAGGGTTAGGGGTAAGCAGAAACCACCCTGGTGGAACCCCGAACTAGACAGATATAGGAAGCTATGTAGACAAGCTTTTAACAGTGCCAAAGCCTCGACGGAGGATGGGAATTGGAAAGCTTAGAAGGAGCATCTTAGAGAGTACAAAAGGCAACTCAGGAAATCTAAAATAACCTCCTGGAGAGATTTCTGCAGCGGAATGGAATCCGTATCAGAGGGATCTAGGTTACGTAAGATTTTATCTAAATCACCGCATAGTGCGCCGGGGTGTCTACTGAGAGCTGATGAGTCTTGTACGGGGGAGGAAACTCAGCAACTTCTCCTTAATATCCACTTTCCAGAAGCGGAAAGCGACAATGGGTATCAACCCTCTAGGGTTCATGCTGTGCATGATATAGGGCAGTACGTTGACCATAAAAGAATTGAATGGGCCATCGGGTCATTCAAGCCATTCAAAGCACCGGGCCTAGACGGGATTTCGCCCGTGCAACTTCAGAATTCCATGGAGTTGAGTATACCATGGTTGCTAGCAATTTATAAGGGGGTGCTTACTTTCAATTATATCCCCAGCCCTTGGAGGAACTCTAGGGTATTTTTTATACCAAAGGCAGGTAGAACGTCCCACGTTGTCCCAAAGGACTTCATACCTATTAGTCTGGCATCCTTCCAACTTAAAATATTGGAGAGGCTAATCGAGCCCGCACTAAATATGACATATTAATACCTGAAAGTAAATTCTGGGAGAGGGGTCCCCCCGATGACAATGGTTCAGTCCATATTTATACGGATGGATCGAAACTTGATGATAAGGTCGGAGGGGGGGTATATGCCGCTCAGCTGGGATTCAATTTGTGTTTCCGGCTACGTGACCACTGCAGTGTTTTTCAGGCAGAGGTGTCCGCTATACAGGAAGCGATAGATCTACTGAGGACAGCAAACATCAATAGCGGGGATGTTTACATATTCTCTGACAGCCAAGCAGCCCTCAAGGCTCTGGGGGCCTTTACATGCAATTCCAGGGTTGTGGAGAGCTGCCGCAAATCTCTCAACGAGATGGCTGAGCAACTCTCAATTCATCTGGTATGGGTGCCTGGACACAGTGGCATACCGGGAAATGATATGGCAGACGAGCTAGCTAGAGGGGGCACATCCGCTCCGCTTTCACAGTCCTGGAAGGGTTTAGGTATGCCGCTCGCGACCAGCAAGCTCTTAACGAGGAACATTTTCCTCAAACAGGCAAGGGATAGATGGGAGAATATAGGTACCTGCAATCATACAAAACTGGTGTGGCCACAGATTATACCGGGTAGGACGGAAGACCTGCCCAAGCTAAGAAGGGAGTTGCTCTCATTACTCATGGGACTTCTCACAGGGCATATAGGCTTAGGCAGGCATGCGGAAAGGTTGGGCCTACCCTACAATGATTTCTGCAGAAGTTGCAAAGACGAGGAGCCTGAAACGGTGAGGCATCTCCTATGCGAATGCCCTGCGTTGGGGGGCAAGACGTTAAAATATCTGGGGTCGGGTATGTTCTATCATCTGGGCGAATTTTCAAAAATTAAACCAAAGGATGTTCTGCGCTTCGCGGAATCCATGAAATGGTTCGAGTAGGGGGTCATTCAGATCCTTGTGGTATCACAACGGGACCTATGTGTGCTAGTCTGTATATTAGCAGCCACTGCAACATACCTACCTACCTTGGGTAAGTAGTTGAATTACCTTTCATTGTACCATTGCTGGTTGTCCAACCACCCGGACTTGGCATGGCGTAGCCCAGGGTTATTTATCATAAGCGCGCAGAAGGACTTGGCATTACATTACGCAGAAGGACTTGGCATTACATTAGTTTCGTATCGTTGCATGTTGCACGGTTCAGGCAGCCACCCGGAGGGCAAACCCCTACTTATTAGCATGGTATAAGTACTATAGGTAAAACCGTTCTCTCTTTTGATTTGATTTGACGTTTTTAAATGTTTTTATAAGTCAAATAGAAAAAAAATATTCAAAAAATTTAAAATAAGAAAAATTTGAAAAAAATCAAAAAATATTTTTCAATTTACACTGCACGTTTAGGTGGACGCTTGGACACTATAAAATGGCAGGAAATGAGATGGTAGATTAGCCTGCTAGAGGGACACATGTGAACCGCTTTTACAGTCCTTATTTTTAACAATTCTAGCAATAGTTCTAATCGCAAATTGAAGAAAAATGAAAATAAATTATTTTGATTTGTAATTTATTTGATTGAAAAAAACCAAACAGAAAAGTCGTGGCAAAAAATAAATGAGTATGAGAATTGCTTAAAAATGTCATTAGTGTCATTAACGGTTGGTAACGGTAACCTGTAGTATTTATATCATGCTTATTACAATGATCTCAATATTTTAGTTACTTAATGTTAAATACATCTTTTATTCATTGGTGTATCTGTGTAGATTTATTAAAAAAAAAACCAATTTGAATATATTTCAAACGCAAACTAAAAGTAGCAACAAGTTGTATGTATGCAGTTTTAAGCATTGTAAATGTTGTTGTTGTTGTTGTCGTTGTTAGTTTTCCTTTTTTGCCAAAGTGGTGTCCACACTGGAAACGTCTATGCTTGAAGCGGCATCTTTCGATGAAGACTCTTTTTGCGTTTCTTGCTCTAAAGTGGTAATATTTAAGCCGCCTTCTTCATCGTCATCATCATTTCCCGTTGACTTATTGTATACTGTGGGATATTGTACAAAGCAGTCCTGCATTGCTCTGAAGGCTTCAAAGCAGTCAGAGCCTTTTGGTTCGGCTTTACTATAATGGAAACAAGAAAATGCATCTCGAAATTCAACTCCACATGGACCAGTTGCCATGCCACCCAAACATGGACAACTCCAATTAATTTCACCATCACTCGTTATGAGACCTTGAGGTGGCTCTGGTGGGGGCAAGTCAATTGTACTTGGTGTTGCGTGATCTTCTTTTGTAACGAAGCATACCTTATCCTTGCCAAATGACTTGCAGTACGACATTTTGTTTAAAACTAAATGCAATTCCTTTTAAATTATTTAGTTAAGAATCTAATTTGGCTTGGATGTATCTTTCACTGAAAAGTGGCAAGGAATGTCTTGAAAATGGCCAATCAATGTTATTGCTGCTCGCGTGCGTGTTGCGAACTCCTCCTGCACTCGTAAAATAGCACGCTGTTGACTTTTTTCAAATTTTATTATCGCCAAATCGGTCTGTCCGCCAATCTCTCCGAAAAAGCTTTGCAACGATTCTTCTATGCTCCCAAGAAAATATGCGGGAGTTAAGACAGCTTTATCTTGGTCGCGTAATTTCCTAGTATGATGACATTGTAAAATTTGGATAAACTAAATTTAGATTGTTTACGATGCCACTCACAATTCCACATCCAGGTAGCAGTAGTTAGTCATTCCCTCTTATTCCCACAAATTTCAGTTCTGCTTTATTTTAGTTTTATTTATTAAAACAACAAATTAAAATTACTCTTTCGTTGAAAATTGAGCCGATAGCCGACTTGTTTTTATGTAATTTTCTAGGTTATTGTAAAATAGAGCTGCAAAACTATAGATAGTTTTATTTTTGGTGCAACATCGATTTTTTGTGATAGTCGATATTTTCGATAGTGTTTTTGGACGTCTTTAAAGGCCCTCTTAAGCTTTGTGCATAAATACCAAGTGAATTCACTTGACGATAAACGTCAAAATTCCAAAATGAGTTTAACACCTGTTTGAGATTGTGGTTAATAACAAGTGTGATATCATAGACATAGTCGTGAAAACTTCAAAGTGAGTTTAGTCACCTGTTTTTAATTTCCTTTTTTGTCTCACTTCTTTCCATCTTCCCATCTCTTTCTACCATTAGGTAAAAGATAGGAGACCGCCATGTTGATGTGTGCAGGATGTTAAACAACACGCCATTGCTTTTCTGTTATTCGGTGCTGGCGACATTTTAATATGTGCAGGATGTAAACAAACCGACATTTTAATGTGTGTTGTCAAAAGAAGAGTTCACACTTGTTATTGATACACAATGCTCTTAAGCCTCAATTACATAAAACTTTGGTAATTGTCTGCTTTAGCTGTCAACTGCTAATAAATTAGCTAAAATTATGGTAGGGGACTCAAAAGATGGGGTTTGTCAAAATTTGGATTTACCATAATGGCTGTGTGCCAAATGGTTTAAAAAAGCAAATTTTGACAGAGCGATGTTAAATTCTGACAGTTATCGTGGTGAATATGAACGTCAGAATTTGCCCTAGCCCTGGGGGCTAGGTCAAATTTTGACAATCAATAATGTGAGCACAGGGATGCATGTGCTGTTAACATTCATATTATTTCACATAAATTTATGTTCAGATGCGTTATTTAACACTAAAATATAATATAATGCGAATAAAACGCAATATAAATGCATGAAAAACACGTAAAATGAGAATTGATTCACAAAGCATCTGCTTTTGCACGTACTTTTTCCATACGTCAAAATTTACTACTGTCATAATTTAACGTTTCGTTTGGCACAGCAAAATGGCAAATATTCGTTCACCATAGGAAATTTGTTCACGTCATTTTACTCTAACGAAAAATGTTTTCAATTAGCACACAGCCAATGTTGTGTTCAAAAATCAAAAAACGGAGTAGAAAATTTGCGCGCCCTCTAGTGGGACAAAAAACGGATCAGATAACGGAGCATTCGAAATTCAATGCCGTCGATAACGCAACGATTGTTTTAATCGACTATTCTGTATCGATTATAATCATGCAAAGTGGGTAGTGATGCCCAGTGTTATGATTTGTAATTCTACGACTTGGCAGTACAAAACAAAAGCGCACTTTTCAATTTTTTAATGAATAAAAAGCACGTAAATAACTAACCAAAGCCAACAAAAGTAAAAAATAGCTTTGTTTATGATTTAATAGATAATTATTTTGTGAAAGACTAACAATGGCTTATATGGAAAAGGAGCATAATATGGCTTCGGCCACTACGGTAGATTGTACATTGGAGCTGGAGGATGAATTCGGACCTGTATCAATCACAAAGCTGGAGGTAAATAAGTACTTCAACACCTCGCATTGCTGACGAGGAGTCAGCTGCAGGCCTGTCAAAACACCGCACTCAGAACCGCTACGGGGTGCGTCCTTATGTCTCCTATAACCCTATACACCATGAGGCGGAAATGCTTCCAGGTAAGAAGCATAATGAAATGCTATACAATCAGTACCTGTTGAATTGCTGTAAACCACAACACCCGAATAGGCAACTGTTTGAGCGAACTCTGCCTCCTAGGACCGTAAGGACTCACCTACGTACACATTTTGATGAGAATCGGCACTTTATAACAACACCGTTTGATACAGAGGTACATAAGCGGGCCTTTGGCCACATCCATGACACGTCTGTTGACCACCACGTCGAGCTCTGTCCGGTGAATGCTGTTTTGCATGCCTAAACATCATGCATTTCTGTAGATGAGCGTCATCTTCCTCGAGAGACAAAGGTCACTCTGGCTCAATTACGCTCTTGATATTGTAGCAGATTAAACTCCTACATATCCAGGCTCAACCCTGATGTGCCGAATGAATGTCCGGCATGAGGCTCGTCCCCCCATAATACCAACCACCTATTCACTTGATCTACGGAGCCCACTCTTCCAACACCCATCTCCCTGTGGTCCAACCCTATTGAAACTGCTAGTTTCCTAGGACTGCCGTTAGAAGTTATTGATGACAATTTAGACTAAGGAAAAGTACGCGTTGGGAAGGACAACACCTCGTTACAACAACAACGAGGAACGTCATCTTCCTCGAGAGACAAGGGTCACTCTGGCTCAATTACGTTCTGGATATGGTAACAGGTTAAACTCCTACTTATCCAGACTGAACCCCGACGTGCGAAATGATTGCCCGCAATGCGGCTTCTCCTCATAACACCAACCACCTATTCACCTTCTCTGCGGAACCCACTCTTCTTACACCAATTTCCCTCTGGTCCAGCCCTGTGGAAACTGCTAGTTTCCTAGGATTTCCATTAGAAGATATTGATGGCAATTAAGGCTAAGGATAAATACCACTGGGCAGGGCTACACTACGTTACAACAACAACCTATTTCTATTTGTTTCTTTCTATTTATAATAAATGATTTTATTC
Source organism: Campiglossa producta (assembly GCA_964058755.1). Taxonomy (NCBI): domain Eukaryota; kingdom Metazoa; phylum Arthropoda; class Insecta; order Diptera; family Tephritidae; genus Campiglossa; species Campiglossa producta. The sequence goes on along the minus strand of CAXKVI010000001.1, from coordinate 993,801 downwards.
TTCTATAGGTAAATGGTATTTCGAACAATGATATTAAGCGCTTGCAAGAGGCTGGTTTCCACACCGTAGAGTCTGTCGCATTTTCACCTAAGAAACTCTTATTACAAATACGAGGATTTTCCGATACAAAAGCCGATAAAATCCTAACCGAGGCTGTGAAGCTTGTTCCAATGGGTTTTGCAACTGCCACTTCTATTTACCAAAAACGCTCAGAGATTGTTATGTTAACAACTGGTTCCAAAGAACTTGACAAGTTGTTGGGTGGTGGCATCGAGACTGGATCAATTACAGAAATGTTTGGAGAATTCCGTTGTGGTAAAACTCAATTGTGTCACACATTAGCGGTTACATGTCAACTGCCCATAAGTCAAAATGGCGGAGAAGGAAAATGTCTGTATATTGATACAGAAGGCACGTTTCGGCCAGAGAGACTGACTGCCATAGCAGAACGTTTCAAACTAGTAAAAGAGCAGGTATACTGATTGAAGCGACACTTTCAGTTTTTTAAATGTGTACATATGTATATATTTTTAGGTACTGGACAATGTGGCTTGCGCTAGAGCCTACAACACAGATCATCAGACACAATTACTTACACAAGCAGCCGCCATGATGGTGGAATCTAGGTAACTAATTGGCAAACATTTTCTTGCAAAAATCTAATCTTAATTTTTATAGATATGCTTTGTTAGTAGTTGATAGTGCAACTGCTCTTTATCGTACAGATTATGCGGGACGCGGTGAGTTGTCTGCAAGACAGATGCATTTGGCACGTTTCCTGCGCCTTTTGTTGCGTTTAGCCGATGAGGTATAGTTAAATGTGAATTAGATTTATTTCCAATATCAAAATGATGTTTGTTTTGTAGTTCGGTGTCGCTGTAATAATCACAAACCAGGTAGTTGCTCAGGTTGATAACGGACCAGCTATGTACGCTGCTGATACTAAGAAACCTATTGGAGGTAATATTATTGCTCATGCTTCCACAACCAGACTTTATTTACGAAAGGGACGTGGAGATACACGTATTTGTAAAATTTATGATTCTCCTTGCTTGCCGGAGAGTGAAGCGACTTTTGCTATTTTACCTGACGGAATCGGCGATGCTAAAGAATAACCTATTCAGCTAAGTTTATGTTTAGAAGAACAACTTCTTTAATGGGTATTAATAGTTTATTATGAATATATACTGTTACATAGAAACTTCAAAAAGGATATTCATTGTTTTGAAGTTCTTAAAAAAAAATATTATAATTCAGTTTAATGCTTAAAATAATGTGCTTCTTACAATCCTGTGAAGTGGAAATTTTTTTATTTATTAAATAACTTTTTAAATTTGTACCAAAGATGTTGGTAAATGGATGGGTAGGCTCAAATACTTAACGGAACACTGCATCATAATCCAGCGATATGAATTGTTGGAAAGAAGTATCCTATGCTGTTTATTGAATGCACCATTTAATTTACATCATAATAATTTATGAACAATTTCTTAATGTTAATTACAAATACTTATTTGCGCAAAATTTCTTCACAGTATCATACTGTATTGATCAATAAGTATTTGAGCGTACATTCTACATACTAAATGCATACATTAGTACAAAAAAGAATCCAAGGACTTCCTGTCTTAATGTGAATGGGGTTGTTTTTTTTTTTTTTTAATTTCAATATATATTATTATATATTTCAATATTGAGTAGCCAATCAATTACCCGTATATTTTTTAGGGATTTGCATTTAAACTGAAAATATTTAAGCGTGTATTGACTCTTGCAACAAATTGGTTTCGTTATTCTCACTGGGATCTTCCAACACTCCCCCATCGTTCTCCTCGGTAGGTTCCACTTTTTGCTTCTCATTTGTATTCGCTTTGAGGTCTTTTTCTTCATTCAAGTTTTCTTTCCCAGCTTCGCTCTTTGCATCTGCTTCTTTTCCTTTGCCATCCTTGTTGTAATTAGCTAAAACATTCATGTATGTTTTTTCGGTCATTGTGATACGATTTTGCTCACTAATATGTTTGGTGCATTCCTTATAAGTTTTTACTTGATCACAGAATGGTTCCCAGAATTGCTGATCCGCAGCAATCTTGAACAGTTTTTTGAAATAATTGTAAATAGAAACTGCTTCATTACGAATGGTTTCCGCTTTGGCTTTAAATTCAGTTTCTTCTTCTGCGGTTAAAGACCATTCCTTTAAATTTCCAACATAACGCCGTAAGCGTCTTATTATATCCACACAATCTGGATTACGCAACAACATTAACTGTGTCAATTCAAAGTCTTTGTATAACTTAAGTAATTCCACGCAACGATTGACATCAGCGCTCTTAAGGCCCAGACTCTCACGCAATTGTTGTGACATTTGTATAAAGTCACGTTCAACAAATAATGCATCCTCTTGCTCTATCATTTGGTTGGTAAACCTATTAGTGGCATCTTGATGAATTTTAGCTCGAGGTGGATTTATAATTACACGATCTTTCACGGCTTCTAACTTTATTTGCCCAATTTCTAGTTTTTCCTTCAATTCTTCTGCTTCCTTTCGAGCTGTCTCTTCCCATTGAGCGTGCTCGCCAGCATTTGTAAATGATTCTGGTTTGCCATAATCCAACTTAATACCTACACATTTTGCTGGCGGAACAAACGCCAGCAACAGATTGTTGTAGATGTCACTCTTATTTCCGCCCGGTTTTACAGTTGGGGTTATAGTAGCTGTTGGCTTGGAAGAACTACTCGATTTCTTCGACTTTTTCCCATCGCTGCCAACCCCTGAAATGATGCATCAAAGAAATTAAATTTACACTAATACATTTTGAAGTGGCGAGACATTCTATTAATGTACAACTAGATTGAAATTGGCTGCGTGTGTGGTCTGCGTTCCGGTCCTTGTGATACCCAAGAGACCATTTGATTTGATCAGTCCCAGAGGGTTGAGGCCGGCGGAACGCAACCCTAAAAGTTATATTTAGCAAAACTAAAGATTTAAGAATTAGTTTCAGAAATATGAAAGGTATTCCTTGCAACGATATAGAAGCAATATATGTATACCCAAGGTAGCTTTGACTTTGGTCAAAGGCGAAAAAATCCTCATCGGCATAGGGTGTCATGGAAATCGCTGGTAGTAAATCTAAACTTAAATACTTGTTACATATGCTCATACATACATACATACATATTTACATAAGTATGTCAAATATCGATGCACTTACCTTCTGCTGGCACTTTCTTTTTTGTTGGTGGCGAGTGGGATAGGTTTGGTCCGTCTTGTACCTCGTCAATGTACCGTTTTGTTTTAATTTTACGGCCACTGCGGCTGACTAATTCGGTGTTATCGGTGGTAGAAGTAACCACTGGTACTTGTTTTTCTTCTTTTATTTTAGCTGCTTTGATTTCTTCGCTAGCTGGATTTACTGCATCAGCAACATCTTCCATGCTTTCTTGCAGTGTACTCTGGTCGTGTGTATCATCGGCAGTAACGTCCGCCAATCCTACAAGGCCATCATCATGAATTTCCTCCACCACTGATGATGAAGCGCCAAGCAAATCGATTGGTGCCGAGTCTTCACCATTTAATGCTGCTTCTATTTGATCAATTGCCTCTCGAAAGTTCGAACGTTTTAGATTTTTGTCTGTTGCGAATTTCTCCTTACAATCAGCATATTGAAAAAGATCTTCTACTTTGATGTTTGCCGTCTCGCCAGTTCCATAAAAGTACACACTGTACTTCTTATTGTTGTACTTGGTTATCTTTGCTGGCCACGCCGGGTATCCCTTAACCTTGGCGAATACCAAATCACCAATGCTGAATTGTTTCTTTTCCTTGCCCATTTCGATTTTACTTTTATTTAATTAAGTAGAAACTTTTCTAAACGAAAATATATTTATTCCACGCTTTTGTTTAGTGCGCTTTTCCTTGTCAACCTTTCGATTTTCTCCACTTTTTGTGCGGCAATACAAACTGGTGTCGATATCAAGTTCTAAAATTAAATTTATCGATACAGGTCACAAAGTTATCGTTACCCACCCGACATTTTTTAGCATTTTAAATAAATTTTAAGGCTGCAAAGGTTTTTTTATTATTAGGGCCACTTGCATAAAAGCCTATTAAGCCTAATCGGTGTCTGTGGAAAGTTATGGTCAAAAAACCGAAAATTGACCCGGGTTCGGTACCAAAATTGGGGCGGGTTCTCTTCAGAGAAGCAAAATATTATAAAAGCGCTTCCGGATTCGTGATCCTGAGGCCAAACCCCGTATTCTGAGCTATCTTCCATAATTCTAGCTAATTTATTAGGAGTTGACCCCTAAAGAAAACAAATACCAAATTTTGGGGTTTGAAGCCTTCTTTGTGCTAAGATATGTATTTGATAGTAAATCTATCTAAAAACATCGTATATACATGTTTCCAAAAAAACGTTTATTTTCATTTTCTGTCTAATTTCTCATTTCGAAGATGCTTACCTCAAAATTTTTCTGTAAAATAAATAAAAAAAACTTAAAACTAGTTTTTTATTTTTGTCTTTTTTTTCTTTGATATAAAGTATAAACTGAAAGATTCGCTTAAAAGTTGCCCTCGAAACTGGAGTGAAAAAGTTGTACAACACAGCAACACTTTTGTGCAAACAAGAACCCTGTTTCATTGATATTCGCTGCTGCACACAACCCGATCGCAACGAAAACAACAATAGCAACCCAGATTTTTGACATGGATGTGTGTTTTGACATTTGTGATTTGACGTGGAAGTGTGTTTTGACATTTCTGTCAAACCTACAGTTCACACTTGTATTGATACACTATGATATGCATTGAAGATAGTAATACGTAAAAAACAAAAAAACGACACAACTTCTTAAGCGGGCTACCCACCTGCCAAGAAATGCCTCAAGAAAAAAACGAGCATCTATTTCTTATGCCTGGTCAAGAAATTTTGAAGTTTACAGAATTTTCCCATTTATTGCAATTTACTATTATAAAAATGTATAAAACATGTGTAGCGAAGTATGTACTCACCTTTTTCGCGAATCTGCACGTTTACCTCAAGAAATATATACGAGCATATTTATTTCTTGAGGTAAACCAGCGTTGCCAACCATCGAAAATTGTAGGATTTTTTCTTATGAGCTGAGTATTGGCTCAAGAAAATTTAACGCATGAAAACATTTCTTGACCATTTCCTGAGCGTTTTTTTATACAGAGTTTGACATTTCTTGGCCGGTGAGTAGCCCGCTTTAAGCGGGCTACCCACCTGCCAAGAAATGCCTCAAGAAAAAAACGGGCATATACTTCTTGTGCCTGGTCAAGAAATTTTGACGTTTACCAAAATATCCATTTTTTTGCAAATTACTCTTCTAAAAATGTATAAAACATGTATCGCGCAATATGTACTCACCTTTGCTGTGGATCTGCACGTTTACTTCAAGAAATATATACGAGCATATTTATTTCTTGAGGTAAACCGGCGTTGCCAACCATCGAAAATTGTAGCATTTTTTCTTATGAGCTGAGTATTGGCTCAAGAAAATTTGACGTGTGAAAACAGTTCTTGACCATTTCTTGAGCGTTTTTTTATATGGAGTTTGACATTTCTTGGCAGGTGAGTAGCCCGCTTTAGTACGAAATCCAAAAAAGAACCCAATTTGAACACTGCGTTGATTCATGCAACATTATTGCTCGCCCGCGACATCTGTTACTGAAAAATTTGGTTTATAAAAATCAATTAAACACAGCTACGCCAAACACCAATTCAACACAGTGTGAACCAGACTTCTCTGTGGATCATAACTGGGTTCCAATTAAACAGCAACCCAGATATTTTTCTGGGTCGCTTTCAGACCCGCTGGTCTAAGCGGTGATTTTTGTTCATACTCCATTTTTATTATGACTACGGGCCCATGTCCACTACGGACAATTCCTTTTTGGTGTTACGAGGCAAGACAACTTATCAGTTTCAAATATTTGTAATCCGGGTGGTTTGAATGTCGTTTGTATGGCGCATAAACATAGTCAACTTAAAGTATGCGTTAAATAAAATTAGAGCATACTCTAAAGAAAGGTATACTTCATCTTATTCATAGTCGAGTTAAAGTCGACTTTTTCAGTTAGAGCCATTGCTAAAGTTAGAGCGGCGAATAGCTGTCACTAAAGCCGCTGCTAAATATACTGAGGTTGAAAAAATCGCTCATATGTAGCGTTTTGTTCTTTAGATTTTGCTAAAATTTGGTATAAATAATAAATAATAATCTTACTTAAAAAAAAAAAAAATACTTTTATTTTTCATACTATGCCATTTTTTTTTAAATATCAACAACTGCTACAAACAAATAGAAAAAAAACGACTCCTCCAAATATTTTTTTTTCTCATGCAGTACGCGCTTATTCATCCTAAACATAAACTCCTAGCAGTCCTATTTGGCTCAAACAAGAGCCACAGATGCCTATAAAAGTGGTATATGAGGAAGAGTCATTTATGACTCAAAAAAAATTCATTTATGACTCATAAAAGAGTCAGTTATGACTCATAAAAGAGTCATTTATGACTCATTAGAGAGCCATTTATACTCATGAAAGAGTCATTTATGATTCATTGAAGAGTCATTTATGATTCATTGAAGAGTCATTTATGGCTTCTGGAAGAGTCACTTATAGCTTTTGGTAGAGTCATTTACTATTCATGGAAGAGTCATTCATTACTCAAAGAAAAGTCATTTATGACTCATGGAAGTCATTTATGGCTCACTTGTATTATTTAATTTAATTTATTTTTGCAATATTTTATTTCATCTCATTTCATTTTATTTTTTATTATTTTTTTATTCTACCTTATTTTATCCTATTTAACATGCATATTCGCAATTTTAAACTTACTATGATATACTTAAAAAAGAAGTGCACTTCAATTTTTTATTATTACTCTTACTAAAGTGTATACTAACTCAGGACTATGATTATGCGCCTATATGTTTGATAACCATTCAATTTAGTTTGATAGTTCATATATCGCACAGCTAGATCTAAAGGAAATTAACTTAAAAATCTGAAATTTTGAAGGTATGAATATAACCTCGCTTTCCAATTCCATACTCACGGATTTGTATACTCGAGTAACTAATAGCTTCCTTCTTAATCCGAAAATAGATGATGAAAATTTAAAACGCCATTGACAATAGGTGAGCAAGCCAGTTTTTAGAGCTTTTTTTAGTTTATCGCTGTTTAGATCAATTTATTCATGGAATGTGAAAATAAATATGGTCAATATTTTTTAGATATGGAACCCACAAAAAGGGAGCTAAATTGTTAGATACAACTACTAGAAAACAAAAATTACGAAGGATCCGCTAATTACTTGATTGGACGGCAGGCGTCGGTTAACTTTAGAAACGCAACATCAAAACCTAGACGTATTAGACAGGGGGTGCCACAGGGTGGTGTTCTATCCCCGACACTGTTTAATTTCTATCTATCGAAGATGCCCCCACCACCAGAGGGCGTCTCCGTCGTTTCATATGCCGACGACTGTACAATAATGGCGACGGGGAAGGGCCCCTATACTGATGAACTCTGTACGAGAATCAATGGTTACCTCTGCGACCTTTCCAGGTTTTTCACTGAGCGAGATCTGACAATATCTCCGACAAAATCAACGGCGACGCTTTTTACGACATGGACGCACCAGGTGAGAAATGAATTAGACATTTTCGTTGATGGCGCTAAGCTACCAACTGTCAGCCACCCAAAGTTATTAGGGATGACACTGGATAATACTTTCTCATTTGCTGGTCATGTGTCTGCAATGGTCTCAAAGGTACGTGGTCGCAACAAGATCCTCAAGTCACTTGCCGGCAGTACTTGGGGAAAAGACAAAGAAACGTTGCTGACTACATATAAGGCCATTGGCCGACCAGTCTTTGACTATGCTGCACCCATATGGTCGCCTAATGTACATAACACCAACTGGACGAAGTTAAAAGTCTGCCAAAATACTGCCATCAGAACTGCTACGGGATGTCTCCTCATGTCTTCCGATTCTCACCTCCATCAGGAGGCAAAACTGCTCAATGTAAAAGAGTATCTAAGCTGGAGTTAAATGGTGGGCGGCGAGCAGTTTATTATTATTGTTGTTGCTAAATTATATGGTTGAGGGAGTTGGCCGGGGTTGCCGGTTCGAATCCCACCTCAACCAAAGTCTTTTTAATTTAATTTATTATTTTTATATTCCATCAAGTCTCATGGACTGTGTTTGGTTCTTTTTAATTATTGGTATGTACCATCAAGTCTAGTGGACTGTGTTTTGGTATTGACACTCTGTATGTATTAATTGGGGCGAGCACTTTGGCTCTGAGAATGCATCGTTGGCTATTCTCACTTCCTTAGAAAACCCCTCAAAATTGTTGGTGGTGAGCACTTGGGCTCTGAGGCATTGGCGGCTATTGGCTTACCCCATTTTGCTTATGAAAAACCACTTGTGTTTTGTTACACCTTATATTTATTATTTGGTGGTGAGCACTTGGGCTCTGAGGCATTGGCGGCTATTGGCTTACCCCATTTTGCTTGTGAAAAACCACATTTTGTGACTGCGACTATAAGCTATGCATTCCGAATATTCCATAGATTATCTGCGAATTACAATAATATGTAATGCAGATGAAATAAACGAAACCATGTTATGTCGCTTAAACAAAGAGCATGCGGAAATGCTGAGCAGGCAATTCCTTCTGAACTGCCACAAGCCAGCACATCCAAACCGTCATCTTTTGGACATAGATCCGCCCCCGAGAGACATAAGGATACATCTCCGTAAGCATTATGATGAGATCCGGTATCATATTACCTTGCCGTTTGATCTGCAGAATCATAAGCGGGCTCTAACCGACATCCACACCGAGTCGGTAGACACTTTTGTCGGATCTCTACCTGTGAATCCCGTTCTGAACAGTCCTCCACCGGATATTGCTGAAGAAGAACGCACCTTACCAAGGGAGACAAGAGTGACCTTGGCACAGCTTAGGTCTGGATATAGTGTAAGGTTAAACTCCTACTTATCCAGACTTAATGATACAATCTTAAATACATGCCCTGCATGTGGTAGGACCCCCCATGATACTCTACATCTCTTCAATTGTTCATCTGAACCTACTCTTCTAACCCCTCTGTCCCTCTGGACAAACCCTGTTGAAACTGCACGTTTCCTTGGACTCCCCTTAGAAGAGCTTGATGAAGATCTTCGGAATGATCATACACTCTAGACAGGGCAATGCATTGTTACCAACAACAACAACAACAACAACATGGGGACTTTTGAAATTTTCTTTCTGACGGCGAATATGAGCTCTCTTCCAAAATATGGCTCTGTGGAAAATAATGTTTTTAAGGCCCTATCAAGCGTATTGTGCGATGGACTGAAATCAACCGTAGACAATCTACTACTGATGGTGAAATCTACCGTCGAGCAGATTTTCGTTATACGTCAAATTTTGAAAAAAAAAAAAACCGTGAACAAAAGTCGTGAAGTGGGCGTCGCCTGACTACACTTCGCTAAAACAAGATCATGAAAATCGCAACTACAGTTGGATATTTGATTGTTCTGTTCCTTCCGCAAGGAAGGCTAGAGACTGGCCTAATGAATATATGTACGTATCAATCTCGGTTAGGGAAGGTGATGGCAGAAGCTAGATAGCCGTGTAACTCTTAGTGACCTTGTGGATCGGGTACAAATGACATCAAACGCTTTACTTTTTTTAAAGAAATTATTATTCTAGACAAAATTTCTGGTTCATTAATAATTATTATAATCATTCATCGCCGACAGCTCAGCCATAATCACCAAAAGGACTTCAGCGAGGCAATTCTCCATTTTCCATTTTTGAAAGGGAGTCAACAGCCTGGCAATATTTGCATCAGCTGTCCAAATTTCAAAAATTGGAGTAGGGTAAAATATTAATTTCGTCGCGTAAGCCGTTTGGGTGGTTATGGCCCGTTAAGTTCATTGATTTCAAAATAGCATGCACCTCGATTATAATTATTTTTTGTTATTTTAGTAACTGCGCCCAAAAAGAGTATAATATTTGGGTTTACTAGTACAACTTGGATGAATGCATTTATCGTTTGCAGCTATGGCCGCAGGTTGCTCGAACGGTATACAAAGTGATTTGGCGCCCATGGCAGGTGCACCGGGCTCTGCATCCTCCTCTCTGAAAGTCAGCAAATTACCAAATCAATGATTAAAATAATTGTAGAAAAACATTTCACAAACCTTGCACTATCGCCCTTTATTTTATCTTCGCAAGTTATTTCTCCGCAAAACGGTGAAAGCAGTAAATTTTTAGTGTCCAAAAATTTGCAGAAATCTGTCCAATTCTTAGTTATTTTCGTATGGTCAACCAAATCTTTTTTCGCCTTAGCTAGCATACTGTCATGTATAGTTTCCAACAATTGGCCAATTTTCGACTCTACATCTTCTAAAGCTAAAATAAGCTTCTCGCCTGTGTCTCGCCGCACGGCCACAATTTGGTTTGCTTTCATATCTTTAGGACCAAGTTCTATACGTAGCGGTACACCTTTCAATTCCCAATGATTAAATTTCCAACCTGGTGAATAATTATCACGATAATCTCCTTCACAGCGTATACCTTTGACGTTTAATTGCGTTTCGAGCTTTTTGCATGCATTCAACAATTGTTCACGTTCATCGGCTTTGGTATTTACTGTGATGCCGCAAGGCACTATAATTGTCTGAATACATGCAACATGTGGTGGCAATACTAATCCTTGATTGTCTGCATGCACCATAATCATTACACCAATAGTGCGGGTAGTTATACCCCATGAATTTTGGAATACATACTTCTTTTGTTGTGTATCTGGATCTTCATAGACGATTTCGAACATTTTTGAGAAGTTCTGACCCAAGTGATGGCTGGTAGCGCCTTGAATGGCACGTCCTGATGCCGAAACAAAAGCCTCAACTGTAGTAGTATAATCAGCGCCGGCAAATTTCTCTTTCTCCGTTTTACGACCCTTTACCACAGGTATGGCCAGAAGATTAGTGTATATATGCGCATACCGATCAAGAATTTCCAAAACTTCTCTATCAGCCTCTTCTTTTGTTGCAAATGCTGTATGACCTTCTTGCCAAAGAAATTCGCGAGTTCGTAAAAATGGTTGTGGATGCTTAAACTCCCAACGCTAAGAGTAACGAATGTGTTTAAATTTAGGACACAATTAGATATGTAGTAATACTTTAATTTGAAAACTTACGACAACATTACTCCACTGATTCAATCGGATGGGCAAATCGCGATATGATTGAATCCATTTTGCATATGCTGGATACATAACGGTTTCAGAGGTAGGTCGAACAGCAATTGGCTCTGCCAAATCTGATTCACCAGATTTTGTTACCCATGCCACTTCTGGAGCAAAATCCGCTATATGCGTCTTCTCGCGTTCAAGTGCTGCACGCGAAACAAATATTGGGAAGTAGCATTCTTTTACCCCCATTTGTGTTATTTCATTATCGAACCACGCTTTAATCACTTTCCATACAGCAAAAGACCACGGACGTAAAATATAACAGCCAGACACATCGTAATACTCTATTAGCTCTCCTTTGGTGATGACCTAAGTATAAATATGACAGTATGTTATATATGTAACAAGAACTAAATGCGCGCCTCAATTAACGTGGTAACCGGCATTTTTCTTTTTTTTCAAAATGCGTTTTTTGTGGATTCTTATTCTGACAGTTTTCCATATTTCTAAAAAAGAAATATAGCCATTTTGAGTATTTTTGGGCTCCAAGCCAAAGAGAGAGCTATTTTGAGCTAGATCTGGTTCTAGGTACCACTAAACAAATTTTGAAATCCAATTATTGGCTATTGAGGACGTAGCAAATTAGTTTTTTTCACATATCAGTTCCAGTAAGGCCCTAGTTTAATAAAATTATAATATATATTACTTCTACCAAACATTTTATATTTTGTCGTTTGCCACGTTATTTGAGGCGCGCATTCAACTTAAGGATACCCTGTTACGTATACATATCTATATCATATATACCACACAGAAAAATACATACCTGAGAGTACCATTCGGATAAGTTATCCTCTTTGCTGGCCTCCAGACCAAGGCGAGTCTGTTTCTTTGGACCAACCGCCGACGCACCAGCATCTTCTCTAGCTACCGGGGTTTCCTTTTTGGGGACAGAACTTTTTTTTTCACCTGTTTTCTTTGAGGAACTGCGCCCCCCAAGGGTTGGGAAATCAGTGGCAGTAACTTCTTTGTATTTAGCTTTGAGCGCCAATAGCTTTTTTAACTCAGAATCAATTTCATCCTTTGATAAATTATTTGACTTTGCAATGCGTACCTTTTCACCTTGCTCGTTGATTTCCTTTGTTAGCAACTCTTTTTCCGGCGAAACAGACATTGTTGCAGGTATTGGGGCGCTTTTAGAGGGAGATGCTGTTACAGGTGCACCAAGAACGTTGGGTGTCCAATCAGTGCCGGTTTTGTTTTTGTAATCGGCCTTAAGAGCTAATAGAGCCTGAACTTCTATGTCGATGGTTGACTTGGGAGCTTTTTCTGATTTAAATTTCCTAATTTTGTCACCCTGGACTTGTATTCGCTCTAAAAGTGAATCAATGCTTGGCCCGTCATCGCTGGTTAAGTCAATTTTAATGGGTTGAGTTATGGATGGAACTGAAATTGCTGCACCCGGTTTCCAATCTTGTCCTGTAAGGCTCTTATAATCAGTTTTAAGTGCTAGCAAAAGTTTAACTTCAATATCTATTACTCCTTTATCAGTTTTATTGCTCTTTAATTGACGCACTTTATCACCTTGTGCTGCAATTTTTGTAAGCAAAGCAGCGACTGCGTCAGATGATGGCGGATCTGGTGACTTTTCTTTCTTAACAACAACGGGTGCTACAACACCTGGCTTCCAATCACAACCTGAAAGTTGTTTATATTCATTTTTGAGAGCAATCAATTCCTTTACTTCTGTTTCAACAATACTTTTATCAGCTTTCTGCAATTTAAGCTGACGCACTTTGTCGCCTTGAACATTAATTTTGCTTAGCACTTGTTCAATAGATGCGTTAGGTGATTGTTGCACGGAAAAGGAAGAAATAGAACTTTGACTTTGCGCAGTAACAGGTTTCCAATCTTGTCCTGTTAAAGCTTTAAAGCGTGTCTTTAGCTCCAAAAGCGACTTAACCTGAGGCTCTATCTCGGCCTTTGATGCCTTCTTTGCTTTAAGGTCACGTATTAGATCGCCTTGCTTGATAATTTGTTCGTTTAGAGATTTTGCATCAGTGGTATCCGCACAAAGACTAGTATTTGCAGGAAGCGCTTGATTCGGCTTCCAATCATTGCCTGTAGCTGTTTTATAATCTGCTTTTAATGCAAGCAATTTCTTTACTTCAAGATCGATTGTATCTTTATTAGCTTTTTTAGCTTTAAGATCTCGTATATTATTTCCTTGATCAGTGATTTGTTTATCCAAAAGCGATGCGTTGCTTACTTGAGGAGTTGATTTTACAAAATTCTGTAAATAAAATTCAAGATAAAAAAAGGGAACTTGCGGTTTGATAGAAAGATCTTGTCATCCAACTTGCGAAAGAAAATGTGCCTTGCAAAAAATAAGCCCTGTAACTTAACCCTTGTTTAGGGAAAAATATTATACGTGTATAATACTCACTGTTGAAGCCAAACTGCCTTCAATATTGAGGAACCCTAGTAGGTTTGTCACATCAGCTCAAGCTGCAAAGCTAAGCCGCTGTGGGCAAAATACCGGTATGCCGCTCTTCGAAATTGACTTACGACTCGAGGCGGTCTGTGGTGGAAAGTCAGTCTTTGTTCGACATCTACAATCATCACAGGCTACCCCCGTTCGTGCGCTCGCAGATTTCAATTACAACACCAATTTCGATCTCATCAATCCAAAGGGTAAACTATTCGCAGTTTTCTCCTTTGGATTATTTAATCTTATATATATATATACCCATTTTAGCCGATTTCCGGCTAGATCTAGCCGATTTCAAAATGATTTAGCCGAAAAAAAACAGATTTAGCCGGAGCCGATTTCTCTTGGCTTGGCCTTCTTGCTCCTCAAGTGGGTTGGTGAACTTAACTTTTTTAATTTGTATATATGGGTGTTTCCAGCGTTACGGACGTTCCATGCTGTCACACTATTTTAAGTATAAAACCTATAAGCTTTGGATCAGAATAGTTTTTTTGTCATATGTAGCCTTTATACTTATCCCCACATAGCATTTTTGAAATTTTCAATCATATTCGATTCTTTTTAGAGTCTCTTGGATGATAAAATGAAGCATATATGCGCTCAGTTTCTGATCATAAAAGACGCTCAAGAATTGGTCAAGAAATGTTTTCCCACGTCAAATTTTCTTGAGCCAATACTCAGCTCATAAGAAAAAATACTACAATTTACGATGGTTGGCAACGCCAGTTTACCTCAAGAAACAAATATGCTCGTATATATTTCTTGAGGTAAACCGCCGTTGCCAACCATCGAAAATTGAAGTATTTTCTTATGAGGTGAGTATTGGCTCAAGAAAACTTGACGTGTGAAACGTTTCTTGACCATTTCTTGAGCATTTTTTTATATGGAGTTTGACTTTTCTTGGAAGGTGGGTAGCCCGCTTTAGTTGTGTGGTTAGATATTTAGGAGTAGTTTTGGAGTCATATTTTGATCAATGCAAACATTTTCGAGTCATTAAATGAGCGTTTTTCGGACGTATCTCTAAGCACATACTAGCCTTTCCGAATAATTTTTTAGTTACATTTAGAATGATATTTAGCTGCTCTTCGACCCGCAATAATAATTTTCTTGTTCTATACATATAAAAATGAAAAGTACAGTCTGTTGTTGTTGTTGTTGTTAACAGCAAAACACTCCCCGAAGGTTTTGGGGAGTGATGCCGAAGTTGACAGTCCTTGGCCGGATATGACCCCGGTACGCTGCGGTACTCCCTTGCGGACCTACATCGACCCCGGTTACGGGTTAGTAATTTCGGTCTTAAATGGAATCACGGTTTATCATAATTTGATTATTTGTGACAAAATTGCAGAGTGGGCTCGAGTGTTATAGACTCTGCCAACGTAAGCATATTTGTATGTACCTATTTTTGGTTTCATAAACAACAGTAACTTTTAAGCAAAGCATGAAAGTCAGTGTATGATGTCTGTGCATACAAGAAACTATTCCAGAGTAATACTAACAATTTGATGTGAATGGTTATTTTATTCGTAAAAAGGTGTATTTGAAATGAAACTAAACCGAAGTAGGTGAGCGCTTGTATGTGACTGACCTGCCTAATTTTTACAAGCAAAGGAGGGGAATGGTGATATCTGTAAAAAGTTGTTGATCTGGCTTTGCATTCAGATACATACATATCTATGTATACATACATAACGTGCGGGAACGCCCAGAAAAAAATTAAGGCATTATATGATGCTTATTTCATATGATCTATTGACAGAACACGTAGTGTTACGAGATAATTATTTTAATAGTTGTTTATACTTACATTTTTGTTGACGTCTTGGGTTGCGTTATTTATTTTTAGGCCCGACGAAGGCATATCTTTAGTGTGTCCATCAGGTATGGAAAATAGAATAATGGGCGTTGTGACATTTGAAAATGGGCTGGGAGGGGCGTAAGCGACATCAACCTTAAAGAAACCTCTTCGTTGCAATTGTATAATGTCCCCTTTTTTGCATATTTTAAGTTCTGGATCTCCAAACATTTTTACTTCATCCTTTTATTTGAAATATCAATAAAATTAAAAATACAAATTAACTTGATTACCTGAAATCTTATATTTACCCGAGTTTTGTGACCGATGTATTGTTTGAAGTCTTCATCTTTACCCAAAACTGCTTTGCTAATAATATTATCAAAATATACACAAAACGTGGGAGGATATGCCGAGGGATCATCTTCAACAGCCAACCAGGTAAGCTTTAAAGTTTTCTTAAAGTCCTTGTTATCTAAGTTTAGAGCGGCATCAATAACAGTTATTCTGCCACTGTTACTGTTATCTTTATGAATTTTTTTTATTAACAAATTTCCCCAATTAATGAAAGTAGCATTTTCACCCTCCTTCAAAGCGACGGCATCGTCATAATCAATGTACACACGAGGGCCTAGTGATACAAGTTTCTTACCAAGGCTTTCATTTTTCGGGTGCACCGAAACCTCAATCTTTTCTTCTTTAGCCCCATCAACACGCACAACTACTCTATTATCATAATTAAGCGCGGTATACCGAGGGGCAATCGGATCAATAACTTTTTTGTTAAATGCCCATATTTTGTCCCAATTCATAAAAACAACTGATTTACTAGATCCTTGGGCAATGATAAATTCTCGTAAACCCTCAACAGTCATTCCGCGGCGAATAATACCACGTACGGTTGGGAAACGGGGATCATCCCTAGAAATATAATAATTATTAACACTATACAACATTTTAGGTGAGTGTAAATTCGTTTCCCTACCATCCATCGACTAATCCGGAATCAACGAACCAAGTCAGTTTTCGTTTAGATAATACAGTGTTTGTCATATTTAGACGGCTATATTCCCAGATGTATGGTTTTCGCAGTTTTAGGGCATCAATAAACCAATAAAATTGATCATCGCGGTCGTGATATTCCATGGTGCGTAATGTATGCGTAACACCTTCAATTGAATCGACAATTGGACAAGCAAAATCATATGTTGGGTAGACTCTGAAAAACAAAATAGTTTTGGGTATCGTCTCTTTTAATCGAACTTGCAATAAAAAATTTAGAACTTTGTGTTTATTGCAAGTTCGATAAAAAAAATACGATGCAATCACTCACTTGTATTTTGTGCCGGTACGTGGGTGAGGTTCATTTTTGCAACGGTATATAGTGGGATCACGCATACAGCCATTTGGTGAAGACATATCAATTTTAGCACGAACACAGCATTTCTGCCCTTTCTCCGTTCCGTTTACCATTTCTTTCCATAACGCCAAATTCTTTTCAACGTCTATAACATATGTACATTTTTAAACGTTTAATTAACTTGTAACCATACAATTAAAGCTTAATGCCATCCGAAAACATGTCAGTACATATTAAACTAATATTTACAAGTTTGTATGTTTCAGTGGCGGCCCTAGTGCCATGAAAATATGGATTAGATGGTACTTAGGTACTTATTATGTACTTAAATACTTACTAGACATGTTTTCGGAAGTTTTATACATTGAAAAGAAACTTAAGCAGCAATATACATAAAGTATTACATATATGCATACTTGTAACACTATAGATGTTGGGACGCCTCCCAACTAATCAAGGAAGTCAACAAATCAAACTTATAATTTCGGGGAACTAGATACCTTTCTCAGGTATAAGATGCATTTCAACATACCATTTAAACGGTTGGTCGATTCAATACGCTGTTCACGCTCAAGCTTCATTTGTTCTGCGGGGGTATCATCGACATATGCTTTGCCTTCTTTAATCATTTGTTCGCAATATTGTAACATTAGCTCAAAATAGCTGGAAGTGTGCGTAAACAAATCCGGTTTGATTTTCAACATTTCGACATCACCCAGAATAACTTCCTCGAATTCCACAGTCTCTTTAGCAGGATTTGTATCGTCGAAACGCATTATCAGTTTGCCATTGAAATTTAAGGCATAGTATTGATTCAATAATGCAGCCTTAGCATGTCCAATATGTAAATATCCAGAAGCTTCTGGCGGAAAACGTACTACCACTTTTCCCATTTCTGCACCAGGTAAATCAACAAATTTACCCTCCTGCTTGCGCTCATTCGCTTTTCCAGCTTCTTGCAAAGATGATCTATCACTTTCATCCAGTTTGACACCAATGTTTCTTTTGGTCTGTTTAACTGCAACTAGGGCTTCTTCTGGCAAAGACTCTAAAACGTTTTGAATAATTGGCTGTGCATTTATAAGATCGTACCAACGTTGTACATGCTGTGGTATTCCTTTTGTCGAAAGGTATTCATAGCGCGCATGCATTTCATTAAAGAGTGCCAGATCGGCAATTGTTAATTTGTTGGCTACAAGATAAGTGATTGGTGCAATGGATTTGTCAAGAAAGGACAACACCAAAGATATATCTTCCTCGCATGTTAATGAAAACGACAACCAGTGATCGATTTGGGTACGCTCGATGGCAGTTTCTCCGTATAACTGGTAACTGGGTGCAACACGTGCAAGTGCCCGTAGCACATCGTTGTTAGAATGACACAGTAGTCGTACGTTATTTGGCAATTGTAGAGCAGTTTCATTGCCCCACACGATCTCAACATCCATGGTTTCCTTGATAAGATGAGCTGTCGCTAAACCACCTGGAATTATAAAATAGATCAGTGTTAGGATTTCATCAATTGACCCATTCTTTTCATAATGCCATATACGGGTTGTAAGTGACAGCAGAGCCGTATAACCTACATATCTAAATTCTGACTGTGAAATTTTATACAAACTTACTTATTGGCGGATTATTAATATTTGCTGTTAATTTGACCGTCATTTTAATTGGTTTCGATTTTACTGCTCCTTTAAAACTAGAAATACCTAAATTACAATCTTGTCACTTCAATTGCCACACTACCAGAGATTAGAGCTGCAAAACTATCGATGGTGTTTTCGATAGTATCGATGTTTTTTTTTTTGTTATTAATACCCAGTGGGAAAGTATCCATGCATGAAAAGATGTATGAATTTTGTTATAAAGCGGGCTACTCACTTGCCAAGAAATGTCAAACTCCATATAAAAAAACCCTCAAGAAATGGTCAAGAACTGTTTTCACACGTCAAAATTTCTTGAGCCAATACTCGGCTCACAAGAAAAAATACTACAATTTTTGATGGTTGGCAACGCCGGTTTACCTCAAGAAATAAATATGCTCGTATATATTTCTTGAGGTAAACGTGCAGATTCACGGCAAATATGAGTATATACTTCGCTACACATGTTTTATACATTTTTATGATAGCAATTTGCAATAAAATGGAAAATTCCGTAAACGTCAAAATTTCTTGACCAGGCATAAGAAATATATGCTAGTTTTTTTCTTGAGGCATTTCTTGGCAGGTGGGTAGCGCGCTTAAGAAAAGATCACACCAAAAGCAAGGAAGGGAGTAATGTGTCGCTCAATTTTTGATTTGTAGTTTAAAAAAAATGTTTTTCGTGCATGAAAAGATGTACGAATTTTGTTAGAAGAAAAGATCATACCAAAAGCAAGGAAGGGAGTAATGTGTCGCTCAATCTTTATTTGTAGTTTAAAAACTTCAACAAAAAAAAATACACAACTTTCAAACATAAAAAAAATTTAAATTCATTTTGAAACTGCTTGTCGTTACTTACATATTCATAGCTTTTTCTGCTGCTGTGAGGCTTTTCAGAAGAGAGTCGACTGGACTGTTTGCTCCAGATGCCGGTGCCTTTTTGGTTTTGGTTTTTCTCTTTTTATTATATTTTTTTTGGGATCTTGGTCGTAGCCCATGACGAGCTCGTGATTCAAACGTTTAAAATAGGATCTTAACTCTTCTTCCGCTGTAGAGCCTCACTGTGCCTTAATGTCCTTGTTACTCCACAAGGAAATTTATAAAATGTTATGAAAAATTAAATATGTCCCTTGTAAAGCATCTTTTCATTCAAGAAAGGCAATGCAATTCATGCATGTTTTCATGTATAGTCTATAGGAGCTATACATTACTTTATGCATTGCTGTACATTACCTTTTCCCACTGGGTAGCTTTGTTTCTTGAAATTTCCAGCAAAGAACTGTTAGCAGAAGAGAGTCTTGTAAAAAGCTGTCAAAATCTCATTTCTGCTAATTTTTCGTCGAACAGGGTTCAGCAGAAACTTGCAGACAAAACAGCGGTTACGTTTCTGATTGGCTAACAATTTGAATTTACATTTTTTGTTGTTGTTTTGCTATGTCACCGATCAGCTGTTCCTGCTTGCTGGTTTCTGCTGGACGAAAAATCTCCAGCAATAACTTGCAGCGAATTGGCGCTCTCTCTCTCAATTAAATGTGAAAAAGCTGCTGAATTCGCTGCTAATTTTTTCAAAGAACACTTTTTTAGGAATAATTATTCATAATTAGCAAAAAATAAACAAAGCTAATGCAGAATAGCTCCAACACCCAAATTAAAAAAAAATGGTGAGGATTGATAGATATCATTGAGGTGAGTATAAATATATAAAATTTTTTTTGGGGCAAACAAAAACAACAAGAGTTATAATAGCTGGTTTTCATTAAGTCAAATGGTGTCAAATTCCATCGTATTTATCGAGATTTGGTTGCTTATTTCGATAAAGTCGATAAAACTTGTCAAAATTTTACCAAGTGAAAACCAGCCTTAAGGGTTAAACAGGGTTACACCCTGGGTCAATGCACACGGTTTGCGTAATTCAATTACCTACCCAATGGAAAACATTTTTAAAATCGGTTCATTTTTTGAAATCAAAATTTCTCAAAAATTAATTTACCGATTTTAAAATTTTTTTCCATTGGGTAGGTAATTGAATTACGCAAACCGTGTGCAAAACCGTGTCAGTGCAAAATTTAAAGTAATTTTTAAAATAAGTTGGCATAGCCCAGGGTTATTTATCGTAAGCGCGGCCGAATTGGAGATATTTTAAAGAAAATTGGATTATTTTAGGAAATTCTTTGCAGCTACATATTTAAAAGGTATTGAAATTACCTATACGGCGACGTTAAAATTTTTTTTTTTGAAATATGACCCTAAATAACTTTTGCTGTTGTTGTTTGCCCCTTTATAAAAATACCTATCGATCCCAATATTTTTTTTTAGAGACTTGGAGCTATTCTGCATTTGTTTCATGTCGCAGGTTCCAAAGTATACAGAAGTATTTCAAAATTTAAATTGTTTTTGAAACGGCATTCAAAATTTAATTTTTACAATGGAGCTCTATGAAAAAATAAAAGTTTCAAATGCTGTTTTCCCAAAAATTTTAAAAAGTAAATATATATCTGTATACTTTGGAATCGGCGATGTGTATAATATTAAGTGACAGTGGGACGACATTTTGGACAACAGCACGGTGATTTTGGAATTCTGTTGTTTTCCTTTTTAACCTGTATCTTGTTGACTGTGCGTGCCTCATTTTTGTTTTCAATTAGGGCAGTATCTGTTTTAAGATTCAATAGACGCTTACACTCTGCTGTTAATTTGTCAAGTGTAATTGTTTCTTCGCTACTGTCTAGTTTTGCCAACAACTTGGTTCTAACCTCAAAATCGGTTGGAGACTTCAATCCCATGATAAAAATCAAACACTTGAATTGATCCAGTGTTAGCTATTAAGTTGAAATTTCTCGCATTCTTTATTTACCGTGCCAGCGTACGTTATGAAATCTGTCGCTGTGTCTTTGCTTAACTGTTGAAAATAGACTTTTGCGACCCAAAAAGTTTTGTAAGCTTCTTCACTGTTTCCTTGAAACTGTGGTCTCGTGGATGTTTTGGTAAAATGAAATTTACATACTTTGTATGTTCTGAGATGCTTAGCTTACGCAAGAGTAAGCGGACTTTGGCCGCATCGTCCAAATTTGCTGCGTCAACTTCAAACAAATCTTCGTATCTTGCATACCACAAATCAAAAGTGAGGTTATCCTCGGCGCTATACGTGAATTCTCGGATATTGGTTGCCAATGACTCTATAGAAATTCTTGTGAATTTTCAGAGTGCTTTGTGTTACCCGATTGCTGTTTGACCTGGAAGAGTTGCTCTACCAGCTCTCGCATTTCGGCGCTGTCTTTTTCCCGCTGCTGCTGCATTTGTTGGAAAAAGGCCTTCATTTCCGCATCCATGATTTCAGTTCTTTCTTTTCTTATGGGTCAGTTACATAAAGCTTTATTTTGGCTTTACCTCAAACTTTGACTTTGACAGAAAAGTTCAGTATACGTATTTAAACGAGGCATGGCAAATTGCAGACCTCAAAGTTGAAGCAAGGTTAAAATTTGGCAAACTCTCAAATTTTGCTTTAATTAAAGAATAAAAAGTTGGAGGAAATAATAATTCATTCATTTTTTCTATATTAAATTAATAAATTAACTAAAATACTACGCATGCAAAGAAAAAATAACGAAAACAAATGTATAAAAGAGAAGCGTCAAGGCGTTCATTGTAGCATACCTCTGAAGTTGGACGCAAAGTTTTGAGGTAGCAAATGTCAAGCGTGGTTAACAAAGCTTTATGTATTCGACCCTTCAAATTTAGCTTGCTTTGACAATCAGATGTTGATGACTTTGCTTCAATTAAAGAATAAAATAATAATTAATTCATTTTTTCTCTATTAAATTAATAAATTAACTAAAACACTACGAATGCAAAGAAAAACATAACGAAAACAAATGTATAAAAGAGAAGCGTCAATGCGTTCATTGTAGCATACCTCTGAAGTTGGACGCAAAGTTTTGAGGTAGCAAATGTCAGGCGAGGTTAACAAAGCTTTAAGCCGCAATTACATAAAACTTTATGAAACTTTGACAATTGCGCGCCTCAGCTTTGAGCATTTGCCAAAATCTTGCTACGCTTTACGTTCCACAAACTTTGTATGAAAGTGGAACCTGCAAAGTTTTATGTAATTGGGGCTTTATGTATTCGACCCTTTAGCGTTGATGATCTATTTTGATTACCTTAATCCTCGTCGCCATTAATATGTTTGTAGATTTCATTAAAACATCTTTATTAGTTAGAAAATATATTTGTACAAAGAAATAGAAAAAGAAAGATCTGTCTTCGGACACGTGCGCAGCACAAAGTAAAAAGAGAAAGCTCAAATAGATAGAAAAGGTGAGCAGGGTTGCATCTCGCTCCAACACTTTTTTTTGGCACATATACATGTAAATTATTATGGTTGCCAGACGTCCCCACTTTCGGGGATTTGCCCCCGATTTCGACGATTTGTCCCCGCTTATACTCTAAATGTCCCCGCTTTTACGATTTACCAGCACTCATGTAATGCTCAATTGATTGGGATCATAATGGATTGGAGCAGTTTGTTCTATTTGATATCAATTGTATTGTGTACATATTGTAAAAACCGTAACCGTTATTATGATCTGAAAAAGAACGAAACCGAAACAGTTTCAAAAGCCGGAACCGGTTCCAAACGGTTTTGAATTTTTTTATGCCTTTTTTATGGGAACATATTTTCTTTTAGCAAAGGGTAGTCTGGAAAGCTTTCATGGAAGATTGTCGAGCAATTTTACAAAAGACACGTTTTGACCTCAGTATCAAATTTCTAAAGAGGAAATTTAGCTACATATAGCTAAATGATGGCATCGAAAAAATTTTACGAGATCCGAGAAAAATATGTATAGTGACCCGTATTATATATTTTGACGATTTATTTCATTTAGTTTCCATTCTAATATTTTTCTATTAGAAAAGGTAGTATTTTTTTTTAAATTATATTGCAGAAATTTCATCCATACATAGCGTTAATAATATTTATTACAATGCACGGCAGCCGGCTGGGTATTGGACCAAACCAACTTTTTTAAGTTTTTCGAAGTTAGCCTCCAAAACTAAGTTACGGGCATTGTGTATCAATACCAAGTGTAAACTCTTCTGCATAGACGTCAAAATTCCAAAATGAGTTTAACACCTGTTTGAGATTGTGGTTAATAACAAGTGTGATATCATAGGCATAGGCATGAAAATTTCAAAGTGAGTTTAGTCACCTGTTTTTAATTTCCTTTTTTGTCTCACTTCTTTCCATCTTCCCATCTCTTTCTACCATTAGGTAAAAGATAGGAGGCCGCCATGTTGATGTGTGGAGGATGTTAAACAACGCCATTGCTTTTCTGTTATTCGGTGCTGGCGACATTTCAATATGTGCAGGATGTAAACAAACCGACATTTTAATGTGTGTTGTCAAAAGAAGAGTTCACACTTGTTATTGATACACAATGGTTACGGGCTTTCGAAGTTCGAAGTCGACCCTTCGAAAATTTGGTTTTCTAATTGTTTTGTTTAAGAAATTAAAAAATAAACTTTCAAATAAAAAGAAAGTACACCAATCAAGTAAGAGGAGCAAGAAGGCCACGCCCACATTTAACCTTTTTAAATTTTTTCCACAAAACAATTAGAAAACCAAATCTTGGAAGGGTCCAACTTTGAAAGCCCGTAACTAATTTTTGGAGGCTAACTTCGAAATTCAGGGAACGCCATTAAGTAAAAATACTTATCTCTTATGGCGGATTTCTCAACTAGCCGTCAACTTAACGCTCACTTTAAATTTTATCGGGCAGTTCATCCTCCTGTTAAATAAAGGGCAAATGAACTGGTTGTTAAACTGACAGTGAATTGACAGTGAACTTTGACGTTAACAGGCAGTCGAGAAATCCGCCCTTAATCTCTTAAAAAATTTTGATTTAGTCCAACATCCAGAAAAAAGTTGATTTTGTCGTACAGTGGTATTATATTGGAAAAATGTTATAAAAATTCAGACCTATTTTGCAGCTACATACTTAAGTTTTGTAAAACTTTTTGGCGCTCGTGATTTTATTTTGGAAACCGAATCCGGAACGAAACCGTAACCGAAACCGAAATAAATTTTGAAGAACGAAACCGGAACCGAAACCGAATCGTGTTACAAAACCGAAACCGGAACGTTATTTTAATCGGTGGCATTACTTGGTATTTTATAAATAAAATTAAAAAAAGTGAAACTGCAATTAAAGTGATACTTGTGAAACAATATAAACAGAACAAATGTATAAAAAACTTCGACTTTTTGTAAACATGCTCATAACCTGCAACCGTCAGTTAAATGCATTAGAAATGCGGCAGCATGAACGAATCTTTGAAATGTATGTCCGAAAATGGTAAACGCAGCATTTAAAACTGAGCATGAACACTGCATTACTTACGCTTGCCTTTCTTTTCTTTGAAAGCTTCTAGGGCCAAATAGAAGTTTCAAAAGCTGTCAGAAATATAGGATGAGACAAACAAGACAACAATAATACAAAAGCCTGGTTTTTATTAAGTCAAATTTTGACATCTTTTATCGACTTTATCGAAAAATGCAACCAGAAAAACGCCGAATTTGCAATTTTTCGCCAAATTTGCCAAATTTGGTGCGGTGTAAATGTACTATTAGCATTCGTTGAATCTTCGAATTCCACAACTTACAAATAGTCGATAATTTTTCACATTAATTCGGACATCAATCGAACATGGTGAGTGCAATGAAATTTTGGTAGACAATTCCGAATTTTTCTTGGTTCATATTTATTTCCTGATAAACATTTTTTAGATGCTTTTTATGTTGTTGTTCAGTCGCCAAGGAAAATTACGACTACAAAAATGGTATATGGCATATCCAGATAAAGTGAAGAAAAAGATTACGCGTGAGTTGGTGACCACTATACTGGCACGTAAACCCAAAATGTGCTCTTTCTTGGAGTGGAAAGATTGCAAAATTGTATATAAGAGGTAAGCATTGCACGAAACAAATGAGGGATTGAATAAATTACCTCGCCTGCCACAATCTACTTCTGTACATATTAGTCACTCAATAGCGACTTGTTACTGTCCCTGCAGCGAAAGCTACTAGTTGAAAACTACTTTACCACTAGTTGGTGCACCGGGTCAAACTTTTCAGTGTTTTGTCTTTTTTCCATATGAGCAACTGCAGAGATATTTGCAATCAAAGTTTCAAGTTTTAATGTGGTTGTTGTAAATTAGACTGTCTCTAAAAACGTGCAAAAAATGTCGCGCCGTGGCGGTAGCCACGGTTATGTCACACGTCCGCACTTGGGATGGCGTAGCCCAGGGTTATTTTTTATAAGCGCGGCCGAAGGCCGCCAACTCAAAAAGGTGTTCGCACATAAATACCATGGATTCCGCCCCAATTTTGGTATCGGACCCGGGTCATTTTTCGGTTTTTTGACCATAACTTTTCACTAAAACAAAAAATTAAAAAAGCGCTTCCGGATTCGTGATCCTGAGGCCAAAACGCGTCTTTTGAGTTATCTCCCATATTTTTAGCTAATTTATTAGGAGTTGTCCCCTAAAGGAAACTAATACCGTAATTTTTACGTGGTGATGTCCTACGAAATGTCAATTGTCAGATTTCGACCAGAACAAACCAGACATCTACTACTGTTGTTGTTGTTGTTGTTGTTGTTGTTGTTGTTGTTGTTGTTGTTGTTGTTGTTGTTGTAGCGAGGTGTAGCCCTGCCTAAATGTCAGACAGGGTCACCTCGAGTGTATTGCCTTGGCCGGGTCGATATAAGAAAACGGCCCGGGTCGTTTCGGCACGATGGGTACAGCACAAGTACTGGTACCGTTCTCGTAGAACCGGCAATACAAGAAATTAGCCGTGTAGGCTATGTAGGTCATTTAGCGTTACCCAGGGTGCACCAACTGGGAGGCGACCTACTTTTACACCCCTACTAGTCATGATATACTAGAATTATACTAGTTGTATAATACAGTCCCATACTAGTTCAACATGGACTAGTATGATTTCCATAAAATGAACTTCTTGGACTAGTATGGAATATACTAGTCCCATACTAGCCCAAACAGCATTGAACCTAGACTGGTATGATTTCAACCAGAATTTTCATGACACCCTTTATTTCATGGTATAAAAATTCATGCTTTATTTTATCATTTGCCTTTATTTTCATGTTTATTCTTAAGAAAGCAGCGACCATTTGTATTTACAATATCACGAAAAAGCATCTGTGAATTGAAGACATGCATGGATGAAGGGGGTATGTCGCATTCTGACCCAATTTCTGTTTTTGGCATTGGTGAATAGTTTTTATGCATATCTAGATTTCTGTCTTATCAAAACCTGGTTATCGTGAAAATTGTAGAAGATAATTCATAGATGAAGGAGATATGTACACAACTTTTCAATATGAATTGTGGAAGAAGGGGGTATGTTCCCGTTTTTCATATAAAGTACTAAAAATAAACTTATGCTTTTTATTTCGAATATGCAACGTCTTTTATGGCTTTGCATAATTTTTATGTACGTTTACATTAAGAGTTTTGAAAGAAACTCAAATGTTTAAGCCAAACTTTAAACTTTACTTTCTCGACATCAGATTTTGATACATTTTCCCGATTCATTTCCGTGCCGTAAATGGATTGTTAACGGATCCGGTTTCGGCACGTTTACACTATCGAGAAAGTACGCAAACAGTATCAAATACGGTTCGAGAATTTTTACGATAACCACAACGTTCCACGTTCAAAATTTACACATATTTTTTAAAATTTTTTTGTTTTATTTTAAGTATTATAGTCAAATATAGTTTATATAGTTTTAATCATAAAGATTAATACAAAAAGATAGAACTAACTAATTAATTTACATTGAGTAAATGTTTAAAACAATCGTTGGTTTGGATAAGTGTTCGGCACAGAGAGAGAGCTCAAGAGGTAGCGGCACCAATAGTTTGGATTACCTGCCCTGCGGGTTAGGGGTTTAGAATATGCCCGAGGTAGGCATACCGGTCGTAAGAGGCGACTAATATGCACATAGGTAATTGACGTGCTAACTCGATGGTTGATCTACGGATATGATGCCTCTCACCTCTCATTACCCATCTTCTCCTTCCTCATGGATGGAGGGATGCCATGACCTAGAAGGTTCCACTGGTCATACCAAATCGCTACCTCGACAGTCGGGCAGTACCGCAAGGGAGTACCGCAGCGTACCGGGGTCATATCCGGCCAAGGACTGTCAACTTCGGCATCACTCCCCAAAACCTTCGGGGAGTGTTTTGTTGTTAACAACAACAACAACAACAACATAGTTTGGATTACGGCTCGTGATGCATTGTCCCCCCTGGAGTTTCAGCTGCCAGATATAGTCATACAGAGGAGTCTTCCTTAAGTCCTAACGGTTTCGGAAGAGATATCATTGTGAGATTTTTTTAAATTTAAATATTCAAAGGATATAAAACACTTTTTTATGAAGGATTCGAAACAAATCATGCCCATTTCCTTCTTCCTCATAGCGTTCTAGGAAAAAACAGCGAGCTTCTGCTATTTCAGCATTTTTAATTCAACTAATGTTTTCATTTAATTGACAGAAAACCTGAAGCTTGATAAAAAACTTTCAAGTTACGAGAAACTATTGCAATTCTCTCGAACTTCCTAACATCCGTTTTAAAACCGAGACTCTTGTATCTAACGATTTCATCCAGAAAACTCTAGTTGTATACTAACATAAAATGGATATTTCCTGACCAGTATGAGTTCAGTCAGAAAATTCTAGTTGTATACTAGTATGAAATTGATGTTGTTGTTGTTGTAACGAGGTGTAGTCCTGCCCAACGCGTATTTTTCCTTAACCTAAATTGTCATCATTATCTTCTAACGGGAGTCCAAGGAAACTAGCAGTTTCAATAGGGTTGGACCAAAGAGAGATGGGTGTTAGAAGAGGGGGCTCAGAAGAGCAAGAAAATAAGTGATTGGTATTGTGGGGGGACGAGCCGCATGCCGGACATACATTCGCCACATCAGGGTTCAGTCTAGATATGTAGGAGTTCAACCTGCTACAATATCCAGAGCGTAATTGAGCCAGAGTGACCCTTGTCTCTCGAGGAAGAAGACGCTCCTCTTCAGAAATGCCTGGTGTTGCGGCATGTAAGACATTGTATGGATATGCCCCAAGGCCTGTTTATGCACCTGTAGATCAAACGGCGTTGGTATATAGTGTCGGATCTCATCAAAATGTTTACGTAAATGCGACCTTATGGTCCTAGGAGGCGGAATGAGTTCAAGCAGTTGTCTACTGGGATGCTGTGGTTTACAGCAATTCAGTAGGTACTGCTTGTTTAGCATTTCATTATGCTCCCTAACTGGAAGCATTTCCACCTCATTATGTATATGAGATATAGGTGACATAAGGACGCACGCCGTAGCGGTTCTGAGCGCGGTGTTTTGACAGGCCTGAAGCTGATTCCAGTGAACGTCTGCAAGCCCCGGCGACCATATCGGCGACGCATAGTTCAGGATCGGCCGACCAATTGCCTTGTACGTTACCAACAACGTTTCTTTGTCTTTACCCCAAGTACTGCCGGCTAGTGACTTGAGGATTTTGTTGCGGCTCTGTAATTTTGAGACAATTGCAGCTGAATGGGCAGCGAAAGTGTGCATGGTGTTGTTGTTGTTGTTGCGAGGTGTAGCCCTGCCTAAATGTCAGACAGGGTCACCCCGAGTGTATTGCTCTTGGCCGGGTCGATATAAGAAAACGGCCCGGGTCGTTTCGGCACGATGGGTACAGCACAAGTACTGGTACCGTTCTCGTAGAACCGGCAATACAAGAAACTAGCCGTGTTGGCCATGTAGGTCATTTAGCGTTACCCAGGGTGCACCAACTGGGAAGCGACCTACTTTTACTTTTTTTTTGGTGTCGAAAGTCACTCCTAAGTTTTTGGGTGAGCGACAGTAGGTATTTTATGATCACCTACATAAATTTCTAATTCCATGCCAACCTGCGCTGTCCACGTCGTGAATAAGGTCGCCGAAGACTTTGTTGGCGACAATGTCAAGCTTCGGGCGGTGAAGAAATCGACTAGAGAGGGGAGATAGCCATTTATTTTAGAGCACAGCTCATCAACGGAAGGACCAGTTGCCAATATCGTGCAATCGTCTGCGTAAGAAATAATCGTAACTTCTTCTGGTGGAGGAGGAAGCTTCGAAATATAGAAGTTAAACAATAACGGGGAAAGGACACCACCCTGTGGTACCCCTTGTTTGAACTTCCTGGCTTTAGATTTTTTGTTTCTGAATACAACAGATGACCGACGACCACTGAGATAATTGGCGGTCCAACGCTTGAGACAGGGGGGGAGTGACGAGTCTTCCAAATCGGATACAAGCTGCCCATGATTTACTGTGTCAAAAGCTTGTGCAAAGTGCAACTAGAACCGTCCTGGTTGGCCCTGGCCAATGAACGTGACCATATACGTAGCATCGATCCCGCAGACCCACAGATCAGTGGTCTCAACGCGGAAATCAGACGGCTGGTAGATGAACACAAACATGCCAAATGGGAGGAGCATCTGAGGTCTTGTAACCTCTCTACCGGTGTTGGAAAATTATGGTCCACAGTCAAATCCCTGTCAAATTCAACGGGCCCACCAAGAAACGTAGACATCACCTTTGGTGATAAGACGTTTAGTGACCCGAAGAAAAGTGCAACGGCCTTTTGCCGACAGTTTGTACCACACCCTGCACAGGACAGGGACAGACGTAGGATCTTTGCAGGTGAGTAGCCCGCTTTAAGCTAGATATATCTGGGTTAAGATAATCCATATCTACCTCGGCTTTTTATGACAAACTGGTTTTGATAGTAAGATTTTTTTATTCGAAAACGATGCACTGCTCCCGATAATTGTAAACGACAAGATTCCTAATGCAGAGAAAGGCTCATCAACAACCCTGCAGGTCTAGCTCAAGAACTATCTATAGAGCTAAACCGTTTAACGATACCAATACCCAAGCAATGTTTTCCAGTGTCCACTTTTACATGGCATTGTCGCCCAGTGCATTACTTCGCAGCTTGTTCTCAACCTATTCACGCTTTCTGAAACCCAATCAACAATTGAGGAGTTGCGTGCAAAAAAGGGCACTAAGTGAGATGTGCTCTGCTTTGCGTAAAACGGCTAGTTAGAAAGAAGAATCTGTTTTATGTCCCTTCCAAATATGGCTTTGAAATATGAGTACTTTTCTTTTTCTTCAATATTATTTTTTGTTGCTCATACGTCATAAATACATCATGTAGTGCCATCGCATGACCTAATAAATCATCACGTACAGTTTTTTCTTATACACTCTGAAATAGTTTTAATTCCCTTTTATTGCAATTTTCACCATCTTCGGCTTCAGTAAAACTAAAATATTAACAGAACACATGTTTTCATGAAATTAAAACTAGATTTCCTGGTTATATGCAAAAAGGGCACATCTATGACCTTTTTATACCTTTCATGAACATGAAATGGTATTATAACTTTGGTCCGATGTTTGTAAATATGAGAAGAAGAAGAGATAGACCCATCAATAAGTATACCGAAATGATCAGGATGACGGGATGAGTTGATTTAGCCATGTCCGTCTGTCTGTTTGAACGCCTTTGAGTTTTTCCTACAAGTTGGCGGGACCTACAGTTTTTTGCCGACTCCGAACGGCACTTGCAAAGCAAATGAATTTTTTGCTGAGAAGCTTCTTATGGCAGAAATACACCCGGAGAGTTTGCCAAACTACTGCCGAGGTGAGACCCCGTTTAGAAAAATTCTTTTTCTAAATAATTTTGGATGTTACTTTTGCGGGGCATCGAACCGACACGACTTGGTGTAGAAGGACGACCACTTACGCGGCCGCCGGTATGAGCTAAAGTTAAATTCACACAGGCTGCACTGGGATCAAACAGTGAAAATCGTGACGGTTATTCATAAGCTGGCGACGGCGAGTACCGAAGAAGATATAATGAAAAGCTGTATGAGCTTTACGCAGACGTGGACATAGTTCAGCGAATTAAAACCCAGCAGCTCCGCTGGCTAGGACACGTGGTGCGCATGAACGATGACGCTCCGGCCCGGAAGGTATTTTTATCGGCACCCGCCGATGGAAGTAGAGGAAAAGGGAGACCACCACTTCGATGGCAGGACCAAGTAGAGGCAGACCTGCGAGCACGCGGTGTCTCTAATTGGCGCCAGTTGGCTCAACAAAGAACCGACTGGCGTAACATGTTGGACGGCCAAAATCGCCTAGGCGGTTAAAGTAAGTAAGTAAGATTTTAAGTAAGTAAGTATTCATGAAAGGTATTTAGCCTTCGGCACAGCCGAAGACAGCTTTCCTTACTTGTTATTTCATCGTTTATGGCTAGCGATGTGGAGTGTCGTTCTTGTAACTTCACCAATTAAAAAGATAATAAACTATATAAAATTAACATCAAAACTGTTTTCTCTATACTACTACAACTACAAGTCTTCAAAAGTTAAAAACACGAATATTTCAAATCATAATTTTCAGAGAAGTGCCCTTTTTGCACGCAACTCCTCAATTCTAAATTCCAATCAAGGCGAATAAATTTACAGGTGACTTTTTCCCACCATATGACTTCTTCTTCTTCCT
The DNA here is from genome assembly GCA_964058755.1 of Campiglossa producta. Taxonomy (NCBI): domain Eukaryota; kingdom Metazoa; phylum Arthropoda; class Insecta; order Diptera; family Tephritidae; genus Campiglossa; species Campiglossa producta. The sequence continues at coordinate 961,629 of CAXKVI010000001.1, read as the reverse complement.
TGAAAATCCAATCGTAGCTGTCAAATTTCTTATGTTGTTGCTTTGTCTGACATTTTTAGGCACAAGGAGTGTGTGCGTGCGTGTAGATCTGAATTCGCTCGAACACACCTGTAATGAATTCGCCTTGATTCCAATTTACGCTTTCTAAAATCGAACTGGAAATAATGTAGGTAGTTATGTACTTCGAAGTGTCTTCAAAGTGTAACTTTTGTCGGTACATAATGAGTAACGAAGTGTGTAGCTCAACCCAGTAAACATTTAGGCTTGAGTTACGTTTGATCTCAAGTTGAGAACTTAGGGGCTTCTCAAACCTCAAGCGTTGTTTCTCAACAGGAAAAAACACACAAGCAAAAGGGCATTTTTTTATATGAAAAAAAAAAAACGCGGTTTCTCAAGTTCTCAACTTGTACTCCAATGGGATTCTCTAATTGGACTCGAGGGTATGTAAAAACTCTGAAAATAAATACCGAAAAAATAAACCATTTTAGTCTAAGCTCTTCAAATTTAATTTGAATATTAGAAGCTGGAGATTGCTGAATATTGGATATCAACTTGAGAACTACAAAGTTATCTGAGAACTATACAGTTTTTCAAAGGTTGGAGAAAAAGTTGAGCCATGTTTGCTGGGAAGATTGTCCATAGGGTCATAGGATTATAGATTAATTACGTCATTGGTAGTAGTAGTAGTAGTAGTAACGAGGTGTAGCCCTGCCTAAATGTCAGACAGGGTCACCCCGAGTGTATTGATCTTGGCCGGGTCGATATAAGAAAACGACCCGGGTCGTTTCGGCACGATGGGTACAGCACAAGTACTGGTACCGTTCTCGTAGAACCGGCAATATAAGAAACTAGCCGGGTGGGCCATGTAGACCATTTAGCGTTACCCAGGGTGCACCAACGGGGAGGCGACCTACTCTTATCCCCTGGTCTTCATTACGTCATTGGTCATACAGTTATGCATAATTTAACAATAACTGCTTTAATATTTTTTAGATATGCAAGTTTATATTTCTGCTGTGCTATAGAGCAAAATGATAATGAACTGTTAACCCTTGAAATCATACACCGTTATGTGGAACTGTTGGACAAATATTTTGGAAGTGTAAGTTAAGGAATGCAATTATTTTCAAAACTTTCGGATGCGCATACTTCGTAAGAGCTGTAAGCTTTCTCTATATACATAAATTTCCTTTTCCAAATGTAGGTGTGTGAATTGGACATAATTTTCAATTTCGAAAAGGCCTATTTTATCTTGGACGAGCTGTTAATTGGAGGTGAAATACAGGAGACATCTAAGAAAAATGTACTTAAAGCGATCGCATCCCAGGATTTGCTACAAGAGGTCAGTACACCAGAAGCATATGATTTGTAAAATTTAGAAAATTTCCAAAAACCTTTAAGTTAGACATCGTGTAGAAGGGAATGTATACGGCTCTTTACTGTATAACATTCTTCACATATGTACCTATAACATGTCTCTTTGCATCATACTCCACATTGTAGTGCTGACTAGCTATTATAAATTTGCTTTTGCCAAAACTCGCGTTTTGTTTTAGTAATAATATCATATGCATTCATTTTGTTTGTCCCTCCTTCGATCGATCACTATATAATTGCTGGATATAATGTACATATGTACATGCTCCTCAAAGGTGCAGTACTTCTGTTATTACATATGGACAAACAATTAAAATTTCGCTTCTTATACTCTGCTTACACAAAAATCGCATGCACTTACTTCAATTTCAACACATTTAAACTGCAACTTTAACAAACCATACTGGCGATACTTAAACTTCTTCAATTTACTCTTACTTGAGTTAAATTATTTATGTCAATTACATAGCAAGAAGAATTTTTCTACACGATTCAATAACTGCAAAGTTTTTGATTGTTAATTTAAACTATATATTGATTTATTTATCAAAACTATTAATGTGCTACACATATAATTTATTTACATATTAGAAAATATTAAAAAATTTCTTAAAAAATTGGAATGGCATAGCTTAACTACTTACTATTTTGTTACTTATTTTAAAAGCATTTTTTTATCCTGTTATCATGACTTGAATATTTGTTTTTGTTAAAATGGAATGTTCTGCATGCTTATATAGTATATAAATAGTTTATCTTATTCGTGTATTTCAATTAAAAATAAATTTACTTTTAACACAAAATTATTGTAATCTTAATATTAATAGTTAATGTATAACTTATATAAAGTAGTAATTATCAGATGATAAGGCTTCTAAGCCAATACAATATTTGCCGAATGTATTAAGAACTTGTCAATTACATAATTCCTATAATCCACTTGCCATTAAACATACAGAAACCGAAAATATAATAACAAGCTAACGTGCCTAGCATTTAAACAGTTGTTTTTGACTTTGATTTCTTAATTTCAATATTCAATGTGTGTGTCAAACATTAAAAGAACGTTTCCGTCATTGTCCCATTCGTTCAGATATGTACATTAGAGCGTATCACCAAAAAATGTCGGCCGTACCTCCCCTCATATGAAGTGTTTTTGAAAATTGCTTAAAAAAAATATTTTTTTTTTTCTGGTAACCCTAGATGTCGCCCAATTGTATTTTTCTATGTCCGTCAAGTTAGCACTACAACTTCGAAAAAAATTAATATTGCTATATGGGATTAATTCCCGTTTTTTAACCGTAAACACACCGTGAAATCCAAAAAATTACCGTTTTTCATTTTTTAAAAATAACCCCTAGTAATGCTAACTTGACAGTGAAGTTAGCACTACCACCCTCGAAAACAATTTATTTCGACTCTAAAATTAAAATCAATTGGGCATATAATTCGGTTAAAAAGCAGCATTTAACTGCGGAATTCTTTTTTCGTTTCGATACTTCCTTCTCCTTAATCGATTGTTGGTAATGCTACTATTTTCTTTTTCTTAATAAAAGTTGAGAAAAAAAATTTTCGATTTTTTTCATTAGCACTACCTACTTAATTACGGTTATTAAACGGGAATTATATGCGCATATAGCAATTGATTTTAATTTCAGAGTCGAATTAAATTGTTTTCGAGGGTGGTAGTGCTAACTTGACTGTCAAGTATTTTTAAAAAATGAAAAACGGTATTTTTTGGATTTCACGGTGTGTTTACGGTTAAAAAACGGGAATTAATCCCATATAGCAATATTAATTTTTTGACAGTTGTAGTGCTAACTTGACTGACATCATTTTTCTTCATATCTTCGGCATTTATTGTCGGATTTTGGAGTGTGATACCACAACGTACCTCCCCTCATATGAAGTGTTTTTGAAAAACATTTAAAAAAAAATTGAATTTTTTTTCTGGCAACCCTAGAAGTCGTCCAATTGCATTTTTCTTCATATCTTCGGCATTTTTTTTGTCGGATTTTAAAGTGTGGTACCCCAACGAAACGCATGAGCTCAATGAACTTTCTTGAGAAAAAACCTCCTCTTTGAGACGAAAAAATTGATGTGTCAAACTTTAAAATCCGACAACAAATGCCAAAGATTTAAAGAAAAATGTAATTGGGCGTCATCTAGGGTTGCCACAAAAAAAATTGTTTTTAAATATTTTTCAAAAACACTTCGTATGAGGGGAGGTACGGCCGACTTTTTTTTGCCTGTAAGCCCGAGACGCTCCAATGTACATACAGGGTGGAAATTAATAATTTGCTGTTTTTTAAACTATATCCAATTAGAAGGTTTATTACGAAATTATCTACATGTTTGTTTACAAACTATATTTTTTATGGATATATGGGTAGACTACACAAATGTTTTCTTTGAATTTAAAAACTCCATAATTTCGTTTGTGGAGATTTTTATTAAACTAACCAAAATTATTATGTATATTATTATTTGTAAAATATTTGAACGGTTATTTGGGAAAAATACGAATTTTATATTAAGTTAGTTTTTGCAAAATTTATTTAGTATTGATATTAAAAATATTCAAATTCTGTATTTTTGTTGTTGTTTTTGACCCAACTTTTTACTCAATGTAATTAATTTATATTCTGATCTAAAATCATTATCTTATCATTATATTACTTAAAATATAGTTTTTTCCACCACAGTGGTTTGCAAGTTATATCAGCGTTGCTGTTTGCAATCTCTAAATTACCCACATTAAAAAATAAATTCCCCGAAATCCACCCCAATTCCCCTACATAATTTTCAAATATCCCTCAAACTACCCACATACTTACAAAATAAAAATGTTTGCCACTTAGGTCCGATTTCACAGTGGCAGGTTAACTTAAGTTCCACAGTTAAATTGAATTTTTACTAAATAAATTATTGGTAGACGGCCTTTTGATATCTGCCCTGAGGTTAACTCATCAACGTTGGACAGTTTAAAAAAAAAACTTTAATTTGACTATAGCAAGGAGCTTTCCAAATTATTCCAAGTTTAAAAGTTCCACTAAAATTATCCCGGCTACAAAACAGTTTTCAGTTCTTGTTTAAGGGTAGCTGTTTACGACAGCGCTAAAACACGTCGAAAAATGTTGGGGGAGGTATCAAAAGGCGTGTTTCGGATTTTGCTATTTATCAACTAATGGAAATTCTTTGATGAATTTAAAATACAAATACAAATATGTACTTAACTTACTGTAAAATTATTAGAATAATTTTAATTTCACTTTTTGTCCTGATTTCGAAAAATCCGTTTATCCCTATCCCTAAAAAAGGTAGAAATCCCCGATTCCAGAAACACTACCTAGAATTTTAATACACAGGGTGCATACGAAAAAATGCAATAAAAAAATCTTTAAATTAAGGAAGCCATGTCTTTGGAGCCAAATAAGGAAAATTTTCCTTGAAGTAAGGTAACTCTTTTCTGGGTGTATAAATATAAAACCTTTCATAGAGCTCCAATATGTGTATAATGAAATTCCTCACAAATTACCCACACTATAGCGTTCCCCGAAAAACGTGGAATTACCCACAAAGCGGCAACGCTGAGTTATATACTAAAATTGAGATAAGCTCTACTAAACAAAACTTTAATGATGGTAGGTAGGTTCAAGTGGCTGCCGCAGAGGCACACTTAGGCCAGTTTTGAAAGGCCCGTTGTGATACCACCAACAAAAGGAAACTTTAATGATAGATCTCTAGGAATAAATATTAAGATCTGAACCTTTAAAGTACATTTTTTTCAATATTCTGGAAGAAAGAAGCAGACGATTTTTTATTTCATTTGGCCCAGTGGCCATATGGCGCGTTGCATTGAAAGGACTTATCCAAAGAATTAACTGTCAAAATTTGGCTGAAGTGAATCAGCCCAGTAGCCCGTTTCCGTAAAAAATCGACAAATTCTCGATTTTAATGTCGTCACACTCGACTCGATTCAAAATTGAAAAAAAAAAAAAACATTTTTTTTGTCACTACCTCAAAAGCAAATGAGAAAATAAATCGACACAATAAAATTTTTTTCACAGAAACAAAAAGAAAATGAGTGTGACGTCGTTATGACGTCAAATCGACTATTTCAGTGAGGCCATCGATCGAATTGAGTTACAGAAACGGGGTACAGCAGTATAGTTTCCGGACCGTTTTCGGATACGAAAAACGATGGCAAAATATACGATCGGTTAAACGTGCTTTGCTCTGCTGGCTGGGGTGTAGCGGTGATTTTCACAAATTCGTATTATTAAAGTAATTTTTTTTTTTCAAAACGCAAAAAATCAACGACCTCTAAAGGCCCAATTACACAAAACTTTGTGATACTTTGACAGATGCGCGACTCGTTTTTGCCCATAACGTGAAGCGAAGCAAAATTTTGGCAAACGGGCCAAAACGAGGCTCGTATTTGTCAAAGTTTCACAAAGTTTTATGTAATTGGGTCTTAGGAGCTCAGTGACAGCGCTAATTTTTTGCAAGGCTTATTTTCTCACCAATTACTACCTTTTTAAGGGGTAGGATATAGTAAGACCCCTTAGACTAAGACTTGAAGATTTATTTAGCCTTTATGTTTTTTCGTTGTTAGCAGGTTTACGCTCTTTGGCGATGCTAGTTTTGCATGTTTAGTTTTATCTACGTCAGTATTTGGATATGTATGTATATAGTTGTAAGCGCATGTATCTAGCGATTCCGAGCAGCTTATTGAAACATTGGAAATTAAACTTTTAAACTTCGTCCTGTCTATTATATATATTATTTGTCTTCAAAATGTATAACCGGTTTTCTTTATTTTATTATTATACATTACAATTAACGCTTACCCCCCGCTACTAAACGATGTAACCGATTCGCAACTACAACAGGATTTCAATGAGTATTTAAATTAAAATATTAAACTTATTTACCAATCACTAATTACTGTGAGTTCACCTAGTATGTATACTAAATCAAATCACATGCATATACATTAAATTGAACTTGTGCTTAACATACTAACATTTTGTATGTGTGTACATATGTATGTATATTTGCATCAACTATGTACAATTGAATAAAATAATATATGATATTCCTTGCAATTAATGCTTCAATAACTACCAAACTAATACTTCTTGAGTTGCATTGTATTTATTTATAAGAATTTAGAAAACCAAGTGGATGTTCGACTTGTTAATCTGGTTGAGTATGTACTGAATTTTTAGTCTTAGGGGCAAGAGTATCTTCAGCTGAAAGTAATCTGCCTTTCGTGCCAAAAAAAAAAAACATAATATTAATGGCCGTCTTTTCAATTCGTTGTCCTGTAAAATAAAAAACCCCAGTGTTAGTATACTTTTATCTCTCTTTGGTTTATGACTTTTATCAGAACATTCAAATTTAATTTGCAGTTACAATGATTCTATTTCCAAGTTTTTGCCTCAATGTCGGTAAGGATCTAGCAGAATGTCTAGCAACTATTTAAATGCTGTTTTTTTTAGCCAGAAATATTGCCGAAAGCTAGTTAAGAAACAGTAACATAGGAAACAATTTATAATGGAAAAGTGCCAAAAAGAATTAGTATTAAGTTACAGTGAATCACTTAACCCTAAAAGGTTGAACTTATGCATTAATTGCCAACGGACTAGGTTAGGTTAGGTTCAAGTGGCTGCCGCAGAGGCACACTTAGGCCAGTTTTGAAAGGCCCGTTGTGATACCACCAACACAAGGAAAGTCAGTCCCTGGACCCAGTCATATGGAAAATCCCTGAGCTGTTGGGATTTTCCACATAGCAGAATCCCGGGACTGACACTCCTAAACCGACACCGTTACTCCTCCTCGAACCACTTAGATGACTTTATGAAGGCCATGAAGTCCTTTATGTCCAGTTCCGCGATCTGGCTTAGGCTATCCAGGAAAGGAACTCCCAAAAAGCGCGTTCTCGCGCCGCTTAAAGCCGGACAGTTGCAAATGAGGTGCTCCACTGTTTCCTCCTCCTCATCATCTTTGCAACTCCTGCAGCATCGTCGGTAGGGCACACCCAGCATTTCTGCATGCCTACCAATGAGGCAGTGACCGGTTAATACCACTATCAATATGGAGATTTCCCTCCTAGTTAGGGCATAAATGCTTCTAGACCTTTTAAGATCCCATTTTGGCCAACCATCTTTCGTTGGCTTGACGGAGTGTGTGCTCCTTCAGCATTAGTTTGCATGTGGCAAAGGGCATACCTAAGCGCTCTTTATCCTGAAGAACCTGCTTGGTCGTGCCCTGCCTGGCAAGCTCGTCTGCCTTACAGTTTCCCTCAATGTCCCGGGACCCATATGAGGTTTACGCGGTTCTGTTGGGCCATCTCCTGAAGAGATCGACGACAGCTGAGCGTCAGTTCAGAGTTGAACGTGTATGAGCCAAGGGTATTGATGGCCGCTTGGCTATCGCTGAAAATAGCGATATCTTCTCCAATAACACGTTTGCTTATCCAGGCCGCGGCGTCCAGGATTGCCGAGACTTCCGCCTGGAAGACGCTACAATGATCAGGTAGTCTGAAGGAGAGCTCAAGGTCCAAATCCCTTGAATAAACCCCTCCTCCAACTCTGCCGTCCAACTTCGAGCCGTCGGTGTATTTGGAAGTGCCACCATTTGTTTCGGGACACCAATCCGTCCTCTTCCAGTTTTCTCTGCTGGGAATGTTTATTTTGAAACAGCTATCCCCGACTGTAGTGGTCGCACAACGATCTGTGCTTAGAGGGAGAAAGCTGTAAGATTCCAATAGTACCCGCACTGCAACTGGAGGTTTCCCTTAGGCGCAGAGCTGATGTCGCCGCTGACCGAAACCCTTCCAGATCAAGTGGCAAAATGCCCAGAATGACCTAGAGAGCTTCGTTGGGCGTTGTCCTTAGCGCACCGCTTATACAGATCATATTGGATGTATGGACTTTCCGCCACAGATTCAGGTATGTTGCCTTGCTCAGCGCCGGCCACCATACGACGACTCAACAAACAGCATGATTGGGCGAATGATCGCCGTGTAGATCCAACTGCATATTCCAGGGCTGAGCCCCCATTTTTTGCCAATGGCTCTTTTGTATGTGTAAAGAGCGATGCAAGCTTTATTCTGGCGCTGAAGAACATTCTCCTTCCAATTCAATTTCCTGTCCAGAACTATGCCTAGAAACTTGGCTTTATTCGACAAGCCCAGGCGCGTGCCATCTAGTTCTGGTAGGCTTAGTGGCGGTATTTTATACCGGTTGGTGAAGAAGACAAGTTCCACTTTCCCCGGGTTGATACTAAGTCCGCAGCGAGAGGACCACGTCGAAACTTCTCGCAGTGCTACTTGCATCAGGTCACACAGAGTTTGTGGGCTGTTCAGTCGTCCATCTTGAATTCGTCCATGGTTGCCACCACAAGTTTTTTGAAATCACAACAGCAGTCAAAGTAGGGTAAGATGGGAATTCTGTGGCAACTTATGACGTAGCAATCAGCTGATTATGTCAAAACAAGTCATTTCATTCTAACGGTATCGCTTTGGGCACCAATCTTCTCTCTTTGGTTCATGAATAGGGACAACAGTTATTTAAAAATTTGAGGGTTTCAAATTAGTAATACTTGAAAATTGACGAACACCAAACACACGATAGGATCCAAATCCTGCTATAATTTGTATACGCCATGATGGAATACATACTTATACCAATAGTTATGAGTGTACAAATATGCATTATATTTTAATATAGTTTGAATTGATGGAAATGTTTAATGGACGTGTAATTGCTTTACTTTGTTATGTAGGGTTTCGCAAATGAGGCAATTCTTGAATTCAATGGTGAGAAATTTTGAAATTGCTTTCAGGAAAAATTTACAAATGTAAACTCGAATAGAAAACACAAAAGCGAACGCAAGCAGAATTGAGTTCAAGAATTTCAAAATGTAAAAGCGGGCTAAGCAAACGGTGGAAGTCATGGGCCTGTATATGATGCAGTGTGCTTGTAGATAAGAGCTTTGTTTCTTGAAATCTCCAGCAAAGAACTGTCAGCAGAAGAGAATCTTGTAAAAGGCTGTCAAAATCTAATTTCTGCCAATTTTTCGACGAACAGGAATCAGTAGAAACTTGCAGACGTTTCTGATTGGCTAACGATTTGAATTTACATTTTTTGTTGTTGTTTGGCTATGTCACCGATCAGCTGTTCCTGCTTGCTGGACGATAAATCTCCAGCAAAAACTTGCAGCGAATTGGCGCTCTCTCTCTCAATTAAATGTCAAAAAGCTGCTGAATTCGCTGCTAATTGTTTCAAAGATTTATTTATTTTATCATTTCCAAAAATCGTTTGCTTCTTTTTTTTCTCTTATAATTCACAAATGCTTTTTCGTGTTCGGGTAAATAGAAATAATTGCTGCTTTCTAAAGAAATGTATACTTGCATACTGTTATGGCCCATGAATTTCCCAGTTAGCGTATGACGTCACGACTGCGCTGCTCAGAGGGCCATATTGAATTCTTCCATGGTTGCCCCTACAACAAAGTTTTTTTTTAATCACACTATCAGTCACTTCGTGGAAAACGATAACTTCACGATCTCTCAAAACCTATCACAATTTTTAAGGTTTTGTCTTCAGATTCGTATTCTACTCAAGTTAAAATTTTGCGGGTATAAATTATTTCATATCATCTGCTGCACTCTGAATGAACATGCTTTTAGAAATTTCGGGAAAAATTTGCCTAGCTTATTGACTTAGAGCAAAATCTGTCATATTCCGCCCGGCGATCCCAAGATTTGCAAAAAAAAGTTGAAATAACGTACATATTTATATACATACACAAACAAGCCTCAAACAATTGATTCGTATCGTTCCGGTGAGATTTTGATCGTGCTATGGAGCTGGATAGCCAATGGAACGCTATTATTATTTACCTCCCAGTAACCGGTACGGTATAAGCCGCGTCCTTATTAAAACAGCATGATAACATCTTACTTCCCTTTTGGGAAAACCCTATTTATGTTTGTAAAATTGTCCAGTATGCATTTATTTATTTTTTATTTACTTATTTATTATTACGGTTTTTCACTCCTAAAACTTAAACTCTTTCAAAACGCAGAGTTGGGCGATTAGGCTTACAAGTGCAATGCGTTCATTTTCATTTCATGTTAAACGGAACTCGAATCTTTTATCCCAGCTCTGATCAATGGATTGAAGTTAATGGAGTTTGTATGTTTTCGTAATGGCCATCACTTCATGCATTCACAAATTATTCGAAATATTCACACATACATACATGCTAGACTTGGCCAAAAAAAAATTGGTTTTTTTTATTAAATTATATTGATTTTCTTTTTAAGAAAGGTGAAAAAAATGTCTGTAATTTTTTCAGATTTTTAAATTAAAGTCTAGAGGTCTATCATCGCTAGTTTATGGTATAAAAACGACAAATCATTGTTGAAAAACACCATTTACTTGAACATATTTTTGTAGGAAATTGAACTCCCTACCAAAGCTGTCTAGACTGAAATTTTCTCAGACTAGGCGTTTTCTAGTATTCTAGCCTCAAACATTCGCGTCTTTTTGGATTCCCCAATTTTGGTTTGAAAAATTGCAAACATGAAAAAGTCAACATGAAATAAAGCTAAATACATGTTCCTAAGGGAAATTGGCTGCTGAATCCGAATTCGGTATCAGAACTCAACAACGGGCCCGAGGTTCGTCCCTAACCTTGCAAAAAATACCAATATTACTTTGTGATGGTTTTGTGAGGTTAGAGAAGAACAGCGACCTGTTAGGCTGATTCCGATCACGGCTGCGCCATTTGAAGACTGTAAAACCTAACCTTCGCAGAGAAAGCCAAAAATATGTTTGAACGTATATGAAAAATATGTATATTTTTGGTTATAATATTGATCATATAATGATAATTAATTAAGTAGAATATCAATAAACCAAATTTAGTAAAAAATTGGAATAAAACACAAAAAAGGCGGTAATATGATTTTTTTAATTTAATACTAAATAAGTTTAAAAAAAGTAATTTTACAAAAAAAGTTGTTTAAGCTTTTTTGTAGCCCACTCAATTTCCTTAATGAATCTATATCTATCTTTTTTGTACATGGATATTTGCATTTTTGACAGTTTTTGAAAGAAGAAATGGAAATGGAAAAAATATGCTAAATTTTGAGGCTAGAATACTACACCTTTTTCAGTTTATATTCAGAAAGTTGCAATTCAGAAAATCACAATTGATATTCAGAAAGTTACACTTCATATTCAGAAAATCTCTTTGTACTCCGCATTTGAAATTTTTTCATATAAAATTGGATTTCTGAATATCAATTTTAATTCTCTGAATATCAACTTTAATTATCTGAATTTCAATTGTAATTTTCTGAGTATAAATTGTAACTTTCTGAATATAAACTGAAAAAGGTGTAGAAACGACTAGTCTGAGAGAACTATGTTGAGGTAAATGGTGTTTTACAACAATGGTTTGTCGTTTTTATACCAAACTAGCTGACCCGGCAGACACAAATTTATTTCCCTGCATGTTTCTCTAACCCGATCCCTATATCTATTTTAATCCATATCCCTATCTCCTTCGTATAAGAGGAACCACGCCCCCTTTTTAGTTATGCCCAGTTTTTTTGAAGGTGGTAGGGCTCGATCTCATACAGCCTCTCACCAAATTTCAGTGGTCTAACATAAATAATTCCAGAGATGCGGACAATGAAAAATTCCATTTGTATGGGAGGTGCCACGCCCCCTATATATCAAAATATTTTTTGGCCTGTGACCATCAATGGAAGATATCCAGTGCGTGTGTAAAATTTGGTTACGATCGGCCAAGTTCGTCTGTAGGTACATAATTTGAATTTTATATATATAGATAGATAGATAGATATGAGGTAAAGTCTGTAAAATGTAAACTAGCGTTGATAGACCTCTAGACTTTAATTTAAAAATTTGAAAAAATTGCAGTAATTTGTATGCACCTTTCTTAAAAAGAAGATCAATATGATTTTTGAAAAACCCGACATTTTTTTTGCCCAGTCTAATACATACATATATAAATGTATCTGATTCATCGTATACAACTACTATGAGCTGCATTTTACATTTTAATATCAAAATTTTTGTTTAATTAATTTACTAATATTTAATATGTAAATATTTTTTTCCTTTTGTCATATTTCTGTATGTACACTGCACACTCACTTTGTTTTCTTGTGTACTTTAGGACGAAGCTGTTGAGGGCACTTTAAGAGACATTGGACTTCTGTAAAATGTTGAAAAAAAAACAACTTAACTATACTTTGCGTAATTTAAAGCACCATTAAATTTGTCTATATGTTTCTAGAAATAATGAATATTGAATAAGTTAAAAACTTTATTAACAAAGTAGGCACATATGTTTATGTATATACATACTTATGTAGAAAAATAGTTAAGGATTTTATTTCTTGTGTAATTTTTCCAACAAAAATCCGATGGCATTTAAACTTATGAATAATTAGTTTATAACATTCAATGTGTTATTTGCAATTTTGATTATGTATCGCACATTCGTCAGGTCTGTAAAAGAAGAATTTAATTTGATTGCAATCACCAAAAATACCACATATATTGATTGCTTTTACTGTGATCGTGTAAAATACATACATACATATGTTTTAAAGAAATCGATTGCAATCACATTTACTAACGCAAGTCTTTTTGACTAATATATTGGCAAATGTTTTGATTAACACATTTCGTCACTCCCAACGAGGACTAGCACGGTTCAGTTAGCGTGGACAACTAAAATATGAGCTGGTAATGGATAATAATTGACAGCGATTTGGTCATATCAACCAAAATATGGTTTAGATCAACCAAAATATGAGTTGGTTCAACCAAAATCATGGTCAATTCTTAGCCATCTGTGTGTTTACTGTGGGGACAGGATAATAAATATTTGTCTGAGGTGGTCTTTGTAGTTGCGGGTCCTCTAGCTAGAGATTTCCCTCCTATAAGCAAGTCAGAACCTTCTGTATTTTACATGAAAATTGCAAAAAAAATCTCCACTAAATGTGAAACTTATTCGTAATGAAGATAAAGTTAAAATAATTAAATTGTGCTGCTTATGACTACGAAACTCCACTCAAGATCAAAGTTCAGTGATAATGAAAGAATAGTTTCATTGAAATACAATTTTGAGCGGAAGTGATAATAAAAAAAATTATTATCACTCAGCATTTTTATATCGTTACCCTAATATAGAAAGGCCTTAACTCATATTTCCTTAGCTCAAACAGTTACTCGAGAAAACTGAGTGTAAAGTAAAGTAAGCCATAGCAACGATGGCTTGATCGAAAACACAAATATCAATGCGTGTAATATTTAACTACGATATAGTATAGTACTAAGGTTTTAGTGAAGCTTCATTCAGAAGTTATTAATCCATCAGCAACTTGATTTAAAATAAGAAAAAGAGCTATGTCCTCTCTATATTAGTGTTACGATATATTTAATGGAATTTCATTTTATACTGCCCTGTTGTTATGTTGACAAATTACTGCATCTTCACAGGCCTAGAGTGGGCGAAAAATTAGTGCCGAAAAATATTGCTGTAAAGTTGTTTTGAAGTAGCACAGTATGGCCCTATCATTAGCACACAGACTATAAATCAACAGCTGAGTGAAAGATCGCCACAGTTAAAAATTGGTTTAAAAACGCCCACGTGCGAAAACGTAAAGTTTTTTACAAAATACTTTGAAATAGGGTGATCTTCTTAAAACTATTCAAGAGAACACTTCATAATCGTAATTGTATTCTAATGGTTGTGGTGTAGTTCGCTGGAGCTTGCTTTATGTACCAAATATGTATGTAAGTACCTATGTACGAACGTTTTTTTATGAATATATTTTTGAGGAACTATGATAAGTCGCCAGTTCTGATGAGCTGTCATTTTTTTAAAATTGACATTGTTTACTTATTGTATTGGCTAAATCAATTTCGGAGACCAGAAACAAAGAGAAAAAGTTCATATAACAAATATTGTCAGCTCTTCAGAATATTGTTGTACATAAGTATGTATTTAGTGTTTATATCTAACAAAACTTTAAAAAGATATACCTATCAAAAACTTTGTTTTTCCTCACTTAATGTGGCACTGTGGTTACTGCATTCAAGTCAGCTTTAAGCAATTTAACTATTTCACACAATATTTGTTGGTCTCAGCTCCAAATTTGTTAGTAACTTTTAATCAATGTTGCGTGTTTTTATGAATTTGAATATTTACAACAGGGAAGTTTATTTAAACTACGTCACAAATCATTTGCTATTCATTTTAGGACGAGACTCCACAGGGCTTTTTCGACGACCACGGCCTCGGATAAGTAGAGGGTCTATCAATAGTCTACCCTTGGTGAGATATTGTGTGCAAGACGTGCGTCATTTCAAATCCTACTTTTAAAGATATTATATTTCCTTAATAAAAAGTTTTAATAAATGGTAAAAACGAATATTAGAATACATTTTTCTTAAAAAAGTGCCCAGAGAACGTTATATGTATCTCTAAAGGGTCAGTTACATAAAGGTTTGTTAACCTCGCCTGACATTTGCAACCTCAAAACTTTGCGCTCAACTTCAGAGGCATACTACAATGAACGCTTTAACGCTTCTCTTTTATACATTTGTTCCCGTAATTTATTTCTTTCCTTTAATTATTATTTCCTCCAAAGTTTAATTCTTAAATTAAATCAAACTCATCAACATCTGATTGTCAAAGCAAGCAAAATTTGAGAGTTTGCCAAATTTTAACCTTGATTCAATTTTGAGGTCTTTTATTTGCCACGCTTCGTTTAAATACATATTTTGAACTTTTCTTTCAAAGTCAAAGTTCGAGGTAAAGTCAAAATAAAGCTTTATGTAATTGAGGCTTTAACATGACTCCTAAATCGAAGTGAAAACAGAGCTATGTTGTTAATATGTAATTTTTTATAACAGTGTCCAATAGTGCCAGTACTGCGAAGATAAAATTTGGGCATTTTGATTTAATCTTTGGTTATTTTGCCTTTTTCACACAAAGTCATGTAAATGTGCCAAGAAAAGGGTTACTTAAGTATATTTTTCTTACAAAGTACTATTTTCTAGTTTTTTTCTTAATTAATCTTACTATTCGAAGTAAGTAATCAATTTACCATCGTAATACCTGCTCAATTTCAGAACGAGTTATTATTCGCGCTAATAGGGAAATTAAAAGTAAACGTTGCTCACCAGCAAATCCTACGACACATATCCCTGTGATTGGCATTTTATACTCTTATTTATTGCGTTCTTAGAGCCTTTTTAACTGAAATCCCAAATCAAGGCAAAAACACCCACTGTTTTCAGCCAATATATTTTGTCTGGTAACCAGATTTTTCGCTGCTTCTGCTGGAAGATGTTCCTCGATTATGCAGTGCTGCCAAGTAGCAGCACATAATCAGTACCCCTTTTAAGTAAACAATGAAAAAGAGAGAAAGAGTTTCGGATCAAGTCATCTTTGGTACTGGCTGTACAACTTTTTATAGGCAATCTATGTCAAGAAAGAAACTAAAAATTTTTTTAGTTGTGAAGGTTTTTGATTTAGGCCCAGCAAACATTCTGAGTCATAAAAGAGTCAGAAAGGAGTCCTAAATCGGAGCGCTTATGCTCATTATGAGC
Source organism: Campiglossa producta (assembly GCA_964058755.1). Taxonomy (NCBI): domain Eukaryota; kingdom Metazoa; phylum Arthropoda; class Insecta; order Diptera; family Tephritidae; genus Campiglossa; species Campiglossa producta. Next base: position 945,577 of record CAXKVI010000001.1, on the reverse strand, counting down.
TCATATATGAGTCTAAAATGAGCGTGCTTCTCTTCTTGCGATGGTCGTCCAATATGAGCTTTTTTTTTCATATATTGTATGAGCTTGAATAAGAGTCATATAAGACTCTTATAGGCGTCCTAAACTACCCATATTTCTTTTCTTATCTGATAGTGATTGGGATCCGATAAGATTCCTTTAGGACGCCTATCGGAGCCATTTTGGACTCTATTTGCCTCCTATATTGCTTTTATTTGACACCTATAAAGCCCCAATAGTTGAAACTAAATCAACCTAGTATCCAATTGACTAAGTAAATACGGATGCAATTTTAAGTTAATTCATTTATAAAAGATTAATTCATTTATTAAGAACTGACGGCCAAAATAGCCTAGGCGGTTAAAGGCTATTTTAAGTAAGTAACAATTGAATTTATAAAGACTTGAATAATGTAAATTATACATTATAGGGCTGATATTTTACAAGGAAAGTAGTTTAACAGTGTTACATATGTAAGTATATGATTAAATTAAATTAAAGAAATTTAACAATTTTATACGTATACATATTGTGAGTCAGGCCCGTGCGCAGGGGGTAGTTTTGGGGGTTCAAACCCCCCAATGTTTTCTTTGTTATGTAAACTGCTTTGGCATACGCCTCATAAATTTCCACATATCGGAGTCATAAAAGACTCATATACGATCATATTTCGGAGGGTCATATTTTATACATATTTTGGACTCATTTCGGATTCTTAAATTATGAGCGCTCCTAGAATGTTTGAGGGGGGGTGCCATATGTATACTAGAGTGGACTTATAATTTTTTTTCAGAGATGATGTCCCGCTAATTTAAATTATTTCTTTGTATGTATAAGGCGTGGCTATTTCATTTACAATTTTGTCGCGTGTCTTTTTTTATTTTAAATTTTGAATCGAATCGGTGTGACAATAAAATCGAGAATTTCTAGAAGAAACGGGGTACAGATTTCCCTAAGAGGACCAAAAAAATAAAATAATTACGCAACTCCCAAAGTCTACTACTTCATGCTATTCGTCTGTTGTGCAATATTTAAAAAAAAAAAATAATATCGGAAACCATGGAAATATACAATGATAGAAGAATACGACACTCTTGTGCATTGCCCAAATATGTTTTTTTTATCTTATACCTATAATCAATAATGATAAAGTCGAAGATATTACATATACAATTTGGTTCCGATCGCAGACCGTCAAGGCGTGCAAAGTTCAAATTGCCCTTACTTTGCATTGTCGGTAAGTTTAAAAATACTGGACCATTTATCTTAACAGCTTTGGGAATTATATTGGAAAAATGGTTTCACTGTTATTAACTGTTATAACTCTAAAACGAAATGTCAAACAACATCCTACTCTATTACTACGTTTATACGCAAGCATACAACGCTTCCATTCACTACGGTCGCTACTCAAAACACATGTATAAACCAAACGAAGCGCGTTGGCTTGTACTCGTTTTCAAATCGGCCCTTACTATCTCTAGACGGTTTGAAGGATCGTATAAACAAAAATTTAGTTTAAAGCGCTTCAAAAATCAGCTGTTTCTTCATTTAACATTCACTGTTGTGCACTGTCAGCTCAAGACGATTTCCGTTTTTTTATATGTATAAACAAGGTATATGATGCAAGGAAAGTGCTATTCGCCGAGTTGTTTCATAACGAATAATTTTTTTGATTTTCTAATCGAGTGAAACATTTCAAAGTAGAACTCTGCGAGATACTTTCGGGGGAAACTTGGATATTTGCTCGTATTTGCAATTTTCATTTGTAGGATTTTGGTTGATCAATTGCGAACCTAACCAACGCAGTTTATGGATGCCTTTTCTGCAGGAAGTGCACTCAAGTATAAACTTGTGTTACTATCAGAATTTGTTTCATTTCCGCTGGATCCTGAGCCGGTATGTTAAAAGGTAAGTAGTTGAAACATTGAGTCAAGAATTCCGTGATATACATACATACACAGCTAAAAATTTGAACCTAAATTTTAAACTTTTTTGGACTACATATATGACCAAACCAAATTTGGCTTCAAATTCAATATAGACCCGTTTTCATGAAAATTGGCTAAATGAATCGGGTTTCAATTATAAACAAGAAATGTTTTAACAATTTTTTAAAGATAAAATAAATTTTTTGTCCGTTGGCGGGAATTCGAACCAACACTCCCCACATCATTCCCCTCTGCTCTACCACTGAGCTACATCGCACATATAAATGTTGGCAAAATTCAATCTTGAATAAGCTTTCAAAAATAAATTTGAATTTTCAAACACAAAAGTTTACATTATAGACCGAAAAGTTTTAAGAATAAAATAAAACTAAAAAAATGTGGCAGCTGGCAGGATTCAAACGAAAACGCTCAGGAGTCACAGCCGACTGCTCTACCGCTGAGCTATGACGCACATGAAAATCTTGTGGGCAAAATTCAATTATATTCAAACAAAACAAAAATAAAAAATTTAGACTGCTTTTTCAATTAGATTTTAAATCGAAACCAAAAGAAATTGAAAATCTTTGTAGGTATTTGGACGGTTTGAAATATTGTACAAAAAGGTTTGAAAAATTGATTAAACTTTATACGGGTTTAAAATTTAGGTTCATTTTTTTAGCCGTGTACATACATAGTTACCCAGCAAATATTTAGGCTTGAGGGGCTTCTCAACAGGAAAAGCACTTGAGAACGATGGCGTTCTCAAGCAAGAGGACATTTTTTATATGAAAAAAAAAAACGCTGTTTCTCAAGTTGAGAAAGGGATAGTTCTCAACTTGTACTCCAATGGGATTCTCTAATTGGACTCAAGGGTATGAATGCTACTCTGAGTCTAAATTAAATTTTAATATTAGAAGCTGGAAATTGGAGAACATGTTGATATCGACTTGAGAACTACAAAGTTATCAAAATATGTATCTCTAAGGTTGGAGCAAGCCGAATTCATTACAGGTGGCATCCTCCCACCATATGCTTTCTTCTTTTTCCTTGAAAATCGAATCGTAGCTGTCAAATTGCTTATGTTGTTGCTTTTTCTGACATTTTTAGTTACAAGGAGTGTGTGCGTGCGTGTAGATCTGAATTCGCTCGAACACACCTGTATGAATTCGCCTTGGGTTGGAGAATACTTCGAGAATGTTGTTGGAAATCAACTTGAGAACTATACAGTTTTTCAAAGGTTGGAGAAAAAGTTAAGCCATGTTTGCTGGGAAAGTTTGGGATAATGTTTCTGGTCCACGAAGTTCTTTAAGTAATTAATTTTGAATGGGCTTTGTTAATTATTTTAGAATTTATAAAGGATTTTCTTCTTTAAAGTTTTGTCGTATGTTGCATTTGGCAGCAGTTTTGCAGAAACAATGACATACGACAAAATATTATCGGATTTTGGTCTAAATTTAGATTTTTGAAATTAGTTAAATGCCATTTTATTTTTCACTGATAAGCACATTCTACTTATAACAAATCCAAAAATGTATCTTAAATATAAAAATGGCAACATTTCAAATCAAAAACACGATAGCGCCATTCGAAAGATCTCGATCAGTTTAGTATAACTGCATTTATAACTCAATTCGACCAAGTTCTCCCATGCAGGTATTTATTCCAGCGACGATATGTATTTACGAATGAAGTTAAAAAAAGTTTGAAATACACACAGAAACATTTTCATGTAAAATCAAAACTTTTCAGTTTATTATTTATCAACACTGTTGCTCAAGTTATTTTACATGAATTTCTTTTAACATGACGTTGTGTTCCTTTAAAAAAAAATGCTATCTGCTTCATTATCTCATGCAAATTTAACGAGATCTTTCATGTAAGTTTAACATGGTTCATGTTGAAAAAAATTATTCAGTGTGTAAAGTTTCCACGACCCGCGGTAAAGGTTTCAAGTCCACTTTCACTCAAAAAGACTTCCATACTGCTTTACTGGTAGGAGTTATCTTGGCAAAACGATGAGTTCAATTTGCTAAAAATAAATTAAAGGTTGCCGGCTTGTCAAGTTCTGCTTGTCTGGTCCTGCAGTGCATGGATAATAAAATACAGTTGATAAAATAAAGCAAACTTGTCTTTTTTAAATTTAATAATGAAGATTTCGTTTAAATTAGTCGTTTTCGTTCAACTGAAACCTTTTTCTGAATGTGGTTAACAGCTTTTACTGCCCTGACGGCGGTTTAATATTTGTTAAAGCCTGTTTCATTATTTACACCGTAGGAGGATTTATGATCTAGTAAAACAGCCAATATATTTTTCTGAACTTTTAGTTTTACTTCGAAGGACTTAAAACTGCAACCCACCTAATCAATGGGCTTCAGACCGTATAAACCAAGGTAAAGAGAGGATATGGTATAAACCTACCATCGACTAGTTTCGACTAACCATGTCTGGAACTGTAAAAAATAGTAGACAGGCATAATGTGTTTGTCCATTTTGAAACCGCCTTCGATAGGTCGAAAAATATATGCGTTAAAGCCACAACGGGCCATAAGGACGGTTCGGCCTACTCAGAATTGGTGTGGTAGTTTTGAAGTCTTTAATATTGAGTTGTAAATGAAAATTTATGTACCTCAGCTTTCCCAAGCGGTGGTGCTGAGGTAGTGGGCTGGACTTATCACACCAAAGGTTCCGGGCACCTACCTCGGAAAAGGTAACATCAAAAATTGTTTAGAAAAAAAGTTGATTTGCGAACCTTACCAAAAACGAGCCATAAATACTTTTTTTTAGTCATATGTACATACATTTGTTGTGACATTCAAAATTACGGAGTTTGCAAATATCGCGACTCCGGAGACATCTAGCGGCGGAAAATGTACCCTGTGTCGAGAGGACATATCCAACGTACAAACAGTCAAAATTTGGCAAAACCCTTTCTGTAGTCTTTGAGTGAATACGTCACACAAAAACCCCCTCAATTTTATATATCGCCACCTTATTTCGTTTTTCACCGATTTTAGACAGACCCTCACTTTTGAAATGTTAGTACGAAAAACCAAGAATCTATGAAACATTTATAAGGCCTTATGCAGGTTGATGGTGTTTATAAAAATAAAAAGCTTTTTGCTTGTGTAAAATGTTATGGTTTGTAAGTTAGTCTTATTTAAATTTCCCTAAACCCTGTCCTAACTTTATGTTATCGACTGTACTTTCGAACATGGCCATGGCAAAAAAGAGTATATGTCTAAAATGCGCAAACTCCAGCTCAGTGTTGGGACTTTATTCCGTCCACAATAGATGATATAAAAATTTGAATATATTTATCACGCTCACAAAGCCCCTGAAAATAAGGAACATATAACAGGAATTTATGTTCGTTTAGTATGATTTCAATAAAGAAAGGAGAAAGCATATCTCCCGTTGACAGATAGTTTTCTGGATTCTTCAAAATATGTAGGTACAGGCAAAGTATATTAAACAAAGTAATAGTGAACTTGACAGTTCTCTCTTTTCTGTACGAGTTTTCCCGTCAAATGAAAAAAAATATTAACCCGTTCTGTTTAAGATTTTTAAATTTTTTCAATAGTGAGGAGAAATGGCAAATTGTTTCATATAAATACAATACCGCTTGCCTCAGTTCCTTGCACGTTTAAATAGAGTTTAGAGTTCAGATTAGCTAGACTCTACCACATTTTAGCTAAGATGGATGGTCTAATCTTTTTTCAACTAGATCTTATACCGAAAACGAAACTGTAAGCGATTAAAATCGATTCATGACCTCTGCGGGTTGGGGGTTTAGAATGGAATGGAATGCTTGTCGCAAGGGGCGACTAAAATCCATTTCGACCACGGTCATGGGGTCGATGAAATCGGCAACTGTAATAGTACCACAAGGAGGTTCGGCAGCTGTGAGAGCATAGACTCTATATCGTACAACTCTTTATGGTCCGTCACGTCCTCTTGCAACAGCAACAGCGATTAACAGTCGATTAATTTCTCGAAACCGAAAACCTTTTAAAAAAAATTGATTACTTCATTCCGCGGACACATATTTTCCTTGATAAGACCCTGTTTTTGACTTCAGCATAAAAAAACTCTAATGGAAACCAATCCACCAGTTTCTGCGACACTCTGGCAACAACCTTCTTGTGGTGCCATCGGCGGAAATCGACAAAGTTATTCCGTTACTGTTTGGGCTAGCATATTTCGCAGTATCTAATTTTTCAGTAAAACAATTGCATGGGACACAAAAACTGTGCTTGGGCGGCAAAGGGTTAATACGCTTGTTTACACTTTTTTGAAGGAAAAACTCCTACAAAAACAAAATATTTCAGTTGTCAATTCTACCTTGTTAAATTTGCCTTGGGTGCATGTATCCAAAATGAATTCAACAAAGTGTGATTGAATTTGACGTTGCTCTCAATCGGAACCAGGGTATAATGTCAAACAGAAAACATATTTTAACCCGCTTGAAAACAATTTTTTCAGTTTATAAACCTTTAGGAAAAAAAGTGTAGATTAGCTTTTGTTTTGAATTTTCAATATTAACATTTTACCTTTAATTCAAACTAGCAATACGAAAGATATTCTGTAGCAAATTAAGAAATTTTTTATTGATAGTAAAAAAACTTCGGTGCCAGTGAAGAACGGTTGGAATTCAACTCTTTTGTGGGCTAAACTCTAACCGAACATTTTTCACAAAAATCGCGGATGTTATAATAGTGAATTATTGCTAATATTAAAGAAAAGAAAATGATACCCAATTTACATGTGGTGCACCATAAAGGATTAATTCATTTGTTTACATTAGTTTGACCATTGTTTAATAATATAAGGTTAAGCAGTCCGAGACGTTTTTGACACTTCTCGGCTTCATGCTTCCTTCTCTGATTGACAGTGCTACTTCTTTTCAAAATCGTATGAAAATGGTAGTAAAAACCAATATTCTTGATACGAACAAAATTACAGCAACACTGAAAGCTTTTGAAGTTTGTTTTATTTTTATTTTGAAATATTAATTGTATATTTGGTAAGATTTTTATGAAAATTTATTATTTTAACTAAATAATAGCAATTTTTCCTGTTCTGCAGCCTTTACAGCATACAAATACGTTACCTCATCGTTTGAAGCTGAATTCAAATCAAGGAAAAAGCTTGTGTGCATTCTTATTTTAAGAAGCTCACATTTCACCAAAATGCAGATTCTGACCTTGCCCTCCTTGCTAACTCGAATGAGCTTGAAGCCAATAGTCCCCAATCCGCAGATCCTCAAGCTGTTGACCCAGGGTTCTTGGATGAGGACCACATCCATGTTGCATTTAGAAAGCCGAAAATACTTTATATTTGTGCAGATTTACCTGAAGCACCACCAACATGAGAGCGTTCAGACTTCCCTGACGTACCCATATCGTCCGAGGTCTGCCAATCCCTGAGGTTGTCTCTCAACGACGAGTTGGCGTAACGGGAGCACTGCTGACTGAAGCATCAGAGATATTGCGCTCAGGATTGGTTGCTCCGCGTCCAGCAAGCTGTCTTCCATCTCCGAGCTGTTCACGTCACTTTGCGAAGGTGCTGTGGCAGATAACATGCTTTTCGCGTCGGACTCCTCCGTTTCCTCTTGCAGTTCTTCGATATCCGAGTCCCCCGTTGCAGCGGAGCTGGCAGCGCGCTTACGTGGATAACGATCTCACCTACACTGTAATGGACTAGTCCATTGTATCTTTTAAGGGGCTCAAGTGCCTCCTTATTCATTGTCTATCAGGCCCTACAGCAGAGATTGGATGAAAGTTATTATAACATTGCCGTTTTATAAGCTTATTTCGTACATGTTACTGCTACCCACAAGAAGGGCATGCTTTTAGTTAAATTGAAAAATAATTTAATTTTCCTAATAATTTTAAAAAATAAGCCCCTTATTCATAAAAAATATAAAAGGTTTATTAAGATCTTATAACTCAAAATTTGTATGTGAATGTCACTTTAAAAAGCTTTATAAACCAATTTTATTTTTTATGAATAAGGGGGTAAATCTTGAAAAGACAGATTTCCGGAAAAAAATCCTGAAATTTTGCGAACGGTCTTCCTTCCTTTTCTACTACAATTTTCCTAAAGGGGGATTTTTTTTACCCTTTTTTGCATCCTTCGTAAATGCAACTCTAATAAGGAAGCTTTGCCTTGGCAAATGTCAAAATCTGCTTAACCTTATATAATTTAACAATGAGTTTGACATTATAGCCCCTTACAAAAGAAACATATTTAACTGTCAATCACACTTTATTGAATAGATTTTGGGTATATCTGCCGTGGCACAACACAGCCAAATAAGTGGCTCTCTCGTGACAAATGCAAAACCAGGTACAAAAGACTCAGTTATTTTCCCTACTACTTACTTGGTTTTGTTGTGTCACGGCAGATACACCCAAATATTTTGGATAATCCAGAAAACTATCTGTCAACTCAACCATTCCAAAGTCGAATTTAAAAATTACAAAGAAATTGACATTGTACATTCATACACTGAACCAAAAAAGTTCATGTATCCAAAGAAAAAGTACATGGATTTTAAGAATTGTTCATTAAAACCTCTCCAAAGAATATAAGAACTTTTTCTTAAAATATGTAAACAAATTTTCAGAAAGCATGAATTCATTCATAAATTGAAAAAATTGCGAGACTTGGAATGGATGCCAGCACATCGTCGTCAAACTATGAAGTAAAGCCTGGAATAAATGTGCAGTAACCCTACACAGCAAAAACTTATTGTAAACTTATTTTGTATTTTTAAATTATAAAATGCATAAAATATTTAATTTCAATTGTCAATTAAGTGTGCAAAACATATTCTAACTTGTTAATGTTCGTTATAAGTGAGTTTGGAAAATGTTGTTCAAGTGTCACTGCATGGAACTGCCAGGTAAATTTCCCTGCATGTGTGTTTACAAATTGCTCAAGCATCAGTAAAACTAGCAGCGCTGCAGGCCAAGTCGCTGCACATACATACATATATGTATTACAGGCATAAAGGTTGTTTCTATAGAGTAACAAGTTAAAAAATAATTTGGTATCGTATGTTATCGAAATGGAAAATAATATCGCTATGAAAAGTAACATACCAACCTCGGAGAAAGCGCAAAATCGCCCAATATGACAACACTGATGCACATACCAAATACTTACATATGCATGTGTATTTGTGTGCGTGGATTTGTTAAAAAAATATACATTCATGTATTTGTACGTATTATATACATTCATGTATTTGTATATTGGAACATGATTTCACGCAGATTGACGAATAATAGCCGACTACTTCCAACAGGTATATTTTTCCTTGGGGCCTCTTTGCATTCCTGCTTGTGAAAATAACGAATGTCACACCCGGAAAGTATGAGTAATGGCAGAATTTTTCGATTGTGTTATAAAACACTAATTCGTATGTGAATAAAACGCAAACTCTAGTAATTATAACATTAATTTTAGCTATTATTCGGCATATACATACATACACAATATATGTACTCGTACAAACACATTTTTTACTAACCCCATTAAGTTTTTAAAGTTTTTAACTCGCAATAGCAAAAACTGCATCGATGGAGAAGGCAAATGTGGCGGCGTATGGAAACATTCGAACATAAAGACGGATAGCACTTTCGTTTGGGGAGAAATGTTTTGTTTGAGAAGTATGTAGTGCTCTCAAATTGACGAATCCGTTGATTTGCTGCTCGTGCGTTTGTTCGACTGTTTCGACCATGCAACGATTGCCATTACTGTTGTTGAACAATTTTTATAGAGTTCAAAAGATACGAGCAATTTTTCATACCGCAGAGCGCACCACCGTCAGCGAGCGAGCACACACAGAGCACCAGCGGTGTGCTCTTCGTACGGGCAGCACATAGAAAAAGTATTCAAAAATTCACACAAAAAACTTTATACCTACTGAAAAGAATTTTTCGTTTAGTCAAGTAGAATTATTCAGTTTTCACAACCAACGAGGAAAAATTTAACAAAAAAAAAAACAGAGGAAGATAAGAAACAATTAGTTTGCTTGTTAAACGCATTTAAAACTCTCCAATTAAAAAGTGTATAACAAATTTTCCTGGTTAAAAATTAAAAACGAAAATGGAAAAAAGTTAAAAAAAAAGAACAAATTTCCATACTTCTCTGTGTGTGATTTTAGTTTTTAATTTATTTTAAGTAAGGAAAACGTGAAAAAACAAGGTGAAATCATTATGTGAAAATTCTTAAAAAACCGAAGCAGAAGCAGCAGGAAAATTTGGGCACAAAAAATTTTCTATACCCAGCATGTGAAAGGAAAAATCAAATCCCATTTCCACGCACTGGTACATACATATTTATTTGTATAAATGTTCGTTTACACACATCCATATGCACATATCCAAGTATTATAACGGAATATAGTGCGCGAACGGGAGAAGGGCGAGTGGGGGGACGATCAGCGAAAAACAGCAAATCCGCAAAGCAGGAAAAGTTCCACCAAATGTGTGTATGTACATATGTATGTATATGTTTAATCAGAAAATACATGAAAAATAACTGATTTTCAATTTTGCTAAAACGAAATTTAGTGACGAATATTTTCTGTTTCCCAAACTTTTTTCGCGTATCTAATTTCTAAAAAGTGAAAAATTCTTCTATGTGTAGCAGAGGATCCAGAGCCACCCAGTGAAAAGGCAATGGTGGAACATACATATATGTACATATGTACAAATATACTGTTATATATTGAAGTTATCAATTGTAGGTTAAATTATGTGTAAAGTGAAAACATCACCTGAAATTTTAATAAAAATTTGCCACGGTTACAACAAAATAAAAGGTTGAGGAAAATATATACTAAAATCAAAAAAGATAATATATATATAAAAAATCGGTTCATACAATATTTCCACATACATACATACATATGTACATATGTATGTGCATGGGTATGTGCAGAAAGGAATCCTATGGTATCCAGAAAATAAATACCACACACATATATACCTACAAACATAAAAAAAAAAATAAGAGCAATGCATGAGAGCGAGAGAAAACAAAGTGATAGTTATTACGAAAAGAGAAAATATTCGAACAAGTGGACAAGGCCTAGAAGTGCTGGAGCAAATTATTGCATACTTAGGAAATTCCATTAAATAAAAAAAATTAGCTATGTAATAAAAAAATTGCTACAAAACTGCAATATGTTTATATATGTATGTATAAATGTTTGTATATAAAGAAGTCGTGTAATAGTGAAACTCAATGCAAATGGAGTTGCAAGCCTCGCCAAAAATCTGCCTTAAAAAAACTGCTGCACATACGTACATACGTCCATACATAGGTATATGCGCACGTACATAGCTATGCATGTATGTTTATACATACTTCTACATCAGTCGACCTTAAAGATAGCAAAATCATTGACGAGGACGTCAACGTAAACCTTAACGAATGCGGACACGAGGACCAACATGACCAACAGGAAAAACAATAAAACCAACGAGGACCAGCAGATATACAAACTTATATATGTACATATGTACATACATAAGTATCAGCAATATAGGTAGAGTAGTGAGGAAAATAACGGTACTTGCTGAACGAGAAACAAAATTGTTTGAACGAGTTGGCGTTACTATTTAATAGAGAACGAATAAACCAATTTGAGAGCTGACAAATAAACGAGCAATTGACAAAAACAAAGAGCCAACACGAAGGACTTACTACATGTACATACATATGTACATATGTACATAGATTGTGTTGAAAAAGGTTTTTAAGCTCGAAATGATAACGAAAAACAAATCGTCGCCTAAGAGTGTAAACCTGCCAACGGCCAAAAAAATATTTTTCAGTAGGTGCAAAAAACCAAATTTAACTTGAACTTTCAGGTTATGGTTTGAGGGACAGGATTGCCTTGAAATATCCAAAATTAAATCATATGCGCTGGCTATTACCTTGACTTAGACCCAGAAAGTATTATTCTAGAATAGAACAGTAACAGTGCGACAGAAGCTGTATATGTTGGATTTAGCAGCTTTTCTCATCAAACAATTTTTGATATTTGTATATTTATTTTGAGGATTTTCTTTTGTTTGCCAACTGCAGAATCGGCTACTCATTCGAAACGCATCAAAAAATCGATTTGGCTAAGAACGGGATTTAGCAGGTTTACACTCTTAGCCGACGAAATAGCTTTTAATATAAACTAAGAAACTGGGTTTCCTTAAAAAGATTCAAAGGATCTTACGAAAACCCTAATAGCTGAGCACACATGTCGGTATTTGTAACTAGATTGAGGAAAATAATAATTTTAGGCAATGGATTTATGTACATAAATCTAAAGTGGTGTAGAAACTATTTAGTTGGGCGTACATTTTTTTTCTCAGTTGTACATAAAAAGTTTATGCGTTTTACTTCAAAATAAATTTGAAACATATATCGTTACCTTAATTCACAAAGGCCCTAACTGATTTAAAAAAAAAATTTAAAGGAGAGGCAGAAAACAAAATTTTTTTTACCTTGAACGCATGCACATATAGCTTTGTAAATTTAGAAAATCTCTGTTATTACTGCTAGTAACTCCTTAAAAATTTGTAGTGAGTGCGTATTTTACTATATAATACTTAAATATGTGAAAAAGTCATTTTCGAAATGTGTCAGGGCCTTTGTGAAATAAGGTAAAGATATGTATGTTGTTAGAATCGTAATTCGAATTCAAAAATGGGTTGATACATATCAAAGTCGCTTAAGTCCCTATATCATAGCAAAAACGGAAACAAATAACTTCAACTTTTAAAAATTATGTTATAAAGGACTTTCAGGTTTCATATGCATCGACCATCAGCCTTATTCTCTTTGGCCAACGATAACCAAAGCGAACGATAGTTGGTCGCCTCCCCGTTGGTGCACCCTGGGTAACGCTAAATGACCTACATGGCCTACACGGCTAGTTTCTTGTATTGCTGGTTCTACGAGAACGGTACCAGTATTTGTGCTGTACCCATCGTGCCGAAACGACCTGGGCCGTTTTCTTATATCGACTCCGCCAGAGCAATACACTCGGGTTGACCCTGTCTGACATTTAGGCAGGGCTACACCTCGTTACAAGAACAACAACAACAACAACATAGTTGGTATTGACGTTTCGTCTAGCAGTTACATTCTAATTAGATTTCTAAACTATTTGTCAAATTAAAGTGCTGCCATATGTAATTTATGCAAGAGCTTATAAGAATCAGTTAAGTTTTTTTTTTTTGAATTTTTCTTGTATTTCAAAATTCTGGGAACATTTTTTTGGCTGGTTGACATAAAAATTTCGGATTCTAAATAGAATGTGACTGCTAGACGGAACGTCAAGACCAACTATCGTTCGTTTTGGTTATCGTTGGCCAAAGAGAATGAGACTGTATATAATTTTATAGAATAAAAGTCAAGCGATTTTTTATTCCATGTTTGTAAGATGACTTTAGAAATTGAAGTTATTTTTTTCGGTATTTGCCATGATATAGGTGCTTATGCGACTTTGATATGTATCGACTAAATCATACATACATAGGTATAATACTAATGAAAATGAACTTCAATAAATAATACATAGGTTAATTATTAGCTATTAATAATATAAATAGACAGAGCCAGTTTTGAGAAAACTGCGAAATAACCTCGTTTTTTACACTGTCTCGGAAATCTGAATTTCTTCTCTGTACAAATTGGAAGTGTGTTTTTAACGAAAAGCCAGTGTGAGGTTCTAAAAAGTTACTCATACGCAGTTAATAAAAGTACGTTTTTAGAGCAGTTTGGATGGCGAGTTGGGTATAAACAAAGTCTTTATTTTGTTAATACCATTAAGTTCGAATGTTGTCAGTAGATAACTTGGTCCGTTTTTTTTTTTTTGAAAATTCCGTAGTCTCAGGAACTTGAAGAAATGTGTGTCGCGGTTTTCTTAGAAACTTGTTCTAAAGGAAATTGTCTCGAATATTTTCTAACGTCTCATCAATGAAAAGTAGTGATCCCCGAAAATAATATCGTACTTTGCTTGCGGTCATATCGACGTTTCATACGGAAACTAACACTTGTTTACGAAAATTAACACTTATTTTGTGTCTAAAAAAACTAACATTTTCAATTTGTGTTTGACAAAAACTAACACTTTTAGGTAGTAGATTTTCCTCAGAGAAAAAATGAAAGTGTTACTTTTTCGTCAGACACAAATTGAAAGTGTTAGTTTTCGTCAGACAAAATTGTGGGTGCTAGTTTTCGTATGGCACGTCGATATGATGATTAGACGTCCTCCCAAAGGTTGAAAAAGTCTAGTTTCTAATCAAGGTTCCAAAAAATTCACTACATATGTACATATATCGTAAGACAACTAAGGCAAAGCTGCTCACGAGCACAAAAGTAATGTCCTTGAATGTCTACTACTGCCCTGCAGTAAAACTTTGCTTCAGTCAGCGAAAGGGATAATATGAGCAACACACTTCTTCAGTCGTTCTTAGTGTTGCCAGAAAGGATATTTATCGACATAAACGTGGTATGAAATTTCATTTAAAGCCGGTAACAAAATTGATAGTTAAAACTTCGAAGTACATATATGAAGAATATCGATAACACAGCCATTTACACTTTTGAAGCGACCAAGTAGAGATTGTTCACCGGGTCGAGTTATACCCGAAACGCCCTTTAAATGATTTGTAACACCCCCAAAATCTGGTTTTGAGGCCAAAAACCCGTTTTTTCAGTTTCTTCGTAAAAAAAAGAATTCACTAAAAACCCAATTTTCAACCGGTCTCAAAATTCTCAACGGTTTTGGGTATAGGATTGTTGACACTTTCGAAATATATGTATATAGTGTTTTATTTGTTTGAAAAAAGTATGATATGTTTTCTAAGCCAGAAATTTTTGGAAATTTCATCCGGTTTTCCGGTTTTGACGTCATTTTTTTGGCACTAATTGAAAATGAATGACATTTTTTGGTTATATGTATATCATCGAGAAGGACTTCAAGTTTTCAAAATATGCAGCATAAACCAAAATCTAATATTTTGGTCTCAATCGGCCTACAGGAGTACTATGTGTAATTAGAGCTGGGTAGTAATCATTACTTTAGAAATTAAATTACGCCTAATTTACATGTAGTTTAGAAAAGTAATCAATTCGTTTAAATTAATTGATTACATTTCAATTCCTCAAAAAAAAATACCAAAAGTATTTCATCGTTTTGAGGCTCAAGTACAAAATGTAATTGCCGCGCCATTACTTTTGAAAGGAATTGAAAATGTAATTGAATTTTTTCAATTAAATTACAAGGAATGGAAAATGTACTTTTGAATTTCCCATTCCTCAAAGGAATTGCAAAAGTAATTGAACTTCATTACTTTTTCAATTACTTTTGTAGTTCATTTTGGGGTGACATAGGGATCATATTGGGATCATTTTGAGGTCAATTTCGGGTCATTTTGCGGTCAAATTTTTTAAAGGGCGTTTCGTGTATAACTCGACCTGATGAACAATCTCTACGAGGTCGCTTCAAAAGTGTAAAATAGCTGTTGCACTGTGTAATTTTACAGGAGAAGCAAAAAACAAAAATTTTTTTACATTGAATGCATGCAAATATAGCTTTATAAATTTGGAATATCTCCGTTATTACTGCTTGCAACTCCTTAAAATTTGTAGCGAGTGTGTATTTTACTATATCATACTCAAATATGTGAAAAAGTCATTTTCGAAAAATGTGTCGATTAGGGCCTTTGTGAATTAAGGTAGCGATATGTATATGCAAATGCCAGTACATTTTTTTTATGAATGTAGTCATATACATATACATAAGTACATATTTACACATATATACATTTATATTTATGTACATAAAAAGTAAACCAGCGAGTTAATTTGCAAAGCAACGAATAGCCTACAACGTATCCGTATGTTTATATGGAGAGAAATTAAAAAATTAACGAATTCTGCCCCTGCAACCATGTTTTCGCATAACTTTTACATACATACGCAAATTGTATCAAAGGCATACTTAAATTAAATAACTAAAAACTACACATAACTATATTTATATTTTAATTTATTATAAACAAGTATATAAGTACATCAATAAATAAAAATAAAAATTTACATACCCCTTATTTCACTCTCGAGATATACCCCTTATTTCACTCCAGGACAAAAATTTTTTGAAGAAAACTACGTTGGTTGAATTGAGTAAACCACTGAAACTATCATTTATAACTCTGGAATAATACTACCCTCGTCCAACACCACAATCAAATATTTAATTTATTTTTATCAAAAATAATCAAAATATATATGAAGCTTGAATTTTTGTATTTGCATAGTAATATTGTAGGTGGTGACAAGGAATGCCATTCAAATCCTAAAACTTGCTTAAAACTGGTAACAGCATCAAGAACGGGATTGAACAAATCAATTTCAAATATTGTTCAACAAATGTTACTCATACGCCCCACCCATCAGGCACTTTGTTCATTGCAAGCGTTTGTTGATTTCAATCATTCCTAGTTCTTTCTTTTTTAAAGCCCGTTCTCACAGTAGCTAGTCATTGCCATGTTGAGTTAACCTTATTTATAACTGTCCCCATTTTTTGCAATAACCACAATTCTAAGGTATATAAAATTTTATATGTAGCGATAGGTCTCCCCGAGCAGGGTGTGCGACAACAAACCAAAAATTTAAAAATAAATAATTATAATATGAAATGCTAAACACGCATTCACCTTGTTGTGTTTACATTCATTGCAGTTGGGGAGAGCCCGAGTATGAGAACAAGGGTTGTTTTGTTGGCAGCAATAATAAACATGAGCGTAGGTACAAACAGTGTTTACAAAAACAAAATTGTGAGTGGGTATTCAGAGAAGCAAATGCTTGATCAGACATGATGTTTGAAAAAAATAAAAATAAATGCACAAATAAGCTAGATCGTGCACAAGGCCCTTCGTGGCTAGACTTAGTGAAATAAAATGAAATGGAAAATTGATAAAATTACAAAAAAAAGTAAACTAAGAAATAGGAAAGTGATTGATAGTAAAAAACGAAATTTGTTGGAAATGAAAGGAAAGGAAATAAAATAAAATAAATAAAAATAAAATAAAATGAAATAAATAAAAGTATAAAATAAAGAAAATATGGGAAAGGAAAGGAATGGATAAAAGGAAAATAAAGGTAAGGAACGGAAAATATGAGAGAAAAATCAAAGGCAAATATAGAAATGTAATGTAATTAAAGGAGTGGAAAAGAGAAGCAAATAGAGAAAGACAAAGAAAGGAAAGAAAGGAAAAAGAAAGGAAAGTAAAGGTAGGCAGGAGGAAGGTATGGAAAATAAAAGGAAATAAAAATATAGGAAAGGAAGGTAAGTAATGAAAAGCGAAAAAAATAAGTAAAGGAAATGAATGGAAAAGAAAGAAAAATAAAGAAGTTACGAAAATGAAAAGAAAGAAAGTAAGGAAACGGAAGGAAAGGAAAGGAAAGGAAAGGTAAAGAAAGAAGAGGTAAGGAAACGAAATGGCAGGAAAAGAAATCTAAGAAAAAGAAAAAGTGAAAGAAAATGAATAAAATGAAAGGAAACTAAGGGAAACGAAACGAAACTAAAGCAAAGGAAACGAAAGGAAAGAAAAAGAAAATAAAAGGAAAAAGGAATGTAATGGAAATGAAAAGAAAGGTCAGGTAAGAAAATAAAAGAAAGGAAAAGAAAGGAAAAGAAAAGAAAGAAAGAAAGAAGGGAAATAAAATGAAATGAAAGAAGAGAAAAGGAAAGGAAAGGACAAGAACGGAGAGGGAAAAAAAGGAAAGGGAAGGGAAGGAAAGAAAAGGAAAGGAAAAGAAAGGAAAGGAAAGGAAAGGAAAGAAATACGTATGAAGACGACCTAAGTAGAATAAATAATTATCAACATTGAAACTATTTTACTGAATGGTGTAAAGAGGGAGGAAAAGGCAAAAAGAATAGGAATGTATAGAAACGAAAAATATAAAAAATATGGAAAGAAAGGAAAATTTAAGAAATAGCAAAAAGGTAGGAAAATAAAATAAAGTTTTGTGGTTGAATTTCAACCACTGGACAAACTCTAGTACCATAAAAAATTCAACTAAATAACTTAGCTAAATTTGCGAATCCATAGCTAGCTGTAGAACATAAGCTTACACTAGCAACTGTGCAAAAGCCCACAAAAGTAAATGAAATTTTTTTATATAATAATATTAAACAATATCTCAAAATTCAGCAGAACATTTTTCTTTGAACAAAAAGGCGGTATTGATACATTTAAAGTTGACTTACGAGTATGCATGTGCTAAAATTCGTAAAGTAAAAATTAAGGATTATTACACTCACCAGCAGTGTTTTATATAATCCCCATTTTTTTCAAATTGGGAGTATATCATGGCAGCTCCCAATATTTGGTAGTTATTTAATAACGTACGCGCACCACCGGTTATATCTTACCTTTTCATATTCGCCACATGAAAAACTTTACGAACCTTCTGTGAGCGAACCATTTGACCGATTTAAATAAAATATGCACCGATGGACAGGAAATTGAAAAAACTGAGGTCAGGGGCGTCCCCGAAATTTAAGGAATGGAGCTAGCGACCCCACGACCCCCTCCAGATTTCATTGGTCGAATTTTCGATCACAAGCGATACTAGTATAATAAAATTGTAAATTTCTGTCTGTCTGTCTGTCTGTATCCAAGCTATCGGCCAATATTTGGACCAGTCCTTTTCTACCTTTTGGCGATCAAAATCAACTGTTCAAAACACCCCAGCGGTACAATTGAAAATGTGTCATGTATCATCGATCATCAAAATCTTTTTATTGTTGTTGGGCAAAGTTATTGAAAATATGTTTATTATTGGAACATATTGACACAACAATATCAGTTGCAGTCTTCGGAGATGCCGCAAAAACTTTCGATGTAATAAAGTTATAGAAACAGTTACAAAAACGTGAAAGCTTGTTAAATTGCAATTTTAAGAGAAATGAAATAAATCCCAATGGTAAAAAATAATAAATTGCCGTTATCATCATCATCATTTATTGGCGCTTAACCGCCTAAGCGATTTTGGCCGTTTCGTATCAAAGCACGCCAGTCATTCCTTTTTAGCGATAACCGACGCCAAATGGAAACCCCAAGGGAGTTCAAGTCATCCTCCACCTGTTGTTTCCATCTCAGTCGAGGCCTCCCCCTTCCTCTGCTGCCGAATTCAGGCGACGATAGGAAAACCTTCTGTGCTGGAGCTTCTTTGTCCATTCGCATAACATGGCCCAGCCAGCGGAGTCTTTGGGCTTTAATTCGCTGGACTATGGTCAGATCTGCGTAGAGCTCGTACAGCTCATCATTAAATTTCCTTCTATACTCGCCGTTGGCATCACGGGAAGGACCATAACTTTTCTCTCAAATACTCCAAGGGCCATCTCATCTTCTCTTGACATTGTCCATGAATCTGAGCCATACATCAGGACAGGTATGATGAGAGACTTATAGAGCGTGATCTTTGTTCTTCGAGAGAGGACTTTACTTCTCAATTGCCTACTCAGTCCAAAGTAGCACTTGTTGGCAAGAGTGATTCTCCGCTGGATTTCTAGACTGATATTATTTTCGGTGTTGATACTGGTTCCCAAATAGACGAAGTCCCTCACAGTTTCAAATTTGTAACTATCAACAGTGACATAGCTGCCAAGGCGCAGGTGCGCCGATTCTTTCTTTGATGACAGCAAATACTTCGTCTTGTCCTCGTTCACGGCAAGACCCACTTTTTTCGCTTCCTTATCCAGTCCAGAGAAGGCAGCGCTTACGGCGCGGTTGTTAAGGCCGATGATATCAATATCATCGGCATACGCCAGCAATTGCACGCTCTTGTAAAAGATTGTACCATTGCGGTTTAGCTCTGCTGCTCGAATTATCTTCTCCAGCATCAGATTGAAGAAATCGCACGAAAAAGGAGTCGCCCTGTCTGAAGCCTCGTTTGTTTTCAAATGGCTCAGAGAGGTCCTTCCCGATTCTGACGGAGCTGTTGGTATTGCTCAACGTCATTTGGCAAAGCCGTATAAGCTTTCCAGGGAAGTCAAATTCAGACATGGCGGCATACAGGCAACGCCTTTTTGCGCTGTCAAAAGCGGCTTTGAAATCGACAAAGAGATGGTGTGTGTCGATTCTTTTATCATGGGTCTTCTCCAGGATTTGGCGTATCGTGAAAATCTGGTCGATGGTAGACTTACCAGGTCTAAAGCCACACTGATAAGGTCCAATCAGTTTGTCTACGATGGGCTTCAGCCTTTCACACAACACGCTAGAAAGAACCTTATATGCGTTATACGTCTAGAACGGTGGAGCTGTGTCTGCCGTCGATCATGACATGATCAATCTGGTCTCTTGTTCTCTGATCAGGGGACAGCCAGGTGGCTTGGAGTATTCGCTTATGCTGGAACCTGGTACTACTGATGACCATATTGCGGGAAGCGGCGAAGTCAATCAACCTAGTGCCGTTGGGGGATGTTATATCGTGGAGACTGAATTTTCCAACTGTAGGACCAAAGACTCCTTCCTTGCCCACCTTGGCATTAAAGTCGCCGAGCACGATTTTGATATCATGCAGGGGGCAGCGATCATAGACTTGTTCAAGTTTATCGTAGAAAGAGTCCTTCTCTGCGTCGCCCGTCTCCTCAGTCGGCGCATAGGCGCAGATAAATGTTATGCTGAAAACCCTCGCCTTGATGCGGATCGCAGCGAGACGCTCGTCCACAGGAGTGAACGCTAGTACTTGGCGGCGAAGTCTCTTTCCCACCACAAATCCTACACCACGCGCTTTGCCGCGTGTCGGGCCACTGTAGTATACGTCACAAGGACCGATGGTCGTCTTTCCTTGCCCCGTCCATCGCATTTCCTGCAGGGCGGTGATGTCAGCCTTTGCGTTCGCGAGGACATCAACCAGTCGGGAAGCGGTACGCTCCCTAGAAAGGGTCCGGACATTCCACGTACATGCCCTAATATCCTTCTCGTAGTCCATAATTCGTTTTGCCGGGTCGTCAACATTAAAGGGGGTTCTCATCCGTACTTTTTATTTTCATTGGAATTAGGTTTTTTACGTGGCGGGTCCCAAACCCAGCGCACAACCCGTTTCGGGTTTTTTTTTTGAGAATATTTACACAATTATATAGCGAGCCGCTTTCTTCAAGACAGACGCCCGCTTGCAGCCGCACCTCATGGTGAACAGACGCTGCACAAAAGACCTCGGTGAGCCCTTAAACCAAGTATGTCAGAGTGGCCCCACCGGGGCTCCATCTCTTTCTGCCGCGAGCCTAGATAGCTCACGTTGGCCAGAGTGTACGAACGAGGACGCAAGAGTCGGGATTGGGCAAGGTCACACAGCAACCACACCCCAATACACTCATGAAAGCTTTTTAAATTGCATTTTTAAGAGAAATGAAATAAATCCCAATGGTAAAAAATAATAAATTGCAGTTATAAGAGAAATGAAATAAGTCCCAACAAATATGAAATAACTCCCAACGCTGGAAAATGAAATAACTCCCAACGAAATCCTATTGGGTGTTTTTTCATTTGGGAGTTTTTTCATTATGAAATATAATTCCCAACACAATTTTATTAAATAAGTCCTAATTTGTATAGAAAATATTTGGGAGTTATTTCATTTTTTTGGGACTTATTTCATTTGGGATTTATTTCGTGGTACCTTAAAATGTACTCTTCAAGGACTAATGTTTAATTAGGTGCATGCAAAAAAACATGCGTCTAAATTTTGCACCCCCGGTAATGAAATCGTCGATATTAGTATTTGAAGTAGAACTCAAAGTTATTTTATTTTACCTCATCAATGTGGGTGTGTTCGAGCCGCAATTGTTGCGGCAGTGTTAACTTTTATGAGAGAGCATCACGTTCTTCGGCAACGTTTTGGCAAAATTTGAAACGTCGCGCGTTCGTTGAATAAAATGTTGACAATCTGTTGCGCATCACAAGGTCATCATGCGCAACATGAAAATAAAGTATGCAATCATTGTTGCATATAGTCATCTACGTATGTATCAGCATCATTGCATCAATAAGGGCCACTTGCATAAAAGCCGATTAAGCCTAATCGGTGATTAACTTGACAGCTAACCATACAAAATACGTCAATTAAACTCCGGTTAGTCGTTATCAGCTTTTATGCAAGCGGGCCTAAAGTAACATGACTGCAATATTGCAGTAATATTGAGCGGTTCGAACACACCCTTTGTTGGTATAGACATTTCCTGATACATAATGTATAAACACGACACACATACATCTTTCTTTTGTCCACCCAGTAATTCACAAAATCAACTTATGAAAATTATTTTATTCCTACAGGGAACCAACTCCACTGCGGGGAAACCCCGCCAACGGTAAGATAAGGGTTGAGGGTTAAGATTATTAACATAAAAAAAGCCATTTTGGCTTTGTATTTGATTCGAGTTTCCAGAACAAATGTCTGGATGAAGAGCACAAATGGATGAAAATGCCGCCGTCGCTGTCATTCTTGTCGTCGTCGTCGCCATTTTGTCATCATTTCTATCGAGCACAAAAGCAAGAACACAAAAAATTAAACCAGTACAAAAAGTCAAAAAAACACCGGGCTGTATTAGAGACTCAAGAGAAAGAAAAAAAAAGCCATACATTAATAAAACAACAACAACAACACAACAAAACTGTGGAGCTCCTCGCATGCCCAACGCGAAACGGGAAAAAACTGAAGAAAAAACGAACAAAGCCACAGATAAAATTGGCTATCGAACAAACCCATTCGCATATATTAAAAGAATCAGCACGACGATATCGCATTCATCCTTCGGCCAAGAAACCGACTCTTTTCTTCAAATCTGGTTTTGTGCGATCTGGGAAAAGAAAAACGACACACTTAGAGACAGTAAAGATAGTACAAGCCTCAAAACAAATCCAAACAAATTCTTCTATTTGACTTGTTGTATGTGAGGAAAAACGGAACAAAACGATTGGGAAATATTCAAGTGCTAAAATAATTTAAAACAGCCACAAACGACACATTTATGAAAATCATATAAGAAAAAAGGAAGTTAAAAAATTTGATTCCGTATCGTTGTTGTTGTCGTTACATTGGTATATTAGTGTCGTCATTTTGCGATCCAGCGATACGAGAGATAGTTCGAAAATATCCAAAGAGGGCTCGCAAAATGGCGGATGGTGGGCATACATTCGTAAAGAAAACATTTGGAAAACCTACGTACTGTCATCACTGCTCAGATTTGATTTGGGGGATTATTCAGATCGGTTATATATGTGAAGGTAAGTACAAAACTATTCCATTTCGAATTTAACTTTACTGTACGAAGAATATAGATGTATTTAGGACATGCCAAAGAGCATCGTTTAGCACTCAAATAATTTAATTTGATTAAATATTTAATTAAGCATCCTAAGAGGAGGTGCACTATAAGGGGTTAGTTTTTTAATTTTATACAATTAAAACCTTTTGGACCTTTAAATATGTCCAAATAAGAATTGTTTTTATTCAAGTATTCGAGAATATCAAGCAAAATAAAAACAACATTCATAATTTTCTTAAGATTTTTCTCGACTTTTGACCCCGGATAACTTTTTTAGCACACATGGAATCGATGGGGACTTTTGCAGTTTTGTTTCTGGGGCGAACCTAAGCTTTTTACAAACATTTTGCTCGGTGGGAATTTTTCTAATTTTGTCTAGTGTGCTTTGAATGCATTAAAAAAATTACATGTCGACTGGCGTCATTGAATTGGATAAATTCATTCCAATTTTGACAGCGGCAGAAAGCTATCGCAAAGCGGGAGGTGCAAGGCTTCCTTAAACTTCCTCATTCCTTAAAATGTTTTCTTGCACCTTCAACAGTGTTTAACAACAAATAATTTGATTACAACAAAAATACATTTAACATAAAAATACAGGAACGTAGGTTCTTTTTAAATGAAGTAAAAAGAAACAAACACCAATAATTTTGTAAACTCAAAAAAAAATTGGGAAAATAACGGAAAAAACAAATGAGACTACCGGAACATAAGTGAAACAGAACATTAAATTAGTGACTCAACGAAAATTACATATCGTTACACTAATATAGAAAGGCCGTAACTCATTTTTTATTTTCAATCAAGTTGCTGATGGATTTTTATTATTAACTTTTGAACGAAGCTTCACTAAAATCTTAGTACTATACTATATTGTAGTTAAATATTGATGGTATTGATATTTGTGTTTTTGAACAAGGCCATCGTTGCTATGGTTTACTTTACACTCAGTTTTTCGAGTAATTTTTGGAGCGAAGAAAATATGAGTTAGGGCCTTTCTATATTAGGGTAACGATATACTGAATTGGCGATGGCGATGTAGCTTTATTGGTGGCCAAATAATTTCCTCGTGGATCCTTCATACTTTACTTTTATGTAAAAGTAATGAAGTAATAGTACATTTACACAGCACCAAATTTGGTAAATTTGGCGAAAAATTGCAAATTTGGCGCTTTTTTCCATACAAATTTCATTTTCCAAATTTGGAATTCCATCGCATTTGGCCTCATTCGCTGAACAATCCAATCCACAATTCCTCAAAATAGCAACCCTGCCTGTGTTCCACATTTAGAATTGCCCAGCAAGTGAAAACTTTTGGATTATGCACAGTTCTAAATAACAATTTCAACTATTTTTTTTATGATATTGGACCAGTTCCACTAAGAAAAGAGAGAAGCCTCCTTGATTCTTTATTTATTATTACTCTACATGTGTTTAAAACATCAAGGTGGTGCATTTTCTTTCGGTGGCTTTGTATTCTGGTAAAGATTCTTGCAGGGAAGGTGAAGCCAAATGCAAATTTGCCAGTGTAAACAGGTTCGAAATTACACATTCAAATTCGCCAAATTTGGTGCAGTGTAAATGTACTATAACGTTAAACCATTAAAAAAAAAAAAACAAAATTGGATAAATTTGCGAACTCTTTTACACATCAAAATCGACGGGAAGTTTATCAAATTTGTGTAAACTTCGTTCCATACAAATTTTGACAGTGCATTTACACCCTTCATAAATTTATATGTTTACACGATAAGGTTTGGTGAAGCCCCTACCTACCACACACGGAGATTATCGCGTATAAATCTTCTGTTATCAGATCCAAATTTTACCTTGATACACACAACATTGATGATTAACAATCTATCATCTCGGCGCCATCTAGTGTTTTGGTTTTATTTCTGTCGCTGATAATTGTTTATTTTTTGGCGACATCTAGCCATCAGTCCGTCATTTTGGTAGTATTTCTTGCTATTTTTGTATATTTATTGGTGACAGTAGCGGTCAAATCGTAATTTCGGTTTCTCAAATCTGCTCAAATCTTCTTAATTTTTGTAGTAACCATGACGAAGTTAAAACACAAATATATTTATCTAGACCGTAGCTGTATTTATTCATCGAGCTCTTTTCAACAATATTTTTTTTATTCTTTTGAAGTATATCATTTAAAAAGACAATTGGGCAATTCACAAGGTGTGTCGTATTCGTCTATCGTTCTGTTTCCATGGTTTCCAATATAAATTTTTTGAATAATAGACAAATAGCACGAAATACTAGAGGTTGTGAATTGCGTAAATCTATGGATTTTCAATTTCAACTATTATTTTTTTTTTTTACAAAGTTCTATAACTACTGTACCACATTTTTGGGAATTTATAATGAAGATTATGATCAGGTTAATTCCCAAAAGCGCATTTTTTTCCGGATTTGCACTAATGTATCATCCCTATAAAATTTGGATCTGATAAAAGATTTATTGGAGATAAACTCCGTCTTTGTATCCATAGCATTATAAATCTTCTTTACCTTGACACACACAAGATTGAAGATTAACAATCGGCGCACTAGATGGCTTTGGTGACTCTAGTGTCCAGTAGCGGTAAACTCGTATCTTTGGTAGTTGTCCTTGCTATTTTTGTTTATTTATCGATGACAGTAGCTGTCAATTCGTTATGATATCTGCTCAAATCTTCTTAAAAACCTAAAAAATTCCCTACAATATGGGTATCAAACGAAAGGTGAAGGCCCAGGTCTCATTTGGACTTCGATATATTTCGATAAATTGATCGATAACTGAGTTAAATATGATTGCCCAAAAACCTTAAAAATTTCCCACAATATGGGTATCAAACGAAAGGGAAAGGCCCCAGGTTTCATTTGGACTTCGATATATTTCAATAAATTTATCGATAACTGAGTTATCGGTCAACATATGATTGCCCAAAAACCAAAAAATTCCCTATAATATGGGTATCAAACGAAAAGTGAAGGCCCCAGGTCTCATTTGGACTTCGATATATTTCGATAAATTTATCGATAACTGAGTTATCGGTCAAAATATGATTGCGCAAAAACCTAAAAAATTCTCTACAATATGGGTATCAAACGAAAGTGGAAGTCCGGAGGTTTCATTTGGACTGCTGTATTTTTCGATATATTTATCGGTAATTTCATAGGACATTTGACTAAAAAGTAAAAGATAAATATAGTTTAAAACACTAAAACTCACGCTTTTAGAGAGTATTGAACTAAAAATTTGAAAATAATTTTAAAAACCCTACACAGTAGTATTGTGGAAAAAGCGTGGTCCGCTTTGTGCCATAATTTTCGTATATCGAGCGCTCGACGCTTTTCCCACATAATGCTAGTTTCTTTACTGCGATTTCATTAGCTTTACTTGTACATACAATCATATGTATGTTTGCTTGTTTGTATGTAACTCTGCTTCAGTCTACCCGATAGTGGCATATGACTGTCACAAAAACCTTGAAATGTGCCTTCAATATGGGTGTCAAACGATAGGAGATTGCATTTGGACTTCGATATATTTATCGATAACTAAGTTATCGGTCATAATGTCTACTGCCTGTATCAAATGAAAGGGAAGGTCCACAGGTTTCTATTGGTCTTTGGAATATTTCGATATATTTATCGATAACTGAGTTATCGGTCAAAATGAGGTTGTCCAATAATATTGAAAATTGCCTACAATATGGGTATCAAACGAAAGTGGAGGCACTGCGGCATACTTCGATGTATTTATAGATTACTTCATAACACATTTAACTAAAAATTAAAAAAAATATATATCTATTATATATAAATAGTTTAAAAAGCGAAAACACGCGCTTTTAAAGAATATTGCACTAAAAAGGTAAAAATAATTTAAATAAAAAACGAAGATTATGGAACAAAGCGGACCACGTTTTTTCCACAATACTACTGTGTAGGGTTTTAAAATTATTTTCAAATTTTTAGTTCAATGCTCTCTAAAAGCGTGAGTTTTAGTTTTTTTAAACTATATTTATTAATTTTATTTTCCACCGGAGTAAAGTTATAAAAATTCAGAATTATTTTGCATTTAGGTACATATTTGAGTTTTGTAGTAGCACAATTTTTTTGTGTTGGTGTTTTTATTTGGAAACCGAAACCGGAAAGAATCCGTAACTGAAACCGAAATAAATGTTGAAGAACGAAACCGGAACCGAATCATTATTATAATCGGTTTCATACCTTGCTTAAAATCATGTTTAATTTTGACTATTACTACGGCCCTGTATATATGTACATAAATTCAAGTCGCAGTGTTTAGTATATTTAAATATTACTGCACCAAATTTGTTGAAATTTTAGCAACTTGTAGAGGTGGAATTTTTCTAAAAAAAAAAATGTTTGACCACTTCTACTGGTAAGAGATAGATGAAACACTCAAAGGCAATTTTGAATGGCGTAAAACCGATAAAAAATCGAGTTTTCCCAACTTTAAGTTCTAAATAATAAAATATTAATAATATATCTTGACTTTGACGTGGCATTGAATTTACAATATCGGAAAACCAAAAAATATATGAAAGCCACTACAAATCTGCTAAGTTATCATTCAATATATTTTTAGAATGAGTTGTTCCTTTAGTAAATTTTTTTTATATTTCTTTTTGTTGGTGTACTAAATAACTGTGCTAAATTTGTGTTTGAGTTCACTAACGCTTAAATAAAAATTAGTTAATATATTTTATCCAATTTTTTTTGTTTTCTGATATCTCTCGAAGCTTGCCCATATTTGCCGAATGTACAAATTTCAATAACATTCGTTATGTTGATCATTTCATATGATGGGCATAGATACTAAAGTTAACGTCAGCTATTTTGACAGATAGTCCATTGGAAATGGTTTCAAAAAGCTGAGTTAATGGGATAAATTAAAAAAAAAACTCAATTGCTTTTTCTCAAATATTCACAAATTCAATTGTGGTTTAAACTCACATCATATATTTTCAAATTAAATTTGATTGTAAAAGATAACTTGCCGTCGAACAAGTGGGTCTTGATTTGCCGGATGTCTATTGCTCGTTTGTTGGGGCGTATGAGTAATATTTCACATAATAGGATTTGGCTATAGAAGGTCAATCAATGGGATAAATTAATAAAAAATGCAATTGCTTTTTGGAAGCCTTTTCCCAAAATTTGAAAGCTTCTCCATACATATTTTTGTCAAAATTGTAAAAACTTGACGAAAAGCAATTGAGTTTTTTTTATTAAAAACATTAAAAAGTGGATAAGGGGAATCATTATTAGGGCAATTGAATCCAAATCAACGGTTTTTAGAATATTTCTCTGTCTGTCTTTCTGTCTTTCGGCGTATCATTCAAAAACTGATGAATGGAATTGAGTGCAAATTTCACAATTGCATTATGTCTATGGGTATAAAAGGTGTCAATGATTAATTTAAATATATCAACTGGTTTCGGAAATATCTCCTAAAACTTGAGACGGAAAGTGTGGCTGAATTCGCGCAGGTGTACTTTTGTGCCGGATAATGCTTGTGGGACTGCTAGTAATCAATAAAAACTTACCCCGCTATTCATAAAAAATATAAAAGGTTTAATCAGCTCTTATAATTCAAAATTTGTATGAAAATGTCATTTTAAAAAGCTTGATAAACCAATTTACTTTTTATGAATACTTTAGTTCTTAGGTAAGGAACTAAAAGTATCGCAAAAAAGTAAGAAAAATCAAAAAACAAATTCTTGAGGATTGTGCATCAAGGCTCGGATTTTATGATTCAAGTCCGTTTCCGTATTCACGGATGTCTCAGGTGCTATACTCGCAACATTTCTAGCCTGCAATGCTAGAAAGTAGGCCGCTGACCTGAAGCTTTTTGCCCGCTGACGTCACGAATGAACTCATTTACAGTGGATGTGAGCATTTTTTTCGTGAACACACACATATGTATGTACATAAGTATGCGTGTTTACATACATACATATGTATGCACAATTCTGTCGCCATTCATGCAGATTCAAATAGCTATGCATGAACGTACTTCCATACATACATATACATATACATATGTATGTATTTACGTTAACACTCCCAACAGAAGTATTCCGGCACTTAGCATAACAGAGGTGGTGATCAAAATGTCTACATATCGAGCTTGTAATCTATCTGACAACTAGCATCGATCCAAAACCCAACTAGTAAAACGATACCACACAATCGGAAAGGAGTCAAGCGGGCGTTGCATCGAACTTTACATCCATTTGATGCATAGATTTCATAACCATTATGATACTCAGTGTTGCCGTTAGGGACCCTAAAGGGTCAATTTGACCCTTTTTTAGAGCCAGGACCCCGGACACTCCTTTTTCAAGAAAGTACAATTTTTTACCCTTTTTAAAATTTGTGACCCTTCTCACTTTCAAACTGCAATGAAATACATTTTTATCGTTTTTTTTTTGTTAAAACCCAAAAAAATATCCTTGTTCCTTTCTTACTCTTACATCGGGAACTCTTGCTTATTTCCAAATATCATGCCTAACTGAAATCTTAGTACTAGCAACGCTGTATTATGTGACAGCTCCGTCAAATGTATGTATACATTAGAGTGATTCAAATAAAAAAATTTAGTTTTTTTGGGTCTTACCCCCTAAAAAGATAGTAATTGATGAGAAAATACGCCTTGCAAAAAGTTAGCTCTGCAACTTAACAATTATTTAATAATTAATAATTAATTATTTATGGGAAAAAACTGTATTCTTTTCAAAGTGATTTTTCTTATCATTTTCGAAACCTTTTCCAAAAAACTTTACATATCTTTAAAGTGGTGGTTTTTATACCCAGCGTACTAGTACTAGTACAAGGGCATTATAATTTTGTTCACATAACGGTAGTATGTAACGGCACAAAATAATCGAGATAGATATAGAGTTCCATATATGAAATTTCTTGGGTTGAAAAGAGGAGTTCATTAAGGTATGTCCGTCCGTCTGTGTACACGATAACTTGGGGAAAAATTTAGATATTTGCATGAAATTTTGTATACAGGTTACTTTTTGGCCAAACTAGGTTGCTATTGAAAATGGCCTGATAACGAAAATTTCGAAAATCATACAAATTGACATAGTTTGAGTAAAAATTGAGGTATTTCAATGAAATTTGGTATACAGATTACTTTCTGGCCAAAGTAGCTTGCTAGAGAAAATGGGCGAAGTCGGATGATAACCACGCCCCTTTTGTCGATATCCACAACTTCAAGAATCACATAAACTGACATAACTTGACTAAAAATTGAGATATTTGCCTGAAATTTTGTATA
Source organism: Campiglossa producta (assembly GCA_964058755.1). Lineage (NCBI taxonomy): Eukaryota > Metazoa > Arthropoda > Insecta > Diptera > Tephritidae > Campiglossa > Campiglossa producta. The sequence goes on along the minus strand of CAXKVI010000001.1, from coordinate 914,955 downwards.
CGTGTTACCTTCTAGCCAAAGTAGGTTACTATTGAAAATGGGCGATATCGGATGATAACCACGCCCCCTTTTTCGATATCGAAAATTTCTGTAACGGAAACGGCTAAAATGATATAATTTTATAGGTAAACCCCCTGGCCATTCTCTTATAATTTTTCCATAAATTTTTTAAAGCGGGCGTGGCACCGCCAGCTTTTAAGGAAGGCATTTTTGAAAATTCGACTGGTCGTAACTTTCAAACTGATTACGATGAAATTTAGCACAAAGCATATTAGTATCGTTGTGAGTATACCTGATGAAATTGGATAAAATCGCCCTCCAACCCCGCCCACTTTCGATATCGAAAACTTCGAAAATCACCTAAATTGACATAATTCGGTAACGGAAACGGCTAACATGATATAGTCATTCTATTATAATTTTTTGATAAATTTTTAAAAGTAGGCGTGGCACCGCCCACTTTTCAGGGAGGTATAAATGAAAATTTCACGGGTCATAATTTTTAACTGATAATGGTAGAACGATGAAACTGGTACGAGGTATACTAGCATAATAGGGAGTATACCTGATGTAATTGGACGAAATCGCTTCCCAACCACACCCACTTCCGAAATGGAAAATTTCGAAAATCATATGAAAACTACCGCTGGGTATTTAATGTTCGGTTTACCCGAACTTAGACTTCCTTACTTGTTAAGTTTAAAAATCTTTTCACAACATGCGATTATCATCACTATTAAACTAATTGCAACCATTTAAAATGTTTATATTTTGTATGTCTTACTTGCAATAGTACAAAACTCCGTCATTCAACAACAACAAAAAAAATGGAAAAGGCTTATGTAAATGTGTTCCTATCTAAAAAAAAGAGGGTCCTCTTTTTCTGCTGGGACCCTTTTTTGGACCCTGTTTCAAATTTTTCAGCGGCAAAAGTGATGATATGTTAAAAGCTTTCCCTGCTGAACGGTAAATAAAAAAAGTTTCCCGGATTGAAAATTTAAATTTTCGGCTGACTCCTTCTGGGAAATCTTTTATCTTCTATATACATATATAAAATTCAAACTATGTACCTATAGACGAACTTGGCTTCTAAACGAATAAGCCGATCGTAACCAAATTTTACACACGCACTGAATATCTTCTAGGAATGGTCACACGCTAAAAAATATTTTGATATATATAGGGGGCGTGGCACGGGTTAGACCACTGAAATTTGGTGAGGGGTTGTACGAGATCGATCCCTACCACATCCAAAAAAAAATTGGGGATAACGAAAAAGGGGGCGTGACACCTCCCATACAAATGGAATTTTTCGTTGTCCGTATCTCTGGAATTATTCGGGTTAGACCACTGAAATTTGGTGAGAGGCTGTATGAGGTCGAACCCTCCCGACCTCCAAAAAGACTAAAAAAAACTAATGGCGGCGATACACCAACAGGTTACCATAACCTCAAACGAGATTTTTGCCGAGCTTCTCTTTCCAACTTGTGGTGTGTTGCTTTTGAGTTTTTCCTACAAGTTGGCGGGACCTACAGTTTTTTGCCGACTCCGAACGGCACTTGCAAAGCAAATGAATTTTTTGCTGAGAAGCTTCTCATGGCAGAAATACACCCAGAGAGTTTGCCAAACTACTGCCGAGGGGCGCCCCGTTTAGAAAAATTCTTTTTCTAAATAATTTTTGATGTTACTTTTGCCGGGCATCGAACCGCCACGACTTGGTGTAGACGGCCGAACACTTAACCGCTACACCACGGCGGCCGCCAAAAAGACTAGAGATAACGAAAAAGGGGGCGTGGCACCTCCCATACGAATGCAATACTTCATAGTCCATATCTCTGGAAGTATTTACGTTAGACCACTGAAATTTTGTGAGGAGTTATATAAGATCAATCCCTGCCACCTCCAAAAAAAACTGGTGATAACGAAAAAGGGGGCGTGGTTCCTCCTATGCGAAGGAGATAGGAATATATAAAATAGATATAGGGATCGGATTAGAGAAACATGCAGCATGGCAGGACAACGTCCTGCAGATTTTTTACTTTATTTATTACCAAAATCATTGAATTTCCATGAGTAAAACCAGTTCATATTTTTTTTCTCTAGTGTGCAATTTCGTTATTCATGATCGATGTGTCTCAAATGTGGTAACTCCGTGCTCGGGAATTGCACCCTGTATTATAAAGGTAAGCGTTAAAAAATTTACTATATATATAATCAAAACTCTTTGTTTTTCGTTTTGCAGAATCCTGTCGCTCATTGCTGGTCTGAGCCTACACATCATAAGAAGAAGTTCTGTACAGTTTGCCGTAGACGTTTGGATGATAGCCCAGCTGTACACTGTTTAAGTATGTATAATAAAGAGCCACAAGGTCTAATACATTATTCTGATTGTCGAAGAAGATGGGTCGAAAGAAGCCTTACTTCTTTGACGATATCTACATAACACAATTTCACAGCCACACGATTTCGCTATAAAAAATGTCCTCTTTCAACCCGCTTGTTTTGAGAATCCGAATAAGAACGATCTCGGAAAAAGTTTATTGTTACTTGCAATTGATATAATCGTTTTCTTTCACGATTTCGATAGTTTGCGAATACTTCGCCCACATTGAGTGCCAAGATTTTGCAGTGCCTGATTGCACTGAGAATGCGACGTATGTTCCCGGCAAAGAGTTGCAATGTGTGAAACATCAGGTAAGCTTTGATTTTATCAAATATGTAGGTATTGTTTTTTATTATTTGAACTGGGTAAAAATAATATCAAATAATTGTGAAACTCGTTGAGCAGGTTTGTTTGAATTTTAAAAAAAGCTTTAATTTAAGTTCATGGCCTCATTTACAGTGTGAATATTATGTCTTCCAAAATATAAAGAGTTTATCTCAGTATTTAATATTTTAATAATAATATCATTTACCTTACCATAACTAGCACCATTGGCGAGAGGGCAATCTACCACCAACATCAAAATGCGCTTACTGCAAGAAGACCTGTTGGTCGTCAGAATGCCTAACAGGTAATTATTTTTTTTTTTTTTTTTTGTGTTTCACAAAACAATATACATAATTTACGTATCTAATAACATTTTACAATTTTATATAGGCTACCGTTGCGAATGGTGCGGCATGACCACACATGGAGGATGTCGCATGTACCTGTCTACCGAATGTACCTTCGGTGTACTCCAACCCATATATTTACCTCCACATTCGGTCTCTATACCACGCACCGAGGTGCCGATCGAAGCTATTATTGGGGTACAAGTTAAATCAAAAACTTTAGTCCGAGACTACTCATGCCGTGAGTATTACCCCACATACTTACATACATATGTACATTCAATTACAGAAATGCTTACTTGGGTATGTACATATATTAGGGTGGATTTAGCATAATATCCGAGCCAACCACTGGTGTACATAGTAGGTGAAATTGACTTTTAACAAATTAAAAAGACATACTTGAATACCAATTTCTTTTATTTGTAAAAGAAAGTTCACAAAAAAAAATATAAACGACTACTTCATTTTTTTGGACTATTTACATATTTTTATGAGTTGGGTCTGCTAGTTATCAAATGAACGGACCTCCATAATATCACGGTTTTGTGTGAAAAATATTCAGTCAGAAAAAAATGTTAACTTTTGCAGATTTGTGTTATGCATTTGAAAGGGCATAGTAGCATGGTCCGTTGTCGTTGATAAGATTTGCCGAACTCAACGGTGTATGTGTGCACATACATACCTACATATGTATCTTTGCGGTTATCTGTAAGAAAAACAAAACAAACTGAACTCAGCACATCTTGCAGTCATACATACATAACTACATCCCTTTCAAACGCAAATATTACTTTCCACAAAAGATTCATATACATTCCATCCGTGCAGTCATTTGTATCTTTGTTTTTACTTCCAAGTTCATACATTTTTTTTAATTTGTATTTTTTTCAAATTTATTTCTTGAAACATTTTGAATGAGTTTACTACATACATAAATACTCTCGGGCATTATTATTATATTGCACTATTCATTATAAATAGATGTAATTTAAAATTTTCATTTGTTTATTTTAACACTAATTAAAACAGCACCTGGATAGTCTCGTCAATTTGGAGGGTATTACGGGAAACTACAATTATTAGACTAACAGATTACTAAAAAATATGTTACTTTTATTTTTAAAAATATGCTGAATTTTAGCTGAACTTTTTATACCAAGCGTAGGTACTAGCGCTAGTACAAGAGTATTATAATTTTGTCCACATAACGGTACTACGTGACGGCACAAAATAATCGAGATAGATATAGAGTTCCACTTATGAAAGTGCTTAGGTTGGAAAAAGGAGTTAATTAAGGCATGCCTTAAGGATGACCTAAATTGGCATACTTTGTTAAAGTAAATAGCTAAACTAGTAAAAATTGGTAGGTAAAGCCTTTTAGGGCCTATATTACAATTATCCCGTTCTGAAACCTACCGCTAGGTATTTTATGTTCGGTTGACCCGAACTTAGACTTCCTTAGGCGCGGTTTTTCAGTGCAAGTTTAAAGCACAGACAAAGTTGACTATAGTCTACTCTATAGAGTAGACCGGGCCTTACTTGTTTCATTCTGAATTAATTCTCTTTACATATCGCACATCTGGATCTAAACAGCGATAAACTCAAAAAATCAAAATGTTCAAAAAACTCGAAAAACTGGCTGCTTCTCGCATATATCCCAATGGCATTTTAAATTTCTAACAGCCCTTTTCTCGGTGAGTGGTATAGCTATTAGTTAATCGAGTATACAGAACAGAGGTTATTGAATAGGAGAGCGCGGTAGTAGGCATAGCTCAAAATTTAAGATTTTTTAATTAGCTCCCTTTAGATCTAGGTGTGCGATATGTCATACAGAAAAATATTGTTGCACAGGGAGTATTTTTGAATTCTACAGTTTCGTCATAGTAAACTCCAATTCATTTCTAATAAAGTTAATCAAGTCAAAATCAAACCACTTTTTGATGGAATAAAAACAGAAAATGTATGTATTTTTTGATAGAGAAATAAAGGCTTATTTCGACTTGATTCAGTTAACATTAGAAAATCATAATCGCATCAACTTCCAAATTGTATAAAATAAATAACAAGCAAGTTATGCCAAACTTCAATCATATAACGGTACGGTTATTGGCTACAAAAGTGTGTAACTTTTTGAGCTTGAGTGTCGAAAGTTCTTTATATATTTAATCAAAAGTCAGGGTGCATTTGTATGTACAAATTTATTTTACTTTATTATTTGTGTTTTTTCTTTAGGCCGCCATTTTTTATTTGTTTTCTTCTTTTTTCTTAAAAATTTTGGAAACGTTTGAAATTGTAGAGGATCTGAGTACGATAGATTGTCTTTTTGGCACCAATTTGATGAATATCATAAACGCTAATGAATGTGCTACTGTTGAGAAGATGGGCGATTCCAAAAATAAAGCTCCCGAATTAAGTTTAAGAGAAATTTTATTCATCGAGAGACAACGGCGTGAAAAATCAAAACAAAATTTTTTACTTTCATCTTCACCTCGGTCCATCACACCCTTATCTATATCACCGGCTCACACACCAAAAACGTCTTCACCTTTACCAATGTGCCATTCACAATTAGTTTGTGACAATATGTGCCCAAGTTTGGAATACCATGATGTCAGAAAATCAGAAAAAAATCATCACACAGTTATGTCAAGTTATCCCAATTTAAACGAAGACAGCGCTATACATATGGCCAGTACAAAAACGTCGAACCAGACATCAACTTGCACTAATATTGAGAAATCCCCATCGACATCCTCTTCGCTACATATGCTATACTCGAATATTTTTCGGCGTATGCAGCCAAGCCAACGCAAGTATTTCTCCTCAAATACGGATGAAGATGAACCTTATGAAGTGGGAGAATGCGATGTTAGTTGCGGTGATATGAGCGATGATTATGATAATTGTGATGTTAAGCTAACGAAGAAAAGTTTGCTTGCAAAGGTCGATCAACCAATTAGAGCTATTGACGATAAATTGCAAATTGAAGCAAAAACAGGGAAGACTGACATAAAGCAACAACGCGAAAGTTTCTATGAAACATCCGATACAGGTGGCGAAATGACAACTACGACGGACGATGTTGATCTTGACTCCAGTATGAACTTAATTAGTAATTTAAGTTATAATAGTAGTAATAGTAATACATCAATAGAGAATCGATGTAGAGTAAGTGAAAGGAATAAAAATGCTCCAAATGTGCCATTAGCATTAAGTGCACTGCAGACCCAATCAGAAATGATGCATGTCCCAAAATTGGTTAAAAAAGTACCAAAGAATCCAACAAGCTGTAGCAGTAGGGAACAAGAAAAAATCTCTAAGACTGGTGCTTTATTGAAAGCAAAAACTCAAAAACGAAACCCATTGAAGGGGGAAGCTATCAAAAGCGGCTCTATTAGCTGTTCGCCTAATTCAAGTGAATTGTCAAACTATTCCTCCATGCCCCCGAAACAGGACTTAACCAAACCACAACTTTCAACTGTTGGTCGTAGTAAATCATTTCAAGAGCCCGGTGTAAAACAATATGCACGAAAGAAAAAATATACTCGTATTTTCCGACGCCGCTCAAAAAAACGGCAAAGCGAACCAAAGGGTACGAAACCCTCAGAAAGTGCGTACAGTTTAGATGCTGGAAGACAAAGTATAGAGATCACAATTCAGGATGAGGATGGTAACTATCAACCATATGACGATGACTACTTTACGCTGAAAGATGTGTGCAGCGAATTTCGGAACAAAAAATATACTGCCGATGATGACGAATGTGACGACGAGTTTGATGATGATTTAGGGGGACATAAGGAAACTAAATCGCACTCACATAGCAGTAGGACCAATAGTTCTGCGGCCTTTAGTCGACATTTCGATGGACCTTCATATAGTGGAGCTAGCGATGATACTGCTGGTGGTGATATCAGTGATGGTGGTAGCAGTCGCAGTCGTTCGCGCACAAGTGACAATGAAGAACACGTCATCGGACGGTTCTTACGGCGTATGCAAGGTATATCGCTCGGATGGCGGAAACATCGATACCACAAACGGAGAGGTGAATTCAATAACGATCTTTTCGACAAATTATTAATAACAAACTAACAAACGAACTTAGGCTGTACTGTATTGTCTTTCGCTAACATTGGTTATAACTAGTAGTAATGCATTTGAATATAAGTACATTTATTTAACTATCTCAGATCTTTTATTTGATATTTTTTTAAATAAATTCTTCTTACACTATTATTTTCAAAAACGAACGCATCACACCCTTAAGCTATCAACCATTGTGTATCAATACCAAGTGTAAACTCTTCTGCATAGACGTCAAAATTCCAAAATGAGTTTAACACCTGTTTGAGATTGTGGTTAATAACAAGTGTGATATCATAGACATAGTCGTGAAAACTTCAAAGTGAGTTTAGTCACCTGTTTTTAATTTCCTTTTTTGTCTCACTTCTTTCCATCTTCCCATCTCTTTCTACCATTAGGTAAAAGATAGGAGACCGCCATGTTGATGTGTGCAGGATGTTCAACAACGCCATTTGCTTTTCTGTTATTCTGTGCTGGCGACATTTTAATATGTGCAGGATGTAAACAAACCGACATTTTAATGTGTGTTGTCAAAAGAAGAGTTCACACTTGGTATTGATACACAATGCTATCAACCGTAGTCTATTTGATGACAACACGGTTGAATATCATAAAGAAAGTCTGCCTTTAGGTTCAAAAGTCATACCTGAACTTTTATTAAACGTCACACAGATCATATCGAATTTTTCGTAAACTTTTTTACATCCTTTTTATGGCATTGGTAGAATTTTAATTATGATACTGGACAATAAAATGTCGTCTAAAAATTAACCCTATACTTCACAAAAAGCAAAGTGGAGGAACTAATTTTATGTAAGCTTACCCTAATGATAGCTCAAGTTATTTTGTGTCAAATGTTGTAGGAATGCTGACTCAGGAATACTTTTTGTCAAAACTAAATCTACATCAGCTCAAAATAGCCATTCACTTTTAATGAACACATTTCCAAAAAAATGGCTGGGAATTGAAAAGGGAAATTATCTATTCCCGAATTTGAATTAGTAGTAAAAAACCTGCATGGGCCCCCTAGGAAATGGGTAATCCCAGTCAACCCGAGGTGTCCGAATGGTGGAATGTTGGGACTCTCTTCGCCATTCGCTCACCCTTCTACGAAGGTTGTCAAATGAGCGTATGCGACGAAAAAATGCTCGTTAGAATTAATGAAAAATACGTTATTTTGGGACTCCTTAAACATTTTCACAGGGTTTTGGTTAGTTAAAACTTTTACTGGAAATGAACTACCCAAAGACAGATGCTGTCCTGTCTGTACACAATCAATTAAATATTAACGATTCCCCCCTCCATCTCCATGCGTGTTTCTTTGTAACAAAAAAGTCCAAGGCTGATATTCACTTGACATATAGGTGTGCTGTACCTTTCCGAATACTATTTTTTCGTTCTTCATGTATTTCTTATCATACATACAACTTAATTATGTATATTTAACTATTCATATTTTCAAAAAAAGAAGTTCACTTTTTAGTTAATTAACTAACACGTTGTAGCCCGTTTGATCATGTACTCTTGATGGAACAAAACAAATATTTGCTAAAATATTTGAAAGCAATTATAGGCCGAATTCACATTTGGTTTCAAAAAAGATGTTTAAATCACAATTCATTTCCAGCGAAGTCCGCAATGTGTCCTATTTTCTATTTCTCTCCAGAGTGCCGACGATTCTCCTCTATAACACTGGTTTACAAATAATTACTTTGGAAAATTGAATTGGCACTGACATGCCGAGCACAAAACATATTTTTAAAATTTTTTGTATGGGCAGGTTTTCGAGATAGCGGTAATTGTGATTTTTTTTTGTGTAACTTTCAACATCTCTACTTTCCATTAAATTGTAACAGGCCGATGTCTGTAGGATTGCAGATATTAAAAAAAAATGCATAGGCCTGTAGTCATAGTCGAAATAAAATATGATTTTAAGTTAGTTTAAACTTTTTGACATAACTTTACATGTGCTATCTGTCAAAAACGCTTTTACTAACTTAAAGTCGTGTTTAACTTTGACTATGACTACGGGCCATAGTGTTAATCATTACTAAGTCAATAGAGTCAAGATCAACAGGTTTTGGAATTACTGCCTGTCTGTCTGTTTTCTCTCTGTATGTTTGTGGTCGTATTACTCAAAAACCGCTGAACGGAATTAAATGAAACTTTCACCATTGTATTATTAGACGCCAAACTTATAATTTAAGACATCACTTATTTCAGAGTTTGACCAGCTGTTGCCCGGCGATGGTTTGGACCATCCCTACTTTTTTATGTCGTTACAAGCGTATTTCAAATTTCGAATAACGTAATGCTTGCGTTCATCGCTTTATAACATTGGCGAAAAGAATTTTTGAATGAAGTGACAGCTGAACAAACACAAAGTACCGATATCTCGAAAACCTACCCATACAAAAAAATTATTTTGTAGTGTAATATGTTTTGTGTTCGGCATACCATAAACATGAATTTCTTGGTATTTTCTGGCTGTAAACCAGTGTAGTTGATTGATTATTCTTTAACTCAGAGCGTTGGTAAAGCATCAGCCGGTATGTGATCAAACGAGTTATACATTTCACTCGCACGGTTTTCATTGTCAGCACATTTTACTAATCTTCAAATTAAACAAAAACGTAACATACTAACAACGATAACTATTAAAATACATTCGCAAGATACAACTCGCAGATATCTCGTGAACCTCTTAAATCCAATGCCTGGTTTGCAACGAGGGTTTTGTTCGTTTGAATGAATAAGGTGTATGTATTAGTTTTAAGTAAAACGAACTTAAAGTACATTTACACTGCACCGAATTTGGCGAATTCAAATGAGCCAATTCGACACCGTTTACATTGGCAAATTTGCATTTCCCTGCAAGAATTCTCCACCAGGACAAAAAGCCACCGAAAGAAAATGCGCTACCGTGATGTTTTAAACACCTGTAGAGTAATAATTATAGAAGAATCAAGAAGGCTTCTGTATTTTTCTAGTGGAATTGACCCTATTTCTTAAAAAAAAAACTACATAGGTGAAATTGTTATTTCAGTTGTGCACATTGCATAAATTATCACACATCATTAAACCATTAAAGTTCTTGCTGGGCAATTTTAAATGTGGAATACCCGCACGGTTGCTATTTTGAGGAAATGTGGATTGTATTGTTCTGCAAATGAGGTCAAACGTGATGGGATTCCAATTTTAGAAAATGGGATTTGTATGGAAAAAAGCGCAAAATTTGCAATTTTTCGCAAATTTGCCGAACTTGGTGCAGTGTAAATGTACTATTACCTTCATATAAAATTACATGCATAGATATTAATAAGGGTGTTTCAGCAGAATTCGACATCTTTGCCGATGATATTGCCTAGGTATCTGAGTAGCGATAAACCCAAAAAATCTCAATGTTTCAAAAACTCGAAAAACTGCCTGCCTCTCCCATATGAGCCTATGGCCTTTTTCGTTTATAACCGCCCTTCCCTCCGTGAGAAGTGAAGTTATTAGTTAATCGAGTAAACAGAGCGGTGTGTATTAAATTGGAGAGCGTGGTATGCATAGCTTCAAAATGTCCGATTTTTGAGTTAGCTTTAGAAAGCTAGTAGCTAAGCTTTGTACATAACATTGTGTATAACTGATACACAATGGTACATAAGGAATAATAAGATTTTGAGACAAAATGCTAAAAATTACCAATTATCCAACTAATTAATATTGTAACAGCTAACACAACTAACATTTATAAATACGTAAATATTTTATTAAAGTTGATTAATCAGAGCTATGACGTAAGGTCGTACAATATACAATAAAAGCCAGTCACGTTTTCATAACATTAAAATGCTATACATTTTGTATGTTCCGGTTTTCGACTTCGAAAAAATTTCATATGGCCTTGAATACATCAATCGATACCAGTAAAAACAAAAACGGTCGATGTGCATTTGAAATCAATTCGAACCGGGACAGACCTTAATAACCTTTTAGCTAGTATTTGTTCTGTATGCTAATCATACTTTAAATATCCCTTTATTTGAATCGCTATACAGCAAGAAGTATATCTGAGGAATTTAGTAGCGGTGATACTCCACGTTTCAAAGATGAAGACTCCCTCAATAAATGTGAGGCAATGCACGCAAGTGCCGTCAGCGGTGGAAGTGGTACATCGTCATATTATCGCCCAGATGCGACTTCACATAAATCGGAAAAATCAGACAAAGATAAAACCAAAAAAGAGAAAGAAAGCGAGGAGAAGGACGTGGGTAAGTAAAAGTAAATGGGAAAATTACTAGACATCTAATCAAAACATAGTATCTATAGGATGTGTGTGGTATTTGCATATAAAGTTGGTTCAAGCACATTATATTCATATGTAAACTATTTTTCTGTTCCATTTTCCAGAAATGATCAAAGTATTCGATGGTAATAATTCATACAGACGTCAACTCTATCGAGTAATTACCGTGCCGCGTACATACACCTTAGAGCAACTATTAACAACAGCTTTAAGAGCTTTCCATATAACGCGAGATCCAAGCGTAAGTCATACTTCATTATCGATTACGGGGCTTCGGTGTTCTGTAATATTGATTAAGATATCTGACTGTTTTGAATAGGAACTCTTGAAACTCGTTAATCTTGCCTAAAACGAGGTTCTTAAATAATTTTATTATACTTATGGGTACTCTTAACTTGAGTTGAGATAAGATGAGTTTTATTTCAATATTGTATATAGGTACATGGATATCGTCGTCAGCACGGTAGAAGCTGCTAAAAAGACGATATTTGCGCACACCACATCCTAGGTATATTCTGCCTTTACTGCTGTTCATGGTATGTGATCTTCGAAGAATGGCGCCAAGTTATCAAGCTCTTTACCCATATCAGCGAATCCTGGAAGAAGCAGTTGGAAGCTCGGTAGAACATCTTCGCTTTCTAAAAATCGTTCCGTTAAGTTTTCAAGTAATGAATCGATGCATGGTAGAAATATTGCGATTGTTCCCGGGTTAGCTCGGTTTCTTTGTCGCGAGTACGGAACAAAGATTTGCCCGAAGCAATTATCAGCAGAGTGTCTAATTTCGGGCAAAGACTGTATTACTTCTTTCGTGCGGTTTATAGCAGAGATAAAGTAAACAGATGTTTCACAAAGATTTTCCTGGTGTGTGCTATGTGCTACTATACTAAAATCAATTACCCGCTTTAAAATGTATGTTGCGCAGGGGTTTTGAGCCGTGCATGCTTAAACTTATTGAGCCCATACCTGGCTACGTGCCTACCTTCCGTACCATCCCTAAAACATATACGTATTTTCTTACATGATAATTTCAAAAATATAAAAACACATACTTATATACATATAAATATAGGCTTTTTATATGACTGACATGTACGCTCCATCTGGTATGGAAGATGCTCCATTGCTAGATCCGACTCCAGTCATGAACTTAACACACTTGGAAGGAAAAAGGCCAGCTATATATCTCAGGTTCCACGACAAAGAAAAAGGATTCGTTCGTGTCTATCCAGGTAAATTGCAGTGCTCATTGGAGGATCCTTATGTAAGCGTTCCAGTTGAAAACACCACCATAATTAAAGATTTGATACGAGATGCTTTAGATATGTTCGGTTTACAAGATAATCAAATCCAAGACTATAGGTAAATAACCTTTTTTATGGAAAAAGACATATTTTTTAACTTTTACATATGTAGATGCTCTGAGGTGCTATTAGATCGTGGTGTCACCGAACGTATATTATCGTGGAATGAACGTCCTTGGGATATTATGAAACAATTAGGCAAGGATTCAATAAGGCAAATGGAATTAATGCGATTTTACATGCAACACAAACAGGATCCGCATGGCCCAAATATTGCGCTATTTGTCGGAAATTTGCCACCGGGCTTATCGCAGCGTAACTACGAACAAATCTTAAATAAATATGTGACCGACGAAAACAAATTTACCAGCATTGGCCCCATCTACTATGAATATGGTTCAGTGGTATTATCATTTGAAGATGCACCAAGGGCAGTAAGTACACCATCAAAATTTTAAAGTTAACATTTCTTAGGTATAGCCTTTTTTATAAAGTAAGGCATCATATGGTCCTATTAAAAGGCATTATGTGGAGTATAATTACTTTCTATCGCCTATTGTTTGCTTAGTTCATGCCTGCATACACCAATGCATTACCATAGTCTCAAATTTGTTATACCTTTCATGAACAAGGTCTATAATTTTGGTCCGATGTTTGTAAGTATGAGAAATGATCAGGATGACAATCTGAGTTCATTTAGACATGCCCGCCTGTCTGTTTGAACGCAAACTAGTCCCTCAGTTTTTGAGATATCTGGCTGAAATTTTGTATGTGGCCATTTTGTAATATAGGAATCATTTGTCGAAACTGGCAAGATCGGACCAGTATAAGATATAGGCCCATACAACCGATTGTTCCGATAAACGGTTTTTTGGCCATAACTTCTGTAATAAAATAGGTAGGAAAATTTTACAGTTACGGCTCTTTCTGCATGAGCAATATCGATGTTGAAAACCATTAAGATTCGATTAAAATTTCTCATAGTCAATAGTTCCGATAAACGGATTTTGGGCTATAACTCCTGTTATTAAACAGGTAGAAACGTAACTATTGCTCTTTTTGCGTGTGCAATGTCGATGTTTAAAAACAATAGGGTTGACCTAATTTTTGACATAGTCCCTACGCAATTGATTGCACCAAATAACGTGACTCATACTCATGAAAGGTATAAAGCCTTCGGCACTGCCGAATACAGCCGTTTCCTTACTTGTTTTTATTTTACTTTTATAAGGTACGAGCATTCTACAACTTAAGGGAAACTATTATCGAGGATAAAAAACTATTGGTTATGCTATTGCCTAACATTGAGCCAGACATGGTCCCACCGGATGTAAGGCCGTTACTTGTTTTTGTTAATGTTAAATCAGGCGGTTGTCAAGGCCTTGAACTAATATCGAGCTTTAGAAAACTTCTAAATCCATACCAAGTATTCGACTTAGACAATGGCGGCCCGCTGCCAGGGTAAAGCAAAGTCTATATTCATTTCTGTGAAACAAATCACAAATTGGTTTATTTTAAATGTTTTAAGGTTATATGTTTTCCGCCAAATTGCTAACTACAAGATTTTGGTATGCGGTGGTGATGGCACCATCGGTTGGGTATTACAATGCCTGGACAATGTTGGACAAGATTCAGAATGCTCCAGCCCACCGTGTGCTATAGTACCTTTGGGTACTGGTAAGTAAAATCAGATCAGTTAAAATTAATTTCTTTGGTAATGCTCATTTAATTCGATGTGTCGGAATAGGTAATGATCTGGCTCGAGTTCTATGCTGGGGTTCCGGATATACGGGCGGTGAAGATCCCTTGAATTTATTGCGTGATGTTATCGAGGCTGAAGAGATACGTCTAGATCGTTGGACCGTAGTATTTCATCCGGAAGATAAACCAGAAGAGCCTGCCCTAAAGGCACCCTCAAATACAACTGGTAAGAAGAAGAAGGCTCACCAAGCACATCTATCGCAACAAACAAATCAGCATCATCAATTACCGGCCATTACATCAACTGAAATATCAGGTCATTTGATGTGCAAAATTTAACAATTATTAAAATGGTTATGTTCCCCGCGTTTATTTCTATCATTATCATGATTGTCATTATTATCTTCTCTTCTAACTTGTTTAATTATTTTCGTTATTCTCATTTCATTATATTAAAAACCGAATACAAGTGATATTGCTATCATTTTTCGAATAAAACTTTTTTTTACGTTAGCGCTCGATGTGGTCATATTTAAATTGCAAAAGTACTTTTTTAACTACTGCTGATTTGTTTTTTGATACAAAAATCGATTTTCAACGAATGAAGTGTAAAAGATTGATTTACATATCGTCGATCCCTTGCCAGAAGTAGGAATGTGCCATTCTTTCGATTTTGAGTTTATCAGGCCATTGGATTTATCATTGAATCAGACACAGCGAGCGACGATATGTAGTAAAAAAACACACCTCAAATAATGAATGGATCGTTATAAAGGAGACTTCTCATCTGTTTTAATCTCAAAAAATTGCTTAACTGTTAATGCCAACCACCCTTTAGATCCCCATTTAAAGATTTTTGACAATAAATATCATTATAGTATAACGACCGAACATGGATTTTTAAAGACGACCGAACTTCGAGCAGTTATGGCCGAATGCGAACCGAACATTGTCAAGGTTCAAAATAATGAATACATTATATATAATTTCAAGAAATGTACTATTATAATTTTTATGGGTCTTCCCATGCCATGTTATCTACCCCTTCCGATTTGAATAAATTTTGATGGAAGTTTCCTTTGTTTTTTCATAAAAGGAAACTCCCGTCTAAACCATTATTTTAAATACCATTCTTATATTTATAAATTAAAAGAGTAGGTATCTTTTTTCTCGAAATCAAATAATTTTATATTGAAGTATTCGGAAAGAAGTTTTCGGCCGAAGCCGAACTGAAATTTTTTGGCCGAACATAGCCGAAGCGGAAGTTGAATTCGGTCGCTCTCTAATCATAATTTTTTCTAGAAAATCGCCCCCCATGAAATAATTTATTTCTTTTCTTTTCACGATTTTCATTAACATGTCCATGCCAGCTTTAGTTTCAAACGTTATTCTTTTTTTTTTTAATTAAAAAACGAGATAAAAAACAATGGAGTACAGTAACCCACCAAACCAAGGCTTTCCAAAAAGAATTCGAAAATCTTCCGACTTTACTTAAAAAATTCGTAATAATTTCGTAAAGCGAAAGTGTAAAAAAATTTTGTTTATAAGATTAAAAAAAAACAAAATAAATGAAAGCTATTGAATATTGCCGAAAGAATTTCATAGTACATATCGTTACCTCAAATCGCAAAGGCCCTAAACACATTTTTCGAAAATGAATTTCTCACATATTTAAGTATGATATATTAAAATACACATTCACTACAAAGTTTTAAGTAGTTACTAGCAGTAATAACGGAGATATTCCAAATTTACAAAGCTATATATATTCAATGTAAAAAAATTTTTGTTTTCTGTTTCTCCTGTAAAATTTTAAAAACTCGTAACGAAGTCGCGTCAACCCTCTCATACAAATTTCTTAACAACTTCGGAAAATAATTGGTTTCGATTTCGCAAAAAGTCAAAATTAATTGTTTAGTGGGAAAATTCTTTTGGCAATGTTCATTAGCTTTTATTTCAAAACTTGTTTGGTATCTGATGAGCACAACAGTTTTACACTTTCGCTTCTCGAAACGATTACTAATTCTTTAAGCAACGTCGAAAGACTTTCGATTTTCTTTAGAAAACTCTGATATTCGACTAATTTTTGGTCTTGTGGGTTCTTTTTTCTTCACTCCATATTTTGCGTTTATAACTTATTGTTTGTTGGAATTGTCACAAACAAGAAGCAATCCATTCGCAAATGTGCTGTTTATTTTCGTACACTGCTTATTTTCTTGCTAAGTAATTACATATGTATTTTTTCTATGAAGTACCCAGTAGAACTATGTGTAAGCGTGATTCCCACCAGCTGCGTGAGAGACTGTTTTGATATTTGTTTTAAGGTTAAAAGAAGTGTTATACAGGTCCAAAGTTAGATCATCTTTGAAAAAATTATAAGCCGCGGATTTCTTATTACACTGTATAACATGAGCAGATCCTCTACTTTCGTGAATGCAGTCTTAATTGGACACTTGAAAACATAAGAATTTGCCAAATTTAGGGCAACAAGATGCTGTGACGTAATATTTGTTCTTACATACACTTTCAAATAAAAAAAGTACACTAATCAAGTAAGAGTGGCGGAAGACCACGCCCACACTACTTTTTTCAATTGATTACAACAATTAGAAAACAAAACCTACGAATTTGGAACTTCGAGAGCCATTAACTAAGTTTCGGAGGTTAACTTCAGAAAACGGCGAAAGTCCCTTTTAATTGTGGTTTAATCTCCTCAAAAAAGTTGGTATGGTCCAAACCCAGAAAAAAGGTGATTGGTTGTATAGTGTAATTTTTAGTTATAAATTCATAGGGTTCATACGGAAGTTTTGCCAAATAGCCTTTCTCAAATATGTAAGCAAACATTCCGTACACTTTGGGGCGGTTTAGTCTTCGGGTAACTCGTAGTTCTACTGGGTAATTCTACTTTAATCTTGTGAATATTTGCCAACAAATATTTTATTTCGCCCGGTTCTTTAGTGCAATATAAAACCACAGACAAAGTTGACTAGAGTTTATCCCACACAAATTGACCGTTTAAACTCAGTTTAAACTCGCAGTGAAGTTTAAACTTGCACTGAAAAACCGGGCCTTAACCATATGTATGTACATGTAAAACTTGTACTTCATTTATGCAATGATAATCGAACAATGCATGCACGTTAAAGTTTCCGTGTTTTTTTTTTCGAAATGTACATAATCGAGTATGATTCAAAAAAATAAAATAAATTAATAAATAGGGTTAAAATTGCTGCTGGTTTTGGTATATGATAATGCTGTGTTTTAGTTCGGTATACAATGTGAAACTTTTATTTTATTTGTGTGTAAGTAAAAATATTTTTTATTTAATTTGCATGCATATTTTTTGAGAATAAAAATAGCAAGACTGCTCTTAGAGTAGTATCACACGTTACATCCATATTGACGCGATCAATGGATCGCGATCCACACTGAACGTGTAGCATGAAAAATTAATGGATCGCGATCCATATCGCAAAATATTTAGAAATTTTGTCATCTGGATACATCCATGGATGTTACATCCATTATGAACGTTTAGCACCAATTTGTGATCCATCCGCGAGCCATCAGTGCGATTTGTGTTTTCGGTAGAGCGGATATATTATTTCCTACTACATTGCCTTCTTTTTAGTTATTGTTTAATGAAAAAGATAACATATAATGTTTTGAGAAGAAGGTCTTTGTTACTTGTGCTCCTTCTTTTGTAATTTGGAGATTTATCAATATTTTTCTATATAATAATAATAATAATAATAAACATATAATGTTTTTCATAAATCATGTAAAGAAACTGATAAAAAAAAATCTGTGATCTGGATAACGGATCGGAGATCCATCAATACCGATAAAACTTTCTCCTCCAGTAGCTTTGATTCAACGTTTTTGCAACGTTTTTGTTTAATGTGCATGTTTTGTATTTTCTTGATATATTTAATTAAACATTTTGAGGCAAAAAGCATAAAAATCACGTCAATCCATAATGAACGTATAGCATTAATTTCTGATCCATCAGTACGTATCGCGTTCCATGGATGTTCAATATGGATGTAACGTGTGACACCACTCTTAAGCACCTCGTTTGTTTGATATTGATATGTTGTGCTTGAAGTCAAACCCAGTATAATCTTGCCATTACAGTTGGTGGCTGATCCCAAACCTGAACTTAATTCGAAATTTCCCTAAAAGCTATTTAGTTCAATTTAGGTATAACAAATTTAACGTACATATATAGTCAAGTCTGTTCGTGTATCCAGTTGCAACGATTCGCATAGGCCGTATTTTGTAAGGATTCACTCATCGTAACTGAATTTTTGAACAGTATCAAAGGTAAATGAAAGGCGATATGTCGCTTTTTTATTCGAAAATTCATTCACGGCTAGTGAATCCTAAAAAATACCTAAATTTTAAACTTTTGGGACTATAAATTTGATTTTTAATTAAGCTAGACTAGTTTTCGAGAAAATTAGTTGAATGAAAAGGGTTTGAGATTTAAGCCAGAAATATTTTGCCAAGTATTGGAACCGAGGCTCTTGGCATCAGAGCCGACGTCTCTAGCGTTGAGCTATGCCGCTCATATACAAGTGTACAGAACTCAATGACTTGAAAAATCTTTAAGAGAAGATTTTGGAAAGTTTATTTAATAAGGTGTAGGGTTGAACAACTCATAAAAATGTACACTGTTTTTGGAGGTCAACCTTCCGGAATTTTTGTATCCGGGTTATTTTTGTATCTCTTTCCATTCTTGAGACTAAGATTTTGTCACGAAAAAAAGCAATTTCTACACTGTGCATCGTCTGTTCCGAGTTAAACCAAAATGCAATAGCCCAAGACTATGTTATACCGTTTTTAATGTTATTGCTAGTTGGGAACGCAGCAAAAACGCACAAATATAGATCGTTCCCCCTCTAAGAAGGCTACACAAACTACAGTTTACTTATGCATATTAAAGCTGTTAACTAAGGACAACTCTCTTTAGAGATTAATAGCATATTATACTGGGCCAAAAAAAATCGTTTATTTTTTAAATTGTATTGATTTTCTTTTTAAGAAAGGTGAAAAAAATTATTGTAATTTTTTCAGATTTTCGCTAGTTTAGATTTTACAGACTTAACCTCATATTTGGTACTACCTGGTGCCCGCGACTTCGTGTGCGTAGCTTAGGTATTAAAATTAATCAAATGGTTTATGACAGCATTCATAAACACCTTTTGTTTGATACCCATAATGTACTAACACATTTTTGTGGAAATATTCGTCGATACCTCCGAAACCGGTCGAGCTATCGAAATTTCAAGATATCTCCCAAACCATATCAGATATTTCAATGAATCACATCGCATATTATAGCACTCATTGACACCTTTCGTTTGACACCCATATTGTACTCAGTAATTTTTGGTCACCCCTGGTCCACATATTGGGCGATAACCCCAAAACCCGTTGAGATATCCCAAAAAATAATATCTTAAACCTTAAGTTGAGCGTCTAGCAATCCAACGATTCAATTCCATTCAGTACTTTTAGAGTGTTACGACCACAAACATACAGACAGACATGGTTCACATATTGGGCAATAACTCGAAAAAAGTAATATCTTAAATTTTAAGTTGAGCGTCGAGCAATCCAACGAAAAAAGTTTCATTCAATTCCATTCATTACTTTCAGAGTGATACGGCCAAAAAATACGGACAGACAGTCACAAAAATTTTTAAAATGGTTGATTTGGATTCTACTCGCTTAATAATGCTTCCCCAATAAATTTTTTGTTGATATCTGTCATGTACAGACATCGACCTGTTACAATTTTATTATATGTAGAGAAAACGATAAACCATTGTTGTTAAACACTATTTACCTGCATTGTAGGATATTGAATTCCCTACAAAAGCTGCATAGACTTTTTGGACTCCCCGATTTTGGTTTCAAAGTTTGCCAAAAATGAAAAAATCAATAGGGAATAAAGCTAAGCACATGTTCCTAAGGAAAATTGGCTGCTGAATCCGAATTTGGTAACTGAATTCAACGAGGTTCGGCCCTAACCTTGCAGAAAAGACCAATATTATTTTGTGATGGTTTTGTGAGGTTAGAGAAGAACTGCGACCTGTTAGGCTAATTCCGATCACGGATTTGGATTGAGCTCGCCAAAATACATGAAAACTAATGTATTGGGTACACAGATCCGTCAACTTTTTGTTTTTTTGTCGCTGCACCATTTGAAGACTGTACAAAATGTTTGGTAATAATAGATTTGTTTATTGGGCTGCCCTAGCTTACGCCAGATTGAGATATTTCACAAAATTGTGTTTAACGAACATTTTTCTTGCTCTAGGTTGCTCTATCTTTTGTTTCATGAGTACGCTCAAAACAAAACTAGAGTAATCCAGCACGCAGATCACATATTTCTGCTCTACATTTTTTTATGGAGTAAGTTAGAGCAGAGAAGAAATTGTCAGTCAGGAAAAAATAAATTTTTGATACTTTGATAACTTCAAAACAAATTAGCTTGCAAGCAAGGCGAATAAATTTACAGGTGACTTTTTCCCACCATATGACTTCTTCTTCTTCCTTGAAAATCCAATCGTAGCTGTCAAATTTCTTATGTTGTTGCTTTGTCTGACATTTTTAGGCACAAGGAGTGTGTGCGTGCGTGTAGATCTGAATTCGCTCGAACACACCTGTAATGAATTCGCCTTGCTTGCAAGAAAATCAATGTTTTCGTATACGTGAATTTGCATTAATTTTGAAGATTTAAACAAAAAAACCAAATAAAAAGAAACTATCGAGATTCAAGTGTTTCATGGCATTTCTGCTCTGACCCAGTCGGCACTTTTGTAGCTAGCCTTACAAAAAATAACTTTAAGCTAATTTATACAGCTTGGCTTTTAACTAACCCTAAAGTCATGCAGAAATCAAACAGTTGAGAAAAATTTCTTTGACTTTGTTTAAATTTTTCTAACCTGACTTCTAGCTAACCCCAAAGTCATGCAGAAAGCAATCAATTGATTTTTAGTTGACTCCAAAGTCATGCAGAAATCAACCAGTTTGAAATAAAATTTTTGGTTTTTGTCTAATATTTTTAAGCTGACTTTCAGCTAAGCACAAAGTCATGCAGAAGTAATTCATTCAATAATAAAATGTATCACCTTTTATACATTTTCCTAGACTAACTATTAGACAGCCCTAAAATAATGCAGAAAACAATCACTTTATACTTTGCTTTCTTTTGTTTGTTGATTTTGAGAAATTCTTATTGCTTTATCTTTCAGAAAATTTTCATAAAAACAAATTTTCTGGAAGATTTAACAGATTTATTGGTGAATATCAACTATTTGTATAAGACAAAATGAGTATAAATAAAGAATAAAGGTAATTTAAAAGTGACCCAAAGTTGAAATTATAATTATGTTAATAGTAACTTTTATTTAACAGAGGCAGATATTCAGTATCCACAGAAGATCCAGAAACTTTTCTAAGCACTTTCAAGCTAGCTGAGGTCTGAATATTTAAGTTAAAAACACCGTCAAGTTAACCACGCAATGGATGTTGTCCAAAAACCGTCATGTTGAAAATAAAACTTAAATTAAATTTTTATATTTTAAGATTAATTTACACGGGTCGATTTCCTGGTCGATTTTTGTCGTTACACCTTGTAAATAGCACCGTATAAATGATAAATTTACTATCAACCATTAACTACAGGTTGTCGATCGATCGAATTGCTATTTACACGGTGGAACGACTAAAATCGACCCGTGTAAATCTGGCTTTATATAAACTAGCCATTTTGTTATACATATGGGTGCCCTTATTCAAAAATAGTTCAATTAGATTATCTTTGTTTTTTAAATTAAACAGTCCCACATATGTATATTTGTACAATATTTTATATATGTAATACATAAGAAATTTTTTTAAATAAATGTGAGAAAGTATACTAGATATGCGTGCGTACTTTAAGGACTGTTTTTGTGGCAATAAAATCTGGCAAAAGGGGTTCTACTATAAGTTAACGCAAAGTAGTCGGCTTTAAGCTCTGTCGAAGTAGCCAAATAAAAGCCATCCCAAAGAAAGGAATAAAAAACGATTTATTCATTGTTAACTTTAATCTGCCTTTAAAAAGTCGACTTTTAGTTAGCTTAAAGTCATGCAGGGATAGGGACGACTGACTACCTCATAGGCCATCGCCATCTAAAAATAGCCAGTCTGTTCCATACAAAGTAGTTAGCTTTTGGTTAAAAAACACCAAAAAAAGACAGAAATATGATTTTTTTTTTTTACTTTAATATTAAATAAGTTTTGAGAGTAACTTGTACGTGCATGTATGTAAGTATGTACATTTGTAAACGGAAGACAGAATAAGAAGAATGTACTCATTGTATTTTCTGTCCACTCCGCCTTCGTGCAATGAAAAAAACAGACAAAAAATAATAAAAAAAAAATCAAATTCAAACAAAAGAAATTAATAAAATAATTTTGAGAACCTTCAAAATCAGCTGTCTTAATGTACATTATTACCGTCTGACAGGGTCAAATTTTAATTTGCATTATTTCTTGTTAAAGCAAATTAAAAATCTTCGTTTGTCTACCGTATTAACAAAATAAAAGTTGTTCAACCTTTTTTTGTAGCCAATTTCTTTCAAGGATATTTGCATTTTTGAAAGAAAAAATGGGAAATCAAAAAAGCATGCTAATTTTTGAGGCTAGAATACTAGAAAACGGCTAGTCTGAGAAAATTTCGGTAGTTTTGTAGGGAATTCGATGTCCTTCAAAAATATGTTCAAGTAAATGATGTTTTACAACAATGGCTTGTCATTTTTATACCAAATATGGGTAAAGTCTGTAAAATCTAAACTAGCGATGATAGACCTCTAGACTTTAATTTAAAAAATTTAAAATTATTACAGTAATTTTTTTCACCTTTCTTGAAAGGAAAATCAATATAATTTTTGAAAAAAAAGGAAACATTTTTTTTTGGCCCAGTCTACTGTATATATGTATGTGTTTATGTATGTATGCATATATTTAAACTTCTGTGTATTCACCTCTTACACAGTTATACTTCCATTGAAACTGATTTACATATACATACATATTTATACATAACTACCGATTCAGTGGTTTATACAATTTTACTTTTCCAATAAATTAGTTACTGACTTACAAATGCATTTCTAAATTGTAGGTGGCGCTCAAAATGAAGATAATTCACAAATTTTTGTCATGAATAACTACTTCGGTATTGGTATTGATGCCGATCTCTGTCTGGACTTCCACAATGCACGCGAAGAGAATCCCAACAAATTCAATTCACGTCTGCACAACAAGGGCTATTATGTTAAAATGGGGCTACGAAAAATTGTTGGTCGCAAAACTGTTAAAGATCTGCATAAGGAATTAAAATTGGAAGTTGATGGTAAAGTTGTTGAATTACCACCGGTCGAAGGTATTATCATCTTGAACATTTTAAGGTAAATAGACACAATTTTTTTTCCTAAGACGTTTACAAAATACCTAAATATCAATAAATAAAAAATCAAATTTTTAGTTGGGGCAGTGGCGCCAATCCCTGGGGTCCGGATAAGGACGATCATTTCTCTACACCAAATCACTACGATGGCGTGTTGGAGATTGTCGGCGTCACAGGTGTTGTACATTTGGGACAAATACAGTCAGGAATACGTACAGCAACGAGAATCGCACAGGTTTGCAAAACAATATCAATAGTAATTATTGCCATATTTTATTCCAAATATCTAAGCAACATAGCAAAAAATTTTAAGAGAAGTTGCTTTGAGCTAGGTAACTCAAAATTTAGGGGCTTAGCATTTTACTCGCTTTCTGTTTTTTTTCTGTCGGAGTTTATATCAAATGTACAAGAAAAAT
Source organism: Campiglossa producta (assembly GCA_964058755.1). NCBI lineage: Eukaryota > Metazoa > Arthropoda > Insecta > Diptera > Tephritidae > Campiglossa > Campiglossa producta. Next base: position 890,637 of record CAXKVI010000001.1, on the reverse strand, counting down.
TATTAGGGGTATTCTCTCTACATTTTTTTCATAAAAAACATCAAACCTCACGAGTACTTGAAGCGCACGTCTTATTTGTCCAGAGCGCATTGAAGGCATTAAAAAAATTACATGTCGAACGGCGTCTTTGAATTGGATAAATTTACGGTGAATTCATTACTGGTATCGGTTAAGGCGCAATCTTGTTTCGTTCGTTCATGTGTACTAAATAAGATAGCGGAAGACTTCGAACACGAACTTTTTCAATGATCTTTAGTTGATTATTTACATTTGTTGGGTTCTTTACTTTATAACTGACTGATTTCAAAAAATGTATGCCCATTTAAAAACAAATTTAAATACAAAATATACTTGATTAGGTCTTGAAAGTTTTGATATAAAATTTTATAATTTGTTTATTTACTATTTTCGCAGGGTGGTCACATAAAAATTCACTTATACTCGGATATGCCTGTTCAAGTTGATGGTGAACCTTGGGTACAAAGTCCTGGTGACGTTGTCGTCTTGAAATCTGCACTTAAAGTAAGTATATCGGTATATGTATATGCTATTTTAATTCAGTAGTTTTTTCGTATCCAGCAATATCATTGGTCCCATGTAAAAAGTAAAATACAAATTTTCAAAGTACGCATGGAACTTGTGATATCAATAATTTTATCGACATACATACAAACAATTATATCTTAACTTTTTTTATGCTTTAAGTAGTACAACTTATAACTTCCGGAATATTAGTGAACAGTTTGCATGCTAAAGCTTTATCAAAATTACTTATAACCAATAAGTTATGCATACAAAATGTACATTCGGGTGGGTCAAATCAGCCTTGGATATTTGTATGGAAAGTTTACCAAGAAACCATAATCATATTGTTTTAAGGACGGCACGCTAAATTTTTTGTGACAATTTTCAAGAAAAACCCCCCAAGCAGAAAAATCTTTTAGATAAACTTTTATTTTTGTAAGGTCCTCTTCCATACTGAAATTTTTTTTGAGAAACAACATCGCCAAATTTTCCACTCTATTGGCTGTTTTTTTACATTTATGGCTTTCTGTGTAAAGTTACTGAGAATTGCTTCAAAATATTTTCATTGAATAAACCCAAAACATTTGCTTACCCTAATGTCCTACCATATAAATAGTTCTTGTTTATACGTACCGGACAAAAAATTTGCTACTCGCTTTTTATTTATTTATTATTTTTTTTTTTTTAATTTTTTTTTCCTGCATATTACTTTTTATTTCGTGTTATGAGTATCATAAAATGCGACACGGTAGTGCATAGTAAAAGCCGACAAAAAAAAATGAAAACGTTGCGATCGCGAGAGAGGTAAAACTATGCTGACACATCGGTAAAAAAGCTTGGGTTACCAATTTAAATTGTCACTAGATAAAGATCGCATAGACGTCCAGGTAGCAGCCGTCTATAAAAATCATACTGTGTGATGACCGTCAAACAAAATGACTACATTTAGACAAAATTATTACATTCAAGACCCCAATGTAGTTATTTTGTTTGACAGTCTTCCATTTCAGGTTTGAGGCCACTTTATAGCATTGTTATATTTTCAAGGTATATTGAAATCTACAACACACCTTTGTGATAGCGGTCAACTTGATTGACAGCGATGGCTTCGCTACGGAGTACTAAAAAATCTAAAGCTATTTACTGTTACTTGAAACTTTGAGTGGCGAAAAGAACTGCGAATGGTTGTCCGAATATTGCCAAAACAGTTTTGTCACTATTTAGGAAGTTAATTAATTTGACTATCGACTTCATTCAACCACCAAACACAGGATGTCGATCGGTCGATTTGCTATTTACACGGTGGAGCGACCCTGCAAACAACGAGAGTAATCTATTTCATATCTAAATAGTACTCCAATTGGAGTATCAGAGTACTCCAAATGTAATCCCTTTTCATATAAAAAGTGTGCTCCAATTAACATTGCGATGTCCTAGGACTGGACCACCTACTAAAACCTTCTGCTACTCCATAGAGTATCTACTGTCAGAGTAAAATATACTGTTCTACCTTTGAGTTCAAAGCAAAACTCAAACGGGGCTCTCTTAATAGGATCTGAAAGAGAATTTTAATTGTTTTGATTTTTTTTTTAAATACAAAAATTGTTTCCTTATTATTTCATACTCACAATTTTTGGGCTCGTTTCCGAGCAAGGCTGTCATTCTTTGTTTTTTTGGTGGTCGTTCTCCATTTTTCTTTCTTTTTTTATTACAGTTCTCTCTCTTCTGTAGGAGTTTTTCCGTCAAATGAAAAAAAATATTAACCCGTTCTGTTTAAGATTTCTAAATTTTTTCAATGAAGAAAAAGCAAATTGTTTCATATAAATACAATACACTTGCCTTAGTTCCTTGCATGTTTAAATAAAGATTATAGCTCTAGCGCATTTTAGCTAAGATGAATGGTCTAATCTTTTTTCAACTGGATCTTAGACCGAAAATTAAACTGTAAGGGATTAAAATCTATTCATGACCCCTGCGGATTAGGGGTTTAGAATATGTCCATGGTGGAATGCTTGTCGCAAGAGGCGACTAAAATCCATTTGGACCACGGTCAGGGGGTTGGTGGTTCGGCAGCTGTAAGTGCATAGACTCAATACCGTACAACTCGGTTTGGTCCGTTACTGTTTGGGCTAGCATATTTCGCGGTATTGATAATTTTTTGGCCTGAGCAAATGCTATCTAATTTTTCAGTAAAACAATTGTATGAGACACAAAAACTGTACTTGGGTGGCAAAGAGTTAATACGCTTGTTTACATTTTTTTGAAGGTAAAACTTCTACAAAAACAAAATATTTCAGTTGTCAATTCTACCTTGGTGAATTTGCCTTGCGTGCATCCATGCAAATGTGGCTTTCTCTTCTATTGTAGCAAATTTTCTGTTTTCTTTTTTGATTTAAAACCACTGAAGGTGGTCCGATGAGGTATACAAAGGATTACTATTGGAGTACTCCAATATCAAAAAATTGGAACACATGATCCAACGATTTTTGCAGGGGACAAACAATCGCGCAAATCAGCCTTTACATTTCGACGTACGAAAACTAACACTTTAATTTTGTGTCTGAAAAAAATACATTAGCCAAATGTGTTCGGTTTCGTCAGACTCAAAATAAAAAGTTTAGTTTTCGTCAGACACAAGTCGTACAGAATTTTTAAAAGTGTTAGTTTTCGTATGCCACGACGATTTTATAAGACTTTCCAGTGCAACGAAATTTCTCATAATTTTTCATATCGCTCATCTGCGTACGTCGTCATAACGCAAAAAATATGATATTATAGAAAACGAATTTTTAGTTTTTGAATTGATGTATATTTATATGTGATATGTAATTAAAGCAAAAGGCTGATATAACACTTTGTTAGTTGATCAAACATATTATTTCCGATATATTAGTGATTTAAACTCAAAATTTGGGTTTTTTGAGTTATGAAGACGCTGCAGCAAATGAGAGATATGCAGTCGGCGAGTATTCGAATAAGTATTCGTATTAGCCAAACGCTAGCTTCGCCACTCACAATTTTGTCCCAATAAAACGCATTAACTCTTTCTTAACTTTCACTCTTTAAGTGATTTGTCCGACGCGTATTAAGTGGGTAAAAAGGGGAGGTTTCGACTGGCAGAAATAAAAGAATTCCTTCAATTTAGTTATTTGTTATTATTGGTCATTATATTTACGAACTTTGAAAATTTTGTGGACTTTTGACCAGTCGAGATACAAAATTTCTAAGCAACAATACAAAGCAGTTTGACAAGATCCTTCAACAAGATCGAAATTGCAATCATCGTAGTTAGTATTGTTTGTAGCATTTTTCAACTTGTTTGCTCCAAAAACTCAAAAGAATAATTTGATAAAAATTATTCGACTGGTCAAAAGTCCACAAATTTTTCAAAGTTCATAATTCCTTTAAAAAAATTATATGTACTCAGAGAAACTGCATATGATTCCAACGGCACCTCCTCAAACTATTTTTTATGTAGGGTAGGTACCAAGAAATCTTTAACTACTGTTGGGTTTCTGATTAAGTTTGAGAATTTAAATTTCGCGCACTTGTAGAAGCTTATCCCTTAACTTTATACATATGTATGAATTTGGTTTTTTTTATTTACGTACCTTATTTCACATCCCTATATTTTAACCATACATATTCACTTAGTAAAATTTAGCTTATTCTTATCCTTTCTTCAGTCAGACACCTCATTACAACACAGTTTTTGGTTTAAACAGGAACTTGCAAAGCTTTATTTATTTCCGTTTGTCACTTAATTAGGTTAGAGTATTTCTTGCTATGAAACTAAGCTTTTCAAGAAATGTATGGTACATTATTCTACCATAAGAGAATTTGGTCTCAATCCTCCATGATTTCCTAGATATTTAATTTCTTACTGGCTGTATCGGACAAACCTCTCCATGCTCCAATCTGTTTTAAGCAAAATTTAGCCCAAATTAAAATGCAAAAGCACGGCATTCAAAAAACTTGATTCCCCACAGTTATCTTTTACAATTTTTGTGTAAAAGGGTGTATATGCCAAAAATAACTCATTTCATTTCAAGCTTCAAAAATTCAGGAGTAACTTACTACGGTCCGGCGATATCTTGAAATGATAAAAAAAAGAAAATGATTGAACTTTTGGAAATTCTGACGTTAACGCCAAATTTATGCTAGCGTTAAAGCGTTCGGCGGATAAAGCATTTCCATACGTTAGATACGTCGATTTTAGAGCAAACTCTTTTTTTGCCGTATCCGTCAAACTGTTGTTACGCATACAAGCACCCGCAGTCTACTTAGCTGTCAGTTGCTTCGACGTATTGACGTGCTGTATCTGCCGAACGCTTAAATTTGTTCACTTAACTTCAGTTGAATATTGTGAAGTAAAACGAGAATCGGTAATCGTGGCAAAATGCTACTTATACTTATCACTTCACGATACCGCTGAACCGGAATTGACCCCCAGTATATGGGTTTCTATTAGTCCCGGTATCCTAGTTTCACACTCTGCTTTATGCCTGGAATATCCAGGGAAAGTCGACTTATCCCTTTAATTCCTGAACTTCCAAAACTGTTTCAAATACCTGCATTTCCGGTCTTTATAGAGTGTGCGGATTTGAGATATGTACATATGTCTGACTACAAAACTCTTTGATAGAAGTCAATACATATATACATGTAAAATATTTTTCAAACCAGTCACTATTATAGATTATTCATGTGCCAGTGCCTTTCCACAGAACTATATAATATATAGTATATATTATGTACATTATCTGATCAGTCAGTTATATTTTTTGTGGTCCATTATGATTTTATTACCTAGTTGCAAGTTATTATTGATTAAAGTGCAAGTCTGCCACAACACGTGCTCATCTGAACAATAAGATCTTTATTCTGCATCAACATAAATGTGATTCTATTGTGGAAATGTGCGAGTTTGAAGCGAAAATGCACGAGCTACATATCGTAGTTGGTTCTACAAAATTTAAGTGTACGACTTAAATATCTTACTATGCATAAGTCACTCAATTATTTCCTTATTCAATTTCTTTATTCAAGCCTATAGACTGACTTCTAGTATATAATAAGCCAGTTCTTAAGTACATTGGCGGAAAAATTAGATCCAAAATTCGTATAGCTTTTTTTTGGAGTATCAACGACGATATGTACATATGTATGTAGTTCGTATTTAGTAGTAATATTTACATAGTTTTAATGACGTCATTTATTAACAAATAAATTACGAACATTTTTAACATACAAATATGTTACTTGAAGCGTTTTCTGTTCTCAAAAAAATGTTGTCAATGTACATAGGTATTTATCGCCTTATCACCATATGTTGTTACATTCATACATATTTACATACTAATGGCCATTTTCACACGGACTATTTAAATTACATACCACAGTTGACTATCGATTAGCATTTTTATTATATATAGCGTATTAGCTTAACTTTTACTGCCAAATGCATTCTACTTATATGTAGACTAATTCACCAATATTAGGCTGTTAAGCTTCAGTTAACTAAACCTGAAAACTGAAAATCAAGAGTTAACTGTGGAATGAACTTGAGCTACCTAACTCGCTAATGTAAACATGGCCATAAGCCAGAGAATGTTGAAAAGCGACGAAAGGTGGCAAACCATTGTTCGTCACATTATGGCAAGGTTTTTCAGTGCAAGTTTAACTCGTAGTTGAAACCGCCAATTTGTATGAATTTTAGTCAATTTGTCTGTGGTTTTATATTGCACTGAAAAACCGGGTCTAAGGGACCATATTTCTACTTATATGTGGCGGGATTTTTTCGGGAAAGAAACCGCTTTACATATCAACCATGAATGTTTAAATACTATTCATGTATCGTAATTGCATTTACAAAAACATCGATACAAAATTTTCAAAAGCGACTATCAGATGAGGCGCGAAAAATAAATCTTGCGATGTTAAGCAGAGTTCATTTACACTAAAATTATTTGCACCTGAAGCTTCAAAATTTCCACTTTGTTACGCTGTTTTGTAAATGCATCCACGATATGTTCGTATGTATTTATGTACAACAGTCTTATGTGATGTATTACTTTATTGTTAAAAAATATAGGTTAAAACTAGAGTTTAAGTCTAAAACATAAAACGTTTGAGAACGAATATTAGAAAGATTACTACCGAGTTTATTGGTCATCCTATCCAAATTCCTTTCCACAACTTTTCAATTTAGGCCACAATGCTCAAGAAAAGTAGAGGTAAACGACGACTTACGGAGCCACATATTTCACCAGCTGTACTTGTTAGCAGTTTGTCAGCATCAGCGACCGCATCATCTACAGCAGCACAGGGCGCCAACCAAATAAGCACCAGCGGCGTTGGCTGTACTGGACTGGGACAGGGCCACATGGGATCCTTACCAGAAAATGGCGATCGTGATCGTGAGCCGACAGTTGGCACATAGAGAACACGTCCGTCCGGTCCAAGTATTTTGTTTTCTTGTTTTTTATGACTGTTACAAATGCAAAGAAACAATTAAAAACAATTTAACAAATAAAAAAACATAAAAAATTACAAATACAACAGTCCTAAGCTAAACAAACAAACAATAACAAATACGAACTAAATAACTTCCAAAGTGTATACAAATGATGTGATGTTAGCAAAACAAATAAATTGAGTTCAACCTAAAAATTTGTTAAATAGGCAAAACATCTATAGCTTTATAAAAATTCTGTTGACATTCAGAAAATAATATGTTCGATACCGTTACGCCTAACCTAACATAAACGCACTCCGGAAGTTATTTGTCAAAAGTGTCTCATGCACATACATGTCGTATGGGAGAAACCGAAATTGAACGCACAGGGAAAACCCTAACTTGATTGCCAATTTTTGTTTTGCGTGATATTTCGATTTGACGGTAAACGAACGCTGTGCTGTTGGGTGGCAAAAACTGTCTTAAGGTACAAAATACACTCAAAACATTTACCGATTTTTTGCTTTCATACTTTTTTCTGAACTTAATTGTGAATATCGTTACTTTAATTCACAAAGGCCCTAATTGACACTTTTCCGAAAATGATTTTTTCACATATTTAAGTATGATATTGTAAAACTAGCAGTAATAACGGATATATTCCAAATTTACAAAGCTATCTTTGCATGCGTTCAATGTAAAAAAAATGTTTGCTTCTCCTGTAAAATTTGTGTTTATGTCAGTTAGGGCCTTTGTGAATTAAGGTAAAGATATGTATCTATGGCCAATCATCTTTCGCATTTGAAAGAATCTTTGAAGGCGGTTTCTAAATGAAATAATTGACATTGTTTGTTTTACTTATGTACAAACATACTTAAATACCCTTGTATTATTATAGATTTTTAAAAATTGGACGTTTTGAACGGTGTTTCTTATGTACTTTTTCTGTAGTGTATGTATAATAGTTAATACAATTAACTTTATTTCGACATTTAAAGCAAATTTATTTAATTTTAAAGTACCTATGCATAAGCCCATTTCGATTAATTTTGTTTTGCGGATATTTTTTAATTACCAATGTATACATATACATATAGAAAAACTGCTGAAAACCAAGAAAAGTGGAATTTAATGTTAAATATGTAGATGCGAATAGCACAAAACTCAAGTTTTACAAAAACAGTTAAAAATGAAATCGGAACAAGTACAGATATTCACACAATCAAACAGCGCAACAGGAAAAGTTATATGCTTTTCTAATTTTTACTCTACGATTTTTACAGTTCCGTGTGAACGTGAGCATGAATGAGTGCAGAATTTCTATTGCGTACGCAAAGGAAAATAATTCCAAATCAATTCCTTTGTGCGTTCACGCACATCTGTCAAATGAGTTCAATTCTCCAAAAAATGTAAAAAAAAAAATCTAAGTTTGGCTTGGTAATTGCCAAATTTCAACACTCACTTGCGAAGGGTTTGTGTCACTTTGCGTTCGCACACAATTCACAGTGAGATGGTAAATAAGCATTTCAAAGCATACTTAACACTTTCACTTAATTTTAAATGCATTAATATCAAAGATTTTTTAGTTGTTTATCCACTTACGCATGAATTTTTTTTTGGAAAAGTGGAGTACTACTAACATATTACATAAAAGAAAATTGTTCACGCTCAAATAGATGTGTATATAGGGCTTAAGAAGGTCCTTTGTATGTCGTCGCGTTAGTTCACAAAGGCCCTGACTGACAAATGTACATAAGTTTTGACAGCTTTTTTTATTGTGTACAACTTTGTTTTTATTGGAAGTTCATAGTGAGGGGTATTTTGATGTATCCTACCAGAATCAAAAAGTGCCTCATTTAAGGCCCAATTACATACAACTTTTTAGGATCCACTTTCATACAAAGTTTGTGGAACGTAAAGCGAAGCGAAATTCTGGCAAATTCTCAAAAACGAGACGCACATCTGTCAAAGTTTCACAAAGTTTTATATAATTGGACCTTTAGGGCCTTTTTGAATTAAGGTAACGAAATATACTTTGTGCACTGCGTACCATATTTATTGGGTACTAGCCAAAGTATATCGTCGGTTATACTTCAAAACGTTTCATAAGACTTATTTGTTGGACTTAAAATGCCCAGCAGGCGTCACGGAAGTATGCATTCAGCTACACGTAATTGGTCATCGAACCACAATATTCATAATTGACATGGAACGTTTAGCAGTATCACCGAAGATATGTTCTCAGCACTTTAGAGGTCTTCTGTTATTATTTAAATATGTCAATTATTTTTACTAGTTATTCTATCGCAAGATTAAAAAATAATTCTTCCTGCGTAGTTTTCTTTAACGAAATAAATTCGTTACTTATCTTTCTTTGCATCCTTACTATACCAATATACAGAATATCTGCTTCCCTATTTTATTGATTCGTAGAAATTTTTATTGATTTACATATGAATGTATGTATGTAAGCGCAGTTTTTTTCTTGAGCTACCGGCATTTCAATAGGTTATTGCATTCCTTACTAAGCAATACAGTTTATAAATAAATCGTGCTGCCATACATATATGTACATTAGAGCGTATCACCAAAAAAAAGTCGGCCGTACCTCCACTCATCTGAAGTGTTTTTGAAAAACATTTAAAAAAAAGTTGTATTTTTTTTTCTGGCAACCCTAGCAATTGTGCCGTGGGTGCATATGTACATTTTATAAAGTAGCATCTCGTAAAATTTGCTTGAAATTGCTAAACAATAGCTAGAGAAATACCATAGATAGTAAAATCAGAGCTGTTTGAATTCTGTTCCATTACAATAAGTATACGTTTCTCACTATTTGGAAAAAAGTCTTCAATTCCAAATGTTCTCTCCAGTTTCCCACATAATTGTGAAAGAGCTTGAAAAGGTTAAAGTTAATTCTTTAGATTGATGTGAATCAAGTTTAGATTGATGCGAATCAACTTTTCGGACCATGATTTTCATTATTTTTTCACCATAATTTCTAAGTCAACAATACCCGCATTTGGAAGCACTGAAGCGTATAAGATTATCCTCCAGCTGGAAGAAAGTTAAATATTAACAGACTTTTTCTATCGAATTCTTCAAGGGTTATCTCTCGTATGCGTCCATAATTTCACATTTTCTACACCAATCAACATTGATTAGTTTTTCAATTAGTTTTGCAATTCCTTTGATGAATGTCATATTGAACATATCTTTTGGTATTCCTTTTAATGAAATTGCTATTTTTGCAATTCCTTTCCAAACGAAGAAGTTAAGCTGAAAACAGAAACGACTTTAGCGCCGCGTTACTTTTGGTAATGTTTTTTGAGGAATTGAAATGTAGTTACCCTTATGTGGGCAAAAGAATTGGTTTACTTGTAATTGGGAATTGAGTGTAATTTGATTTCTGAAGTATTTATCCTCCCAGCTCTAAATAAAATATATGTTTTTTGGATTCATCCTACTGTCATTTGTTCTCAGTTCTACGACGCAGTGCAACTTTGAATCCCGAACCCTGTGCATAACCAATAATGTTTCATTCCCTTTTGCTATATAATATTACATACTTGCATATATGTATTTATTTTTTTAATGTCGTTTTAAATATCACAGACATCGCCACTAAATAACGTTTTTTAATTAAATTGCAAATGCATTTACTACGTTTTATTGATCATAATTTCCTTTTCATTTTTCTTTATTATGCCTTGCCATATTTTTGCAATGCTCTTTGGAAAAAACATATAAACATTAATCAATTGCCATAACCAATCCGTAAATGTCTCTAAACATACTATAAATAAACAATAACTTAAAAAAATAACACAAATAAATTTTATAAACGCTCCAACCCTCTTTTTGTGGATACTACATCATAATGAACTTCTACTATACTTATTTTTTATCGATGTAAATGAACCGGACGGAAACTCAATTTGAAAATAACGAAAACCAACCAAAATGTCAATAAATGAAAACAACAAATACGAACATCCGTGGAATTGGTGACTTTAATTCCGTTTGCCTTCCATAGGCCACTATGTTGAAGAAGAATAAAAGCAAAATGAAACGGCGTAACACCGAGCCTTCGATGGCAGTCTCTGGCACAGCAACACCGCAACTCTCTCTGGCACCAATAGCACTGCTGGCAACGGCCAGTGACACAAGTACCGGAGACACTGACACTGAAAACGCCCAAAATAATACAGATTTTTGAATATGGTACAGTGAGCGTTTGATTTAACGTGCTAATAAACTTGGTGATTTCATTTATTTCAATTACGTACAACTAACATAATCCTATATATATGTACATATATCTACAGTACATTCAAATGTATATGATGCATAACTTGATAACAGTTTTACTTCTTAGGTTTTACCCAGTAATATATATGTACATAGCAAAGCCAAGCACTTTCTCCAATAAACATTTTAATTTTTAATCATAACAAAAGCAAACATTCCAAATGCATATCTAGATACATTTTTTTCGATGTGAGACCTTTTCTTTATAAATTACTATAAATTTTGCTGCATATTTGATTTGACGTTGTAAATCGGCAATTTAAGGTATTGTTTCAAATGAAGCGTCGGAAGTAAATCGGTCCAACCTTAAGTATCATCGAAACACACGAATGTTTTTTACTTTGAATGCGTACATACATATGTAGATACATAAACGAAATTAGCACGTTAAATACATGCCGCTCTCTCACTTTTATTCACTTTCATACAACCTACATATATAGTATGTAAAACAAAATATTTTAGTAGAGATATTTTGCAAATAAGTCCAACTTTAACAAAACCACACTCGAATTGTGGATGCATCTCAACAGAAGCAATGCAATCAAATAAGGCAAATATGTAGTAAAAATATATAATACCAATCGTACTACCCTTAATCACTTCATATTAAAGGTGATGAAGTAAACAAGGAAATTGATAGTAGTATTCTGCCGCCCTAATTTAAAATGTGGGTATCTACATTCTAGCTCAAATATAAATATTGAACAAAACGTGTTTGTATCTGCACTTTTCAACACATGTTAACTTTGTAATTAAAAGTAACCATTTTAGAAAAATCACATCCAAATCTTTCTTTTTGTGCAAAAAAAACATTGATTTCGGCTTCTGTATATAAGAAAAGCAGATACTAAACTTTATTCAACCCAAAATTTGTTAGAAAATCAGATACTGCATATTTTGTATGTAAAATGAAGGAAACCCATTATTAAAAGTTTTATAGGTACACACATTTTTTATTAGGATTTGTGAAAAAATGATGTAGATACTGCAAAAGAATGAATTTAATTTATCAATAACTTTATATTCATTTGCAAATTGCAAACTATTTTTACATAATGAACTCGAGTACACCTACATAAAAATGTAACAAATTTTCGAAAAAAAAAAAAATATGTAGATGCCCATATTCTAAAGTAGGACGGCAGTATTTTCTGGGCAAGATTTAAAAAGCTACAATTTACATACATACATATGTAAGGCATCATTACCAAGGAATTGACTTTTAAAAATTGAAAATATCAAATTTACGTTTACAAAGTGGGTGACTCTGTTGCTGGCAGAAAGAATCGATTAAGTATTTGTACATACCATGTACATAATTTGCATGAACACCCATCCTCTGGAAATAATTGTAAATTCGTATTAAATTTTTCAAAATTTATTTTTGACCACAATAAAATTGTAGATTTCAGTAATGATTATACAGGTTCTAAACAAAGCCCATATTCCGTTATCGCTGAAGTTATTTAAATAAGTACTAGAGAAATATTGAGAGTACTGTTTTGAGCTTTTTAACAACAGATTTTATGTTTTCGACCATGACTTCAGTAAATTAATCGGAGATAATCTATGAAAAAATTAGAAAACTGAAAAATAGTGTACTTAAGTACAAGTACACCTAAGGAAAGATCAGTTAAAATATGTGCGAATACAAATGTACCAAAAACTCATAAAATCTTTTATTAAGATGTATTCATACAAAAGAATTACGTGATCATTGGAAATAACAACAACACAGACATAACGTCAAACACGTACATACGTCAAAATTACAAATTACAAACTAAATAAATAAACACTTATAACCTACCACGTATGAATTGAAGAACATGGTTCAGTTAAACGAACTATAAAAAACGAAAGTAGTTGTGGACAAAAATATTTTCCTTTATTAAAATTATAAAAAATAAAATTCCAAGTATTTTGTGCAATTTTGCAAAAACATGTGTAAAACTAAAATGCTTCTAGTTGCTAAGATTCTTTTCCTTTACTGATTTCAAAGGCAACATTTAAAAAAATATAAAGGTTTTGTTGTGTGGGGCTCACGGACCTCAGGCGGCAATAAACATTATTGGTATTTTTTGTTAACATTCAACACATAAATTACACATTTTCGCCTATTTTACTCTTTCAAAAACCATAAAGTAAAAAAGTATTAAATTTAAATAAAAGTTAATCCATAATAATTGCGATAAATCGCTTTTAGCTGCTATGAGTAGGGGCTCAGTGATTGCGGGTAATCAGCAATTTAGTCATATTCCGTGAACACCATTCTTGGCTATAATACACGACAGATAAAGCTGGTCTTTCAACGTATCACTCACTTTCAACACCTTTTTGAAAGAACACTAAATACTGAAATTATTTGATGTTTATTAATGTCACTTTATAAATTGTTTTAAACTTCATGGTTGGCATTTGACGGATGCGTTGATAAGATAAGTGTGTCATGGCCGATCCATCGATTAACTGCATTCACAAAAAATCTGCAGCTGATGGGCGATTTTGAAACAAAATTAAATAACCAAAACAATTTAAACATTTAAGCAAAATACTTATGATTTCAAATTTTTACTTTAATTAAAGAAAAGAGAATTCCTTTATTTATAAGAAAACTAAGATTGTTAAGTAAGTATAATCTGAAGAAATACTTACACCACATGCAAATATTTAAAGAAGTCCAAAACATAAATACCACAAAACTTTAACAACTAAAAATAAATTACCTAAATATTAGAAATTGATGTAGTGTTTAGAAATAAGTAATAAAAGCTATTATGGATAACCATATACTAAACAAATGAAGAAATAAATTGAAGTAAAGCAAAAACAACAAAAATATGTGTATTATAAAATTAAAAAATTAAAGGCAAGTACAACTATAAAAAAAATTCGAATACACCTATATGTACGTACATACGTACAACATAGTGTGTATAAAGCATATCTCAATAATTTCATCTGTTACAAAAAAAAATTAAAGCAGTTAGAAAGGGACAATGCCAATTCCCCGATTTCTCAGCGTATCCGAATTATCCCAGCTCTTCTCAAAGGTTCGCAAAGGGTGGCGGGGGGCGGCATTTATATGTTTGCTAAGTAAAGCCTGAAATAGATGTGCTGCAATCCTGCGCAGTAAGAATTTAAACACACTAATTTGTACTACGCAAAGGCAAAGAGAATATATCAACAAGAGCCACCACTCGTTATGAAAGCAACGAACAAGATGGATGCCGTTTTCTTTCAGGATTTCGGTAATTTCGATGTAAATATGTTATTGTCTAATCGAAACAAATGTGTAAAAGAAAAAAGACGGGAACTGAAATAGCACAAGAGTCGAAACAAAATTTTAGCAGCTGTCGAATTTACAAAACTGAGGAAAACAAAATTACCGAAACCCTGAAAGAAAACGGCATCCATCCTTTTCCTTGCATTTATAACGAGTGACGGCTCTTGTTGATATATTCTCTTTGGTGTTGTCAAAACTGACTACAAAAGCAATTGACACAATATGGCAGCCGTTTTCATTGGTTTGACAACACTTGATGTCATATTTTGACCTAATGAAAACCAGCCATAAGAAATTTAAAAAATTTTGAATCCAAAAAAAACCTTACAACAAGGTGTAATAATGTTATTAGGGATGACACTGGATAATACTTTCTCATTTGCTGGTCATGTATCTGCAATGGTCTCAAAGGTACGTGGTCGCAACAAGATCCTCAAGTCACTTGCCGGCAGTACTTGGGGAAAAGACAAAGAAACGTTGCTGGCTACATATAAGGCCATTGGCCGACCAGTCTTTGACTATGCTGCACCCATATGGTCGCCTAATGTACATAACACCAACTGGACGAAGTTACAAGTCTGCCAAAATACTGCCATCAGAACTGCTACGGGATGTCTCCTCATGTCTTCCGAGTCTCACCTCCATCAGGAGGCAAAACTGCTCAATGTAAAAGAGCATGCGGAAATGCTGAGCAGGCAATTCCTTCTGAACTGCCACAAGCCAGCACATCCAAACCGTCATCTTTTGGACATAGATCCGCCCCCGAGAGACATAAGGAGACATCTCCGTAAGCATTATGATGAGATCCGGCATCATATTACCTTGCCGTTTGATCTGCAGAATCATAAGCGGGCTCTAACCGACATCCACACCGAGTCGGTAGACACTTTTGTCGGATCTCTACCTGTGAATCCCGTTCTGAACAGTCCTCCACGGATATTGCTGAAGAAGAACGCACCTTACCAAGGGAGACAAGAGTGACCTTGGCACAGCTTAGGTCTGGATATAGTGTAAGGTTAAACTCCTACTTATCCAGACTTAATGATACAATCTTAAATACATGCCCTGCATGTGGTAGGACCCCCCATGATACTCTACATCTCTTCCATTGTTCATCTGAAGCTACTCTTCTAACCCCTCTGTCCCTATGGACAAACACTGTTGAAACTGCACGTTTCCTTGGACTCCCCTTAGAAGAGCTTGATGAAGATCTTCGGAATGCTCATACACTCTAGACAGGGCAATGCATTGTTAACAACAACAACATTGTTAGGAAATTTATAGTAAAAATTGTTGAACTAATACGATTATGCGTCCCAGAAAAATTTACATTTCGCTGTCCATTATTACTATGCAGTATATATACATATATATTGACATACCGTTCAAATATATTAGTATTCTATCCATAAATATGAAAAACAGTGCATCATTTCGAAATGGTTGACATGTCATATGACTTTTTATTAGAAGCAAATAATATTTGATAAATTGCTCATTCTGAATGAATGTTGCATCAAACTCGTCGCTATCAATAGTGATATTGTCACAACATTCAGGGCATTTCTCTCAATGTTTCTGCAATGTTCTACACACCAATGAAGTGGCTGCTTGGAAATACCTCAAAGACGTAGCTGAATATGAGTTCAGGGGGTGAATTCTGGTTCTATGAAATGATAAAATGAAAAGAATTTCCATACAAAATTTGTGAAAAGAAACTTCAAATTCATACAAATTTTTTTTCACGTTATCATATCATAGAACCAGAATTCACCCTCAGGTGGCGTGATTTTATGTAGCCATCGTCATTTATGTACCTACCTATTAGCTAATAGTACAGTTATACCGCACCAAATTTGGCGAAAAATTCCGAATTTGGCGCTTTTTTCCATACAAATCTCATTTTCCCAATTTTGAATTCCATTGCATTTGGCCTCATTCGGCGAACAATACAATCCACAAATCCTCAAAATAGCAACCCTGCATGTGTTGCACATTCAGAATTGCCCAGCAAGAACCTTAATGGTAATTAACGTGTGATAACTTTTGCATTATGAACAGCTGTAAATAACAATTTCACCCAGTTTTTTTTAGAAAATGGACCAATTGTACCGAGAAAAGACAGAAGACTTCTTGACTCTTCATTTATTATTACTCTACAGGTGTTTAAAACATCACGGTGTTGCATTTTCTTTCGGTGGCTTTGTTTTCTGGTAGAAGATTCTTGCAGGGAAGGTTAGGCCAAATGCAAATTTGACAGTGTAAACAGGTTCGAAATGACTCATTCAAATTCGCCAAATTTGGTGCAGTGTAAATGTACTATAAATATGCAAATAATAACCCTGCAGCGAAACCTCAAACTAGTCAGAAAAATATTAGTAGACAACTATAATTTTCTGGCAGAACTCATACTAGTCAGAAAATATCCATTTCATACTAGTATACAACTAGAATTTTCTGGCTGAATTCATACTAGTCAGGAAATAGTTGATGTTTTTTTTGTAACATATTACAAACAAAATCTATAAGAAGTATGACTTTTAACTTAAGATCAAATTTTTTACGTTTTTAGAACTAAACCCACAAAAAATTTAAATTTATACTTTTCAAAATCACTTTCCCTGCTTCATTTTAGAGTTTTTATTTATATATATTATTCAGAATATTCAATTGGAATTCAGAATATGTGAATTGGATTTCGGAAATCGTCAAGTGCATTTCAGAAAATATTTTTCTAATGGGTTTTGCCATGCTAATACTTGATTGTGTAGGTACATATCGTTTTTGTCAGTTAGGGCCTTTTGTGAATTAAGGTAACGATATGTACATATATCTTGCTTACTTGAGCTCTCAAAATATTTTCTAAAAGCTGATTTTCATTAAAACTTGGAATTTTATGAAAGCAGCCCTTAATAAAGATTTGGGTGCTTATTTGGATAAAATCGATAGAATTTGTCTAAATTTGACCTAATGAAAACCAGACTTAACTTTGCGCAATGAAATCAATGGTATCTGAAAACTAATAAAAATTTCGAAATCCAATTGTCTATTTCTGAAATCCAATTCACACATTCTGAATTTCAATTGAATATTCTGAAATTCTGAAATCCAATTGCCTTTTAAGAAAGTCAATTGCCGTTTTCCGAATTCAATATTTTTTCTTTTACACCATGGAATACGGAATTGAGTTGTGTTAAGTGGTCCAATCCTAGGACATCGCCATATAAATTGGAGCACCTTTTTATATGCAATTGGATTTTCTTTGGAGTAATATGGGTAACGTTTTCTACAGGGTTGTCTCGATTTTTGCAGTGACCACTGTTGCTAGTGGTGAGAGTGTAATTAAATTAGCAATGGTCGATTCTTGCCATTCAGCACAGCCTGGCTTGTACTAGAGCTGGAAAACTATTGTGGCGAATGTTATCAAGAATCGCTCATCTTCCAGCACTAGTGTATTTCCACCACTAGCGTCACTACCACAACTACAGCTGTTTACATACATGACGTAAGAGCGAGAGAGGGAGAGGTAGCTCACGTGTTTGCGAATGTGGCACAAAGAGGAGATGACGATAGATAAACGCTTCGAGAACACTGTTGCACGAATAAACCAGAAATGTGTAGACATTTCTAGGTTGTGAAGCTGCTGTTTTCTAGGGTATATAAACCGCGCAAAGACAACGCAATTCAATCAGTTTATTTTGAAGTGTTGTACAGTGAAGTACTGAACAGTGAATTAACCCGCGATATTGTACTACGGTTTTTAGTACTGAATAAAGCGTACTACTTATTAAGCAGAATCGGAGTGTTTTATTTAACGTACAGTGATCGAACTCAGGGAAAATAATCAAGGAATCATCGAATTCGTCACACTATATTGCCGCCTTGCAATATTTTCGATATTGTGACGATTACGATGAATCTTCGATTATTTTACCTGAGTTCGATCACTGTACATTAAATAAAACACTCAGATTCTGCTTAATAAGTAGTACGCTTTATTCACTACTAAAAACCGTAGTATAATATCGCGGGTTAATTCACTGTTTAGTACTTCACTGTACAACACTTCAAAATAAACTGAATGGATGCCCCATAATCTCTGTCTCACAGATCGGAAGGAAGTCGAGTAATGTTACTGTTGGAGGACTCGTGGACGGAAAGGAGCGTTTACTGACTGTTGATACGGGCGCATCTCATTCCATCATTCGATCTGATTTAGTCAACAAAGTAGTGAGGCCATTACATGGAGCAAAGCTGCGTACGGCGACCGGTGAGGACACCCAAGTCCAAGGAAAAGTAACACGTGAAATAGCAATTGGGAATGTCACCGTATTGCATAATTTTATAGTGGCAGATATTGTTGATGAGATCATAGTTGGTGTGGATTTCTTAAGCAACCAAGGCATCAAGATCGACATGCAAAACAGGACTATGAGCTATAAGAACATGGATGTGCCACTCAATTTTGGTTACGAGAACAAGTACATCAGTAAGCAGGTACTCGTGGAAGAAAGCCAACAAATTCCACCGAAGTCGGAGGCGATCGCTTGGGCAAGGATTGATGGAGATTACGGGAAAAACAAATTGTGGGTGGTAGAGGCAGCAAACAAATCAAAGACGGATATATTAGTAGGAAAAACACTGGCTAGGACAAAACAAGATGGACGTTTACCGGTAAGAGTACTAAATGAGTTCAGATCTCCGATTAAGCTTTCCAAAGGATCTATATTGGGACAATGTCACGAGGTGGAGGTGGTTATAAATTGTGAACAGCTCCAGGAAAATGTTTCTACGAGCAACATTAATCTATCAGATGATATCACGGCGTGGACGCAAGATCTCGAAGAAGACCACCAGAATAAGGCAAAACAACTTCTACTAAAGTACTCTACCATATTTGACAAGGATGGCTTCAAACCAGGTCGGACCAATGTAGTGAAGCATCACATTGATACCGGTGACGCGAGACCAATCCGCCAAGCTCCTCGCAGTGTTCCATTGGCCAAACGCCAAGTGGTAAAATAAATTATACAAGAAATGAGTGACAGAGGCGTGATCGAACCATCAGCTAGTCCATGGAGCTCACCGGTAGGGCTAGTGAAGAAAAAGGATGGAAAAATGCGGTTCTGTGTGGACTACCGGAAGTTGAACGACGTCGAAAAAAGGACAGCTATCCATTACCCAGAATTGACAATACTCTGGACTCACTATCTGGTACGAAATGGTTCTCTACACTGGACTTGAAAAGCAGCTATTGGCAAGTGGAGGTTAAAGATGAGGATAAGGAAAAGACAGCCTTCAGCGTTGGAGAGGGGTTGTGGCAATTTACGGTAATGCCCTTTGGACTATGTAACGCTCCAGCTACTTTTGAGAGACTCATGGATCAAGTATTGAAAGGGCTACATTGGAAAACATGTTTGGTGTACCTGGACGACATCATCGTGTTGGGAAAAAGCTTTGAGGAACACCTTAAAAACCTGGAGGAAGTTTTCCAAAGGATATCTGGTGCCGGTCTGAAATTGAGTCCCAAAAAGTGTGCATTGTTCAGGAAGGAAGTAAGTTATTTAGGTCACAAGGTAACTACGGAGGGCATCTGCACTGCTAAAGAAAAGATTGAAGCTGTGAAGGATTGGCCAAGACCGAACACTTTACATGAGTTACGAAGTTTCCTTGGACTGTGCACGTATTATCGCCGATTTGTACCAAATTTCGCCAGCGTAGCCAGTAGCCTTCATGAGTTCACCAGGAAGAATATGTCATTTGATTGGAAGAAGGAACATGAAGTGGTTTTCCAAACCTTGAAGGAACGGCTGTGCACTGCCCCAATGTTAGCGTATCCAATTCCAGGTGCAACATTTATTTTGGATACAGACGCGAGCGGTTATGCGATTGGAGGAGTTTTGTCACAGATTGTCGATGGGCAGGAGAAGGTAGTGGCATACTATAGCCGCACAATTGGAAAGCCCGAAAGGAACTATTGTGTAACACGAAGAGAACTACTGGCATTGGTGGAGTGCATCAAACATTTCCACAATTATCTCTATGGACAGCGATTCCACGTCAGGACAGACCATGCAGCGTTGAAATGGCTCTTGCAGTTCCGTAATCCGGAAGGTCAATTGGCACGATGGATAGAGCGACTACAAAGTTATGACTTTTCCATAGAGCATCGCAAAGGCAGTAACCACGGTAATGCTGATGCAATGCCGCGGCGACCATGTAACCTGGAATGCAAGCATTGTTCGAAAGCTGAGGCCAAGGAAGATGTTATAGATGCACGGCTGATGACTATAACATCTACAGACAAATGGAACATGGCTCAACTAAGAAAGTATCAGCTAGAGGATCCAGATCTGGTACGTGTGATGCAGGGGATCGAGCAAAATGAACGACCAACAAGAGAGGAGATGTCAGCAGAGAGTCCTGTTGCCAAGTCATATTGGGCACAGTGGAACAGTTTGAAATTGGTATCCGGTTGCTTACATAGAGTATGGGAAAGCGAAGATGGTCAATGCACTCGGAAGCTAGTAGTTGTCCTAAGGAAGAAAATCTCTGATGTTTTGAACGACCTACATAATGGTCCAAGTGGAGGTCATCTCGGAGTCACGAAAACGTTGGAGAAAGTCAAGCAGAGATTCTATTGGGTTGGTTGCCGGCAGTCGATCGCGGAGTGGATTGCCAAGCCTGACATTTGCTACCTCAAAACTTTGCGTCCAACTTCAGAGGTATGCTAAAATTAACGCCTTGACGCTTCTCTTTTATACATTTGTTTTCGTTATTTATTTCCTTGCATTCAGAGTGTTTTGGTTAATTTATTATTTTAATAGAGAAAAAATGAATTAATTATTATTTTCTCCAACTTTTTATTCTTTAATTAAAGGAAAGTCATCAACATCTGATTGTCAAAGCAAGCAAAATTTGAGAGTTTGCCAAATTTCAACCTCGCTTCAACTTTGAGGTCTCCAATTTGCCATGCTTGGTTAAAATACGTATACTGAACTTTTCTGTCAAAGTCAAAGTTTGAGGTAAAGCCAAAATAAAGTTTTATGTAACTGACACTTTAATGACACGAATGTTCTCAAGAATCGCTCATCTCCCAACTCTAGCGTATTTCCACCACTAGCGTCACTACCACAACCACAGTTGTTTAGGTACATGACGCGAGAGCGAGAGAGTGCGAATGTGACACAAAGAGGAGATGAGGATAGATAAATGTTTCGAGAACACTGTTGCGCGAATAGCCCAGAGGTGTGTAGACGTTTCTAGGTTATGAAGCTGCTGTCTGCTAGGGTATATAAACCATTGTGTATCAATACCAAGTGTAAACTCTTCTGCATAGACGTCAAAATTCCAAAATGAGTTTAACACCTGTTTGAGATTTTGGTTAATAACAAGTGTGATATCATAGACATAGTCGTGAAAACTTCAAAGTGAGTTTAGTCACCTGTTTTTAATTTCCTTTTTTGTCTCACTTCTTTCCATCTTCCCATCTCTTTCTACCATTAGGTAAAAGATAGGAGAACGCCATGTTGATGTGCGCAGGATGTTAAACAACGCCATTGCTTTTCTGTTATTCGGTGCTGGCGACATTTTAATATGTGCAGGATGTAAACAAACCGACATTTTAATGTGTGTTGTCAAAAGAAGAGTTCACACTTGGTATTGATACACAATGATATAAACCGCGCCAAGACAACGCACTTCAATCAGTTTGTTTTGAAGTGTTGTACAGTGAAGTACTGAACAGTGAATTAACCCGCAGTAATGTACTACGGTTTTTAGTAGTGAATAAAGCGTACTACTTATCAAACAGAATCGGAGTGTTTTATTTAACGTACAGTGATCGAACTCAGGGAAAATAATCAAGGAATCATCGAATTCGTCACAATATTTTCAAAATTGGCTATCGCAAAATTTAGTAAATGTAGAAGAATTTTATAATTTTCAAAAAATTAGTTCTACATACCTTTTTTAGCAACACAAAACCTATTCATAGTTAAAGTCAAGTAAGCACTAAAGCTAAGGATACACCTAGCGACACGACGCGACCAAATATTCCTTGTATATGTTCTTATGGAGCATAGTACACTTAGCGACAGCAGCACCACACGACGCTACGCGACACGACATAGCTGATGAAATAGGCAACTACTTGGCCGCGTCGCGTCGTGTCGCTAGGTGTGCCCGTACTTTTATAGTTAGCGGTGGCTTTTAGACACAATTTCCGACGGTCTATCTGTCAAAAAGCTGCCTCTAGCTTTAGGTACCTACGTTCTTTCGGCCTTGATTACGCCCTATTGATTCCAATAAGGTGTTGGATCAGCTAATATATATAGTAGGTAGGTTCAAGTGGCTGCCGCAGAGGCACACTTAGGCCAGTTTTGAAAGGCCCGTTGTGATCCCACCAACATAAGGAAAGTCAATCCCGGGACCCAGCCATATGGAAAATCCCACATAACAGAATCCCGGGACTGACACTCCTAAACCGACACCGTTACTCCTCCTCGAACCACTTAGATGACTTTATGAAGCCCATCAAGTCCTTTATGTCCAGTTCCGCGATCTGGCTTAGGCTATCTAGGAACGGAACTCCCGAAAAGCGCGTTCTCGCGCCGCTTAAATCCGGACAGTTGCAGATGAGGTGCTCCACTGTTTCCTCCTCCTCATCATCTTTGCAACTCCTGCAGCATCGTCAGTAGGGCACACCTAGCCTTTCTGCATGCCTACCAATGAGGCAGTGACCGGTTAATACCTTGAATAAACCCCTCCTCCAACTCTGCCGTCCAACTTCGAGCCGTCGGTGTATATGGAAGTGCCACCATTTGTTTCGGGACACCAATCCGTCCTCTCCCAGTCTTCTCTGCTGGGAATGTTTATTTTGAAACAGCTATCCCCGACTTTAGTGGTCGCACAACGATCTGTGCTTGGAGGGAGAAAGCTGTAAGATTCCAGAATACTGGAGTGTCCAATAGTACCCGCACCCCAACTGGAGGTTTCTCTTAGGCGCAGAGCTGATGCCGCCGCTGACCGAAACCCTTCCAGATCAAGTGGCAAAATGCCCAGAATGACCTGGAGGGCTTCGTTGGGCGTTGTCCTTAGCGCACCGCTTATACAGATCATATTGGATCTATGGACTTTCCGCAACAGATTCAGGTATGTTGCCTTGCTCAGCGCCGGCCACCATACGACGACTCAACAAACAGCATGATTGGGCGGATGATGGCCGTGTAGATCCAACTACATACTCTAGGGCTGAGCCCCCATTTTTTGCCAATGGCTCTTTTGCATGTGTAAAGAGCGATGCAAGCTTTCTTCTGGCGCTGAAGAACATTCTCCTTCCAATTCAATTTCCTGTCCAGAACTATGCCTAGAAACTTGGCCTTATCCGACAAGCCCAGGCGCGTGCCATCTAGTTCTGGTAGGCTTAGTGGCGGTATTTTGTACCGGTTGGTGAATGGCGGCCGCCGTGGTGTAGCGGTTAAGTGTTCGGCCTTCTACACCAAGTCGTGGCGGTTCGATGCCCGGCAAAAGTAACATCAAAAATCATTTAGAAAAAGAATTTTTCTAAAACGGGGTCGCCCCTCGGCAGTAGTTTGGCAAACTCTCCGGGTGTATTTCTGCCATGAGAAGCTTCTCAGCAAAAAATTCATTTGCTTTGCAAGTGCCGTTCGGAGTCGGCAAAAAACTGTAGGTCCCGCCAACTTGTAGGAAAAACTCAAAAAGCAACACACCACAAGTTGGAAAGAGAAGCTCGGCTAAAAATCTCGTTAGAGGTTATGATGATAACCTGTAGGTATATCGCCGCCATTAGTTTTTTTTTTTTTTTTGGTGAATAGGACAAGTTCCACTTTCCCCGGGTTGATACTAAGTCCGCAGCGAGAGGACCACCTCGAAACCTCTCGCAGTGCTACTTACATCAGGTCACACAGAGTTTGTGGGAACTTGCCTCTAAATGCAATAGCTAAATCGTCTGCGTATGCCACTATCTTCCCGCCCCCCCCAGCTTGTGTCACGTAGCAACGAGTTGACTGTGAGGTTCCATAAAAGCGGGGAAAGAACACCACCCTGGGGCGTTCCCCTTGTGACATAGCGTGATAACTCAACCGCACCAAGTGAAGAAGCTATTTTCCTTCCTCTTAGAAGTTGGTCAATTAAACCAGTTAGAGGTCTATCTACGCCCAGATTAGTTAGAGCGGAGTTGATCGCCTCCGGGCTTATATTGTTGAAAGCCCCCTCAATGTCTAAGAAGGCCACGAGACAGTAGTCCTTTTCACACAGCGATTTCTCAATGACAGATACTAGGCTGTGTAGAGCAGTTTCTGTTGATTTACTCTTGGTGTATGCATGCTGATAGCTAGAGATAAGGTTGCTATCAATAGTCGTTGAGAGGTAGTCGCTTAGTATCCTCTCAAAGTTTTTGAGTACAAAGGACGAGAGACTGATCGGTCTGCAATCTTTTGGCTCGTAGTGGGATGCCTTCCCAGCCTTAGGGATAAACACTACCGTGGCGCTTCTCCAGGAGCCCGGAATGTGGTTGAGAGCCAGGCAGGCTGTGAAGAGAAATACCAGCCATTTAGCTGATGTCTCCAACGTGTTTATAAGTTGCGCGGGGATAATTCCGTCCGGCCCGGCAGCCTTATACGGTTCAAAGCTCTTAACTGCCCACCTTACCC
This sequence comes from Campiglossa producta, assembly GCA_964058755.1. Taxonomy (NCBI): domain Eukaryota; kingdom Metazoa; phylum Arthropoda; class Insecta; order Diptera; family Tephritidae; genus Campiglossa; species Campiglossa producta. The sequence continues at coordinate 865,385 of CAXKVI010000001.1, read as the reverse complement.
TTTCCTCAGTGATGGGTATTTTTACTGCCAGGTTTGTTGCAGGTACTAGTGGTGCGTCATGCAGATTCCCCGGAAAATGTGTATTCAAGAGCAGCTCAAGGATTTCCTCTTCCGTGCTGGTCCAGGATCCGTCAGGTTTTCGCAAATAGCTGATGGCTGTTTGACTTTTCGAGAGGACTCGTCTAAGTCTCGCTGTGTCGTCGACCTTTTCGACGCCAGTGCAGAAATTTCTCCACGAGGTTCTCTTCGCCTGTCTCAGAGCTTTTTTGTAGGCCCTTAGTTCAACTTATATTCGTGCCAATGAGGCTCAGAGCCGAGGCTCTTGGCCTTGTTAAATTGTTTTCGGCATGATTTGCGGGGCCAGTCCAAATCGTAGGACAACCAATGTGGCCTGTGTTTACCGCGTGGTTTTGGCACTGGACAAGCCTGTCCTAGAGCATTTGAGAGCGCCGATGTAAATGTAGTAACAAGATCCTCCAGCTCCTCTACTGATGAGGGGGCTTGTGAGGGCAGTACTGGCAGGTCTCTGTCTAATATTTCATTGTGTAACTGCCAATTAGTGTTACGTGGGTTGCGCTTCATGATTGGTTGTTCTACAATAAAGTCTAGAACCATTTCTATGTAACGGTGGTCGGAGAATGAATGTTCTTCCAGAACCCGCCATTTTCTGACCCACTCATAAGCGCCTTCACTACAGATAGTGAGGTCTATGACCTCCCTGTGGGTCTTAGTGATAAAAGTAGGCTCATTACCCACGTTGCAAATTACCAGGTTAGTTGTTAAGAGGTAATCAAACAGAGACTCGCCCCTGGCATTGATATCGGAGCTCCCCCATTGGACATGGTGAGCATTAGCGTCCGCTCCAATAATAAGATTACCCGTGCAGAAATTTGACACCAGGTCTTTCACCTCCGTTTGTGGTGGGGGTTCTTCGGCGTCGTAGGGCATATAGACCGACGCCACCGTCAGGCGGGTGCTGCCGACCGTTAGACTGATAGCGGTAATATCACCATTGGTGTAGTTAGGTAGGAGAAAGGAGTTCAACTCAGACTTGACCAAAATACACGTTCTGACTTTGCTCTCCTCGCTGGCTCGAATGAGTTTGAAGCCCTTAGTCCCCAATCCGCAGATTCTCGAGCTATTGACCCAGGGTTCTTGGATGAGGACCACATCCACGTCGCCTTTAGAAAGACGACTACTTAAAGCAGCCGAAGCCACTTTAGATTTGTGCAGATTAATCTGAAGCACCACCAACATGAGGCCGCACAGACTTCCCTGCCGTCCCCATCTCGTCGAGGTTTGCCCCATCCCGGAGGTTGCCTATCAAAGACGAGTTGTTCCGATTAACTGCCCGATATGGCGTTGCAGGAGTCCTGCTGCCTGTAGCGTTAGATGTTAATCGCTCAGCGTTGGCTGCTACCACCGTGACGTCGAGGACTTCCTCGTCCTGTAGGCTGTCCTCCATCTCCGAGTTGTTCACAGCACTATTGCCAAGGGACGTGGCGGATAACATGCTTTCCGCATCGATCTGGCCTACGCTGTAGTGTACTAGGCCATTGCACCTTTTGAGGGGCTCGATTGACTCTTTATTCATGGTGAACACCACCTGTCTGTCGGACCCTACCGCATCCCCGACCAGATTGACACTCCAGTCATGCGTTGGGAGGGACGGATTCATTAGCCGTAGCATCCCGAGAATTCTCTCGGGTTCGTCAGGGATGGCCGGAATCCACGCCCTTGCCCTTGGACGAGCTTCCAGTCGACGACCTCTATCTTTGCGCCCTTGTAGACTTCACCCAGTTTAGCAGCTGCTGCCTTATACAGTGCTACGGTTTTTGCATCCTCGCATGCGAGTAATTTAATCTGACCCTGGCGCCAACCCGCATCCGTCACTCGCGCCAAACTACCCGGAAACTCCGGAGCAACGTTGAGAAGAATGTTGCCGAGTTCATTTCGCACGTAACGCCACCGGTCCTTGGGGATGGCCAGACGGTCATTGCCTCGGTCAAGGACGCCTATAAGGATCCTGTCCTTGGTTACCTCAGCAAAGCTTAGTTTGCCCGCTCCAGGGGTATTCTGATGCCGCTTGGGAGGGGGAATTACCTCCAGGTCCGATCTCTGGCGCTTGAAAGGGTTAACTTTTAACCTCTTTGGCATGTAAGAGTTTTGGAAATCCGGTATCACAGCTTTCGCTAGCTCTACCGATTTACTGGAATTCGGCGACAGCGATTCCTGCGGTACCCCTTCATACCTCTTCAGGATCTTTGCAGCCAAACTTTTCGCGTGGTATGTGAAGCGGCGGGGAGATGTCTCCCGGGAGTGCGGACCCGTAGTTGCCAGCGCGGTCGCTCTCCTTGCCGACATCTCAGTTGCAGCTTCCTTCTCCTTCGAAACTCCGAGGCCAGGTCTTGAGACCGCTGCCACAGACGTAAAGATACTGGTTTCCATATCAGCAGTTGATATATATCGTTATGTTGCGGTGAACGTTAAGCTGGGCATACACGACCGAAAAGTCCAAAATGTTGTCCCATGTCGGCCACACACGTGTGAGCGGCCCGGAAACGGCGCGCCGAACATCATTGTGAAGTTGTGTTTGAAAAGTAAACATGTCTAGTAAAAGCGCGGATGATGCTGCTGCGGTTGCGCAGCGTTCAATTTTCCGCGATGGTTACTTGTCAAGAGTCAACACAAACTGAGTTTTTGAATTTGAAATTTTAAGTTGAGCCCCAACATGTTTGCGCGCATGTTATTCCTTGCATAAGGACAACAAATATGAAAAGGTCGATATATCGCCATAGTAGAAAATACATCGATAGTGCTTGATAAAAAACTATCGATAGTGCCATCAATTGTTTTCCAGCTCTAGCTCGTACCCCAGTAAACTATCGAGTATAAAATATCGATATAAAATGTCAAAGCATTGATAAAGTTTTTATCATCTTCAAGTTAACTTACAAACCATTCTAAATACTTATCCCAGAAAAAATTTTGTAACAATTATGGCTGACCGCTTGTCTCAACTTCAGGATACGGTTAACCAGCAGGCTGAACATTTTTGCAATTCTATTGGTATTATTCAACAAACGTCTTATCCAAGCAAATTCCTAAATTTCGATCGATCTGGCTCACAAACTCCGCTGCGAACCACACAGGAAGACTATGCTCAGCTTTTCGCTCAACTTATTTCGCGGTGTGCTAAAGATATAGATACGCTCATTGAGTCGCTTCCAAGCGAAGACAGCTCCACAGAGCTCCAACTACAAAGTCTAAAAAGACTTGAAATCGAAAATCAGGAAACCGCCAAAAAACTAGAGGAAATTGTTCAGCACGGTGAACGCATATTGGAGAAGATACAAATATCACTTGAAGATATTGCTCAAGCTCAATTGGAAATGCATATAAGTTCCACAAATAGTTCAAACTAGTTTCATAATCTTATTTTCTTATGGAAAGACAAAATAAGGTATTTGTTTGCTTTAGGGGGTTTTGGCCTCAGGATCACGAATCCGGAAGCGCTTTTTTAATTTTTTGTTTTAGTGAAAAGTTATGGTCAAAAAACCGAAAAATGACCCGGGTCCGTTACCAAAATTGGGGCGGAATCCATGGTATTTCTGTGCGAAACACCTTTTTGAGTTGGCGGCCTTCGGCCGCGCTTATAAAAAATAACCCTGGGCTACGCCATCCCAAGTCCGGACGTGTGACATAACCATGGCTACCGCCACGGCGCGACTTTTTTTGCATGTTTTTAGGGACAGCCTAATAAAATTACAACAACCACATGAAAACTTGAAACTTTGATTGCAAATATCTCTTCAGAGAAGCAAAATATTAAAAAAAAAAAGCGCTTCCGGATTCGTGATCCTGAGGCCAAACCCCGGCTTTTGAGCTATCTCCCATAATTTTAGCTAATTTATTAGCAGTTGACCCCTAAAGGAAACAAATACCCAAAATAACTAAAGCTACTTTTAAGATTTGTACCTAATCCCTGCTAAGATATACATATAAAAATTAGAAACTTGTCCCGTCAACATTGACTATTTTCCTTTGGTTGACTTTCCAGTCATTGTCATCTTGAATAGAAACGAATTGTGGAATATTCATTACTTTTATAAACAATATGGCGAAAAAATTGTTCCTGCGACAGTCTGACTTTCCGGTAAAAGTTTGTTTTTGAAAAACTTTAATTGACCATGTGTACCACTTTTATTAGCTCATTAATTTAATAATCGTGGTTTCCTTGCATTTATATCTTCAATGAATCCATTTAATAGCTAAATTCCTTATTCGTATTGCAAAATTATGTACATAGTAACCTTATCATATATTATTATTAATATAAGGCCTTAATACACCGCGACCATTTACACGATCTAGTGTGTGACTTCAGCTTATTGCTGTATGCGGAGGCTATAAATTTGAGCATCTCTTCAGGTTTTTTATTCCATATCACGAACGGATTGAGAGTGACCCCACCTACGTTCGCAGAGTATGTGAACCGGTGTTTCTATTGCTGTAAAAAAACCGGCGTTTCATCGTCCAGTTCGCAAACCCGACAAATTGTTGTATCTGACAGATTCAGCTTACTCAGGTGATAACGCAGGCCGCAATGTCCCGTATAATACCCAGTGAGGGTTCTATAAAGAGTTTGGCCTGCCTCAGTCCTAGTCTGCTAAGCCAATGCTGCCTAAACTGTTTGTTTTCCCAGTTGCTTATGGTCCCCTGAACTGCTTTTTCGTTGCCGTAATGCCCTAACAAAACTGTTTTTGGCTCCCAGATGTTGTTGTTGTTGTTAACAATGCATTGCCCTGTCTAGAGTGTATGATCATTCCGAAGATCTTCATCAAGCTCTTCTAAGGGGAGTCCAAGGAAACGTGCAGTTTCAACAGGGTTTGTCCAGAGGGACAGAGGGGTTAGAAGAGTAGGTTCAGATGAGCAATTGAAGAGATGTAGAGTATCATGGGGGGTCCTACCACATGCAGGGCATGTATTTAAGATTGTATCATTAAGTCTGGATAAGTAGGAGTTTAACCTTACACTATATCCATACCTAAGCTGTACCAAGGTCACTCTTGTCTCCCTTGGTAAGGTGCGTTCTTCTTCAGCAATATCCGGTGGAGGACTGTTCACAACGGGATTCACAGGTAGAGATCCGACAAAAGTGTCTACCGACTCGGTGTGGATGTCGGTTAGAGCCCGCTTATGATTCTGCAGATCAAACGGCAAGGTAATATGATGCCGGATCTCATCATAATGCTTACGGAGATGTCTCCTTATGTCTCTCGGGGGCGGATCTATGTCCAAAAGATGACGGTTTGGATGTGCTGGCTTGTTGCAGTTCAGAAGGAATTGCCTGCTCAGCATTTCCGCATGCTCTTTTACATTGAGCAGTTTTGCCTCCTGATGGAGGTGAGACTCGGAAGACATGAGGAGACATCAAGTAGCAGTTCTGATGGCAGTATTTTGGCAGACTTGTAACTTCGTCCAGGTGGTGTTATGTACATTAGGCGACCATATGGGTGCAGCATAGTCAAAGACTGGTCGGCCAATGGCCTTATATGTAGTCAGCAACGTTTCTTTGTCTTTTCCCCAAGTACTGCCGGCAAGTGACTTGAGGATCTTGTTGCGACCACGTACCTTTGAGACCATTGCAGACACATGACCAGCAAATGAGAAAGTATTATCCAGTGTCATCCCTAATAACTTTGGGTGGCTGACAGTTGGTAGCTTAGTGCCATCAACGAAAATGTCTAATTCATTTCTCACCTGGTGCGTCCATGTCGTAAAAAGCGTCGCCGTTGATTTTGTCGGAGATATTGTCAGATCTCGCTCAGTGAAAAACCTGGAAAGGTCGCACAGAGTTCATCAGTATAGGGGCCCTTCCCCGTCGCCATTATTGTACAGTCGTCGGCATATGAAACGACGGAGACGCCCTCTGGTCGTGGGGGCATCTTCGATAGATAGAAGTTAAACAGTGTCGGGGATAGGACACCACCCTGTGGCACCCCCTGTCTAATACGTCTAGGTTTTGATGTTGCGTTTCTAAAGTTAACCGACGCCTGCCGTCAATTCAAGTAATTAGCGGTCCATCTCTTTAACCCATCAGGTATCTGTGTTTCAAACAGATCTTGTATGAGAGTGGCATGGTTGATTGTGTCAAAAGCTTTCGACAGGTCAAGTGCCACTAACACAGTCCTGTGATTTGGTTGGTTTTGATTTAGGCCGCTATTTATTTGCGTTGTAATGGCATTGAGTGCGGTGGTGGTGCTGTGCAGCTTACGGAAGCCATGTTGATGACTAGCCAGGTGCAGATTTGCAGTATAATACGGGAGCAAAATGGACTCTAGCGTCTTCACTACCGGTGACAAAAGTGATATAGGACGATATGAATCGCCTATGTTTGCCGGTTTTCTAGGTTTTAGTAATGGAACCACTCTCGCCTTTTTCCATATTTCAGGAATGACGAAAGTGTTCAGTGAAAGACTGAATAGAGCCGCTAAGTATTTGTGTCCCTGCTGGCCTAGATGTTTCAGCATCTTCATGGCAATGCCGTCGGGGCGATGGATTTTGAGGGCTTAGCCTGTCTGATGGCTTCCTTGACCTCTGAGGCAGTGATGACAATGGGCGTATTTTGGTTTTTATATTTACGCGCCTGTCGCATGGTTCTACGTTTAGCTCTATCGGGCGGGGAATGTAGTACAAATTGTCTACAGAAGGAGTTCGCACATCCCCTAGGGTCCTTCTTCACCCTGTCACCGAAAGTAATATCTTTCTTGTGTTGCGTTGGATTAGATAGAGCTTTGACCGTAGTCCATAATTTGCCAACACCATCAGAGAGGTTGCATTGCTCTAGGTGTTGTTTCCATTTGGCCAGTTTATGTTTATCGACCAACCTACGAATTTCCGCGTTGAGATCCCTTATACGGGGATCTGCGGGATTGAGACTTCGCACTTCATCTCTTTCTCTAGCCATGGCCGCTGCCTCCGCGGGGAAATTTGGTCTTATTTGAGATATTCGACCCGCAGGAATGAAGCGTTTAGAGGCCAAGTCAATGATGTTGCGGAAGTCTCGTTCGCCTTTGCATAGAGCAGCCAAGGATTCGTCCGTATATGTCTGAAAACTGTCCCAGTCCGCCTTGGTAAAGTTAATATATGTACCATGCTCAGGTGTAATAAAGTCCGTCGGTCGTGCGATGGTAATGACTATTGGGAGATGGTCAGACGCCAACGTGAGTATGGGTCGCCAATTGGTGTTGTTAAATAGTCCTCCACTTACGATGGCAATATCTGGCGAACTGTAGCAGTTACCCGATACTCTCGTTGGGGCGTCTCCGTTCAATGTACAGAAAGCCGTATCATCTATTTGTTCTGCAAGTACATGCCCCCTATTGTCTGCTGGCAAGTTTGAGCGCCACATGTCGTGGTGCGCATTGAAGTCGCCCAGGATCACGCAGTTATCTCCTCGTAATAGCAAGCTAATGTCGGGGTGATAACCGGTGGGGCAACTTGAGACAGGGGGTGTGTAGATGTTAATGATTTGCAGATCGACATCTCCTGTACGGATGGTAATACCTTGGCCTTCTAAGATATCATCCGTTCCTTCGATGTCGGTATCAAATAGATGATACTGTACAGAGTTGTGCGTTATGAACGCTAGACCACCTCCCAGACCTCCTGTTACTCTATGACGGTATTTCCGGTGGATGTTATATCCGCCATAGGTAATGAGGTCCGACCTAGGACTGAGCTTGGTTTCTTGGACTGCGGCAAGTTTTATGTCATATTGGGTCATCAAATTAGTTATCTCTGCGATCTTACCAGTTAATCCGTTACAGTTGTGCTGTAAGATTTGAGAGACGGATGTGTTCGCCCAGGTGTTGGTAGGCTAAGACCAAGGCTGAGCCTCAGCCTAGTTAGCTGTGGACCTGGTGTAACCGGGTTGGCTGGCGTCGTAGGTGGAGTTGTGTTACAGCATGGTGCGATGAACGCATTCGTCCAGAGGTTCCTGTTAGCGAGCCCAGAGCATAGATGTACGTGGCATTGGCCTAAGCAGTTATTGCATTTGACCGATGACGCGAGCGTGTATAATCTTTGCCGACAAACAGTACACGTAGAGACAGGTGCGAGAAGATGTTGATCCTGACTCACGTGAGAATTTAAACGGGATAGGGGGGTGTGATGTAGAAACAGAGAGAGACTGGTGCTCGGACTTGCTCATGTCTAAACTGCTCCGGTGGGAGCGAGAGTGTTGAGCTGCTGCGCGTGATGTTGACGCCATAAGGCACGAGCAACAGTCTGGAGTTTGTGTGGAGGTGCTGCTAGTCGTTAAGACATTATTATTATTATTATTGGTATTGCTACTAGAAAGTGGCGGTAGGGGTGCGCTTGAACGGCGCTTACCGCGGGACGCCCGAGGGCGCAAACAACAAGGGGCCACGAAAGTACTTAAGAAAGTACGGGGTCTGTGGATGTTAAGGTTAAGCCCTGAACATCCAGATTTATGGAGCCATCTCTTATACGAGAAGCATTGCACAGAATGCGACCGTTTAATATATATCTTTTTGCAACAGACACTGCATATCCATTCTTTTGGTCCGGGGTTCGGCTCAACGCCCGCCCGTAACAATAGAATATCTTGCAGCCCTGCTGCAAGGGGGGAGGATGATAGTTTCGGAATGGGACAAAACATACTAAACAGGGTACATTGAAAGTGACAGTCCTTGGCCGAGGTAAAACCCCGGGTGGTTCCACTGCGCAGAGATCCATGGCGATGTCCTGGGTTTTCTGCTCTGAGAAGTGATTGTACATAGGGAACCGATGACATGACCTAGAAGGTTCCACTGCTCATACCAGGGGAGTGTTTTGCTGTTAACAACAACAACAAAACAGACATAACGGAATTTCTACAGCTAAAGGTACGGGTACACCTAGCGACACCACGCGACGCGAGGCGACCAAATAGTTGCCTATTTGATGAACTATGTTGAGTCGCGTCGACGCTACCAAATAATTGCTCCATAAGAACACATGCAAATAATATTTGGTCGCGTCGCTAGGTGTACCCTTAGCTTAAAGCAACTATTTGGTCGTGTCGCGTCGCGTGGTGTCGCTAGGTGTACCCGTACCTTTAGCTGGAGAAATTCCGTTATGTCTGTTTTGTTGTTGTTGTTAACAGCAAAACACTCCCCTGGTATGACCAGTGGAACCTTCTAGGTCATGTCATCGGTTCCCTATAAGGGTCAAATACATAAAGCTTTGTTAACCTCGCCTGACATTTGCTACCTCAAAAACTTTGCGTCCAACTTCAGAGGTATGCTACAATGAACGCCGTGACGCTTCTCTTTTATACATTTGTTTTCGTTATTTTTTTCTTTGCATTCGTAGTGTTTTAGTTAATTTATTAATTTAATATAGAAAAACTGAATTAATAATTATTTCCTCCAACTTTTTATTCTTTAATTGAAGCAAAGTCATCAACATCTGATTGTCAAAGCAAGCAAAGCAAGCAAAATTTGAGAGTTTGCCAAATTTTAACCTTGCTTCAACTTTGAGGTCTTCAATTTGCCATGCTTCGTTTAAATACCTACACTGAACATTTCTGTCAAAGTCAAAGTTTGAGGTAAAGCCAAAATAAAGCTTTATGTAACTGACCCATTAATAGAAAAATTTCTAAGCAACCGATACATCGATTTTATTATCGAATATTATTCATTTCTAGCAGATTTGTAATCAATTTGGTTGTACCGAGACAAAAAGTTAAAACTAAAAAATTATATTTTTTTGTAGTTGAAGAAATGGCATTGGCTAACGTTTTATTGTTGAGCCAAATCGCTGGGCATGTAATATTGGTCATATTGTCCCTTTGCATGTTGGTTCCATTGGGTATGAGCATTCATGAATTTTGGTAAGTGAAACACAGCATAAGAAAGAAATAGATAAATGCGTAATAAACAACTATTGTTTTGTTGCACCTAGTGGACACTGTCTTCTTTTCACGACAGGGAAATGGCGAGAGGAAGATGGAATGTTTGAAGTAAAATGGTCGTCGCCTGGCTTTTGTGACTTTCCACTTTTCACTGCAATCTTCCTTTTTTTAGTTTCGACTGTGCAAATTTATCGGTATTTAAAACAAATACATTTGTATATTAAAGTTTGGTTAATCCACTTGACGTTAATTTACTTTTAGTTTTGCAAGAATGAAGGACGAAGCATCATTCCTGGCCCTCTTTGTCGATGTGGTATTAGGAATTTGGATGTTAGCGTTTTCCATTCTTTCAGCGGCTATGATCACATTAGGATTTATAGTTTGGTGTGATGGTATGACAGAACGTTTTCCTTCGTGTGAAACTGCAGCAGGCCAAAATATCATACACGGCGACCAAAACCAAATTGACACTTCCGGTTTCTATATCGAAATGGGCACAGCTCAGGTGATTGTTTATGAAAGTCTAACTACATAGTAGAATGTTCGTGGAACTATGTGAAAATTAAATTATCAAAATATCTCAAAGCTGGAGAATACTTGGAGAATGATGCTCGATATAAACTTGAAAACGACAAAATATCCCTAAGGTTGGAGAAAAATTAGAGAATTGTTTGGATACTTGAGAACTATACAGTAAGGTGGAGCGAAATTTTTTTTCTTTGAAATTCATTTTGTCCACAAAGTTGGGGGAAAAAATAGTACGATCTGGTACAAATATGAAATTTCTAAAATTATTAAATCAAAAAACGAAGTATGGGGATTGATAAACGTGGTTTAGCTGAGTATTACTGTGAATTTTTTTTTTTTTTTTTTGAAAGCAACAACAACAAAAGTTATTAAAGGTGAAAGTTCATATTATGCATTTTTAAATTGCAATTACCCAAAAACTACTGAATCGATTTTTATACCATTCGATAGGTATTTTGATTACCTTTAATATAATTTATACATGAAAAGTAAGGAGGTAAAAAGGGGCTTGGCCATCCCCTTTACCCTCTTTATTTTTATATAAAAAATGTATATCAAATTGAAAATAATCAAAATACCCATGATATAAATACTATAGGTAAAACCGTTCTCTCTTTCGATTTTGTTTTGACGTTTTTAAGCAATATAAAATGTGTCAGTATATAAGTCAAATAGAAAAAAAAAATTCCACAAAATTTAAAATAAGAAAAATTTGAAAAAAATCAAAAAATATTTTCCAATTTACACTGCACGTTTAGGTGGACGCTTGGAAACTATAAAATAGCAGGAAATGAGATGGTGATTAGCCTGCTAGAGGGGCACATTCGCCCCACTTTTACAGTCCTTATTTTTAACAATTCTAGCAATAGTGCTAATCGCAAATTGAAGAAAAATTCAAATAAATTATTTTGATTTGTAATTTATTTGATTGAAAAAAAAAAACAGAAAAGACGTGGCAAAAAATAAATGAGTATGAGAATTGCTTAAAAATGTCACTAGTGTCATTAACGGTTTTACCCAAAATGTATTAAACAAAGTGTGATTGACGTAAAATATTTTTATTTTGTAAGGGGCTATAATGTCAAATGAATGTAAACAAATGAATTAACCCCATGTGGTGCAATGTCTCATTTCGCCACACATATATAGGATCAAGAGAGTGCACACGCGATCGTTTTCAATAATGTCGCATCGATCTTTTAAACATTCCAGCGAAAACTGTATAACGCTCAACGTTCGTATGTCTTGGACCTTCTCATATTATTATCTAAAATAGAATAAAACACCCCGTTATTTTATGATACATACATATATAACAAGTTCATAAGCTCTTACCCTTCTCCGCGTGTATCCTGCTATCTTTTATTCCATCTAATCTTGGTTTTTGCGGCTAGCTAATATTGCTTACAAAATTCGAATAAAACATTGTCACAAAACGGTTAAGAATTATTTTCGATTTGACATTATACCCCAGTTCTAAATGAGAGCAACGTCAAATTCAATCACACTTTGTTTAATACATTTTGGTTTTACCTGTAGTATTTATAGGTTTGTTTACTGACCAAAAAAAAGTTCAGAGCAGGTTAGAGCAGAGCAGGGCAGGGCAGCTGTCAAAACAGAAATAGAGCAACTCAGAGCAGAAATGCCATGAAACACTTGAATCTCGATAGTTTCTTTTTATTTGGTTTTTTTTGTTTAAATCTTCAAAATTAATGCAAATTCACGTATACAATTAATTTTTTTGAAGTTTTCAAAAATTTATTTTTTTCCTGACTGACAATTGCTTCTCTGCTCTAACTTACACCATAAAAAAGTTAGAGCAGAAATTTGTGATCTGGATTACTATAGTTTTGTTTTGAGCGTACTCATGAAACAAAAGATAGAGCAGCCTAGAGCAAGAAAAGTGTTCGTTAAACACAATTTTGGGAAATATCTCAATCAGGCGTAATCTAGAGCAGCCCAATAAACAAACCTTATATCATGAAAATACCTATCGAAAGGTATAAAAACATTTGAAATCCGTTGAGTATTTTTTAGGTAATTTCAATTTTAAAAATGGACTATGAACTTCGAGCTTCAATAACATTTGCTGTTGTTGTTTCCAAAAAAAAATCGCAGTAATACTCAGCTTAACTGATAAACAAGTACTCATACTTCGTTTTTTGATTTTATAATTTTCGAAATTTCATATTTGTACCAGATCGTGCTTATTGCTTTCCACTCTTGGTGGCTCGGGGCACTTCAAAACGTCATCCTATCACCATAAAACTTTGTGGGGTTCATTAACTCGTAAAGGCAACGTTTCATTGCTAGTACGTACAAAAAAAAATCCATATGTTTTCACTCCACCTTGCTATACAGTTTTTCAAAGGTTTTAGAAAAAGTTTAGCCATTTTTGCTGGGTTATATATATAATAAATCTGTTTAAAATCAGGTTATTTTTGAAAAAAAAAAAAAAATTGAAATAGGGATATCTTCCACAATTATAAATATTATCAGGCACTTCACTTTCACCCGAATTCGCCGTAAATGTATTATGAAATTTAAAATTAAATGGTTCCTTTAATTCAAAGGAAGAATGAAGTACCAACTAAATTTTAAGTGAACCTTAAAATTAAGGGGTATATGAGAAAACACCCATGAACCGTGTGAATTGATAGTTAGTATGGAGCAGCATTGCAGCCAAGTCTAGATTAATTCTCAAAAGCTAGGTGTCTATAAGCCTCGTAAAACCCGGTTAATTCGGTTTTCGAAAAATTACGAATACAAAAAACTCGGTTAAAAAAATAAGATAAAGAACTAGTATTTCAATGAAAACCTATAGCTAACATATAACTATATATTTATTCTTTTAGTTTGGTGCTTGGGGCTCGTTCGCAATATCTGTCGGTGCGGGTGTTATAGCACTATTAAAACTCATTCAAAACCATCAAGTCCGGAACATTAAAGTTTCTATGTATTTGGAACGCCAGCGATTGGTAAATCAACATCAGTATCAAATAGAAGGACGTTCCACACCACCAACGATTTCGGAAGTCAACAGTAAATAATAAATTCGTTACTATAACTAACGGTTTTTTACAGACCAACATATTAGCGATTCTCTTCAAATTGTTCATGTTTTAATTTCCGAACAGAGTCTTAGAAGACATATTTTATCAAACTGCATCGTAATTTTTCTACTGAGCCCCATTACCTTACTAAATGAGAAAAAAAAAGTGGACAATTTTGTTCAGAGAGGTTCAGTTGCTACCCATGTAGTCGAATTTTGCATTGGTATTTCGATGCAGTAATTTTTGGTATTCAACAGCACGAATTTTAGATTATGATTTCACCATGGATGGCCCTAGTTGGCAGGGTACCATTATAAGGTGGAACGGAAGGAAAAATATTGATAACTTAAAAGCAGACTTCCGAAATAATAATTATCTGTTTTCTGAGTTTCAAAAAAATCACAAAAATTTCAACAAATATTAAAAAGGTCTTATCGTAATAATTACATATCGTTACCTTAATTCACAAAGGCCCTAATTGACACATTTTTCGAAAATGACTTTTTCACATATTTAAGTATTATATAGTAAAATACACACTCACTACAAATTTTAAGGAGTTACTAGCAGTAATAATGGAGATATTTCAAATTTACAAAGCTATCTTTGCATCGTTCCATGTAAAAAATATTTTGTTTTTTGCTTCTCCTGTAAAATTTATTTCATGTCAGTTAGGGCCTTTGTGAATTAAGGTAACGATATATGCATCTTCTCAATGTGTAATAATTACGAAATCAATTCGAGGCAAGCTAGTACCGTTTTTGTCAATGTATTGTGTACGTGTATATTCATAAACGAAAAAATTGAAAAAAAATGTCAAAGCAATGAAGTAGCGGATTTCATTGATAGGGGCCCAAATGTATTGAAACCAAATTCAATTTTTTTTTTTTTAAATATGTTGAGGCTTGTTGTCACAAGTATAATGGTAAGGCATCTATAGTTTTTCGTCTTAGAACCCAATCAGTATACTTAACCTAACTTAAAGCCAAAAGTTTCCAATATTTTCTTTCGTAAGTTTTCAAGTCTTCAAAAAAATTGATTGTGATTTTGTATTGGAAATATCTTCTCTCAAATAAGCTAAACTCTACCTGGTCATTATACAATAAGTACGAGGGTCATATAGAATCATTTTGGGGCAATATGGGGGTCTATTTGGAGTCATATTGCGATCATTTTACGGCCATTTTGGAATCATTTTCAGACATTTTTTCTTTCGAGTCTTCAAGGACTTTTTTCTTGAGTCTTATTTTGAAATAAATAAATGCAAGGGGCTGGGCAGAGTAAAATCCATTGAATAAAGGAGCTCCGGCTAGCTAAGTCTTTGTTTGGCGTACATATGTACGCAAAGCTGGAAAAGCCCGAGTAATGTGGCAAGTTCAACAGACTTGGACCAGAGCGAGATTGGTATTGTTTTTTAATCGGGATACAATTATTGTTGTTGTAACGAGGTGTAGTCCTGCCCAACGCGTATTTTTCCTTAGCCTAAATTGTCATCAATATCTTCTAACGGGAGTCCAAGGAAACTAGCAGTTTCAATAGGGTAGGACCAAAGAGAGATGGGTGTTAGAAGAGTGGGCTCAGAAGAGCAAGAAAATAAGTGATTGGTATTGTGAGGGGACGAGCCGCATGTCGGACATACATTCGGCACATCAGGGTTCAGTCTGGATATGTAGGAGTTTAACCTGCTACAATATCCAGAGCGTAATTGAGCCAGAGTGACCTTTGGCTCTCGAGGAAGATGACGCTCCTCTTTAGAAATGCCTGGTGTTGCGGCATGTAAGACATTCACCCCTATTGTGAGTGTCGACCGCAATAGATAATCGACTACTAAGCGATTAGCGATCATCGAGCAATTGCGAGTGTCGCTCCGATCGCTTAATGAGCGACAATCGATCGTCTTTCTACAGCTATTTTTCAGTCGATGACGTGTCGATTGATTTGCAAAGTGCAAATAAAATTGATAAATAGTAAATTATTTTAATAAAAATAGAAAATATTAAAAAAAGCATTCGAAATTGGTAGTTTTTGTTCGATCAAGTTACACAATACCAATGTAAAATTCGATCGATTCAATCGAAAAGAATTGTTCTACTGCAAATCGACACTCGCAATAGGGGTCATTGTTTAGCGGCCAGAGCGCGGCGTGATGGCCAACTGACTTTGTATGGATATGCCCCAAGGCCTGCTTATGCATCTCTAGATCAAACGGCGTTGTTATATAATGCCGGATCTCATCAAAATGTTTACGTAAATGCGACCTTATGGTTCTAGGAGACGGAATGAGTTCAAGCAGTTGCCTATTGGGATATTGTGGTTTACAGCAATTCAATAGGTACTGCTTGTTTAGCATTTCATTATGCTCCCTAACTGGAAGCATTTCCACCTCATTGTGTATATGAGATATAGGTGACATAAGGGCGCACCCCGTAGCGGTTCTGAGCGTGGTGTTTTGACAGGCCTGCAGCTGACTCCAATGAACATCTGCAAGCCCCGGCGACGTATAGTTCAGAATCGGCCGACCAATTGCCTTGTACGTTACCAACAACGTTTCTTTGTCTTTACCCCAAGTACTGCCGGCTAGTGACTTAAGGATTTTGTTGCGGCTCTGTAATTTTGAGACAATTGCAGCTGAATGGGCAGCGAAAGTGTGCATGGTGTCGAAAGTCACTCCTAAAATTTTTGGGTGAGCGACAGTAGGTATTTTATGATCACCTACATAGATTTCTAATTCCATGCCATCCTGCGCTGTCCACGTCGTGAATAAGGTCGCCGAGGACTTTGTTGGCGACAATGTCAAACTTCGGGCGGTGAATAACTCTACTAGAGAGGGAAGATAGCCATTTATTTTAGAGCACAGCTCATCAACGGAAGTACCAGTTGCCCATATCGTGCAATCGTCTGCGTAAGAAACAATCGTAACTTCTTCTGGTGGAGGAGGAAGCTTCGAAATATAGAAGTTAAACAGTAACGGGGAAAGGACACCACCCTGTGGTACCCCTTGTTTAGATCATTTAGATTTTTTGTTTCTGAACACAACAGACGACAACTGAGATAATTGGCGGTCCAACGCTTAAGACAAGGGGGGAGTGACGAGTCTTCCAGATCGGATACAAGCTGTCCACGATTTACTGTGTCAAAAGCTTGACTCAAATCGAGTGCAAATATAACCGTCCTGTCATTAGGTCTGTTTTGATTTAGACCGTCAGTTATCTGAGTGTTTATGACATTTAAAGCAGATGTTGTGCTCCTACCTTTCCTGAAACCATGTTGGTACTCGGCTAACATCAAGTTTGATGTGTAGAGCGGGAGTAAGACCGCCTCAAGTGTCTTTACTACTGGCGAGAGGAGTGATATCGGACGATATGACTCCCCTAACGTTGGCTGGCTTGCCACGCTTTAGTAGTGGGATCACAGTTGCCTGCTTCCATTTATCGGGTATGACAGCTGTGGTCAAGGACAGATTGAAGACGGCAGTGAGGTACTTAACTCCTACTGCGCCGATGTGTTTAAGATGCACCACGGCTATGCCATCAGGACCGATGGTTTTGGAATTTTTGGCCTTCCGGATGGCCTCTTGAACCTCTGTAGCGGTGATGGGAATTATTCGCACCTCACTATGGTCGGGTTGTGGAACGTCAATTCCATTGTGTTCGATTGTGGGGTCGGGCTCGTCATCTCTGGATTGTTGCTTAGATTCTCCATTTAAAAGAGCAGAGAAGTGATCCCTCCATAACCTAAGTATTTTCTAAACATCGTCCCCCCGGTCGCCGTTATCATTTTTACAGAGGTTTGCCCCATCTTTGGCTAGCATCTCAAGCTCTGCATACCATATGACCTTAAAATGACATCAAAATGAACATAAGTTGACCCGGAAATGACCCCAAAATGATTCTGAAATGACCACAATGTGACCCGAAAATTACCCTAAAATGATCCCAAAATGATTATAAAATGACTCCCATATGATCACAAAATGACTCCTAAATGATCCCATACTGACCCCAAAATGATTCTAAAATTACCCCCATATGACGCCAAAATTACATGAATTCAACAGTTTCACAACCGCTTTTTTCAAAGACTTGAAAAAATATTTATCAAAAATCACTATTATCTTGAGACTTTTAATATATAAATTTCAGAATAAAAGTCTTTGAAGACTTTTAAAAATAAAAATTGTCGATAATAATTATTTCATGACGAAAATTTTAAACGTCTTTCAATAACTGTTATGAACAATTTTTAAATTTTCCATCGCAAAAGTACCCAGTGGGAAAAAGTAATGTTTGGTAATGTATAAAGTAAGGTATATCCCCTATAAAATTTTTTATGTATAATGGAATTCATGCATTACTTTTTGTACAGCAATGTCATAGGAAAAGTAATGTTTTTGAAAAATAAAACCTTACGAAATACATTACATGGGAAATTTTTCAAATATTTTTTCATGCGTTACTTTGCTCATGCTTCTTTTCATGGATGAAAAAGGTAATGCATTACCTACTTTCCCACTGGGTAATAATTATCTGAGACTCAAAAAGAAATCTTTTAAAACGAAATAATTATTTTTTGTAAATCCAATAAATGTTTAGACTCCAAAAATATTTTTTGAAGTTCAATATTTTATCACCGCTTAGCGGTAATGATAACACATTACCTGAATATGACAGTTTAAAGAGAATCACTATTTATTTGGAACTTTATTTTGCGTTAGTTAAAATTGTATATCTTTCATTGTATCTGCATATTAGTTAATTTTATGTATAAAATATGTATTTTTAGAACATAAAAGACTGTTTTACAGGACCCGATTCCCTACTAAATTTTTTGACGTTCGATAGCGTTCACTTTGTCGTTTGGTCGAAATGCTATGCCAAAAAATTTAGGAAATCCACCCGTGTAAATCAGTCTTAGGAATTCTCGAAATTTATAACGTCAAGCATTTCTCTTAAGTAAGCACTATTTTTAACCCGCCGTTCATAACAATAACAGTACGAAAAAGGAATGTAATTGGGTTATTTGTGTTTGGTAACATTAATTTAACTTACACTGTTTTCTAACTAAACATTTAGTAGTTATTATTTTAAGGTCAAAGTTACCAGCGCTTCACATCCAGGTTTACCCCTTTCTTCTTTGAGTTCAAAATTACTTAGTACTCCTGTTTCCCAGAAGAAGTCAACCGAAATTTCAATTTTGTATGGAAAAAACTTGATTTTTTACTTGTAAAATAACTCGTAAAATCGCCTAGGCGGTTAAAGGATATTTTAAGTAAGTCCGCCGGTGGGTATTGAATCGGAGAGCGCGGTAGTATGCATAGCTCAAAATTTAAGATTTTTGAATTAGCTCCCTTTAGATCTAGGTGTGCGATATCTCCTGAACCATGAGGAATTTCGGTTGAAAAATTTACACGAAGAGGTATGAAAGTAAGACGATAAATGAGTTTCATATCGTATAGGTACATATCGCTCATTTGCTGCAACATCGTCATAACTCAAAAAATGTGATATTACAGAAAACGCATGTTTAGTTTTTGAATTGGTGTATATTTATATGGGAAAAGCAATTAATTCTATCGTGATGCTGCGTGAAATGTTAAAACTTCGGATATAACACCTTGCCAGTTGATTAAACATATTATTTCCGATATATTAGTGATGTTAACTCAAAATTTGGGTTTTGTGAGTTATGACGATGCTGCAGCAAATGACCGATATGTGATTTCGTCATTTATCCGGGTTATATTAATTAATTAATTTATCCAATCGACGACATACATCTTTTTATACCTTTTGCACCATTTATAGTCGATTTTTTAATTTCTAATTCAGATACTTCAGTGAAAGAGGCACATTCGTGTAAATTTTCAAATCGAAAATAATAAATATGGTTGAGCAAAATGATAAAAATTAATTGGTAATAATTATGCTTGAGTAGAAAGATTAAAATCAACACATTGTGATTATCTTTGATTAATATGGATAAAACTCAACAAATATAAATCATTGCAGATTGCAACAATTGTTGTTGTTAAAAATGCATTGCCCTGCCTATAGTGTATGATCATTCCGAAGATCTTCGTCAAGCTCTTCTAACGGGAGTCCAAGGAAACGTGCAGTATCCACAGAGTTGGACCATAGGGACAGAGGGGTTAGAAGAGTAGGTTCAATTGGACAGTTGAAGTTGGGGGATCCTTTCACATGCAGGGCATGTTTTTGAAATGGTATCATTCAGTCTGGATAAGTAAGAGTTTAACCCTCACACTGTATCTAGACCGAAGCTGTGCCATGGTGACTCTCGTCTCCCTTGGTAAGGTGCGTTCTTCTTCAGCAATATCGGGGGAAGACTGTTTAAAACGGGGTTCACAGGCCGAGATCTGACAAAGGTATCAACCAACTCAGTGTTGATGTCGGTTAGAGCACGCTTATGATTCCGCAGCTCAAACGGCAAGGTAATATGATGCCGGATCTCGTCATAATGATAACTGATTGCAGCAATTGTACAAGTATGGTGGTATTTGTAAAATTTTTTTGCGGTGTGTAGAACAATTGCATTAGTGGTATTCGCTCTTTAGTGTATGCAATGTACAATTGCAAGTGTAACTTAGATGAGCGTGAGCGCTTGTTATCATGGGGTTACAACAATCAGCCGATTTTTATTTTGATAAAAAAAACTGCGCACGCAAAATGCCAAGAAGCACAGAAAAGAGTAGTTGCCAAATGTATAAACAAAAAATCTATCAATTTGAGAAACATAACCTCAAATTCAACTGTCAAAAGCTTACACTGATCTTACACTTACACCACTTGATTTCTAGAATCATCTGCAAATGTTGTAGGGTTGTGATAATAGTGTAACATCAATTTCTGAGTGATTTGTTATTGCAATTGTATTTTGTGTACTTTCTATACCCTTGTAACTTCACATACACTTAAGAGCGAATACCCCTATTATTAATTTGAGATCAAGGTTACATAAGGGAAATACGGGTATTGTTATTAATATGAACGACGTTGTACATATATATATTATGGTGATTCAAAAAAAATGTCGACTTGGTCTTACCCCCTAAAAGTTAGGTATTGACGAGAAAATAAGCCTTGCAAAAAATTAGCGCTCTAACTTAACCCTTAGGGGTGGCTATTTTTTTCGCCCTTTCCCATACATTTTGTATGGGGAAAAATGGAATTTTTTTCAAAGTGAATTTTCTTTTAATTTTTGAAACTTTTTTGAAAATATTTTTACATACTCTTAAAGATAAAGCTTTGAGGCTTCCAAAATGGTATGCCATGTGCGATAATCTTAATTATTAAGATAATTACAGCCATTGAAAATGACTGAGTTTTGTGCTATTGCACACACATACACAGTAACACGTATAAAATGTAGTAAATTTTAAATGGCTGTAATTATTTTAATAGTTAAGATAATCGCACATGGCATACCATTTTGGAAGCTTCAAAGCTTCAATTTTAAGGGTATGCAAAAATATTTTGAAAAAAGTTTCAAAAATTTAAAGAAAATTCACTTTAAAAAAAAATGCCATTTTTCCCTATACAAAATGTATGGGAAAGGGCGAAAAAAATAGCCACCCCTAAGGGTTAAGTTAGAGCGCTAATTTTTTGCAAGGCTTATTTTCTCATCAATACCTATAGTTTCAGGGGGTAAGACCGAAAAAAGAACCACATTTTTTTTATTTGAATCACCCTAATATATATATATATATATATATATACGCAATATATTGATACGTAACCATAATGTATTGTATTTATTTGTGATATTTAACATAAATGAAGTTTAAAAATTAAATATAAATATACCTACATACTGGTTCACTAAAGAGCTAAAAACTTAATAAAAAATTCGTGAGTTCCAACTACTCGTGAAGTTTGATGTGTAAACATGTGCATTCTCGCCAAGAGGTCGAAATTCAACCACAAAACTTCTTTTTATTATATTTTTCAGAGACGACTTATAAA
Organism: Campiglossa producta; assembly: GCA_964058755.1. Taxonomy (NCBI): domain Eukaryota; kingdom Metazoa; phylum Arthropoda; class Insecta; order Diptera; family Tephritidae; genus Campiglossa; species Campiglossa producta. The sequence continues at coordinate 843,903 of CAXKVI010000001.1, read as the reverse complement.
TGACTCAGACTACATAGTCATAAATGTGTCATGGATGAGTTATAAGTATATAACGCGTAGGGGAGTCCTTATTTTTTTCCTATCCTTTCCTTTAATTTTCTTACATTTCCTTTTCTTTCCTTTCACTCCATCCATTTTCCGTCCACTCCTTTCCTTTCCATTAAACTCCTTTCGTTTCCCGTCTTTCCATTACTTTACCTGAGCTCTAATATGAGCTTTCTGATGTATGAGTTTTCCTGAACATGCGCATAAATATGATCGATATATGAGTTTTTTGAGCGGTCGCATAAATACCCTACATGACCAATGACGGTCATTTGACAAAACATGTGATACCCATTACTGGCTGTTTAATTGTCAGCACTCCATACAAACTTTTGATCACACACTCAAGGAGGTTTGCGCAATGCTGACTGAACAAATGTGTACGTGTGAGTTTTTGCCTCACTTCAGCCCATTAGTTACTCCCTCTAAATAAGCCTATATCTGTACTGCTCTCTCTCACTGTATTTGTGGTGTCATTGCTGACCATAAGGCTATCATAGATGACCATTGTAAACACGCTCAACCTATCAGTGCTGACCATAAAACTATCTGATCTTATATAACTCCTCACAAAAGTTTAGTGGTCTAACCTAAATACTTCCAGAGATATGGACTATGAAATGTTTCATTCGTATGAGAGGTGCCACGCCCCCCTTTTTCGTTAACTCGAGTTTTTTGGGAGGTGTTAGGGATCGATCACATATAAACCCTCACCAAATTTCAGTGGCCTAACATAAATACTTGCAGGGATATGGACTAGGAAGTATTCCATTTGTATGGGAGGTGCCACGACCCCTTTTTCGTTAGCCCCAGCTTTTTTGGAGGTGGTAGGGATCGATCTCACATAACCCCTTACCAAATTTCAGTGGTCTAACATGAATACTTCCAGAGATATCGACTATGAAGTATTTCATTTGTATGGGAGGTGGCACGCCCCATCTTTCGTTATCCCCAGTTTTTTTGGAGGTGGTAGGGATCAATCTCATCTAACCTCTTACCACGTTTGAGTGGTCTAACATAATTAATTTTTATATACATACACACCTACATATATATGTACATAGATGCATAACGTTACCTTATTTCACAAATGCCCTAATTGACACATTTATCGGAAATGACTTTTTCACATATTTAAGTATGACATAGTAAAATACACACTCACTACAAATTTTAAGGAGTTACTAGCAGTAATAATGGAGATATTTCAAATTTACAAAGCTATCTTTGCATGCGTTCAATGTAAAAAATATTTTGTTTTTTGCTTCTCCTGTAAAATTTATTTCATGTCAGTTAGGGCCTTTGTGAATTAAGGTAACGATAAGCTAATTTATGAATGAATTTATTACCATTTATAGTTAATATGCTTTGCTGGGTATATTTAAAAATGAAGAGTTAACGTGCTTTTAAATGCTATATATATATTATTTTTTACATTTTTTCGTCTTTAAGTTAATGTTCCTTTGTTTTATATTTTTATTTTTGGTTTTTTTTAATAAAAAACAACTCTGGGTTTATTTAAAAATAAGAGTTCATTATGTTATTTTTTTAATATTTTTTTAAATATACTTATAATAATACTATAATTTAATCCAAAAAAAAAATGTTGTTCAGTTCTTTTTGCGTTATTTTGTAAATAAAAACTTTATTAGAAGGGAGATTCCACCGTTGTTGTTGTTGTTGTTGTTAACAACAAAACACTCCCCGAAGGTTTTGGGGAGTGATGCCGAAGTTGACAGTCCTTGGCCGGATATGACCCCGGTACGCTGCGGTGCTCCCTTGCGGTACTGCCCGACTGTCGTGGTAGCGATTTGGTATGACCAGTGGTACCTTCTAGGTCATGGCATCCCTCCATCCATGAGGAAGGAGCAGATGGGTAATGAGAGGTGAGAGGCATCATATCCGTAGATCAACCATCGAGTTAGCACGTCAATTACCTATGTGCATATTAGTCGCCTCTTACGACCGGTATGCCTACCTCGGGCATATTCTAAACCCCTAACCCGCAGGGTAAGAGATTCCACCGTCACTTACGTTACATCGCAAGTAAAATTGTATAATTCAAACTCTAATTGCTTTACCATTTGCAAGTTTTACGTCACGAAGCTGCCATATCGCATAAGTAACGCCTGCGTCACTTCTAGAAGGTGTTTTACATTGTACAATAACAAGAAACATAAATATCGCGTATCTAACTTCTTGGCTCCACTTTTGAGTTACTCGCTTACTGAGTAACAGTGTCGCATAAGGGCCCGTAGCTTATGTTTTGAATACCTATTGTTGAATTTCTATGTAAATACCAGACAAAGACTTGGCCCAGAGCAAGCGTGATCGCCTGGCATGCGCAGTGTTCAAGGTACGAGTCCCGGTAAAATTCTTCAGACGACACTTATAAGTCAATTTTCGAAGTGCCGCATAAGGACCGTATGGTCGTCACGTATACGGGGAACAGTTTTTTCCGAAGGAAGAAGAGAAAAAGATGAAACAGCGATAACTTCTGCGATGAAATTCACATCCGCGATAGAAAATGTTGGCTGGGGTAGATCTCATATTTGTCAAGCATTAATACTACTACAAAATTACTGTGTACAAATATGTTGTACTCTTATTTTGTAGAAAGTAAGTCAATTATTTATTCTATTTATATTTATTTAATAAAAAGTAATAAAATACCAAGCATTTTTTATTCAGACCGCATCCCGACTTGAGGAAAAGCTGGAGGATAATAGGTTTTCCCTATTATCCTCAGCTCCGAAAACGAAGAGAAAAAAACCTGAAAATGTCACAATTGATTTCTTCCCGGAATTACAAATTACTAAGGCCCAATTTGACAGTGCCACGTTAACTTAAGTTCCACAGTTAACTATGGATTCGCAATTTTATTTAAGTCCTTTAATTGAATTTTTTCTATATAAATTGTTGGTAGAGAGTAAGGTATAGCGATTTGCTTTCTTTGAAATTCATTTTGTCTCACCTCCAAAACGGTACCTTTCTAGCCCAGAAATAAGCGTGTATAATTTTATTGACCTACTCGAATGTTTAGAGGTTCCCCAGCCCCACAAAGTTGAAAAAAATAGCACGATCTGGTACAAATATGAAATTTCTAAAATTATTAAATCTATAAACGAAGTATGGGGATTGATAAACGTGGTTTAGCTAGGTATTACTGTGAATTTTTTTTTTTTTTTTTTGAACAACAACAAAAGTTATTAAAGGCGAAAGTTCATATTATGCATTTTTAAATTGCAATTACCCAAAAACTACTGAATCGATTTCGAATATTTTTATACCATTCGATAGGTATTTTCATTACCTTTAATTTGATATGCATGTCGAAATCATCCTTCATAACCCCCTAGATTCAGTAAAGCGCACTATTTATGCCCCATTTATCTGTCAACTTTCCGATGACGAAATAATTGATGGCCTAAAAGACCAAGGGGTTACTGCAGTTCACAAATTTACCAAAGTGGAAAATGGAGTTCGCGTGTTTATTGGCGCCTTCTTATTAACTTTCGATAAGTATACTTTGCCTAGTCGTATTGAGGTAGCCTGGCGTACCCTTGTACAGTCCGGTTCCCTATGTACAGTCACTTCTCAGAGCAGAACACCCAGGACATTCATTCATTCATTCATTCATTTTTATTCATTATTATCTTATGACAACTTAAAAGAAATTAACATTAGTACATCAGTGAACATACAATAAAGTAAATACAATAAGATAATAGCTAATGACGTTGAGTGTTCAAAAAAAGAACAGTGATAACGCCATTTCTTGTAAAGATTACAATGGAAGTTTGAAAATGTGGGGTGCAAACAGATATCATTTAAAAGGAGAATTTAGGAGTTTAACATTGATGGTAAATAAATTTTTAAAATAAAAGTATTTAAAAATAATAAAAAAAAGTACATCGGTTCATTACATAGCAAGAAATTCACAAATTAACATAATAAATAAAAAAACAATAAAAAGTAAAAAGAAAATATGTTGCCAAAATAACCAAATTATTAAAAAACTATTAGAAATAAAGTACATCGGTTCATTGCATAGCAAGTAACTTACAATGAGAAAAAAAAATAATAAAAAAGTAAAAAAGTAGTAAGAAAGATAAGAAAATTGTTGCAAAAATTTTTAAGTCGGAAGCCGATTATGTGATAGGCCGTAACAGAACTTCAATATCGTCATGGTTCAACCCAAGAAGCCATATTTTCACCTGCTTTAGGAAAATGCTTATTCTTCGAATTGTTTGTATACCTACGGGAAGCTTATTGAAAATCATACATGATACTATGGTATAGAAGTTTCGATACAGAGTTGTGCGTGAGGCAGGCACAGTAACATTTGAGTTAGAATTGCTTCTTAGCATGAGTGAAGTGTATATTGGACTTCGCAAATAACCACTTCTCATAAAGAAAACTTTTAAAACTTTAAAGTAGTACAAGTGTCTTACAGGAAGAATATATAATCTTCTAAAGAGATTCATTGAGTGCGTTAAACGGCTAGCATTACAAACTCTTCGTATAAGACACTTCTGCAACATTAAGAGTGGTCGAATTCTACTAGAATACGCACTACCCCAGCAACATATGCCATATTGAAGTTTAGACTGTGCAAGTCCATAGTACATCATTTTCAGTACACTGGTTGAACATAGTTTTTGCAGGCGATAAAATGAGCGAACAGTTGCCAGCAAGTAAACTTTCATTGCAGAGATATGCGAAGACCAGCTTAGGTTGTGGTCGACTATAACACCCAGATATCTAAAATTATAGACAACTTCGACGTTGAAACATATTGCGTCACAGTTTAAATCGGGAAAATAATTAACTCGAGACTCATTTTCAATACAATTATTAGTACATAGTTTGTGCCGCAGACAGCTTGCAGAGTGAAAATCAATATCACCACTAGCTACTTCCTTGCCACCAAGACTAAAATACATTAATTTAGTTTTATTGCTTACAATAAGCTTATGAGAGGCGAACCATTCTCTTAGGAGGCTCACATCTTGATTTATATCCATAAAAAGATTAAAAGAATTGTTTGATTTATATGCGATTGCCAAGTCATCAGCAAATGCTGTGACTCTTCCTACAAAAGGCATTGAAAAAAGCGAGTTGATATAAATCAGAAATAAAATTGGTCCAAGGACTGAACCCTGCGGGACTCCCAAATCAATTAGCCTGGGTGCGCTTAGATTATTGTTTACCTTCACCTTTTGACTTCTTCGCCATGGATCTCTGCGCAGTGGAACCACCCGGGGTTTTACCTCGGCCAAGGACTGTCACTTTCAATGTAACCCTGTTTAGTATGTTTTGTCCCATTCCGAAACCCTTGATACCCGTCCCTCTTACCCCAATCCCATGCGCTGCAAGAATTGCCAGTTGTTAGGCCACACCTCCGCTTTTGGGAGTTAACTTGGGCATAATCTTCATTATAAAATCCCAATAATGAAGAAGATTTGAGCAGATATCAGGAAACGCAATAACGATTTTACCGCCACTGTCACCGATAAATAAACAAAAATAGCAAGGACAACTATCAAAATTACGATTTTACCGCTACTGGACACTAGAGTCACCAAAAAAATAAACGATCCTCAGTGACATCTAGTTTTGAACCCCAAGTAATACAACCAAAGCACTAGATTGCGCCGATTGTTAATCTGCAATTTTGTGTGTGTCAGGGTAAAATTTGGATCTGATTAAAGAAGATTTATTGGAGATAATCTCCGTGTGAGTAAGTTTTCTCGAAAACTTTAATGTGCATAGAAAAATGTTCTTTTACCGTTTTTTTTGTCACGAAGTTCCCCATCGACAATGAAAATAGTTATTTTTGTAAAGCCTATAGTTTTCTAGCTAGATACAGATTTTCTCTAACAAAAATTCCGACAGGGAACATTTTTTTTGGAGATCTTAGGTTCACCCCAAGGAAGGAAGCGGCAAAAGTCCCCATCGCTGCCATTTGTGGCAAAAAAGTTATTCGGAGACAAAATTGAGGGGTTTGCTTTTTATATATCTCGAATTTGACCCCGAATAACTTCTTTGGCACAAAAGGGATCGGTGGGGACTTTTGCAGTTTTCTTTCTTAGGGTGAACCTAAGCGCTCCAAAAAAAGTTTCCCTGGCGGAATTTTTTTTATACAAGATAAACTAAATTTACCGGACTTGTATTTTTTGATATTATGCATAGAGAAAAGGTGGCTCTAGCTCGAGAATTATATGCTATACAAAAATAACTTTGTTCATTGTCGATGGGGAACTTCGTGACAAATAAACGTTAAAAGAAACTTTTTCTATGCATATTAAAGTTTTCGAGCAAACTTATCGTTTTCGTAAAAAGGGCAGAAAACCTTAAATTTTGACCTTTGACCCCAAATAACTTTTTTAGCACACATGGGATCTATGAGGACTTTTGAGGTTTTCTATCTGAAGGTAAAAATTGGCTCTGTATGCAAAAAATTGGCTATGTGGGAATTATTGTTGTTTCAAATGTCTATATTGATCGGACTATTACTTTTTATATTTGTTTGTCGAAAGCAATATATATTTTGCCCTGTAACTCTGTTATTGATCTACAATACAGATCTTATTACGGTATGGAAAAGCAGTAAATTTTCGTAGGGTTTAGAAATATGGAAGCCTGAAACACGAAATTGTAAAAATTCGTAATTTTTCAGGATTTCAAGCCGTTTGCGCCACCTCTAAGTCTTTTTGATTGGCCTTAAACTTTGTATATATTCGTTTTTGAGCTATTCATATATTTTTAAATGGGATTAAGGCTTTAAGTTGCATCATCTGCTACGAATATCAGTAGCTGAATGATGGCAGCGCACAGGTGGAAATATGCGAAAGTTTGTTTTATGGTCATTTCAGTTACACAGTAGAATATTTCATGGACTATTTAAGTATTAAATTATTGGATCGGTCAAATAGTCCATGAAATTTTCTACTGTGTAACTGAAATGACCATAAAACAAACTTTCGCAAAAAGAGCAACTATATTTCGCAAACTCCAAGCGGAGAGTAAAGTTGTTTTCTCCGGCGATGAAACATATTAAAGGATAATATCTCCAGGACATTGTAGATATTGCTAATTTCTTTGTTCAATTCTTCAATTCTAATTAAACTTACAGTTCAGGTTGCTTAAACTTAAAATTCCATTCCGAATGCAGGGAACCCCCCATGCAGTGCAAAATGAAATGCAATGCAAAAACTTTACTTTTTTCCAAAAGAAAAAACAAAGGCATTTCATTCGCATCGCAATACAGAGTAACCACCCGGTGAGCTTACTTCATATGTTGATCTCGGTTGGGGAAAGCAAATTACATTTTTTAAATTGATATTCTTTCACGGGCTTTCTTGACGCGACTTTCAGTTTTCAATAACATCTCATCAAAGCACGAACACTATGTGGCATTGAGTGCACTCCATTCGAACCGAGGATTTTTCGAATGTGTTACTGGTAAACATTCCGGCTCCACCAGCTTCCATACACCGGAACTGTCTATCTCCTCGATTGTCCCTAAACTGCAATATGGTATTTTATGTATTACTTGGCGTAATTCATTTGTACTGCGAGGTGTACCACCAACTAATTGACGTGTACATGTATCCAATGTGGTAGCATGTGCCACAACCAAAATGTTGCCATCTGCAAATTGAATATATCTTTAGTTTATATGTTCTAATTTTTATTGAAATTTTTGTATTAACTTGTTGTTTCGATAATTTTCCGAATGACTTCATAGTTACGGGTATAGAATTCTTCAGTGGTTTCTTTAATACACTCATTCAACTCATTAGCTGACATTAAGGGCTGATAATTCATATCCACATTGTAGTTAGCCTCTAACAACTCCGATTTACTCAGCCAATCGGGTACACCATCCGGATACCAGGCCATCCACTCAAACAATCCAGGTTCTAGTTTAACTTTGAATTTTTGTCTCGATTGCATCCCTTTAAGTTTTCAATTATGTAGTATTTATTTCAATAAAGTGTCTTAAAACAATAAGTAGATACTCAGGCATGTTATGCAACTCACTTCCGAGTGAAATTTTATGAAAATGTTGTCAAATTACATAGTTAAAGTGAGCGAGTGAAAGTGAAGTACAGAACATGCCGGAATATACATATCTGTGGCATTTTTTTCGTAACATAGTTAGGACGGGGCAGTGAAATAACGCACAAAAAAACTATTTTGAATTTTGTACTGTTAATGCAACGTACTTTCTCGTTAGATAATGTAAATTTTAAAAACTTTGTTAATTTAGAAACACCGCTTTTGCGAAGAAAGTAAAAGGTTGCGCGTTTCCTTCGAGCATAGGATTCTTGGCATGTGGGGTTACAACCAAAAGCACCCAAAACTTAAACAGAAACATTTTTTTTATGGTTTCGTTTCTGGCGAATTTTACCATATCGCACACTAAATCAAAAAGAGTCACAACTCAAAATCAGAGCAACTTTCAGTAAATTGCTTCTGGACCGCACAAAAGTCATTTGATTTTTAAAAACTTGGCATCACTGTTCTTTTAAAAGAGTAACGATAATAGTCGAAAAGAAAAAAATTGTATGTACTGGCTAGACTACTTTTTATTTCGCAATCTATGCCAAGAAAGCGACCTAAAAAATTTTGAGTTGTGACGGTTTTTGATTTAGGGTGCGATATATACATTAAAAATATGAAAAAAACATTGGAAATTGTCATTTAAAACTTTTTTTTAATTTTATCGTAAGTGAATTTTTTCAAACACACAAAACTTTGAGAGCGAAATTATCATAAGCGACAAAAGTATGATTTTTTCGCAAACTGAAAATTATTTAAAAAAAAAAAAATTACTAAATTAGATCATTTAAACAGCATGCCAAATTTTATTTCAATACCCTAATAAACAGCGATAAAAAACAAAAAACTTCAAAAGTAAAAGTAGGTCGCCTCCCAGTTGGTGCACCCTGGGTAACGCTAAATGACCTACATAGCCTACACGGCTAGTTTCTTGTATTGCCGGTTCTACGAGAACGGTACCAGTACTTGTGCTGTACCCATCGTGCCGAAACGACCCGGGCCGTTTTCTTATATCGACCCGGCCAAGAGCAATACACTCGGGGTGACCCTGTCTGACATTTAGGCAGGGCTACACCTCGCTACAACAACAACAATAAAAAACTTCAAATTTGAAGTCCGCATTTCTTTTTATTATTTCTTAAAATAAAAGACCAAGTAGTTATTCAAATTTACATAGAAATGTCCTTAATTAAAGGAAGCATTTTTTCAGCAACATTTTTAAAACGGTTTAATTGAACTACAGCAACCAAGAAAAAGGCAAGAGTTACCAATATAATTTATTGTTGGTGTAGCAAAAACTACGGACTTAGAAATTGGCCAAGTTTGATTAGCTCCCCTCACTTTGAAACATGGAAGAGCAGAAGCTTTAGTCTAATTCCAACACTATTATTGTTACCGCAGCTGTTTACACTATTTTGTGAGTAATACGGCTGATACATTAGGCCAAATTCCGAATTAACTGCGCTTTTGTAAGTTAACTTGAGCATAATCTTCATTAGGTTTGTTTACTGACCAAAAAAAGTTCAGAGCAGGTTAGAGCAGAGCAGAGCAGGACAGCTGTCAAAATAGAAATAGAGCAACTCAGAGCAGAAATGCCATGAAACACTTGAATCTCGATAGTTTCTTTTTATTTGGTTTTTTGTTTAAATCTTCAAAATTAATGCAAATTCACGTATACAAAAATATTGATTTTCTTGCAAGCTAATTTTTTTTGAAGTTTTCGAAAATTTATTTTTTCCTGACTGACAATTGCTTCTCTGCTCTAACTTACTCCATAAAAAAAGCTAGAGCAGAAATTTGTGATCTGGATTACTCTAGTTTTGTTTTGAGCGTACTCATGAAACAAAAGATAGAGCAACCTAGAGCAAGAAAAGTGTTCGTTAAACACAATTTTGTGAAATATCTCAATCTGGCGTAAGCTAGAGCAGCCCAATAAACAAACCTATTATAAACTCCCAAAAATTAAGAAGATTTGAGCAGATATCATAACGATTTGACCGCCACTGTCATCGATAAATAAACAAAAATAGCAAGGACAACTACCAAAATAACGAGTTTACCGCTACTGCACACCAGAGTCAAAAGCCAAAGCCATCTAGTGCGCCGATTGTTAATCTTCAATTTTGTGTGTATCAGCGTAAAATTTAGATCTGATTAAAGAAGATTTATAGGAGGTTATCTCCGTGTGTGTATCCATAGCATAACTTGCTAGTACTTCGGGCTAACTTCAATAAAATTGTACACTTTGGAGGATACATACATACATACATAAACATAAGGGAACGAAATATAGTATGGCTTTGATTTTACTGCATTATTAAAACCACAATTGGACAAGAAACACCTATTTATTTTTAATAGATAGTTTACAAAGGACTTCAAAGGAATGCAGTCGAGCAATGTATTCCATGGAATAAAAAGGAGGAATGAAAAAGAGAAATAACACAGTGCTAAAAAAAAAAACAAAATTGAATACATTTTTAAAGCGACCTAGTAGAGATTGCTCATCTGGTCGAGTTATACAAGGGCTTATAAAGAGTATGACATGTTTTTCACGAGAGAAGTTGAATTTTGTGAAACGTTTTTTGGTTTTTACGGTTTCACCGTCATTTTTTTGCCACTAATTGACAATGAATGGACCTTATTGGGCATATGTCATCGAGAGGCATTCACTACTTAATTATACCAGTTTTGTTATTTTTGGAAAGGACTTCAAGTTTTCAAGTTATGCAGCATAATCCAAAATCTAATTTTTAGTCTCAAGCGCCCTACAGGGGTACTACCTATGTATGTGTAAGAAGGCGGGTCGATTTTAGAATCACCCAAGTGACAAGGAAAATCGTATTTTAGGGATCAAAATAAGATACTTTGCCGAAGGAAGCATATCTCTAAAACCAATTCTGATGTGCCGACTTTGTACTTTTGACTTTGAGCGCCAAAGTTTGAAAAATCCTAAGTTGACCCATTTAGAGTGCCCCAATCGTGCCCAAAAGTTGACCCATTTAGAGTGCCACAATCGTGTTTAAATGTAAGCCCGACCCCCACTAACTTTTTAGGGCCGACCCACCCATGCCAATGGCACAACCCCTGGGACTCCACCTGTGGGGCTCCCCATACAAAAATTCAAAAAAAAAATCACCATTTTTGGCACTTTACATGAAAAAATCAGCTAAATGACTATCATTTTTTTTTCTCTTAAGAACTTAAAAAAAAAACAGCCATTTCACTGATTTTTTCATGAAAAGTGCCAAAAATTGTAATTTTTTTTAATGTTTGTATGGGGAACCCCCAGATGGGGTTTTAGGGGGTGTGCCACTAGCATGGCTGGGTCGGCCCTTCAAAGTTAGTGGGCGCCAGTCTTACGTTTAAACACGATCGTGGCATTCTAAATGGGTCAACTTTTGGACACGATTGGGGCACTCTAAATGGGTCAACTTAGGATTTTTCAAACTTTGGCGCTCAAAGTCAAATGTAAAAAAGTCGGGACATCAGAATTGGTTTATAGGCTATACCTCAAAGCTTCGTTCGGCAAAGCATCTTATTTTGATCCTTGGGCGACTTTGAAATCGACCTGCCTAATTACACACAGTACTCCTGTAGGGCGCTTGAGACCAAAATATTAGATTTTGGTTTATGCTGCATATCTTGAAAACTTGAAGTCGGTTCCAAAAAAATAAAATTGTCATAATTAATTCGTAGTTGTCTCTCGATGATATATGACCAAAAATATCATTCATTGTCAATTAGAGCCAAAAAAATTACGTCAAAACCGGATGAAATTTACAAAAATTTAAATTTCTGGCTTAAAAAACTTATCATACTTTTTTCAAATGAATAAAACACTTTATAGGTTTGTTTACTGACCAAAAAAAGTTCAGATCAGGTTAGAGCAGAGCAGGGCAGGGCAGCTGTCAAAATAGAAATAGAGCAACTCAGAGCAGAAATGCCATGAAACACTTGAATCTCGATAGTTTCTTTTTATGCGGTTTTTTAGTTTAAATCTTCAAAATTAATGCAAATTCACGTATACAAAATCATTGATTTTCTTCCAAGCTAATTTTTTTGAAGTTCTCAAAAAAAATTTTTTTCCTGACTGACAATTGCTTTGCTGCTCTTACTTACTTACTCCATAAAAAAGTTAGAGCAGAAATTTGTGATCTGGATTACTCTAGTTTTGTTTTGAGCGTACTCATGAAACAAAAGATAGAGCAACCTCGAGCAAGAAAAGTGTTCGTTAAACAGAATTTTGTGAAATATCTCAATCTGGCGTAAGCTAGAGCATAGTACAAATAAGAACCCTACAAGACGGGTTGATATTCTTACTAATACACTCACACTTTAAAATGTCAATGATGATATTTTTTTAACAGAATACTGACAATTGTCATAGCTGACTGTCATATGACGCATAAAACGATTATATGAAATGGTGTATTTTCAATTATTGGCAAAACATAAAAAAATTTTGTACGATGTTCATTATTTTCAAAATATAATTAAAAAATACGAAGCGGTAAAAATGTTTGCTGGAAAAAAGAAGAAATATTTTACAGTCTGGAAATGCAGACAACATTGGAACCATTGTTTAATAATATAAGGTTAAGCAGTCCGAGACGTTTTTGACACTTCTCGGCTTCATGCTTCCCTATCTTTTCAAAATCGTATGAAAATGAAAGCTTTTGAAGTTTGTTTTATTTTTATTTTGAAAAATTAATTGTCTATTTGGTAAGATTTTTATGAAAGTTTATTATTTTAACTAAATAATAGCAATTTTTCCTGTTCTGCAGCCTTTTGTCAGCATACAAATACGTTACCTCATCGTTTGAAGCTGAATTTAAATCAATGCATTCTTACAAGAAGCTCACATTTCACCAAAATTCAGGTTCTGACCTTGCCCTCCTCTCTAGCTCGAATGAGCTTGAAGCCAATAGTAACGGGAGCCCTGCTGACTGAAGCCTCAGAGATAATGCGCTCAGGATTGGTTGCTCCCCGTTCAGCAAGCTGTCTTCCATCTCCGAGCTGTTCACGTCACTTTGCGAAAGTGCTGTGGCAGATAACATGCTTTTCGCGTCGGACTCCTCCGTTTCCTCTTGCACTTCTTCGATATCCTAGTCCCCCGTTGCAGCGGAGATGGCAGCGCGCTCTGCATAGCCACGGTTTACGTGGATAACGATCTGACCTACACTCTAATGCACTAGTCCATTGTAACTTTAAAGGGGCTCGAGTGCCTGTTGTTGTTGTTGTAACGAGGTGTAGCCCTGCCTAAATGTCAGACAGGGTCACCTCGAGTGTATTGCTCTTGGCCGGGTCGATATAAGAAAACGGCCCGGGTCGTTTCGGCACGATGGGTACAGCACAAGTACTGGTACCGTTCTCGTAGATCCGGCAATACAAGAAACTAAACTAGCCGTGCAGGCTATGTGCCTCCTTATTCATGGTGAAGACCACTTGTCTATCAGGCCCTACCGCATCCCCGACCAGAGTGACACTTCAGTCCTGCGTCGGGAGGGACGGATCCATTATCCGCAGCATCGTGAGAATTCTCTCAGGCTCTGCAGGGATGGCAGAAAGCCATGCCCTTGCCCTTGGCCAAGCCGGAAGCTGCTGCCTTGTACAGTGCAACAGTTCATGCGTCGTCACACGCGACTATTTTAATCTGTCCCTGGCGCCAACCCACATCCGTGACCGACCATGTACCACCCGGAGTCTTCAAATAAACTTCAATAAGACCGTTAGCGAGTTCGTTCCGGACTTGTCGCCACTTGGGGTTTGGGGATGGCCAAAAGGTCGTTGCCGCGGTCAAGAATGCCTATAAGGATCCTGTCCTTAGTTACTTCGGCAAAGCTTGGTTTGCCCACTCCGAGGTGAGGTTTTTACTCTACGTCAGATCTCTTGAAAGGGTTTCCGTTTACCCTCTTTGGCACATAAGTGGTTTGGAAATCCGGTATCAATTCCACCGACTTCCTGGAACTCGGCGACAGCGTTTCATGCGAAACTTCCTCATATTTCTACAGGGTCCTTGCGGCCAATCGTTTTTCCAAGTACGCAGAGCGGAGGGGAGGTGTCTCCTGGGAGTCCAGGCCCGTAGTTGCCATCGCGGTCGCTCCCTTTGCTGAAAGCTCAGGTGTAGCTTTTTTCTCCTTTTTATCTCCGAGGCCAATTCGTGAGACCGCTGCCACAAACATTTAGAAGTTGTTTTTATACCGGCGACTGATGAAATTTATTAAAAAGGATCCAATTATAAACCCTTTTATAATGTTATTTCGTACATATTTACTGCTATCCACAAAAAGGGCATGCTTTTTACAGTTAAATTTAAAATTAATTTAATTCTCCTAATAATTTTAAAAAATAAATGTGGAAATGACACATTTCCGGGAAAAAAAATCCTGAAATTTTGCGAACGGCGTTCCTTCCCTTTCTACTACAATTTTCCTAAAGGGAGACTTTTTTACCCTTTAAATGCAACTTTAATAAGGAAGCTATGCCTTGGCAAATGTCAAAATCTGCTTAACCTTACATAATTTAACAATGATTGGAACCTTCGATGCAATACGTTCGTTGGACAATTGGTTTGCTTGCTGGTCAAAAAGCGTTTTTATTGAAGTAATGCCCGGTGCTTATGACCCAGCAAATTTCATGCTACCGCAGCAACTGTTCCACCAATATATGTTTGAGAAAGTACATCATTCCGCAACGGTTCCAATCCGTTCGCATGCGCCTTGGATAAAACGCACATTAGAAGCACTACGTACATAGATCATTAGTTTGGGGGCACATAGCTCTCCTACAGCACCTGATACATTTGTTCCTTTCATTTTGCAATGAAGTAGAAGTGCGTATACCATAAGATGAACGCATACCAACGTCGGAACAGTGGGGTCTATCAGCTATGATGTTTATTAGCAAAGGACAATTGTGCTGTAGGAAATACTGCACGTTCCAAAATAAATAGTTAATGTTTAAGATATTGTTTATATTTATATTTATGTACATTATTAACACATTTTGCATACATATGTACATATATTATTTAAAAAGAAATAAACATTTTAATACTAAAAACATACAGCAATTTATCATTTTTGACAGGTTATGACAATTGTCAGTTGTGACATCACTTTGACGATATTTATGAAGTCATCATTGATCTAAAAATAACGTGAGAATGAAGAGTACAGATATATCCTTATTTAATATTATTAATGTGTTAGAGAGAGACAAAAACTCACACGGACACAGTTGTTGACATCAACTTTTTCTTATTCCTCGTGTGAAATGATTGAAACGATGATCGTTTAGCTCGCAGCAATGGCAATCAAATGTTGTATCAAATGATTGTCATCTGTCTTGTAGGGCACTCACATTTTAAATTGTCCATGCTGATCATTTTTTGACAAAATACTGACAATTGTCATAGCTGACTGTCACATGACACATAAAACGATTGTAACAACTGGTGCATGTTGTTTTATTTGGTCCAATTGTAACGAAGCTTTTCTGCTGCCCCGTTGCTTCTTCAATAATCGCTGGGGTATACTCGCCGTGTCCAGAGTTCAGTTACAATAAATTTGTAAATTCGGGACACCGTGCAAATCGTTCTTCATATAAACTTTATTCAACCTTATACCTAATTCTATAATCTCATAAATATGTACTTCATTTGTGATCTTTGTGTAACTTAACGGCCCGTTGTGTTCCGTTAGAGGGTCCCGTTAGTAGATTCGAGCGCTGGCGCTCTGCCACGCCTTACGTCGGCGCCTCTGCTTCTCGGTGCTTTGTTGCGCCTAAGGTCGGCGTTGTGACTCTGTTGGCGTCTCTGCTGTTGCGCCTTTGTCGTTGCTATGCGCCGGCGTACCTCTGCCTCGTTGCCGACGCCGCCGTTGCGCTGGCGTACCTCTGCTTCGCTGTCGCGCTTCGCCCTAGCGTACCTCTGCTGCCGCTCTATGTGCCGTCGTACTTCCGCTTCGTTGTTGCTGCCGCGCGTTGCGCTGGCTTACCTCTGCTTCGCTGTCGCGCTTTGTTCACTGTCACGCTTCGCCCTAGCGTGCCGCTGCTGCCGCTCTATGTGCCGTCGTACCTCTGCTTCGTTGTTGCTGCCGCGCGTTGCGCTGGCTTACCTCTGCTTCGCTGTCGTTTCGGTGGCACTCGGATGGTGGCGTCACTACTTTCGCGGCGCGGTTCACGTCGGCGCAGGCAAGCTGACGTCGCCTGTTCGCGGGTGCAAGTTACTGTGGCGGGGCCTTCACTTTTGCGGGTGCGAACGAGGTCTCAAGCAGTGTTTGGTGGTATCACCGACACATTCACTAGCTTAAGTCCCCAACTCACTCCTATGAAACGCTTCTTTCTTGTGTAGGTATTCGCAGCCACAATCAAGAAGGGCTCCAGTAGTAGCTCCGGTCGCAACCACAGCTCCGTGCTGACTCACTATTGTTTTCCTATGTCGCTCGTTTTATGGCTGTTGTGTTTAGTGTTGCTAGCTCAGATGACAGCGTTGCCATGGTTGTGAGTCCATATGGTGTGTGGTTGGTTGTGTGGGCCAAATTAATGTTGTTTTATTTGGTCCTCACACTCCCCCCCTACTTCGAAGAGTCAGCCTTCGGTACCCAGTATTCGTATGTTTACCTTGTTCCTTACTACGGTTACCGCGTACTTTGATGTGCGGAACCTTACACGGGTGCGACTTTTGCCTTCAGTGATGCGTCGGAAAATGCCTCGTACTTCTTCTGCAATCTCTGGGAATTGGTTCATCCTCGGTCCATTTGCTTCTTGAGCCTCGATTGTTACTACGTGTTGTCCTGCTGTTGTCGGTTGTGGTTCTGCTTCTCATGCTGACACGTGTAAGGGCTGAGGGTTGTCTGTGGTGCTCGGTTGTGGTAATGCTTGGGGAAGGTCAGTGGTTATGGTTGTTTGGGTCGACTCCCGGGTATTTCGGCTTTCCTGTATGAACCGGGCCAAAATTCCCATGCGTTTCTGGCTCGTCATTTCTGCGGTGAACGGCTGTTTGATCAGCCCCGGCCCTCCTTCTCCGCTTCCAGTGTATCTTAGTACCCTTTCCATATTTTCAACCACGTAGACGCCACAGTCGTTGTTGCTTTGTTGTGGCACTTCCAATACCCCCTCCTGCGCTTTGAAACCATCATGCCCGTAACGCTGCAGATATTCCCACCGGAGAAAATCCATCCAAACTTGTGTCGCATGTGGAACTTTGGCTCTGTGCATCGAGTCCGCAACCCATACATACCGATCCTGCCAGGATTCCGTGTCTGTGACGTGGTGTGTAACTGCTGCATTTGCCAGGCCGAGTAAATACCATTGTTTGGCCACGTTGTGCGGCGCAAGGATCACGCTCGTGTTAAACAGGTCGATGTTCCGGACCCAGCGGTGAACTCGTCGGTAGTTCTCTTCTCTGCTTCCCTTTTGAGTTAGCTGGCTGATCACGAACGCAAGTTTTCGGCTAGCGTAGGCGATCACGCGTTCTCCACCCTCCAGGTCCTGTGTCAATACGGCTCCCAGCCAGTGATGCCAAATTTTTTTCCTCCAAAATCCCTACAAATGAGGTAAAACTCTCTATATTACCCTACGCGTTAAAAAAAATACCTACAAAAATCCCTACACTTTTTTCCTGCGGGAAATATTGAAAAAAACGCATAGCTTTATATCGAAATTTTTTAAAATTTCAACGAATTTTTTATACATAAATGTATATTCGGGTGATTCAAATAAAAAAAATTGTTTTTTTTGTACTACCCCCCAAAAAGTTAGTAATTGATGAGAAAATAAGCTTTGCAAGAAATCATCGCTGTAGCTTGACCCTTAGGGGTGTCTATTTTTTCGGCCTTTCCCATACATTTTGTATGGGGAAAAAGGCATTTTTAAAGTGAATTTTGTCATAATTTTAGAATTTTGTCCAAAAAACATTTACTTATTCTTAAAGTTGCAGCTTCTTAAACGTCAAACTGTTTGCGATTTAAGATTTGCGATTATCTTAACTATGTATTAAAATAATTACAACCATTTAAAAATGACTAGATTTTGTATGTGCTACTGTGTAGTGTGTGCAATAGTACAAAACTCACAGGACGCATGTTGGCAAAAAATTTTTGTTAGTCAACAAACGGTGCATGTTTGCACCTTGCATGTTTTCCATGTAAAAAAAACCTACATTTCGTGAAATATGAAAAAACCGACCTTTTACCCTACGGGCACATTTTTTAGCCAAGAAGACCTACTAATAGGGATAAAACCCTACGTGTGGCAACACGGCTCCCAGCCCGAAATTGCTTGCATCCGTTTGTAAGGTGAAGGTATTGGTAAAGTCCGGACAGGCGAGTATCGGTGCTTCCGTGAGTTTTCGCTTCAATACCTCGAAGGCCTCCTGTTGTTCGGCTCCCCACTTCCAGTGTTTGCCCTTTTTCAGCAGAGCGGTGAGTGGCTGGCTGATTGTGGCGAAATCGGACACAAATCGTCGGTACCAAGATGCTATGCCAAGATATTGACGCACCTCCTTCACGTTCGTTGGAGGTTTAAGATCTTTGATGGCTGCCACTTTCTCGGGGTCGGTGTGAATTCCTTCGTTACTCACTACGTGGCCTAGGTATCGGAGTTCCTTCTTGAAAAATTCGCACTTCTCTGGATTTATTCTGAGGTTGGCACGTTGCAATCGTAGCAGTACTTCTTTCAAGTTGCGTATGTGTTCCTCCAAGGATGATCCTATGATGATTATGTCATCGAGGTATGCGAAAGCATACGGCTCCATCTCCGGTCCAATAACCTGGTCTAGCGCCCGCTGAAACGTTGCAGGTGCGGAATGTAGGCCGAACGGCATAACGCGCCACTGGAATAACCCGCGTCCTGGTACCGTGAATGCTGTGTATGGACGGCTCTGGGGCTCCAATGGTATTTGCCAGTAACCATTTTTCAAATCCAAGCTGCTGATGTATTTCGCTCGTCGTAGCTTGTCCAGTATGTGTTGTATTCTGGGTAAGGGGTATGCGTCGGGTACGGATCGGGCGTTGAGCTGCCGATAATCCACGCATAACCTCCACTTCCCATTATTCTTCTTGTTGGCTAGTACGATTGGTGCACTGTGTGGGCTGCAGGATGGCTCGATGCATCCCTTCTGAAGTAGTTCGTTAATCTCTTCGTTGATGATGCTCTGCATAGCTGGGTTGCGGGGGAAATAACGTTTCTTGATGGGACGGTCGTCCGTCATGATGATCTTGTGCTCAGCTATGGTAGTCACCCCACTCATGGTCTCAAATTTTTGGAGTTCTTTCGCCAGGAAATCACGTACCCGTTCCGCCTCCTCTTCGCCGTAGGCGCCATTGATCCTCTCATCTATGTTGTTATTGCCATCACCTGCTGCTGTTTGCTCCTCCGTGGTCTGTGCCGGCTCGCTTGGCGGCACTGTATGTTGTGTAAGCGGCCTGGATAGCGCGAGGTGTCCTCCTCCGCAGGATATGGTGGCTCCCATGCTAGCTAGTGTATCTAGTCCCAGTATGATATCGTCGATTGCTCCGGGCATCACATGCAAAACGGTGTGGTGTGACGCGTCTCCGAGGCGTACCTCAGTCCTTATGGCGTCGAAAATCGTGGTACTAGTCCCGTTTGCCATCGTTATTTTGATGGCCACTCTCACCATTTCTCCGCTTCCAGAGTTTACCACCCGTTCTGCTAGGCTGCTTGAAACGAAACTCCTCGATGCCCCTGTATCGATGACCGCTTCGGCTGATTCCGCTCCGAGCCTGGCTACGGCGTAAAGACGGCCATGCTCCTGGTACATTGCTACTGCTGATTCGGCGCTGGGTTCTTTTGGCTCATCGCGCCTTGTCTTTCGTGAAGCCCTCGGTCGTTTCCCTGCCGTTGACGGCAGCATTCGATTGTACCTATATCATTTTTCGCGAGTTTCGGCACCTATTGGCCTAGTGTCCTTGTTCACCGCACCTCCTGCATACGTTGTTGGGTTCGAATCCCTGATTGCATGGAGGCCTGTTCGGTGGTCGTGGCGGTGGAGGGGGCGTAGGGGGTGCTGGTGGTATCAAAGCTTTGTCCCCTACGACGTGTCGCGCTACCTCGCGGCGGTTTCCGTCTGATGGTCGTCGATAGCCCTCGTGGATGCTCTCGTATTCCTCGGCAATGATGATGAGCTCGGCGAGGTTGTTGAAGTCCCTACGTCTTATGTACAATAGGTAATCCGGGTGGCTATTGCGGAAGATCCTTTCCAAACGTTGTTCGTGGCTGTATCCTGCATGTCTCATCAAGTTCTGCATTGCCAGTACGTAGTCCTTGTATTTCTCGCGTGCGCGCTGCCTCCGTTGCCGTATATCATCCTCGAGGCGTTCAAAGTGTCTGGCTGGTAGAAAAAAGCATAAAAAATCATGTCTAAACGCCACCCAACTGCTCCAATGTGCGTTATTGTTGCGATACCATTGAAGAGCGGTACCTCCAAGTAGCTCAGGCATGGTTTTCGGGAGAAGGTCCATGTTGATTGTGTACACTTCCGACAACTCTTCCAGCCGTTCGATGAAAGCCAATGGATCTCGTCCTCCCTCGTATTTTACTGACCACTTTCGTACTTGATCGATGATGGGTGCGAATCCGATGGTTGTCACTTGGGTCACGTGTGGTGTCGCACCGGTTCCTGCTGTTGCTACTCCTGATAGTGGGTTATTTCCTGTGGGTTGCGTATTCCGATGAGGTAACGTTGTTATATCCTGTTTAGGTGGTCCGGTGCTGAATTTCGTGCCTGTGTCCGGAGGGTCTAGTGTCTCCGTCTCCCTTTCGTCCTCACTGGAGGCTACGGCATCCTGATAGGTGACCTGCAACGATGCAAATTTGGCTTGTATTTCCGGGTCCGTACTCGCCCTTGATGCCAATACAAGTATTCGTTTCCTTATTTCCCGGGCGGTACCTATCTGTTCGATCTCCAATTCCCGTGCGATGGATACTAACCGCTCCTTTGATATGTTATCCAACCACGTGGTATCCACCGGGTCGGCCATTTTGTAAATCTGGTATGTAGTCAGGAAAATTCCTTCAGCTGAACGATTTGCAGGGTCCCTGCTCGGGCGCCAATTGTAACGAAGCTTTTCTGCTGCCCCGTTGCTTCTTCAATAATCGCTGGGGTATACTCGCCGTGTCCAGAGTTCAGTTACAATAAATTTGTAAATTCGGGACACCGTACAAATCGTTCTTCATATAAACTTTATTCAACCTTATTCCTAATTCTATAATCTCATAAATATGTACTTCATTTGTGATCTTTGTGTAACTTAACGGCCCGTTGTGTTCCGTTAGAGGGTCCCGTTAGTAGTTTCGAGCGCTGGCGCTCTGCCACGCCTTACGTCGGCGCCTCTGCTTCTCGGTGCTTTGTTGCGCCTAAGGTCGGCGTTGTGACTCTGTTGGCGTCTCTGCTGTTGCGCCTTTGTCGTTGCTATGCGCCGGCGTACCTCTGCCTCGTTGCCGACGCCGCCCGTTGCGCTGGCGTACTTCTGCTTCGCTGTCGCGCTTTGTTCACTGTCGCGCTTCGCCCTAGCGTACCTCTGCTGCCGCTCTATATGCCGTCGTACTTCCGCTTCGTTGTTGCTGCCGCGCGTTGCGATGCCTTACCTCTGCTTCGCCCTAGCGTACCTCTGCTGCCGCTCTATGCGCCGTCGTACTTCCGCTTCGTTGTTGCTGCCGCGCGTTGCGCTGGCTTACCTCTGCTTCGCTGTCGCACTTTGTTCACTGTCACGCTTCGCCCTAGCGTGCCGCTGCTGCCGCTCTATGTGCCGTCGTACCTCTGCTTCGTTGTTGCTGCCGCGCGTTGCGCTGGCTTACCTCTGCTTCGCTGTCGTTTCGGTGGCACTCGGATGGTGGCGTCACTACTTTCGCGGCGCGGTTCACGTCGGCGCAGGCAATCTGACGTCGCCTGTTCGCGGGTGCAAGTTACTGTGGCGGGGCCTTCACTTTTGCGGGTGCGAACGAGGTCTCAAGCAGTGTTTGGTGGTATCACCGACACATTCACTAGCTTAAGTCCCCGACTCCTATGAAACGCTTCTTTCTTGTGTAGGTATTCGCAGCCACAATCAAGAAGGGCTGCAGTAGTAGCTCCGGTCGCAACCACAGCTCCGTGCTGACTCACTATTGTTCTCCTATGTCGCTCGTTTTATGGCTGTTGTGTTTAGTGTTGCGAGCTCAGATGACAGCGTTGCCATGGTTACTGTGGCTGTGCAAAGTTGCGATCGCTTAGTGTGTTGCTAAGACTTGTTGTGTTGGTTGTGTTGCTGAGGCTTGCTGTGTTGGTTGTGCTCATGTTGCTGGTAGTTTTGTTGCTGAGCCTGGTTGTGAGTCCATATGGTGTGTGGTTGGTTGTGTGGGCCAAATTAATGTTGTTTTATTTGGTCCTCATTTATTGTCAAAGCTTACAGAATTTTGTACGTTGTTCATTATTTTCAAAATATATTTAAAAAAAGACGAAGCGGTAAAAAATTTGGCTGGAAAAAAGAGAAAATCTTTAACGGTCTGGGAATGCAGACAACGTTGGAACCTTCGAAGCAATACGGACAATTGGTTTGCTTGTTGGTCAAAAACTATTTTTTATTTATGTAATGCCCGGTATGAAAATTTAATCAAACTAATTTAATTTAATTTTTATTAAGGTTTGCATTTTTTTGTAGGTTGTTGCAATGCTGGCGCTAGAATCTAATTTATATTCTTACATGCATTTTTATAATATTAAGTTTTTAAGTTGTATTTGATTTATTTATGTACATATGTACATAAAATTTTCAATAAATATTGACCCATTTTATTTGATTTTAAAACATACAATTGTTTTTTAATATAAAATTAGGTTTGTTTATTGGGCTGCTCTAGCTTACGCCAGATTGAGATATTTCACAAAATTGTGTTTAACGAACATTTTTCTTGCTCTAGGTTGCTCTATCTTTTGTTTCATGAGTACGCTCAAAACAAAACTAGAGTAATCCAGATCACAAATTTCTGCTCTAGCTTTTTTTATGGAGTAAGTTAGAGCAGAGAAGCAATTGTCAGTCAGGTAAAAGTAAATTTTTGAAAACTTAAAAAAATTTAGTTTGCAAGAAAATCAATGTGTTTGTAAACGTGAATTTGCATTAATTTTGAATATTTAAATAAAAAACCAAATAAAAAGAAGCTATCGAGATTCAAGTGTTTCATGGCATTTCTGCTCTAAGTTGCTCTATTTCTATTTTGACAGCTGCCCTGCTCTAACCTGCTCTGAACTTTTTTTTGTTCAGTAAACAAATCTATTATGTAAAACGTCATTTTCATATCAGCTTTGACAGATTATGACAGTTGTCAGCTGTGATATCATTATGATAATCATGACGATGTCATCTTTGATCCAAAAATTGAGTGAGACAGATATATGCTGCGGACAGCAATGACAATCAAATGTTGCATGAAATGATTGTCATCTGTCTTGCAGGGAAGGTAATGCCACTGTCAAAAATTCGTTGTTGTTGCTCACCACCTGACATTTAAGGAGATCATGACATTTCATACTCCAAATATTCGTGTTGAAAATCCTCCATTTTCTGTCATATAAAAATGAATATGACAAATTTTCAAAACAATTTTTTTCTGCGTGTGGAAAAACAAAAAAATTTAAAAAAGCAAATAAATTGAAATAAATGGAAAACAATAATAATTCAACAGACCCCCTACAATACCAGTAGCAGCAACATCAGCCGTGCAACCCCAAACACGAAGCGCTGTGGAAGCGCTGTAGCAACAACAACGGACAAGCAACGACCTTGCAACACCGCCGCGTACAACAACAACTGCGAAAAGACGCAATCTTGAAGACGCACTGCACCAACAGCCAACAATAGTGGTGACCACAGCAACAGCGCTTGCAACTGCAATAGCGCCAACAAAAACAGAACTGCAGCAAAAACGCGCTGGAACAACTGCGCGAGCCAAAAACGTGCTACAACAACTGCAAGTGCGTAGCAACAACAAAATCAGCCCTCTGCAACAATTCCAACTAACTAGAGCAACTAAAAGCTCTAGCAGCAAGAGCGCAACAAACAACAACCAGCCTTGAAAACAGCAGGGGCTGTTATCGGCCCACTGCAATAACCAGCAACTACAACAACAACAGCGGGACCGCCTCGTATATTGTATAGGCCTGTTGACACAATACCAACCAACAACAAAATCGCTACCCCAGCAAATAAAATCTAGCGTTAGAGAAATTTTAGTTTTGCACATTAGAAAATGGTGTAGTTCTCGAGTCGCGAAAATTGTTGGAAAACTACACTAGTTTTCGACTCTTGAACATCGCATTAGAGAAATACATTAGATTTTGATTAGAAATCTAACCTTTTTCTCTATATCGAGAACTAAGTCCCCCTTTTTGTCGACAAAGCTATAGTTCTCGACAGTTTCTCTAATCGCTCTCTAACCCTCTACCCTAGAGAAGGTCATTAGAATTCGAATCGTCTTCTAATCGTTCTCTAACCTAAATGTTTGCTGAGGCAAAGCGCGCTACAACAATAACAACCACCAATAGTTTTTTTTTGCAAAACAACCACCACAAAATCACTAAATAAAAGGCCACTTGTATAAATAAATTTAAAAACAAGTAAGGAGGTCTAATTTCGGATAAACCGAACATTAAATACCCAGCGGTAGTTTTCATATGATTTTCGAAATTTTCCATTTCGGAAGTGGGTGTGGTTAGGAAGCGATTTCCTCCAATTACATCAGGTATACTCCCTATTATGCTAGCAGAGCTGTTAATTTTGATTAGTAATTATGTAGTAGGTTTTTTTAATTAGCAATTATTATTTTAATTGCTTTTAAGAAAAAGCAATTACGAATTGATTACGATTAGAAAAAATCAAGGAAAAATCAAAAATAATCAAAACAGCCGTTTTTGATTACTTTTTATTATTTTTCATTTTTTCTTGATTTTTTAATTTTTTTTTCTTCTTTTTTTTGTTTTTTTTTTTAATTTTTTTATTTTTTTTATTATTTTTTTTTAAATAATAGACTGAATGTGCAAAGGCGCCAGTCTTCTGTTTAGGTTGTAGTTCGACCACTTCATGACGAACTAGAGATTTTTCCTCCAGGGATATTTATGTGCATGAATACATGCACTTATATAAAAGAACTTCTTGCTTCTATACATTTGTATGTTTGTGCAATGTGAATATTTATGTATGTACATAATTTTCTACAACAGTACTGGAAAAAAATCAAAAATATCATTACTTTTGATTATTTTTGAATTTTTATTTTTTTTTATTTTTTTTATTAATTTTTTTTATTATTTTTATTTTTTTTTTGATTTTTTTTAATCAATTAATAAATAATCATTAAAAAGTGAAAGTAATTGGTAATCAATCATTAGGTGGCTTCTCAAAAAATATACAATGAAACTGCTAATCATTACCGATTAGTAATCAATTATTAACAGGTCTGTATGCTAGTATACCTCATACCAGTTTCATCGTTCTACCGTAATCAGTTTAAAAATTACGACCCGTGAAGTTTACAAATATACCTCCCTGAAAAGTGAGCGGTGCAACGCCTACTTTTAAAAATGTATGAAAAAATTATAATAGAATGACTAGGGGATTCATCCTACCAAACTATATCATGTTAGCCGTTTCCGTTACCGAATTATGTCAATTTAGGTGACATGCCCTAATAAACTCCTGTTTTCAACCCAAGAACTTTCATATAAGGAACTCTATAACTATCTTGATTATTTTGTACTATTACTAGTACGCTGGGTATAAAAATATATGTGGGGTTATACAAATAACTAGCAACACTTGTTTACTTCAATACTTTATATTTTAAATCAAGTTCTCCTTTGTATTGAAAAGAATGGCATGTCAAGAATTTTCTTTATGAAGTTTTAGTTTTGAAAAAGAATTATATTAAACCGAATTCAATTTATGAATATTAATTTAAATTTCAAATAATTAATAAATAATTATCCCACATATATATTTTTGTATGAGTTAATAAAAAATGTTCCTGAAATAGCTGAAAAGGCTGTTTTTTGTTTCCATTATTTAACCTTTAAGGCTGATTTACACTGGTCGATTTGCTTTTCGATTTTTGTCGTTGCACCGTGATAATAGCGCTTCGACCAAAATCGACGAGAACATCAACCAGCAATTTGACTTGCTATTTATACGGTGAAACGACAAAAATCGAATAGCAAATCAACCCATGTAAATCAGCCTTATTTTAAAATCAATTTAAAAATGAAGATATACAGCGAAGAACTATGCTTCAATAACCAAACCTCTCTACTTGAGCTTTCTGAATCGTTTCGGCTTGGAAAAAATTCTATGAGTACCTTCAAACAAATAAACTTAAAAAATCAGCACGTCGTTTCTGTAACTTTTTAACGTTAATTTTGACACAATTTTCTGTACAAAATTTGTCAAAATCAATGTTAACGACAATAACGAATTTCGTTAAAGTTACAGAAACTGGGTGCAGTACACAAACAAATTTTATTTGAAAATGCCCAATTTATTTTTTCAAAATACCCTGTTTTAAATATATGTAATTAGGCAACGCTATGCTATCTATTGACATCAAAGGAAATGACAGAAAACTCTTTTTTAATCAAAAGTGAAGCTAGATTGACAACGAATTTTTGACAGCGGCTTTACCTTCTTTTTTATACCATGAGCTAGAGCAGCCCAATAAACAAACCTTATATATTTCGAAAATGTCAACAATTCTCAACCCAACCCTTTGAGAATTTTTAAGTCGGTTGAAAATTGGTTTTTAATGAATTTTTTTTACGAAGAAACTGAAAAAACGGGTTTTTGGCCCTAAAACCAGATTTTGGGGGTGTTACAAATCTTTTAAAGGGCGTTTCGTGTATAACTCTACCAGGGGCTGGATTCTCTAACAGTGACTTTTGAAATTTACACGTTTTCACCATTTAAAATATATAGGAAAAAAGTGTACATTTCAAAACTCACAGTTAGAGAATCTAGGGCCAGATGGACAATCTCCACTAGGTCGCTTCGAAAGTGTAAAATGGCTGTAGCACTGTGTAATTATTCCGGAATAACAAAAAGGACAGCGGACTTCAAATTTGAAGTCCACATTCCGGCAAATGAATGAAAGACTAGGGCTGCCAGACGACCCGGTTTTCCGGGACATGTCCCGGTTTTAGGCATTTTGTCCCGGTGTCCCGGTCCAACCCTAAAATGTCCCGGTTTTTAAATCTAATCGATTGTAAGGAGCCATGAAATCTACCAACTATTTGGTTTGCTTATAATGCGCCGCTCCAACTAGTCTGAATAAAAGTACCAACTACCGACTTCAATTGTAAAACTCTAGCATCGCTCGATAGTTGCACATTGTATAGTATACATATATCGATTATCGATGTAAAGTGTTCTTCCTAATTAGCTACAACTGTTTTTATTTTGCGCTAAGTATTTGGTTCTTCGAGTTGAGTGTTTCTGATTTCATTGTAAGTTTTCTCACAAAATTTATAAAATAGATATGTTTATAATACATTAAACCACTTGGAATGTTCTTTTATGAAACGTGGGAGAAGTGAACATGAATCGTTGTGCACAGTTTGCGATTGTTTTATTGCCATTGGTAACGGTGGTCGCTCAGATATTCTTGATCATATCGGCAGTTCCAAGCACAAATCAAGGTTATGCGAGGCGTCTACTTCAAAAGAAATTTCTTCTTTTTATGTAAAACCAAATACAGCAAAGAGGCATCTGATCTCCGCCGCTGAGCTAACAAATGCCTTTAAGATTATTAATCACTATCAGTACTTCAGCTCAATAGATGTCACTACAAAACTAAATGCGCTCATGTATCCTGATTCGGAAATAGCTGCAAAGTAATCAGTTTGCAGGACCAAAGCAACAGCTTTAATCAAAAATGTTTTGGCTCCGCATTCAGTAGCAAACTTTGTAGATATTTTAATAAAAAATGTACCTTTTTATGGAATTTCAACGGACACCAGCAACCACAAAGCCGAAAAAATGTTTCCATTGCTTGTTCACTTTTTCTTGAATTTCCAAAGTGTCCCGGTTTTGCTCCAGGGGGACCTGGCAGCCCTATGAAAGACTGCATTCCGAAACCTTACAATCAATGGAATAATTATTCCGAAAATTCTTTAACAACTCTGGTACATACATATAGCCAATTCTTTTAAATAATACCTAAACTCACTTATAAACTAAAAAATGCATATTTTTTATAGAAATGTGGGGTGAAACCCACGGGTATAAGCTTAGTAGTAAATAAATGCTTACCTTCCAATGTACTCATGCAGGTCTGCACACACCGATAAGCCGGAGAGCAATACACATGATCAATGCGAACATTGGATTCAAATAATGCTTCGCCTGTCAATTTTGCTTGGTATAGGCCAATATTAGTAAGTGGTGAGTCATTTTGCCAACCATCTGGACATCTTTGTCTGCAAAGAAGTACTATTTACATTCTCAAAAAAGCAGAAGGTCAGAGGACCCTAAGGCCCAAATTTCACAGCGCGGGTTAAATTACGTTCTACACATTTCCACTTTTCATTTTGAGTTAACCAAAGGGCAGTTGGGCAGTTAACAACATTGGTGAGTTAACCTCTAATTTATGTAGTAAAAATCCAATTAGTAAATAGGTTCGGTTAGGTTCAAGTGGCTGCAGAGGCACACTTAGGCCAGTATTAAGAGGCCCGTTTTGATACCACCAACACTAGGAAAGTCAGTTTCGGGACCCGGTCATATAGAAAATCCTTGCGTTTCCTGGATTCTCCACATATCAGAATCCCGGGACTGACACTCCTAAACCGACACCGACTTGATGAAGGCCATCAATTCCTTTATATCCAGCAACGCGACCTGGCGTAGCTATCCAGGAAGGAAACTTCCAAAATAATTTATGTAAATGTTTTTCGTTGAATTTCAATATTTTTATAATATAATTCTTATGTCGTTTCATAATAGAAGCCTGCACGGGTACGATAGCAACCAATAGATATGTAACTAAGTAACTATTTACAAAGTTATCCCAACACAAAACGATCGATTAGTCTTGCTTGCTTAATGAAAGCTTTAAAGGCACAAACAATTAATTTTAGTTAAATGGACAAAGGTTAAATGTGTTTTATTTTCGTTAAGCAAGCAGCAGCAATCGGTCTTTTTTCTTAACATTTCTGATGCTGCGGCACGACATATTAAAAAGCACAGCATCAGCACATTTTCTTAGATTTGGGTAATATTGCTCAAGTATTAAGTGGTTAAAACCATAACGCCACCATTACCAGATAAAACCGCTGATCCAACAATCCTTAGGAAACCAATGTAATCGATTACCATACCATAATACCATATCGAACTCATTGATTTCATTTCGGGTCCGCTTATTTATATGGTTATGTTACGTTAGCGTTATGGAAGATTATTTCAGCTTTAAGGCTGTATCAATGCACAAATCCCAGCCTTAAACAACAGTTTCTAACTCACACAATGACGTTATATATTATTTACCTTTTTGGTAAGTTTTTGGGCATATTTAAGTCTTTGCGTACGTAATGGCTGAATTCGTCGAAGCAATAAGGAATCCACGTGCCGAACGTAAAATCGACCCGTTCTCCATGTCGCATTATATATACACGACGTCTATTAGTCGGGGTCGTTGGCTCAAGACTTGTAACTTCTTGAGAACGCTCGGAGTCCATGCTGAGCGTATCATCAGTACTCGGTGCAGTAACACCGATGGGTTCCACCATAAATTCGATTTCTTTAGATTTTTTTGGCATATCCATAACTTGAGATAAACTCATTTCGAAGTTGGTAGTATTTTGTAAGTTATTATATTGTGATGATTCATTTGGCTCTTTCGACTGGGACAGGTGATCGTTGTTATGTTGATTGTGATTGTTGACGTTCTGCAGCAATGATAGATCTAAGCAGGGTTGTAAAGTTTTTCGCAAATATTTCTCCACACTATTTTCTGAGTCCTCATTGAACGACGAACAACCCTCAATTACTTCATTTGTTTCACCTACTTAATAACAAAATGTAAACATAAATGTGGAATACATAAAAGGCTGTCCGCTTAACGATATACTGATTATAGATAAGCTCAAAGCATCGAAACCTAATGCCACGAAAATGCGTGTTGGCACTTTTTACAGTTATATATAAAAAATCACATAATTACTTTTAAAGAGCAATTCGAGAGGCGAAAATGTTACGCTTAATTGAAACTGGCTAGTGTGCTCTCTTGTTATTTTTCTAAGTATGGGTCTAATGGTAACTTAAGATTGTTTCTTTTGGGTTAAAAAAAAAATTATACATAGAAAAAAACTTTTTCCATACATTTTTTTATAGGGTTTTGAAACTTCTTAGAAATTAATTTTTATTTATTCTATTAAACCCTTTAACTTACAAACAATGCATAATTCTGCTTCTAGTATAAAAAAAAAACGTATGGCGGCGATATACCATTAGGGGTATTCGCTCTTAAGTGTATGTGAAGTTACAAGGGTCTTGAAAGTACACAAAATACAATTGCAATAACAAATCACTCAGAAATTGATGTTACACTATTATCACAACCCTACAACATTTGCAGATGATTGTAGAAATCAAGTGGTGTAAGTGTGAGATCAGTGTAAAAGTACATTTACACCGCACCAAATTTGGTGAATTTGGCGAAAAATTGCAAATTTGGCGCTTTCTTCCATACAAATCTCATTTTCCAAATTTGGAATTCCATCACATTTGGCCTCATTCGCCGAACAATACAATCCACAGTTCATCCAAATAGCAACCCTGCGGGTGTTCCACATTTAGAATTGCCCAGCAAGAACCTTAATTGGTAATTAACGTGTGATAACTTTTGCATTATGTAAATAACAATTTCAACTAGTTTTTTTTTAGAAAATGGACCAATTCTACCAAGAAAAGACAGAAGCCTTCTTGACTCTTCATTTATTATTACTCTACAGGTGTTTAAAACATCACGGTTGTGCATTTTCTTTCGGTGGCTTTGTGTTCTGGTAGAAGATTCTTGCAGGGAAAGTGAAGCCAAATGCAAATTTGCCAGTGTAAACAGGTTCGAAATGACTCATTCAAATTGGCCAAATTTGGTGCAGTATAAATGTACTATAAGCTTTTGACAGTTGAATTTGAGAATATGTCTCTCAAATTGATAGATTTTTTGTTTATACATATGGCAACTACTCTTTTCTGTGCTTCTTGGCATTTTGCGTGCGTAGTTTTTTTTATCAAAATAAAAATCAGCTGATTGTTGTAACCCAATAGCTTTGTTTCTTTCCTGCTAATTATGAATAATTATTCCTAAAAAAGTGTTCTTTGAAAAAATTAGCAGCGAATTCAGCAGCTTTTTGACATTTAATTGAGAGAGAGAGAGAGTTGCAATTCGCTGCAAGTTGCTGCTGGGAATTTTTCGTCCAGCAAAAACTAGCAAGTAACAAACAGCTGATTGTGACATATGGCAAAATCAAAATTGATTGCATATTTTTATGAAATTTAAAATTTATTACGAATATTTTGAAAACTGAGAGTTATTTACCAGCAAATGAAGTACATACAATAAATACCAAATCTTCAATAACTCCGTATCTTTGAATAGCAATGCGCCGAAGCCCAATGTCCGTTGGACCAACGTAATGTGGCTCGTTTAGGAGACCAATATAATCCTGCAGACACAGTTACAGGAATCGGAAATACTGAAGCTATATAAGGCCTTCAATTTTCTTAATATTTTGTAAGATTTACGTGGTTTACGTCGATATATACGCAGAAATTGTCCAAAGACTTAAAAATTCCCAATTTCATGTGCTGCGGAAAAAATTTATTTTCATTTGTCAATTGTCAGAACAGCTGATCTGCTTGAGAATTTCTGCTGGCTCCTGTCCGGCGAAAAACTAGCAGAAGAGAGATAAAACTAGCAGAAATGAGATTTTAACAGCTTTTTACATGACTCTCTTCTGCTGACAGTTCTTTGCTGGAGATTTCAAGAAACAAAGCGCATGATAACAAGGTGCACTTACAATTGTACATTGTATGCACTAAAGAGCGAATACCACTAACATATTTGTCAAGGGTTGACGCGTGTCACCGTTTTGCAGCACTTTCTAAAAAAAAATAGTGGAAGCGTTTTAAAAAAGCATTTACCTACATATATGGGTAATTTTTAACATACCCTAATAAAAGTTGGTTATAATACATTCCATTTTATAAACAAAAAAGTCAAATATATTAATTTTTCGGTTTAAATTATTAGTGTCCGGCAGAGTTGTTAAGTAATGAATTCCTCTGGAATGAAAAAAAATTTAAAATCATTCCGTATGTTAATAAAAACGTATTTTTGGAGCCATTCCTTGGTATAAAAGACCAATTAGTTATTCAAGTTTACATAGAAATGTCCTTTATTAATAATAAAGTGGGTGCGTTTAAAGGAATATGTGGCAGCAACATTTTTAAAATGGTTTAAATGAGCTACAACATGCAAAGAAAAGGCAGGAGCTGCCAGTTAGTGTAGGGAAAACTGCGTACTTAGAAATCTGTCAAGTTTGTTTAACTCCCTTCACTTTGAAAAATGAAAATGTTCAAGAGCAGAATATCCCATCTAATTCCAACACTATTATTGTTACCGCAGTTCTTTTTGCACCTTTTGTGACTAACTTGCTGGTATTTCGAGCTAACTTCATAAAAATATTTCTTAGGTTTGCGTTACGCTTATTAAACTCTCTGAGCCGATGCCTATACTAAAGTTTGCCCAGTGATTGAAATTCAACCACAAAACCTTATTTTATTTTCCTACCTTTTTCCTATTTCTTAAATTTTCCTTTCTTTTCCATATTTTTATAAGCTTTTATTTAGTTTCACCTGACGGCTGTCTGTTATCAAATCTTACAAGCTAAATTTGATACACTTCCCGGTGTCCGATCTGAAATTGTGCACCCATGTATAACCCCGATGACAATGCAAAATTATAAAAAAAAATTCGATAGGTGGCGCGTGGGTCGCTATATATTCGCATTTATGGTCCGATTTAGCTGAAATTCGTAACATGTATTACTAACATGAAAAGAAATATTTTTGTAAAAAAAAAAATTCAGTGTCGATTAATTCGTTTTTCAACGAACTTCCCGTTGAGGTAGGATCTTGAAATTTTCATCATCGCTTAGTTTTATACCCCAATGCACTATAATAAAAAAATAATAATAAAAAAATAATTCCGATAGGTGGCGCATGGGTAGAGATATTTGAAAAATTTAATTTACAGAGATTTTGCTTTCGATTTTGAACTAACTCCCCGTTGAGCTGGGGTTTTGAAATTTTCACCATCGATCAGGTTTTACTGACAATGCATTATACAAAAAAAAAAATCTAAAATATTGCTTTATTTGCAAAAATCCAATCATCACCCAAGTTTAGTCGTTTTTCCCTATTGCCATAGAAAGAAGATTGGAATTCGCCGCGTGGTGTATTCCAAAAGTACCTTTACTTACCACGCGGCGAATTCCTTTACTCTTCTATTGATATGCAGATGGCGCTGAAGAATGCAACATTCGGCTAATTTCTTAACTCTTTTGAGCAATTATGCATAAAAAGTTGGCTCTGCTGATTTTGAATCATTAAATAGAAGAAAAAAGGAAACAGCTAATTATTATTGAAACGCAGTTCTAATTAATTATAAGCTTTTATTTAGTTTCACCTGACGGCTGTCTGTAATCAAATCTTGCAAGCTAAATTTGATACACTTCCCGGTGTCCGATTGATCTCAAATTCTGCACCCATGTATAACCCCGATGACAATGCAATATTATAAAAAAAAAAAATTTCGATAGGTGGCGCGTGGGTCGCTATATTTTCAAAATTCGCATTTATGGTCCGATTTAGCTGAAATTCGTAACATGTATTACTACCATGAAAAGAAATATTTTTGTAAAAAAAATTCCGCTAGGTGGGGCTGAGATAGCGGTAATAAAAACTCAAAATCGTAATTATGGACCGATTTGGCTGATATTTTACGTGTGTGTTACTTAATTACTTTCTAAATGTTAAAAAAAAATTGGACCCGCTAGGTGGCGCGTGAGTCGCTTTATTTGAGAATTACGAAGGTCTGTTTTCAGTGTTGATTAATTCGTATTTCAACGAACTTCCCGTTGAGGTAGGATCTTGAAATTTTCATCATCGTTTAGTTTTCTGCCTCCACGCAAAATAACAAAAAAATAATTCCGATAGGTGACGCGCGAGTAGAGATATTCGAAAGTTTTCATTCCAGGAAATTTTGCTTTTGATATTGTACTAACTTGCAGTTAAGATGGGATTTTGCAAATTTTCATCATCGTTCAGGCTTCGCTAACAGTAAATAAAAAAATTAGCTTAATTTCAAAAATCCCATTTATCGTTTAGTTTAGTCTTTATTCCAATATCCCAAAAGTAACTTTATTAACCACGCGGCTTTATTGTGAAAGATTCTATGGTTTCTGTTGCTGCTAGCAGCCGATTGATGTCGCTGCGACATTATTGCCTCTTGTTGATAAACCGAACTAAAAAGTAAAAAATAAAATTAAAGAAAAAAAAACTTTTTTAAAAATAAGCTTTTATTATTGGTTTATAAAATTAACTAAAAAGTAAAAAATAAATTGACTGTAAAGGAATATAACACTTTATAAGTTCATTGTAACCTTTAAAGATAATTTGGCTTCTTCGTCTGCCACAAAATAATTCCATATTGTACATAATTATATATTTCTAACATTAAAACTTTACCTACACCTATTTTATTAAATCTTCCAGTATATATCACATTCCTAATTTTATTAATAATAAAAGCGTGTTAAATTTCGATAGCAAGACAAGAAGGGCCTGAATGTTCTTAATTATACCATCAGAAAAGAAGGTCCTAAATGTTCTTAATTATACCATTAAAATTTAACACGCTTTTATTATTAATAAAATTAGGAATGTGATATATACTGGAAGAATTATTAATTTAGGTGTAGGTAAAGTTTTAATGTTAGAAATATATAATTATGTACAATATGGAATTATTTTGTGGCAGACGAAGAAGCCAAATTATCTTTAAAGGTTACAATGAACTTAATTATATTGTTATATTCCTTTACAGTCAATTTATTTTTTACTTTTTAGTTAATTTTATAAACCAATAATAAAAGCTTATTTTTAAAAAAGTTTTTTTTTCTTTAATTTTATTTATATTTTTCGTTTCAACACATTCCTATTCTTTTTGCCTTTTCCTCCAGCTTTACACCATTCAGTAGTATATTTTCAATGTTGATAATTATTTATTCTACTTAGGTCGTCTTCATACGTATTTATTTCCTTTCCTTTGGTTTCATTTGCTTTTATTTCCTTCCTCTCCTTTCTTTTTTATTTCTTTTGCTTTTCTCTCCTTCCCTTCCCTTTTCTTCCCTCTCCGTTCTTTTCCTTTCCTTTTCTTTCATTTCATTTTATTTCCCTTCTTTATTTTCTGTTCTTTTCTTTTATTTTCGTTTCTTTTATTTTCTTACCTGACCTTTCTTTCATTTCCATTACATTCCTTTTTCCTTTTATTTTCTTTTTCTTTCCTTTCCTTTCGCTTCGTTTCGTTTCCCTTAGTATCCTTTCATTTTCTTTATTTCATTTCTTTTCTTTTATTTTTTTTCTTACTTTTATTTTCTTTCACTTTCTCTTTTTCCTTAGATTTCTTTTCCTGTCAATTCGTTTCCTTACCTTTCCTTTCCTTCCGTTTCCTTACTTCCTTTCTTTTCCTTTTCGTAACTGCTTTTGTTTTCTTTCCTTTCCATTCATTTCCCTTACTTATTTTTTTTCGTTTTTCATTACCTTCCTTTCCTTTATTTTTCTTTCTTTTTATTTTCACTTATTTTCTATACCTTCCTCCTCCCTACATTTACTTTCCTTTCTTTTATTTTTTTCTTCCCTTTCTTTGTCTTTCTTTCCCTTCCTTTTTTCTTTTCCATTCCTTTCCTTTCCCTAGCTTTGCTTGCCTTTGATTTTTCTCTCATATTTTCCGTTCCTTACCTTATTTTATACTTTTATTTATTTCATTTTGTTTTATTTTTATATATTTTATTTTATTTCCTTTCCTTTCATTTCCAACAAATTTCTTTTTTTACTTTCAATCACTTTTCTATTTCTTATTTTACTTTTTTTTAATTTTATCAATTTTCCATTTTATTTTATTATGATCTAGCTTATTTGTGCTTTTTTTTTTCTAAACAGAATGCAAGGCGAATTCATTTACATGGTGCCCGCAAGTGAACAGCTGATTGCTTGTTCTTCTTGTTTTCGCATACAGCAATTGTCATTAAAAGGAAATCGGAAACACGTTTATTTACGTTATTATTTACACAAAATATTTAAGTAAATGGTATATATTTAATAGCATTTATTCCCGAAACACACAATAAATTTACTTTTCTAACAGCAATTGTTTGTAATTGAAAAGAAAACACGTGATTGTTGGTATTTTGTATCCTCTTTCACTTTGACATTTTATGTACGGCGAACTGAAGCGAATATTGCCCAATTCGCCGTGCTACCACCATTTATGAATTCGCCTTGACAGAATGTCTAAGCAAGCATTTGCTTCTCTGAATACCCACTCACACTCTTCTAAGGGGAGTCCAAGGAAACGTGCAGTTTCAACAGGGTTTGTCCAGAGGGACAGAGGGGTTAGAAGAGTAGGTTCAGATGAACAATTGAAGAGATGTAGAGTATCATGGGGGGTCCTACCACATGCAGGGCATGTATTTAAGATTGTATCATTAAGTCTGGATAAGTAGGAGTTTAACCTTACACTATATCCAGACCTAAGCTGTGCCAAGGTCACTCTTGTCTCCCTTGGTAAGGTGCGTTCTTCTTCAGCAATATCCGGTGGAGGACTGTTCACAACGGGATTCACAGGTAGAGATCCGACAAAAGTGTCTACCGACTCGGTGTGGATGTCGGTTAGAGCCCGCTTATGATTCGGCAGATCAAACGGCAAGGTAATATGATGCCGGATCTCATCATAATGCTTACGGAGATGTCTCCTTATGTCTCTCGGGGGCGGATCTATGTCCAAAAGATGACGGTTTGGATGTGCTGGCTTGTTGCAGTTCAGAAGGAATTGCCTGATCAGCATTTCCGCATGCTCTTTTACATTGAGCAGTTTTGCCTCCTGATGGAGGTGAGACTCGGAAGACATGAGGAGACATCCCGTAGCAGTTCTGATGGCAGTATTTTGGCAGACTTGTAACTTCGTCCAGTTGGTGTTATGTACATTAGGCGACCATATGGGTGCAGCATAGTCAAAGACTGGTCGGCCAATGGCCTTATATGTAGTCAGCAACGTTTCTTTGTCTTTTCCCCAAGTACTGCCGGCAAGTGACTTGAGGATCTTGTTGCGACCACGTACCTTTGAGACCATTGCAGACACATGACCAGCAAATGAGAAAGTATTATCCAGTGTCATCCCTAATAACTTTGGGTGGCTGACAGTTGGTAGCTTAGTGCCATCAACGAAAATGTCTAATTCATTTCTCACCTGGTGCGTCCATGTCGTAAAAAGCGTCGCCGTTGATTTTGTCGGAGATATTGTCAGATCTCGCTCAGTGAAAAACCTGGCAAGTTCGCAGAGGTAACCATTGATTCTCGAACAGAGTTCATCAGTATAGGGGCCCTTCCCCGTCGCCATTATTGTACAGTCGTCGGCATATGAAACGACGGAGACGCCCTCTGGTGGTGGGGGCATCTTCGATAGATAGAAATTAAACAGTGTCGGGGATAGGACACCACCCTGTGGCACCCCCTGTCTAATACGTCTAGGTTTTGATGTTGCGTTTCTAAAGTTAACCGACGCCTGCCGTCCATTCAAATAATTAGCGGTCCATCTCTTTAAACCATCAGGTATCTGTGTCTCAAACAGATCTTGTATGAGAGTGGCATGGTTGACTGTGTCAAAAGCTTTCGGCAGGTCAAGTGCCACTAACACAGTCCTGTGATTTGGTTGGTTTTGAGTGCGGTGGTGGTGCTGTGCAGCTTACGGAAGCCATGTTGATGACTAGCCAGGTGCAGATTTGCAGTATAATACGGGAGCAAAATGGACTCTAGCGTCTTCACTACCGGTGACAAAAGTGATATAGGACGATATGAATCGCCTATGTTTGCCGGTTTTCTAGGTTTTAGTAATGGAACCACTCTCGCCTTTTTCATATTTCAGGAATGACGAAAGTGTTCAGTGAAAGACTGAATAGAGCCGCTAAGTATTTGTGTCCCTCCTGGCCTAGATGTTTCAGCATCTTCATGGCAATGCCGTTGGGGCCGATGGATTTTGAGGGCTTAGCCTGTCTGATGGCTTCCTTGACCTCTGAGGCAGTGATGACAATGGGCGTATTTTGGTTTTTATATTTACGCGCCTGTCGCATGGTTCTACGTTTAGCTCTATCGGGCGGGGAATGTAGTACAAATTGTTTACAGAAGGAGTTCGCACATCCCCTAGGGTCCTTCTTCACCCTGTCACCGAAAGTAATATCTACTTTATCCTTGTGTTGCGTTGGATTAGATAGAGCTTTGACCGTAGTCCATAATTTGCCAACACCATCAGAGAGGTTGCATTGCTCTAGGTGTTGTTTCCATTTGGCCAGTTTATGTTTATCGACCAACCTACGAATTTCCGCGTTGAGATCCTTTATACGGGGGTCTGCGGGATTGAGACTTCGCACTTCATCTCTTTCTCTAGCCATGGCCGCTGCCTCCGCGGGGAAATTTGGTCTGGTTATCTCCTCGTAATAGCAAGCTAATGTCGGGGTGATAACCGGTGGGGCAACTTGAGACAGGGGGTATGTAGATATTAATGATTTGCAGATCGTCATCTCCTGTACGGATGGTAATACCTTGGCCTTCTAAGATATCATCCGTTCCTTCCGTTCGGTGGATGTTATATCCGCCATATGTAATGAGGTCCGACCTAGGACTGAGCTTGGTTTCTTGGACTGCGGCAAGTTTTATGTCATATTGCGTCAGCAAATTAGTTATCTCTGCGATCTTACCAGTTAATCCGTTACAGTTGTGCTGTAAGATTTGGAAGTGCGCCGGTGGGGTCGATGTCAAGTTAACCATAGGCGTGAGAGACGGATGTGTTCGCCCAGGTGTTGGTAGGCTAAGACCAAGGCTGTGCCTCAGCCTATTTAGCTGTGGACCCGGTGTAACCGGGTTGGCTGGCGTCGTAGGTTGAGTTGTGTTACAGCATGGTGGGATGAACGCATTCGTCCAGAGGTTCCTGTTAGCGAGCCCAGAGCATAGATGTACGTGGCATTGGCCTAAGCAGTTATTGCATTTGACCGATGACGCGAGCGTGTATAATCTTTGCCGACAAACAGTACACGTAGAGACAGGTGCGAGAAGATGTTGATCCTGACTCACGTGAGAATTTAAACGGGATAGGGCGGTGTGATGTAGAAACAGAGAGAGACTGGTGCTCGGACTTGCTCATGTCTAAACTGCTCCGGTGGGAGCGAGAGTGTTGAGCTGCTGCGCGTGATGTTGACGCCATAAGGCACGAGCAACAGTCTGGAGTTTGTGTGGAGGTGCTGCTAGTCGTTAAGACATTATTATTATTACTATTAGTATTGCTACTAGAAAGTGGCGGTAGGGGTGCGCTTGAACGGCGCTTACCGCGGGACGCCCGAGGGCGCAAACAACAAGGGGCCACGAAAGTACTAAAGAACGGGGTCTGTGGATGTTAAGGTTAAGCCCTGAACATCCAGATTTATGGAGCCATCTCTTAGACGAGAAGCATTGCACAGAATGCGACCGTTTAATATATATCTTTTTGCAACAGACACTGCATATCCATTCTTTTGGTCCGGGGTTCGGCTCAACGCCCGCCCGTAACAATAGAATATCTTGCAGCCCTGCTGCAAGGGGGGAGGATGATAGTTTCGAAATGGGACAAAACATACTAAACAGGGTTACGGGCTGGCTCATGTTTATTATTGCTGCGAACAATACAACTCTTGTTCTCATACTCGGGCTCTCCCCAACTGCAATGAATGCAAACACAACAATGCAAGTGGTCACAGCGGCTCTATAAGGTGAGTGCGTGTTTAGCATTTTAGACTGTGTTCACGTTAGGCCATAAACTCGAGTTAAAGGGGCATTTTTTGAGTTAATTCATATTGTTGTTGTCAATAAACTCGAGTTTATGGCTCAACGTGAACGTAATATAATAATAATAAAATTATAATTAATTTTTGGTTTGTTGTCGCACACCCTGCTCGGGGAGACTTATCGATACATATCAAATTTTATGTACTTTAGAATGGTGGCTATTGAAAAAAGAGAGAAAACTTTTGAACATTGCGCATTTATATACATACTAGCTGACCCGGCAGACGTTGTCCTGCCACAAATTTATTTCCCTGTCTGTTTCTCTAACCCGATCCCTATATCTATTTTAAACCATATCCCTA
Organism: Campiglossa producta; assembly: GCA_964058755.1. Lineage (NCBI taxonomy): Eukaryota > Metazoa > Arthropoda > Insecta > Diptera > Tephritidae > Campiglossa > Campiglossa producta. The sequence continues at coordinate 803,294 of CAXKVI010000001.1, read as the reverse complement.
TCTCCTTCATATAGGAGAAACCACGCCCCCTTTTTCCTTATCCCCAGTTTTTTTTGGAGGTGTCCGGGATTGATCTTATATAACTCCTCACAAAATTTCAGTGGTCTAACCTAAATACTTTCAGAGATATGGACTATGAAGTATTTCATTCGTATGAGATGTGCCGCCCCCTTTTTCGTTATCCCCAGTTTTTTTGGAGGTGGTAGTTAGGGATCGATCTCATATAACCCCTTACCAAATTTCAGTGGTCTAACATGAATACTTCCAGAGATATCGACTAAGAAATATTTCATTTGTATGGGAGGTGCCACGCCCCCGTTTTCGTTATCCCCAGCTTTTTTGGAGGTGGTAGGGATCGATCTCATATAATCCCTTACCAAATTTCAGTGGTCTAACATGAATACTTCCAGAGATATCGACTATGAAGTATTTCATTCGTATGGGAGGTGCCACGCCCCCTTTTTGGTTAACCCCCAGTTTTATGGGTGAGAATGGTGTTGTTATCCTATAGGTATGTACCGATTTCCAGGTCCCTACCTTAAACCCATTTAGAGATATTCACCTTGAAGAAAAATGTTTGTATGGGAGGTGCCACGCCCCCTTAATATTTTGTTCTGATTTTATAACATGACCTGCACGTGGTAATAACTAGAAAGTGGCGGTAGGGGTGCGCTTGAACGGCGCTTACCGCGGGACGCCCGAGGGCGCAAACAACAAGGGGCCACGAAAGTACTAAAGAACGGGGTCTGTGGATGTTAAGGTTAAGCCCTGAACATCCAGATTTATGGAGCCATCTCTTAGACGAGAAGCATTGCACAGAATGCGACCGTTTAATATATATCTTTTTGCAACAGACACTGCATATCCATTCTTTTGGTCCGGGGTTCGGCTCAACGCCCGCCCGTAACAATAGAATATCTTGCAGCCCTGCTGCAAGGGGGGAGGATGATAGTTTCGAAATGGGACAAAACATACTAAACAGGGTTACGGGCTGGCTCATGTTTATTATTGCTGCGAACAATACAACTCTTGTTCTCATACTCGGGCTCTCCCCAACTGCAATGAATGCAAACACAACAATGCAAGTGGTCACAGCGGCTCTATAAGGTGAGTGCGTGTTTAGCATTTTAGACTGTGTTCACGTTAGGCCATAAACTCGAGTTAAAGGGGCATTTTTTGAGTTAATTCATATTGTTGTTGTCAATAAACTCGAGTTTATGGCTCAACGTGAACGTAATATAATAATAATAAAATTATAATTAATTTTTGGTTTGTTGTCGCACACCCTGCTCGGGGAGACTTATCGATACATATCAAATTTTATGTACTTTAGAATGGTGGCTATTGAAAAAAGAGAGAAAACTTTTGAACATTGCGCATTTATATACATACTAGCTGACCCGGCAGACGTTGTCCTGCCACAAATTTATTTCCCTGTCTGTTTCTCTAACCCGATCCCTATATCTATTTTAAACCATATCCCTATCTCCTTCATATAGGAGAAACCACGCCCCCTTTTTCCTTATCCCCAGTTTTTTTTGGAGGTGTCCGGGATTGATCTTATATAACTCCTCACAAAATTTCAGTGGTCTAACCTAAATACTTTCAGAGATATGGACTATGAAGTATTTCATTCGTATGAGATGTGCCGCCCCCTTTTTCGTTATCCCCAGTTTTTTTGGAGGTGGTAGTTAGGGATCGATCTCATATAACCCCTTACCAAATTTCAGTGGTCTAACATGAATACTTCCAGAGATATCGACTAAGAAATATTTCATTTGTATGGGAGGTGCCACGCCCCCGTTTTCGTTATCCCCAGCTTTTTTGGAGGTGGTAGGGATCGATCTCATATAATCCCTTACCAAATTTCAGTGGTCTAACATGAATACTTCCAGAGATATCGACTATGAAGTATTTCATTCGTATGGGAGGTGCCACGCCCCCTTTTTGGTTAACCCCCAGTTTTATGGGTGAGAATGGTGTTGTTATCCTATAGGTATGTACCGATTTCCAGGTCCCTACCTTAAACCCATTTAGAGATATTCACCTTGAAGAAAAATGTTTGTATGGGAGGTGCCACGCCCCCTTAATATTTTGTTCTGATTTTATAACATGACCTGCACGTGGTAATAACAAACAAACCCCCTAAAGGAAGTATATGATTTGGTTCAGCCGTTTTCGAGTTTTAGCGTAGCGACTGAACACCATTTAATTTTTATATATATAGATTGTATGGGAGGCACCACGCCCCCTTTTTCGATAACCCCAAGTTTTATGGGTGAGAATGGTGTTGTTATCCTATAGCTCTATACCAATTTTCATGTTCCTACCTTAAACACTTTTGAAGATATTCACCTTGAAAAATTCAGTTTGTATGGGAGGTGCCACGCCCCCTTTTCCGATTACCCCTTCTTTTATGTGTAAGAAGGCTTTTGATACCATATAGGTCTATACCAATTTTCAGGTCCCTACCTTGAACCCTTTCACAGATATTCTGCTTAAAAAATTTAGTTTGTATGGGAGGTACCACGCCCCCTTATTGGATAACCCCCGGTTTTATAGGTGAGAGTGGTGCTGTTATCCTGTAGCTCTGTACCAATTTTCATGTTCCTACCTTAAACACTTTTGAAGATATTCAACTTGAAAAATTCAGTTTGTATGGGAGGTGCCACGCCCCCTTAATATTTTGTTCTGATTTTAAGACATGACCTGCGCGTGGTAATAACAAACAAATCCCCCAAAGGAAGTATTTCATTTGGTTCAGCCGTTTTCGAGTTTTAGCGTTACAATTATACACCATTTCATTTTTATATATATAGATAATATAGATATAGATAATATAGATGATGATACACATAGCTTCTATTCTGTAAGAAACCTGTATTTCATAGACTTGAATAAATAAATATAAATATAAATATATCTGCTCATATATAGATATATAATATTGTATGTTATATGAACCCTTCTCAACCGAAATCGGCCCATAACTTATAAAGCAGAGCTAACCTAGACAAATAATAGTGCCATCTACTCAGAGTAACCAAATTATCTTTAGGTGCGTCTCTTCTCTGTTGAAAGAAAAAGAAATTTTTGCACAGTGTAATTAGCCTATATATGTATCTAAAAATGAAATGAAAAAAAAAATCAAAACCACAAATTTAAAAATAAAAAACTGCCTCTCCCATGTACATACATATGCCAATGCCCTGCAAACATCGACCGAAACTCACTAACACAATCATAAAAATTCCAACTCACTAATACCACTTGGTTTTTACTTAAATTATACGACGTCATGCGAAAAAATAAGTTTTTGGTAAAATTTGGTAGCGCTCCTTTAAAACTACCAATTTACAAAAAAGGTATGTTCCATGTATTTTATGAGTAGTTTTTGCCATGGCATTTTAAATTTTTAACAGCCCTTTTCTCGGTGAGTACTTTATTTATTATTACTTAATCGAGTATACAGATCGGTAATTATTGAATGGGAGAGCGCTCAAAATTAAGATTTTTGGACTGGCTCCCTTTAGATCTAGGGGTGCGATATGTAATAAAGTTCTTTCGCCAATGTAAAAATTTCCTCATCTAAAGGGATCATAATAGAAGCAAAATTAAGCATTGTTGGTAAGTAGAAACGTCTCAGGTCAAAACATCCTACTTTGTAAATAACGGACACCCTAATAAAAATATTGATAAGATAAACAAACGTTTTATAATATGTACTTACTTTGTTCGAGCAAGTCTCTATGTCTTTCGTCGTTTTCAATGGATATGCTGCGTCCATCAACAATGTCAATTTCTTCGGCAGATGTTAGAGATGGTGTCATCGATTTGGATAATTGCACAACACGATGCAATGTCCATGCATCTGACTCAGCGGTTCGTTCAGTATAGTTGACAGGCAAATGTCCGCTGCTGCCTGTTAACCATGAAATACCTTCAACCCAACCGTCACATGAATTTTCAACTGCATCCGTGTTTAAATAAATGTAATCGCCGATGCGCAACTCCAGCTCATCGATTTCATGCGGACTATGAGGATACACCACCTTGTGCACCTACTTCGGCACCTCACCGAAATAAAATAAAACAAAAACAGAGGCAATAGCAACACCAAACACACCAATCAGATTTGGCAGCCATCCATAATTAATTGGAGAGAAAGAAAGAACAAAGGGTAAACGAAGAGTCAGCGTTTGTCATGATTCATGAAAATAAAAATAAAACAATAACAAAAGAAAAACAATTAAATTAAAATAAACAATAACAATAATAGATATACAAAAATGTACTTGTTTTGTGGCTAGTCGAGGGTCGCGCGAGTAGAGACGCAGCTCCCAATTCGAAGCGCAGGACACATCAAGCGATTCCACCAAGTTTTTCAATGCATTGAATTGATTCTGCGGAAATTGATACGCTAAAGTAAGGTGCAGTGATTTTACGTGCGGCTCCAAAGATATAGCTAAAATACATATTATGTACATATATAGATATATTATAGAGAGAAAGAGAAAAATATGTAAATGGTACAAAATAATGGATGTGGAAAACTTTAGTTGGAAATTGAGCACTTGGTTGGAGGGCGATTTTATCCAATTTCATCAGGTGTACTACCAAAGATACATGTATGTATGCTTTGTGCCAAATTTCATCGTTCGCCACGCCCACTTTAAAAAATTTATCAAAAAATCATTATATAATGACCAGGGAGACCTATACAATAATCACCCTTATTCTAATTGTCGGTAGGCGGTCGTTTCGTCCGTCGTTCGCAAAGTCGTGTCGTTCCGAATTTCGTATTCCTGAAATCTTTCGACTGCTCTACTACAAATTTTTGAATGACCGTTAAATTGGTTTTATTATGATTAACCACCAAGGTAAATTCATTACTGGTGCCCGCAAGTGAACAGCTGATTGCTTGTTCTTCTTGTTTTCGCATACAGCAATTGTCATTAAAAGGAAATCGGAAACACGTTTATTTACGTTTATTGAAAACACAAAACATAATAAAACTCACGAAATGTGCGCGATGACCACGGTTTAAGTAAATGGTATATATTTAATAGCATTTATTGCCGAAACACGCAATAAATTTACTTTTCTAACAGCAATTGTTTGTAATTGAAAACAAAACTCTTTCACTTTGACATTTTACGTACGGCGAACTGAAGCGAATATTGCCCAATTCGCCGTGCTACCACCATGTATGAATTTGCCTTGATTAACCACATGATTTTGCTGTCAAAAAAAAAAATAATAAAGTTGCCTGAAAAAGTTGTGTTGTGTTGTGAACAAGGCGAATTCATACAGGTGTGTTCGAGCGAATTCAGATCTAGACGCACGCACACACTCCTTGTGGCTGTAAAAGTCAGACAAAGCAACAACATAAGCAATTTGACAGCTACGATTTGATTTTCAAGGAAGAAGAAGAACCCATATGGTGGGAGGATGCCACCTGTAATGAATTCCCCTTGGTTGTGAATAGCTTTGTTTCTTTCCTGCTAATTATGAATAATTATGAATAATTATTCCTAAAAAAGTGTTCTTTGAAAAAATTAGCAGCGAATTCAGCAGCTTTTTGACATTTAATTGAGAGAGAGAGCGCCAATTCGCTGCAAGTTATTGCTGGAGATTTTTCGTCCAGCAGAAACCAGCAAGCAGGAACAGCTGATCGGTGACATAGCAAAACAACAACAAAAAATGTAAATTCAAATTGTTAGCCAATCAGAAACGAAACAGGTGTTTTTTCTGTAAGTTTCTGCTGAACCCTGTTCGACGAAAAATTAGCAGAAATGAGATTTTGACAGCTTTTTACAAGACTCTCTTCTGATGACAGTTCTTTGCTGGAGATTTCAAGAAACAAAGCTAATCATAATACAAATTTTACAACTACAACCAAGGCGAATTCATACAGGCAAATTCAGATCTACACGCACGCACACACTCCTTGTGGCTAAAAATGTCAGACAAAGCAACAACATAAGAAATTTTACAGCTTCGATTCGATTTTCAAGGAAGAAGAAGAAACCATATGGTGGGAGGATGCCACCTGTAATGAATTCGCCTTGACTACAACACAACTTTTGATTTAGTTGAGAATCACAATATCGGCCCAAATAAATTTTTCATTTTTTATTTTGAGAAAAAATACAAATTTTCTGTTTTGATGTGCTTCAAGCTTTTCCAGCGGCCAGGAGCAAGTTATATGACCTACAACTGCTACGATCTCCTATACTATCAGCGCCATCCCTTTTTCCATCCGCCTTCTTGCTTGTACGGATGCTCCAGACAACTGAAACCAACGTGGTAAGCAGCAAGGCTCATTGATAGACTCCATCCTCTGTCCCTGTGTGCTCATCGATCCAAACTCGTATCTCGTTACCCAATCCGCTACGTTACACCATGCCCCCGAATTGTTCCGCCACTTATCCCGACGTCTTCCACGATTTAAAATGCTCAGATTACTCTAGGCTGTTACAGTGAAAACCATCGGAAAGAAATGAATAACCTAGCAGATGATGCATATCGACCAACCAGACGGCTTAGACCAGGCCTGGCGACGCTGTCGTGTGCATACACGCGAGCAGCGAGAAGACAGCGACGTCGTCATCACTATACGTGCGCCTGCTTTGCACGCACACTGTTGTAAATAATTTCACGCATTCAACCATTACTCTCTGCCGAAGCTGCCCAGTCCTGGCTTAGAATATATATGTATGTAAGTATGTTTGTAAGCGCAGGACTGCAAACTGTGACGCATCTACCAGCTGGAGCTCTATCCAAGCAAGGAAGGTTTTAGATATGTTCGTCCTTGACTTAGTAGAGGATAAACTGAAGATTTCGGAACCAGCAAACTATCGGGATCCTTGGCTGTGTGGTTCCTAGTCCAGTTAAGTCGAGATATCTACATAAGGGGAAAGGGATTAGGAAAAGGATTAGGAAGAAAAGAAAGAAGAAACAAAAGAAGGAAAAGAAAGAGATAGAAGTAAAGAAAATAATGAGAGAAAAGGAGCACGGGAAGAACGAAGAGAAAGAGAACTAGGAAGAGAAGAAAGAGTAAGAAGTAAAGAAAGAAAGAAAGAGAAGGAGGATGAGCAAGAAATGAGGAGGAAGAGGAAGAGAAAAGAGAGAAAATAGCTGAAAAAGAAAAAAGGTAGAAAGAAGAGAAAGGATAGGAGGAAAAGAAAGAGAAAGTAAAGAGAACAAGAAAAAGAAGGAGAAAAAGAAAAAAATTGCAAGTAAAAGGGGAAGAGAAAGAGAACAATAAAGAGAACGAAAACGAAGAAAAGAAATAAGAACTGAAAGAGAAGGAGGAAAGGAAAGATAAAAGGAAAAGGAGAAAGATAAAGAGGAGGAAACAAAAGAGAAAGGGAAAAAGGAGAAGATAAAAAGGTAAATAACTTAAATCAAACACTCAGTTAACAAAATTGTACATGTGTCGGGCCGTAGATTCTATACGACAAAATTTGACATTTATAGAGACGTTTGAAATTTTACAACGCCAATTAGAATTCCAATTTGTAATAGAGTAAGTCGACGGTTGCCTCGTAACAAGGTGAGTTCATTACAGGTGGCATCCTCCCACCATATGGTTTCTTCTTCCTTGAAAATCGAATCGTAGCTGTCAAATTGCTTATGTTGTTGCTTTGCCTGACATTTTCAGTTACAAGGAGTGTGTCTGAATTCGCTCGAACCCTCCTGTATGAATTCGCCTTGCCTCGTAACGACAAAGGTAATGCCGCTTGTCGTAAATTTCGTCAAACGACTCTCGTACCGACAATCAGAATAGAGGTGAATATTTTGTTTTTGTATTTCAATAGAAATGTTTTTCTGCTAACAGGTAACAAAGTCAATGGAAATTGTGTCAATTGACATTATTTCGCATTATGAATGGAAATAGTGTCAATTGACACTATTTCTATTTTGTAAAGAGAAGTCAACAGCAATTTGGCAATATAGTCATTGATTATATTTCCTAATTGAAATGGAAATAGCGTCAACATTGCTTACGACATGTCAACTAAACATCTCCAGATGTTGAAGTGTGATGATGTGATTCACAAAAAGCGTCGCATCTAATTTTTCCCTACGTCGGTATCATGCCGTCCGGCAATTCTCCGCCGCGTACGCGTATATGTTATGGACGACATACTGATTCCAATAATAATTTTGAATTTTTCCTAAGCCTTTCTATAAAAGAGTACTTTAACGACATTTTGGACTTTTTTGATTCACTTTTGACTAAACTCAATTATAAACTGATCAATGGTTATATAAACTAATGGCGGCGATATACCAACAGGTTATCATAACCTCTAACGAGATTTTTAGCCGAGCTTCTCTTTCCAACTTGTGGTGTGTTGCTTTTGAGTTTTTCCTACAAGTTGGCGGGACCTACAGTTTTTTGCCGACTCCGAACGGCACTTGCAGAGCAAATGAATTTTTTTTGCAGAAATACACCCGGAGAGTTTGCCAAACTACTGCCGAGGGGCGACCCCGTTTAGAAAAATCGTTTTTCTAAATAATTTTTGATGTTACTTTTGCCGGGCATCGAACCGCCACGACTTGGTGTAGAAGGCCGAACACTTAACCGCTACACCACGGCGGCCGCCAATGGTTATATGCAACTGTTTATTTACTACTCACTAACAAATGGTCATCATAACGGATTAACTAAGCTAATCAGTAAATATTACTTTGAATAGGCATTCTCCAAGAGTTATTGACAATATTTCCATTTTAGTTGGAAATAAAGTCATTTTTAATTCATACTAATTTTTATATTGACAAAGAGAATTTAAGTCAACTGACCTTATTTTCATGTCAATTGACACTATTTCCATTGACCTTGTTACCTGTCACCGTTTTTCTTACCGGTGAGCATTACAAAAAAAAAATTAGCAGGGGAATAGGGCTTTGGCAACTATGCACTAAATTAATAAGGATGTCATATTATTCTCTAATTAAACGGTGATGGAGTAGGGTGTGTTCGAGCCACAATTGTTGCGGCAGTGTTACTTTTTATGACAGAGCATCAGGTTCTTCGGCAACGTGTTGGCAAAATTTGCAACGTCGCACGTTCGTTGAATAAAATGTTGACAATCTGTTGCGCATCTCATGGTCATCATGCGCAACATGAAAATAAATCAGCATCATTCATCATCATCATTTATTGGCGCTTAACCGCCTAAGCGATTTTGGCCGTCGCCTATCAAAGCACGCCAGTCATTCCTTTTTAGCGATAACTGACGCCAATTGGAAACCCCAAGGGAGTTCAAGTCATCCTCCACCTGTTGTTTCCATCTCAGTCGAGGCCTCCCCCTTCCTCTGCTGCCGAATTCGGGTGACGATTGGAAAACCTTCTGGGCTGGAGCTTCTTTGTCCATTCGCATGACGTGACCCAGCCAGCGGAGCCTTTGGGCTTTAATTCGCTGGACTATGGTCAGATCTGCGTAAAGCTCGTACAGCTCATCGTTAAATCTCCTTCGATACTCGCCGTCGGCATCACGGGAAGGACAATAAATCTTCCGGAGAACTTTTCTCTCAAATGCTCCAAGGGCCATCTCATCTTCTCTTGACATTGTCCATGAATCTGAGCCATACATCAGGACAGGTATGATGAGAGACTTATAGAGCGCGATCTTTGTTCTTCGAGAGAGGACTTTACTTCTCAATTGCCTACTCAGTCCAAAGTAGCACTTGTTCGCAAGAGTGATTCTCCGTTGGATTTCTAGACTGATATTATTTTCGGTGTTAATGCTGGTTCCCAAATAGACGAAGTCCCTCACAGTTTCAAATTTGTAACTATCAACAGTGACGTGGCTGCCAAGGCGCAGGTGCGCCGATTCTTTCTTTGATGACAGCAAATACTTCGTCTTGTCCTCGTTGACCGCAAGACCCACTTTTTTCGCTTCTTTATCCAGAAGGCTGATTCCGCGGTAGTTGGTGCGGTTAGCGGGATCGCCTTTCTTGTGGATTGGGCAGAGCACACTTAAATTCCAATCTGGAGGCATGCACTCGTCTGACCATATTCTGCATAAGAGCTGATGCATGCTTTTTACCAGCTCTTCGCCTCCGTGTTTGAACAGCTCGGCGGGTAGTCCGTCTTTTCCAGGCGCTTTGTTGTTTTTGAGCCGGGATATAGCTATCCTCACTTCATCATAGTCAGGTGGTGGGACGACTTTTCCATCGTCAGGGATTGGGGTATCGGGTTCGACGTCTCCCTCGCAATTTAGCAGTGAGGAGAAGTGCTCCCTCCATAATTTAAGTACACTCTGTACGTCGGTTACCAGGTCGCCATTATTGTCCTTACAGGAACTTGCCCCGGTCTTAAAACCTTCCGTCATCCGCCGGATCTTTTCATAGAATTTTCGGGCATCATTCCTGTCAGCCAGCATCTCAAGCTCCTCACACTCACGCCTTTCGGCCTCACGTTTCTTTTTTCTGAAAAGGCGTCTCTCTTCCTTCTTTGCCTCACGATAGCGTTGCCATACACTGCGGGTTGCGCCCGTTCGCAACGTCTCCCTGTAGGCAGCGTCCTTTTTGTCCGAGGCAGTGCTGCATTCCTCATCGTACCAGTTGTTTTTGCGGGCTCGCTGGAACCCTATAGTGGCCTCAGCGGCGGAACGTAATGAGTGAGAGATATGCTTCCATTGCTCGGTTGCATCGTTAGGTCGAGGATTGCTCTCCGATAGCAGGTGTGAGAGTCGAGTGGAGAAATTGTCAGCTGTCTGTGTCGTGCGCAGCTTCTCGACGTCAAACTTTCCTTCCGTTACTGTGCGCACTTTCTTTGCTACACAGAGGCGTGTGCGTATCTTGGCTGCAACAAGATAATGGTCCGAGTCGATATTGGGACCACGAAGGGTACGCACGTCCAGAACGGTGGAGCTATGTCTGCCGTCGATCATGACATGATCAATCTGGTTTCTTGTTCTTTGATCAGGAGACAGCCATGTGGCTTGGTGTATTCGTTTATGCTGGAACCTGGTACTACTGATGACCATATTGCGAGCAGCGGCGAAATCAATCAACCTAGTGCCGTTGGGGGATGTTATATCATGGAGACTAAATTTTCCAACTGTTGGACCAAAGACTCCTTCCTTGCCCACCTTCGCATTAAAGTCGCCGAGCACGATTTTGATATCATGTTGGGGGCAGCGATCATAAGTCTGTTCAAGTTTATCGTAGAAGGAGTCCTTCTCTGCGTCGTCCGTCTCCTCAGTCGGCGCATAGGCGCAGATAAATGTTATGTTGAAAAATTTCGCTTTGATGCGGATCGCAGCGAGACGCTCGTCCACGGGGGTGAACGCTAGTACTTGGCGGCGAAGTCTCTTTCCCACCACGAATCCTACACCACGCGCTTTGCCGCGTGTCTGGCCACTGTAGTATACGTCACAAGGTCCGATGGTCGTCTTTCCTTGTCCCGTCCATCGCATTTCCTGCAGGGCGGTGATGTCAGCCTTTGCGTTAACGAGGACATCAACCAGTCGGGCAGCGGTACCGTCCCTTGAAAGGGTCCGGACATTCCCGGTACATGCCCTAATATCCAAATCATTATGCCTTATTCGTTTTGCCGGGTCGTCAACATTAAAGGGGGTTCTCATCCGAGTCTTTAATACATTTTTCATTGGACTAAATTTTTTACGTGGCGGGTCCCAAACCCAGCGCACAACCCGTTTCGGGGTTTTTGGAAAATATTTACACATTTATATAGCGAGCCGCTTGCTTCAAGACAGACGCCCGCTTGCAGCCGCACCTCATGGTGAACAGACGCTGCGCAAAAACCTCGGTGAGCCCTTAAACCAAGTATGTCAGAGTGGCCCCACCGGGGCTCCCTCTCTTTCTGCCGCGAGCCTAGGTAGCTCCCGTTGCCCAGAGTGCACGAACGAGGACGCAAGAGTCGGGATTGAGCAAGGTCACTTAGCAACCACACTCCATTACACTCCATCATTGCAGCAATAAAGTAGCATGACTGCAATATGGCAGTAATATTGAGCGGTTCGAACACACACGTAATCTATCTCACGACATAGGGGTCTTCTCTCTAAATTTTTTTCATAGAAAACACAGGAAATTTACACACTATTGTCAAAATTTAAAAATTTTCTTTCAAAATTTTTTTCATCAAACATCAAAATGCGTGTTTTTTGAATTTTGATACCCAGTGGGAAAAGGTAATGTACAGCAATGCATAAAGTAATGTATAGCTCCTATAGACTATACATGAAAACATGCATGAATTTTTCTACAGCGATGTCATAGGAAAAGTAATGTGTCGCTCGCCTACAAACTGAAGCGACATGTTTACATTACTTTTTATATTACTTTTTATAAATGAAAAGATGTATTACCTTTCAGGAATGAAAAGATGCATTGCCAGGAACACATTAAATTGTACATAACATACATATCAATAATAACTTTCCTTGTGGAATAACAAGGACATTAACGCGCCATGAGGCTCTACAGCGGTAGAAGAGAGAAGGTCCTATTTTTGAATGTTCTCGCCATTCAGCTCGTCATGTCGACCAGCTCCTGGATTCCCTAACTGTGAGTTTTGAAAAGTAAACCTTTTTCCCATATATTTTAAATGGCGAAAAAGTGAACATTTCAAAACTCACTGAGTATAGGTCCAGGTGGGCGTACAACCAAGATGAGTACACACAAAAAAATAACATAAACAAACCTAAACAAAAAAGGCAACGGCGTCGTAGGTACTCCAGACGGTTTCTGGAAAGCCTCACAGCAGCAGGGAAAGCGATAAAGATGCACGAAAAAGAACAGCGGCCACAGCAGAGGTTTATTATTTCCCAGTGGGAAAGTAGGCAATGCATTACCTTTTTCCATGCATGAAAAGATGTATGAATTTTGTTATAAGAAAAGATCACACCAAAAGCAAGGAAGGGAGTAATGTGTCGCTCAATTTTTGATTTGTAGTTTTATAAAAAATTGTTTTTCGTGCATGGAAAGATGTACGAATTTTGATGTTAGAAAAGATCATACCAGTAGCAAGGAAGGGAGTAATGTGTCGCTCAATCTTTGATTTGTAGTTTAAAAAAAAAATGTTTTTCATATATGAAAAGATGTACGAATTTTGATGTTAGAAAAGATCATACCAAAAGCAAGGAAGGGAGTAATGTGTCGCTCTATTTTTATTTGTAGTTTGAAAACTTCAAAAAAAAAAAATACACAACTTTCAAACATAAAAAAAATACAATTTAAATTCATTTTGAAACTGCTGCTCATTACTTACATCTTCATCGCTTTTTCTGCTGCTGTGAGGACTTTCAGAAGTCGAGAGTCGACTGGACTGTTTGCTCCTGATGCCGGTGCCTTTTTGGTTTTGGAGTTTTTTTTTTATATTATATTTTTTTGGGTGCACTCATCTTGGTCGTAGCCCATGACGAGCTCGTCATTCAAACATTAACTCTTCCTCCGCTGTAGGGCCTCACTGTGTCTTAATGTCCTTGTTACTCCACAAGGAAATTTATAAAATGTTATGCAAAATTAAATATGTCCCTTGTAAAGCATCTTTTCATTCAAGAAAGGCAATGTAAGATATAATGTATCCCTTGTTGTGCATATTTTCATTCTTGAAAAGTAATGCATCTTTTCATTTATAAAAAGTAATATAAAAAGTAATGTAAACATGTATCTTTAGTTTTGTAGGCGAGCGACACATTACTTTTCCTATGACATCGCTGTAGAAAAATTCATGCATGTTTTCATGTATAGTCTATAGGAGCTATACATTACTTTATGCATTGCTGTACATTACCTTTTCCCACTGGGTTAATTTAAATATGTATTTATGTTTACGATTGTTTCTTTTTCGATTGTAGCTTTTTTTTTTTTTGAAGTTTGAATTTTTTTACAAAGCCTGCTTCTGTGAGAAGCAAATTTTCAAACTACAAATAAAAAGCGACACATTGCTCCCTTCCTTGCTTTTGGTATAATCTTTTCTTATAACATAATTCGTACATCTTTTCATGCACGAAAAACAATTTTTTTTAAAACTATCCCAGTGGGAAAAGGTAATGTACAGCAATGCATAAAGTAATGTATAGCTCCTATAGACTATACATGAAAACATGCATGAATTTTTCCACAGCGATGTCATAGGAAAAGTAATGTGTCGCTCGCCTAAAAACTAAAGCTACATGTTTACATTACTTTTTATATTACTTTTTATAAATGAAAAGATGCATTACCTTTCATGAATGAAAATATGCACTACAAGGGATATATTATAGCTTGCATTGCCTTTCTTGAATGAAAATATGCTTTACAAGTGACATATTAAATTTTGCATAATATTTTATAAACTTCCTTGTGGAGTAACAAAGACATTAAGACACAGTGAGGCTCTACAGCGGGGGAAGAGTTAAGGTCCTATTTCAAATGTTTGAATGACGAGCTCGTCATTTGCTACGACCAAGATGAGTGCACACAAAAAAAAAAAAATAAAAAAAAAAAAACTAATCAAAACCAAACAGGCACCGGTATCAGGAGCAAACAGTCCAGTCAACTTCTGAAAAGCCTAGCAGCAGCAGAGAAAGCGATAAAGATTTAAAAAACGAACAGCAGTTTCCAAATATGTAAATTTAAATTGTATTTATTTTTTCTGTTTGAAAGTTTTGTATTTTTTATTTTTGAAGTTTAAAATTTTTTTACAAAGCCTGCTTCTGTGAAAAGCAAATTTTCAAACTACAAAATAGAGCGACACATTACTCCCTTCCTTGCTTTTGGTATGATCTTTTCTTATATCAAAATTCGTACATCTTTTCATGCACGAAAAACAATTTTTTTTAAAACTACAAATCAAAAATTGAGCGACACATTACTCCCTTCCTTGCTTTTGGTGTGATCTTTTCTTATAAAAAAATTCATACATCTTTTCATGCATGGAAAAAAGTAATGCATTACCTACTTTCCCACTGGGTACTTAGAGAAAATTGACAAAGATTTACACAGCGATGGATACCATGACGCCTTTCGGACTTTCCAGGGTCCACATCAGACGGCTTTTCGGACACAGAAGTACTGTGTCTGCACCGAAGCGGTTAAAGCAATTGCTTATAACAAATCAGCTACGATGCCCTGTAGTATTTCTAAGTCAACTTTCTTATAAGCGTGCCAATTTCATACCTTTAGACATAAGGGCGCGACATATGGCCGTGAATATGAGTATATTATTAGGCGTGCATATTTATGCAGAAGCACACTGAGGTTTTTATTTTGTGTGTATGGTGTGTACTTATGTATCAATTATGAATGTTTCTTATTGGAGCTTAGCTCGAAAATTGTTTATACCCGCTGTACTTTTTACTAGTACTAGGGTATTCTAATTTTTGATGTTACGAAATTTTTTATGAATTTTGATACTTAGAGAAAATTGTCAAAGATTTACACAGCGATGGATACCATAACGCGTTTCGGACTTTCCAGGGTCCACATCAGACGGCTTTTTGGACACAGAAGTACTGTGTCTGCACTGTGTTTTTTGTTCTTGCATTTTTCAATTTTGACAATAGTGTGTTAAATTCTTGTGTTTTTCATGGAAAAAATTTAGAGAGAATACCCATATTGTAAGTTCATTTTATTAATAAAGTAAATTTTTCCCAAAACCAAATTTTCACTTCCATGACGTTTAACTAAACATGATATGTTATAGTAGAAAATGTTATATATGTTATATATTATGAAGAGCACAAGTCGCATAAGTCCAGTTTTAATTTTTTTTTTTTTTTTTTTTTTTTGAGTTAGGCATGACGCTATGTAGGGGAAAATGCAAAGCCGAGGTAAAGTTGAAATAAAGTTAAGGGTCAATTACATAAAGGGTCAACTACATAAAACTTTCATTTCAACTTTAACTCGGGCTTTGGCTTTGACAGATAAGTTCAATATAGATACGTGTTT
Source organism: Campiglossa producta (assembly GCA_964058755.1). Taxonomy (NCBI): domain Eukaryota; kingdom Metazoa; phylum Arthropoda; class Insecta; order Diptera; family Tephritidae; genus Campiglossa; species Campiglossa producta. The sequence goes on along the minus strand of CAXKVI010000001.1, from coordinate 787,373 downwards.
CAACGAAACATGGCAAATAGAAAACCTCAAAGTTGAAGCAAGTTTAAAATTTGGCAAACTCTCAAATTTTGCTTGCTTTGACAATCAGAGGTTGGTGACTTTGCTTTAATTTAATAATTAAAATTTGGAGAAAATTATAATTAATTGACTTTTTCTCTATTAAATTAATAAATTTACCAAAACACTCTGAATGCAAAGAAATAAATAACGAAAACAAATGTATAAAAGAGAAGCGTCAAAGCGTTCATTGTAGCATACCTCTGAAGTTGAGCGCAAAGTTTCGAGGTTGCAAATGTCACGCGAGGTTAACAAAGCTTTATGTAATTGACCATTTAAGGTTTGCCTATGTATCTATGATATACACATATGTATGTACAAGAATCGCATGCAAAACAAATTAATGCACTAAAAACATGTTTTTCAAAAGAAATGTTTTTTTTCTTACATCGACTACTACGAGGTATGCAACGTGTACCGGACGAAACAGCACCACACCATGGAAAACAGGCTACTATTGCATCGAGCTGTTCATAAGTATCGCTTATTACTGTTAATTAATTATTGTGTTGACCATAAAACCGCATTAATATTGTTTAAAATGTTCCAGTGTAAGCAGTTTTAAAAATTGGAATAAAGAGCACCAAAAAATTTGCCCATTATATTTAGTAGAATAAATAGTTTCCCCAAACTCAAAATATTCACGTCTACTAATGTCTTTACATGGTAAACCAAAAAGTATCAAAAATGATTTATAAGAACAGTGGCATACTTGAATTGGACACCTCCTTTACATACTGCAGTGATAGTCTCTTTAAATAGTTCGCATCATCCTCGGCCACGAAGAATCCCATAAAATTTTGACTCATATAATGCTCTAACTTTAATGGTCGATCTAGCAGTGTTCCACTCATATCAACCACTTGTTTCAGAGCTTTAGATAGTTGCAGTGAGCTTTCATCAGGCGCCTAATATAAAGAGAACGAAATTTTCTAGTCATAAACACAATTCATAGGAACAATTTAATCTTTCATTAATACATAAATGACGATAATGAGCTACTAAAAATAAAAACTCTAAAACTATTTGTTATCTGTTTTTATGCGTTGCCTTGAAGTTTTTTTTCCGGAAATTTAAATTTAAGTTTTGGTCTAGTGAACTTTACGATAAGCTTTTTCTCCAATTTACTATTATTTGAAGAACTATTCCAAGCCGATGAGTACAAAATTTAATGAAATAACCTAGAGCCAGCTTTAACAAACAATTGTTATATATGTAAGGTCGCCAAAACTCAATTAGTAATAATAATAATAATATACCTTGAAAAATGAAACCAATGTGATATGTGGCACGTAATTGTGAGCGCCATTCCAGCCACACACCATGCGTGTTTTGTTCCAAAATTCCTCCAACTGATGCAGAAATGGGCCGGTCGGACATGCGTATAAAATGTACTCACGTGGATTGCTCTCATCCAATGTTGAATCGTTTACATGAGCAAGCAACCAATCGGAAGCTATCTGAACACCTCTGTTACCGGTTGCGGCCAAAGCCTTTTCTCTGCAAATAAAAATACAGAGACATTAAAATCTCATTTTTCAAAAAAAAAAAAAAATGGACTTAAGACATTTGCTCACGAAGCCAGCGATATAACAAAAATATTTTGACGAAAAAATTTAAAATTCACCAAGCTTTATTGAGCATTACTAAGAAAATTTTACGTCGACTTTAATTTACTTTCTTGTTTTGGATAGATGATTTTACTTGGCTTGTTATAAAGATTAAATATCTGACGTTATAATCCAATAAAATCGCGGAGAAATCGAAACTGTCTAAAAAAATAACTTTTTTTGGAACAAAAGACCATTATTTGGCCATTCTTCGGCCGATTTACAACCAGTTTGCTAGTTTAAAAGACAAAACAAATATCATTCGAACAAAAAGACTTTTTTGGGTACAAGCATATTTTCCTTGATATTTTATCAAGATTGATAATTCATTAAGAACGCAGAATCAGGGTGTTAGTCTACTTAAAAAAAGAAATTGCATTATAGTAAAGTCAAATTTCATAGATTTTCCGAACATTGTTGTTGATTTTCGGAAAAAAGGTGTTAAAATCCAAAAAATTAACAGAAGCGCCCTCTGGCGGACGTCAAAAGAAAAAAGCTGTGCCAGAAATGGATTCCTAGACCCTAAAAACACTCAGATGCACATAAAGAATGAAATTTGAATGAATGAATAAAATTTGTTTTAAAAATTCATAAAACAAATTAAAATAAAAGAAATTTTCATAAACGATATAATATCTAATAGCTTGAGTGCACCTCCCCTTCCCTTAATGTTCAACGCTGAGCTGTTTAGTAACTGTAATTGCTTTTAAAGAAAGTCAAATTTCATAAATTTCTGGAACGTATAGTCGCTTTTCGAAACAAAGAATTTAAAACTAAAAAAAAGAGCGAAAACGCCCTCTGGCGGACGACAAAAGAAAAAATGAATACTGGAAATGGATTCCTCCACCCCAAAAACCCCCAGATACACATAGAGAAGGATTTTTTTAGTTTTCAACACAGCTTTTTAACAAGTGAATCACTTTTTGAAGAAAATCGTTGGATTATGTGTTCCAATTTTTTGATATTGGGGTACTCCAATATTAATCCTTTGTATACCTCATCGGACCACCTTCAGTCTTTTGAAAGCCAATCATTGCTCCTGCCTTATCGACGAAAATCACGACACTATCGCTCTGACAGTATACTTATACTCCAAGAAATAACAACATTGAAGTACATTGCAAAATACTCTGACTGTAGGTGCTCCATGGAGTAGCAGAAACAAAGCGAAGGTTGGAGTAAGTGGTCTGACGGACGGACATGCCTGAATAGACTCCTCTTTTCAACCTAAGAACTTTCATACATGGATCTTGATTATTTTGCGCCGGTATATAGTACAGTTATGTGGACAAAATTATAATACCCCAGTACTAGTACGCTTGGTATAAAAATGCCTCCCTTAAAAGTGGGCGGGGCCACGTCCACTTTAGAAAATTTATCAAAAAAATCATTATATAATGACCATGGGGATTCACCTATAAAATTATATATTTTTACCCATTTCCGTTAGCGAATTATGTCAATTTATGTGATTTTCGAAATTTTCGATATCGAAAGTGGGCATGGTGGGCGATTTTATCCATTTTCATCAGGTATACTCCCAACGATACTAGTATTCTTTTTGCCAAATTCCATCGTTCTATCGTAATCAGTTTAAAAGTTACGACCAGTCAAATTTTCAAAAATGCCTTCCTTAAAAGTGGGCGGTGCCACGCCCACTATAAAAAATTTATGCAAAAATCATAACAGAATTACCAGGGGGATTCACCTATAAAATTATATCATTTTAGCCATTTCAGCCGCCGAGATAAGTCAATTTGTGTGATTTTCGAAATTTTCTATATCGAAAGTGGGCATGTTTGAAGAGTGATTTTATCCACTTTCATCAGGTATACTCCCAACGATACTAGTATGCTTTTTGCCAAATTCCATCGTTCTATCGTAATCAGTTTAAAAGTTACGACCAGTCAAATTTTCAAAAATGCCTTCCTTAAAAGTGGGCGATGCCACGCCCACTATAAAAAATTTATGCAAAAATCATAACAGAATTACCAGGGGGATTCACCTATAAAATTATATCATTTTAGCCATTTCAGCCGCCGAGATAAGTCAATTTGTGTGATTTTCGAAATTTTCTATATCGAAAGTGGGCATGGTTGAAGAGTGATTTTATACACTTTCATCAGGTATACCCCAACGATACTAGTATGCTTTGTGCCAAATTCCATTTTTCTATCGTAATCTGTTTAAGAGTTACGACCAGTCAAATTTTCAAAAACGCCTCCCTTAAAAGTGGGCAGTGCCACGCCCACTATAAAAACTTTATGGAAAAATCATAAGAGAATGACCAGGGGGATTCACCTATAAAATTATATCATTTCAGCTGCCGAGATTAGTCAATTTGTGTGATTTCGAAATTTTCGATATCGAAAGTGGGCGTGGTTGAAGGGCGATTTTATCCACTTTCATCAGGTATACTCCCAACGATACTAGTATGCTTTGTACCAAATTCCATCGTTCTATCGTAATCTGTTTAAGAGTTACGACCAGTCAAATTTTCAAAAACGCCTCCCTTAAAAGTGGGCAGTGCCACGCCCACTATAAAAACTTTATGGAAAAATCATAAGAGAATGACCAGGGGGATTCACCTATAAAATTATATCAATTTAGCCATTTCAGCTGCCGAGATAAGTCAATTTGTGTGATTTTCGAAATTTTCGATATCGAAAGTGGGCGTGGTTGAAGGGCGATTTTATCCAGTTTCATCAGGTATACTCCCAACGATACTAGTATGCTTTGTGCCAAATTCCATCGTTCTATCGTAATCAGTTTAAAAGTTACGACCAGTCAAATTTTCAAAAACGCCTCCCTTAAAAGTGGGCGGTGCCACGCCCACTATAAAAAATTTATGGAAAAATAATAAGAGAATGACCAGGGGGACTCACCTATAAAATTATATCATTTTAGCCATTTCAGCTGCCGAGATAAGTCAATTTGTGTGATTTTCGAAATTTTCGATATCGAAAAAGGGGGCGTGGTTATCATCCGATTTCGCCCATTTTCAATAGCAACCTACCTTGGCCAGAAAGTAGCCTGTGTACAAAATTTCATGCAAATATCTCAATTTTTACTCAAGTTATCGTGTACACGGACGGACAGACGGACGGACATGGCTTAATCAACTCCTCTTTTAATCCTAAGAACTTTCATATATGGAACTCTATATCTATCTCGATTATTTTGTGCCGTTACAAACAGCCATTATGTGAACAAAGTTAATATACCCCTGTACTAGTACTAGTACACTGGGTATAAAAAGGATTATATTTGGAGTACTCTGATGCTCCAATTGGAGTACTGTTTGGATAGGAAATAGAGTACTCTCGATTTTTGCAGGGTGATCGAAAAAAATGCTAGCTCGACATGTTAGACCTATAGTTTCTTGGGCAAAAATTCTTGAAATTATCTAAATAACCATAATCGCCATGGGCCCCTGTGAATGTTTTTGGGTCCATACAAATCGACCCGCCCTAAAAGCTCCAGGCAACTATCAAATATTCATCAAACTTTGATGGCATTCGGGTATCGTCGTGAATTCACCGAGTAGATGTGTGAATGTCGGCTGCTTGAAGCTCGCCAGGCAACTATCAACACCATTTGCAATAAAAATTCGTAGCGAAAGGTTGTAGGCATTTTGCAACTGAATGATGATTTTGTTCATTTTTGAGAAACTATAATTTTGATCAATTAAAAATAATTAAAATAATAATAACCCATATTTCTTTGCGCCACTATCAAACAGACCGCTTGTCAAAAGAAAGTCAAAAATTTTTCTCTTTTCATCAAACCGAGCCGACAAGTACGTGTGATACGACGATACCCGATTGCCATCAAAATTTTATGAATATTGGATAGTTGCCCGGAGCTTTAACGTAAATACATAACACCCATTATAGAAATGCGATAACCGCTTATACAATTTGGGTTTTTTGGTAAATTTTTCCAGAAATTAAGATTGAATGCTCTCATTTTTTATGCTATAAGCTGGAAGTTGCGACATTTTTTCAAACATAGTGGTCTGTTTTTAACTGAAGCATCATGGCGAATAACGTTCATTGCCATTTTTTTAAAACCGGTTTTATTGCATAAAACGTTTTGTATTGTCCTCTTGCATTGTCCATATACATATGTACAAATTTTCTAAAGTTTGACACACCAAAACTGTAAAAATGCATTTAAAAATAGTAGGGTAATTTAAAGTGACATATATTATTTTGCATATCTTTAGACCATCAGGGAGCTGTGTCTCAAATCGATCTTGTATGTGTATAAAAGGCCTTTGATAAGTCTAGTGCCACAAGCATAAACCTGTGGTTTGGTTGGAGTTGATTTAGACGCGATGGACTTACTATATCGAATAGAATCAGCGCAGCCCACAGCGTTGTTATTATAGTTTGTGGTTACAAAAGTGGTGCCGATAGTCACTGTTTGCCAGATATTGACCCGGTACTAGCACCTGGCGGTACATTTAGCTGTCCCGGAAACGATTTGATTCACTGGTAATATCTAACCTACCTTCTAAGTAAGAGGTATCATATCTGCCGATCAACCATTAAGTTTCACGTTATTACGGTTGTTTATGTTGTAACAGTACTTTGCCCTGCCTACTCAGAAGATCCACTTTTAAAAAGTTACGTTGTACCAATTTTGCCAGTATTTTCTCGGATATGAGTCCGGTAGTTTTCTACTATCTGGGAACGATTTCATTAACCCCATTGACGGGGTCGAAGTGGGTGACTTTTCGGCTTAGTTCCTACCTGTTCAGACAGACCTTCAAAATAACTGTTCAACGGAAACTCTTCACAAAATCCATCCGTGATATTCCTAGAATGAACAATATGTCTGCTGTCAACTAACGTAGTATGTTTTGAGGCTATATCGATAATATTGGTGGCCTACCCTGCAAAAATCTAGAGTACTCTATTTCCTATCCAAATAGTACTCCGAATGTAATCCTTTTTCATATGTAAATTGTGCTCCAATTAACATTGCGATGTCCTAGGACTGGACCACCTACTCCAACCTTCGCCTTGTTTCTGCTACTCCATGGAGTACCTACCGTCAGAGTACTTTGCAATCTACTCCAATGTTATTACTCCTTGGAGTATATACTGCCAGAGCGATAGTGTCGTAATTTTCGTCGATAAGGCACGAGCAATGATCGACTTTCAAAAGGCTGAACGTGGTCCGATGAGGTATACAAAGGATTACTATTGGAGTACTCCAATATCAAAAAATTTGAACACATAATCCAACGATTTTTGCAGGGTAGATACGTATCACTTAAAATGGATCGAGTCCAAAGATTCCAAACATATCAAAACAAATTGAGGCATTTGTTTCCTTTAGGGTTCTATTGCTAATAAATTAGCTAAAATTATGGGAGAGGGCTCCAAAGACAGGTTTTGGCCTTAGGGTCACGAATCCGGAAGCGCTTTTTTAATTTCATGGTTAAAAAAAAAACTAAACCAAAAATACCCTGGTCCGATACCAAATTTGGTGAGGGATCCATGGTATTTATGTGCATACACCTTACTAAGTTGTCGGCCTTCGGTATTTGTTTCCTTTAGGGGTCAACTGCTAATAAATTACATAAAATTATGTGATAAAGCTCAAAAGACGGGGTTCGGCGGCAGGATCACGAATCCGGGAGCGCTTTTTTAATGTTTTGCTTCTCTGAAGAGATATTTGCAATCAAAGTTTCAAGTTTTCATGTGGTTGTTTTAATTTTATTAGGCTGTCCCTAAAAACGTGCAAAAAAAGTCGCGCCGTGTCGGTAGCCACTGTTATGTCACACGTCCGGACTTGGGATGGCGTAGCCCAGGGTTATTTTTTATAAGCGCGGCCGAAGGCCGCCAACTCAGAAAGGTGTTTAGCACATAAATACCATGGATTCCGCCCCAATTTTGGTATCGGACCCGGGTCATTTTTGATTTTTTGACCACAACTTTTCAATAAAAAAAAATTAAAAAAGCGTTTCCGGATTCGTGATGCTGAGGCCAAAACCCGTCTTTTGAGCTATCTCCCATAATTTTAGCTAATTTATTAGCAGTTGACCCCTAAAGGAAACAAATACCCAAAAAATAACCCTGGGCTACGCCATGCCAATTGCACATTTTTATGGACAACCCAATGTAATTACAACAACCGCACGGAAACTTGCAACTTTGATAGCAAATATCTCTTCAGAGAAGCAAAACATTAAAAAAGCGCTTCGGGAATCGTGATCCTGACCCCCAAAGGAAACAAATACCCAAATTGAAATAGATATGACTACCTATGCCACCGCCCACCGGCATACATATCCCTCCCACAGTATAAACATTTCCGTCGATAAACAACCCTCCGGCTTCGCACAACATATATGTATGCACATTGTACACAAAGATCTGTGTGTAGACAGGGATGTATGGGGGGTTTTTATTGAAATCAATAATGCAATTTATTGCAATATGCCTGGTGATATGATTAGACGAGGTACCAACGGTCACACATCTTCGCGCTTGAAAGAAACTGTCGTATAGGCCAAATTATGCTTACGCCCTATGCTTGGTGAAACCCATCTGCAACAAAGTCTGCAATGGTGTTAAATGCTGCTTGGATATCCTGGTTGGTGTTGGATTCTTTCGTGGTGGAAGTTGGGCCATATCCAAGCCACAGACCACACTTAAATGAGCGAGAACCAACAATTAATATAACCAACGTTCAACGCACAAAAAAATTTAAAACACCTCCGACATTAGCAAACTTTTACTGCAAAATAAAAATTGGTCTACAATCGTCTTATTTTCAATTATTGGCAAAGTTTTGCATAAACAGGGCTGCCAGTATTTTTTATTAAACACGGCTGCGGCTGTGTGCCACACGCTCATTGTGTATCAATAGTGATACACAATGCACACGGTTTAAGGACGTGTGCCAAACGGTTTAAAAAAGCAAATTTTGACAGAGCGATGGTAAATTCTGACAGTTATCGTGTTGAATATGAACATCAGAAGGGTGCGATTTAGTTTAGACTCGCACGAATTTTGGACTGTTTTTGGTATGGAACGAAAAAGGGAGTTCTCTAGATCACAAATATATAGGTCTTAGAGTCAGGCGGTTTATAGTTCTCCGGTAAAACGTTGTTAAAGTTAGTTAATTTTGCACGCTTTTTTTGTATGTATATATATGAATGTACTGTTTTTGACATTGAAAGAGTGTTGCCACATCCAAAAAATTTTAATAAAAAATAATAAGGCTTACAATACTTTTCATGCGCACCAATTAAGTATTTGAATAGGGTTTGCAAGCCTCACCTATACTAAAATAAATGGCTGTACTACGCAGAAGTAGTCACCGTGGCGGTAGCCACGGTTACAGCACACGTCCGGACTCCGCCAAATGGGTTTACTGCGCAGAAGTACTCACTGCGGCGGTAGCCGCAGTTGGTGCACGCGTCCGAACATGGGATGGCGTAGCCCAGGGTTATTTTAAATAAGCGCGGCCGAAGGCCGCCTACGCGGAAAGGTGTTGAAATAAAAAAAATATGTTTTTTTTTTATTTTTTGTTTAAGTGTGGCAACATCCTTCTTTGACAACAATTTGTTGTGAAATATCTGTGTATAGCTGTGCGATGGTGAAAATTTATAATTTGTTATGGTTTGCCTTCGATTAAGTCATTTTTGGTTCATGGTGATTGGGCATTACTCACGGGGTTTTTAGTTGACAGTTTAGATTCACGCTCCGGTTCGACTTTTTATCGATTGTTTTCTTGAGTTGGTATGGTTATGCACAGCTGGCAACACCAAATTTTCCCATGGAATGGAAAGGTACCAATAACGGAACTTTTAATTTCCATGAAAATAAGTATGTGGTGTGTTCCTGGAGTGGCCGGGGTAAACTGCGGGCGAAATTATGGATGCTTGCGGGCGCCCGTGAATGTGTCAGCAAAGGGGGAATATACCTAATGGTGTATCATTTTTTGTGTATGAATTTATTTTTGTATGCGCAAAATGTATTGGGCAGGGTATGATTGACAGTTGAATATGATTCTTTTTGTAAGGGACTGGTATGTCAAACGAATGTAAACAAATTAATTAACCCTATGGTATAGGACATGTTCATGGGTTCTTCACTATTAACAATAAATTAACCCTATAACATCCGCAATTTTAGAGAGAAAACAAAAAAAAGTTTTGTTCGGTTACAGTTACCAATAAAACACTTTAAATGCTACAAATTTGCTACATAATTAACTATCATTTTGGTTTGGTCATTGAATTAAAGATAAAATACAAATAGTGAAAATTTAAAACAAAAAAATTAATTAACCAATTTTTTTATTGTAAAAACGCTTCAAGTCGGTTAAAGATTTTTCAATCGGACATTATACTCTGCTTTCGAATAAGAGCCACGTCAAATTCAATCATACCTTGCTTGCCAAAATTCATTTCATTAACATTGAAGTGACTAATCGGATTTGGAGTATAAAATGTTTGCAATTCCCCAATCCAGCAGTTTCGGGTTACACGGGGCACCCAGGGAACACACCATCCACATGACCCGGACAGCAAAAATTTTGCGCGCGCAAACAGGTGCGTGCCTCAGGACTCGAATCCTAATACGATAGCAGTAAATTTTACTACTTACTACGCTTTACCCAAAATCTACTACTTTTCTGTCTTCTTAAGGAAATACTGCGTCCAAAAACCGGGCAGAACATTGTGCTTATGAAGTTGGCAATAGACTTTTCTTGCTTCTTTCGGACCCAAAACCACGGAAGAAATGTAAATTATCCAATTAATTTTACCAGGATTAAATTCCCAACAAAAAGGTAGTAAATAATTTTCAATACTTAATTTAACCTTGTTCTCATTGTTTTGCTCTATTAATAATAACAATAGTAATAAAATTCTCCTATAATGTTTTTTTATCGATTCCCGAATTTAGTAATTATCCATCTTTTTTTTCTTGTAATAATTAATTTTCCCTTTTTACATAAATATTTTTTTTGTATTACTTACTTCATTTTATATAAATTGGTACTTTTAAGAAAAACGTAGTTTCGAGTCCTGATGGTAATAACCGTTTGCACCACGCGACATGACAACCACCCACCAATCAGATTGCGCCACCTGGCAACAACCAGATCACACCATGACAGATAGCGGGACTTTTCCATTGCGCAGTCGCAGTGAATTCGAAAAGTAAATAAAGGAATTTGTTCGACGCCATGATGGCTTCGACCGAGCCGAACAAGGTTTAAAAGTTGTGTCGTAATTGAATCGATCGGACGTGCCACGAAAAAAGAAAAAAAATTAAAGTGTCGTCGCGCAATTGGCAACGGATTTTAGTGAAAAAAAACAGTTTTAGAGCTCTTACATATATTGACTTCGCAGAGAATCGAACTAATGTGTCTTGAACGGTCAACGCAGGTATCTACGAGTACGCCATCGTATACTTAAGTTTGCCAGCGTATAATTATAACACACTTTCTCACGTTGTCTGGTTGCGTTCGCCGAGAATCGAGCTTTGGCTGTTTTCACTGCTGTACCCAGGTGTTAACCATTATGCCACCGTGAACTTATGCTTGTCGGCATCTAATTGCAGCTTTGTTGGATTAACTGAAAATTTTGCTCTGAAATAAAAGCCGTACGCAACACCTGTGAGGCCGCCTCCATACAAGCCGCTGTACCAGGCGCTAGCAATCGCCACCGCAAGCGCTAGTAACAAGCGCCGTTAAATGCGCAAACAAGCGCCGACAACAAAAGCGCAACAACAGCGTGCAGGCAACGCGCAACAACAACATCAGCTAGAACCACCACAGTGAGGCCGCCTCATATAGGCCCACAGCATCAATAACAACAACCGCGCGCAGCCAGCGCCAACAACAACAATTACCAGCAGCAGCAACCACAGTGAGACCGCCTTAATATAGGCCCACTGCAACAATAACCGCGCGCAGCCAACGCGCAAATACAACAACACAGGCTAGAAAAACCACAGTGAGGCCGCCTCATATAGGCCCACAGCAACAAAAGCGCGCAGCCAACGCGCAACAACCACAACTACCAGCCACAACAATTATAAGCGCCAACAGCAGCGCCAACAACAACAATTATCAGTGGGGTCGCCTGGCCAAAGGCCCACTGCAACAACAACAGCGTGCAGGCAAGCGCTAACAACAACATCAGCGCGTAGCAAGGGACAACGACAACAAGGCGCATATAAGCGCCAACAACAAGCGCTAACAACAACATCAGCGCGTACCAAGGGACAACAAAAACAAGGCGCATATAAGCGCCAATAACAACAACAATAACAGTGGGGTCGCCTGGCCAAAGGCCCACTGCATCGACAACAAGGCGCATATAAGCGCCAACAAAAACAACAGCGCGTAGCAAGCGCCAACACAACAACAACAATTATCAGTGGGGTCGCCTGGTCAAAGGCCCACTGCAACGCGCAACAACCACAACTACCAGCCACAACAATTAGAAGCGCCAATAAGCGCCAACAGCAGCGCCAACAACAACAATTAACAGCAGCAGCAACCACAGTGAGGCCGCCTTAATATAGGCCCACTGCAACAACACCAGCGTGCAGGCAAGCGCTAACAACAACATCAGCGCGTAGCAAGGGACAACAACAACAAGGCTGATATAAGCGCCAATAACAACAACAACAGTGAGGCCGCCACATATAGGCCCACTGCAACAGTGAGGCCGCCTCGTATAGGCTCACTACAAGGGCAACAACAACAAGCGCTAGCAACAGCAAGCGCCAACAATATCAAATCGCGACAACAACAAGCGCTAACAGCAAACAAGCGCCAACACCACCGGCAACAACAACAACAGTGAGGCCGCCTTCATATAGGCCCCCTGCAACAACACCAACAGCATTACCAACAACAGTGGGGTCGCCTTACAAAAGTCCCACTGCAACAACACCAACAACAACAGTGAGGCCGCCACATATAGGCCCACTGCAACGGCAACAACAACTACTAGTTACGACGACAACATCAGTGGAGCCGCCTTACAAAAGGCCCACTGCACCAGCAACGACAGCAACATAAGCGCGCAGCCAACGCGCAACAACAACAATTACCAGCATCAGCAACCACAGTGAGGCCGCCTTAATATAGGCCCACTGCAACAACAACCGCGCGCAGCCAACGCGCATATACAACAACACCGGCTAGAACAACAACAGGGGTCGCCACGTATAGGCCCCTGCACCATTGTAACAACAGCAAAAAGCGCAACTGAGCGCTAGAGACAACACACAGCAGCTCAAGCACAACCAATACAACACCACCATTGGCAACCAAGGTCTAATATAGGCCCGCTGCACCATTAGCAACCAACAACAACTATTCCGACCAACTACGTCCCGGTGAGTCCGTGCCAATTGGCACGTTAAATTAGAATTAGTTTTATTTTTTTTTAATTAAATAAAAGATAATAAAGTAGACATAAGAGGGAATTTCAACGTAACGTAAATAATAAGAACAAATAATGTTTTGAAGTAAAGAAAAGAAAATTAAATTAGATTTTGAATTAATTAAACTAAGAAAATAATTATATGGTAGGAAAAAAAAATTTACTTAAACATGTTAGGTACACCTAATTAATATAAACACAATAAAAGGGATTAACTAATGTAAAGTTAGGAAAAGGAAGAGGAAAAAGAAGGGAAATGAAAATATGAAAATAAAACTTAGGGCAAAACAATTATAATAATAATGATAAACAATGTAAAAGGTAGGGAAGGGAAATAAAAACTTTAAAATTTAAACTTAGGGAAAATAATAATAAAAACAAATAAATCAAATCAAAAAAAAATAATGGGGGGGAAAGGAAAAGAAACTATTTCTCATAATTGAATACATAGCTCAACAAAAAAAAAAATAACTAAACAAAAGGCCGCTAATAACTGAATAACTTTTTTTTAAAAAGTAAAATATAAAAGCTAAATAGATAAACGAGTTCTAATATAATAACGATCACTCAAATTTAAAATTAGAAGGGTAATACCGAAGCGAGTACAGTATCAACTTAAAAATTTATTTTACACCTGTCAAATTTATAGTTTGGGTTGTTATTTTTCTTTAACGGTGACAAAATCTTTTTTTGTTCGATTAATCATTAATACAATATATACTTTTTGAAATATGTAAGACCTTAGATTTTAGGTAGTCGGTTAAACCTAAGACGTTATATATACATAATTCTTTGCTAAATGTTAGTATTAAATGATTTATAAATAAACTTTTTAATATAAATGGGAATGTTGATTAACTTGATTTAGAAGGTATAGGTAGTTTGGATAAGGGGCCATCGAAATACAGGTGCGTCGATGGCCATGGATGAGGGTGGGCCAAGCACCGGGCGCTGCAACAACACCCGCGGCGCCCCTTTATGTTGTTCGGCCTTATTTTTTTTATTATTTCAGCCGTTGTAGCCGGTCGTTTCCGGCTCCTTTAAGTTCAAATTTTGGTTAGTTTCAGTTATTTTCATTTTCAATTTTAAATTCAAGTTTCCTTTTTCAGTTAGTTTTCAGTTGCCTTTTTTTTTGATTTAAACGGTTTTTTTTGTGTTTTTTTTAAACTTATTCAAATTTTCAATTATATTCGAACGTTATTTTAAAATTTCTTTTTTGCCTTTGAGTTGCCAGGTAATTTTTTTTTAATTTGAATTTAACCGGCCTCAATTTTTTTTCTGGATTCTTTTTTTTGAATTGTAACGGTTTGTCCGTGGCATCCGGGTTTAACCGGATGTTCGTTTCTATGTTAGTTTCTGCGTTTGATAGGCATGATAGGAATTTTTCTGTTTATGGCGCAGGACAGTAAGGTTGGCAAGAACCCACCCCAGCCGACAATGACTAGCCACAGTGCACCACTACATCATGCCGACCGCCTTCCTTACTGCTCCATTTTAGATGCGTAAAACCATAACAGATGGCGCCCAACGTGGGGCCTGAAGCGCCGACCTCAATGGCTTTTCTGGTCAGCTTGTGAGGTTCCACTATTCCATAAGTCCCAGGTAGGCAGGCCCCGGGAGCCGCCACCTGCGTTGCGATGGGATGGTGGGACTGATCAAGTTGTCTGGATTGGTCTTCGTTGTCGGTAGCTAAGGGCTCCACGAGACGTTACGTCAAGTCCACCGGAAGTTTTGCATTTCACCCGGCGAGGCAGTGCTAAACGCACTTAGTTTTTTTGTAGTAAACATTTTTTTTGTGTCCCGGGTCTGTCGTCCGATGTCGGCTTCGGGAAATATATATAAACATGTCCGCTAAGTGGGGTTTAGTTTTTTTTTTGGGGATTACTTAGTTTTTTTTTGCCGAACGTGTCTGTCTTTTTGTGTTCGATGTTTTAAAATTTTATTTTTTTTCCAAATATTTTTCAAATTTTTTTTGCTGACCCCAACTAATCCAACCAGTCTCAGGGTGACTAGTCTCAGGACAACTCCTGCATTGCGGTTGGATAAACTGGGATCTTTGGCGATCTTTCTTGGCTTCGCTAGTCTGGGGAAAGCGGGTCCCAACTGCACCTTTCATTGCGGCGGAGTTAAACGGAAGTGCTTTTGCTAAATTAGATACTTTTTTTTGTTGTAACCCTAACTGGTCTACAGTGGTCCAACCAGTCTCAGGGCGATTAGTCTGAGAAGACCACCCCTGCATTGCGGTCTGGCGTACTGAAATCCAGTTTGGGAAAATTTAAATATACCCATGTGGAATTTAAAATTTGTTTTGTTTTGGGGACCAGTGCGTAACCAGTCTCAGGGCGACCAGTCCCAAAGACGAGCCCTGCATTGCGGTAGTACTGGGATCCAATCGTTTAGTTTTTGTTTTGTTTTATTTACCTATGCCTTCTAATGATGGGAGGTCAGCATTCCCATTGAACATTTAAATACATATATCTTTCAACCCACACACACACTTGCATTTTATTACATTTTGATACGTTTGTTTTCTAACCAACTTTCCTTTCAGCATATTTTTGTATATATATATATTGCGTGTTTTTTTTACGGTTGGTTCGATACGACTATCGAATTACATATATACGTTGCACTCTCCGGTATCGTGCAATCGTAAACAGACTTAGTTTTTTTTTATTTCTATTTTCAAAACGGCTCTTGTATAGGGTAGAAAGGGGGGTGAATCTGGACTGTCGAACCACGTCCCAATCGCCCTTGTAAACGAAGATTTTTTTTTTGTGCTGCTTGTCAAAGCAAGTACACTACCAGATTTGACCACATTTTTTTTTCAATTTTGATAAACGGATTTTCCTGACATGGACCAAGAGACTGAAGGAAGGATTCTCCGAAGTGCCAGTGGCGGACGCGGAAGTTGGGGCAAGCCAAGAGGCGGTAGAGGAGCAGTTTCGAAACAACCAGCCAACCGGCCTTTGGTAATGCACTCCCCAGTTGGTGGCTTCGGTGGAGGAGATCCGACCAGACTTGTCTTAACTCCTGGTTCCAATCAGAAAGCTGATAAACCAGGCAGTGGTAATGGCTTGGACACATCCATTGGAGTAGAGCAAATGCAGAATCTCTTCGATCCTCCGAATAACCTGGGGACGGGCATACCGGAAGGAGCTAGCGCTCAGTTAGGAAATCCTATGTCTCTTAACAATTTGGGCGATAGGATGACTCCTCAACCGCAGGTCAACAATGCGCCTCCTTCAGACTCTTGGGTACACGTGTTGCATCATCTCTTCAGGACTTCCCAGGAGGAGATGAGGGATGAGATGCGGACCATCAGGGAAAATATGGACATACTTCGCGCGGCAGTTGGAACTTCACATGGCCCAAGCCATGCCAGGAACAATACTAGGGACGAGAGAAACTATGCACAGACCTTCGCAAGCAATCATGCTAACTTCGTTTCTGGTAGCATAGCGGTGAAACCCCAAGACTGGAAGGTTTCCTTCGATGGGGCTGGAAGCGTGGCGGACTTTCTGTTTAAGTTGGATACCCTATGCGAAAGGACCCAATGTTCTTCGGAACAAATAATGGCGAGTTTCCATTTGTTTCTGTCAGGACGTGCAGAAGAATGGTACTGGTTGTTTACGAAGCAGAACCCTAATGCTACATATGACTTTCTGTGCTACTCCTTAAAGCGTGAGTTTGGAACGTTGAAAAGTGACCACGAGATCATGATGGATATCTCGATGCGAAAGCAAAAGCCAAGTGAGTCATACGATGTGTTCCATACTGACATAGTGGCTTTAAATGCGCGTCTTAGGGAGCCATTGTCAGAAGCTCTGCTGATTGACATCATAAAAAGAAATGTCAACAGCAGTCTAAAGCTGATGCTTTTCAATGCGGGAGTGAGGACCTTACATGACCTCCGCGATGTAGCACGGAAAGGAGAGCAGGTACTAAGGGAAAGCAAAATCTTGGGAACAACCTATACTGGACGGCATGTGAATGAAACTCGCACAATAGCACAGGATATTAGGATGGAAGGCGAAGATGGTGAAGTGGACCCGCAGCTCGAAGCTTTGGAGTATCGAAGGAACAGGAAACCAGACTATTCCGGAATCCAGTGTTGGAATTGCCAGGCTATGGGGCATTCGTATATCTACTGTGAAGAGCCAGTCAAGCATCCGTTTTGTTTTAAGTGCGGCAATAGGGGAGTGTTGACTCCAAAATGTCCAAGAGATCATCGGAGACAGGGAAACCAATACCCGAGCGAGAAGATGGGGGAAACTCGTTCGGTGCCATAGCCCCTATATCAGCCAGTACACCAGGAGTCGCCTCGTGTAGTGAACCAAGGGGTAGGTCCCGCGCAAACAGTGAGTCGAATGGAAGTGGTGAGCTTCCGGAGGCTACTGACACCCTGGCGAAGGACTACCCAAACATCATAGTAACTTTTCCTGATAGTACAGATAGTTCCGATTCGGATGGTCCAGTGTCTTCACCTAATATGGTGAAACCAGTTTGTATCTTAAAAAGGCATAGTAAGGATGTCGCTTCCCAAACGCAAATACCACCTAGTTTGGGGCATAGAGTCAACAACTACGAGCTGGTCAGGTCCAGAATATTCCAAAATGACACGGATTCATTTGTGTCTGAAAATATTTTGAAATGTAGGATGAGGTATCGTAGCCGGGTTCAGGAGCGTAAACTTTTGCAAAGCACTACGTTGATGATTACTGAGGATGAAAGACCTTTAGTACGTGTGCAAATTGAAAATAGTTTTCTGATAGGATTGCTGGACTCGGGTGCGAATGTCTCCATCCTCGGCAAAGATTGTCAGAAGTTTTTGGACACAAATGGACTTAAGTACCACCCATTACAGGCTTTTGTGTATACAGCGGGTGGCGGCAAACAGAAAATATTAGGTTCTATTTCTTTACCAGTGACTTTCAAAAACACAACCAAAATTATTCGTTTCTATCTTGTTCCTTCCCTTATTCAAGAAGCCTACTTCGGAGTTGACTTCTGGAGAGCTTTCGCGTTAGCTCCTGAAATATTTCCAAGTATAGCATGTTTAGAGGTTGTTGACGAAAAGGGAGAGGAACATAATTACCATGATTTGACACACGCCCAAAAGACCAAACTGCAGAAGGTAGTGGATATGTTTCCGTCCTTTGAGAAGTTAGGTCTGGGGCAAACTAAGCTAGTCGAACACCACATTGATACGGGTGATGCGGTTCCAATTAAAAGTAGGCATTTTCCTCTTTCGCCACCGAGGCAAGTCGAAGCTTTTAGTGAAATAGAAAGGTTGCTCGAAATGGGGGTTATAGAGGAATCAAACTCACCCTGGTGTAGTCCCGTTGTTTTGGTTCGGAAGCCAGGGAAGGTTAGGCTTTGCATAGACTCCAGGAAGGTCAACGCGGTAACTAAAAAGGATTCATACCCATTGCCTCATATCAACGGTTTATTAAGCAGGTTGAAGGACACTCACTTTATTAGTGGTATTGATCTGAAGGATGCGTTTTTCCAGATCAAGCTGACAGAGTCTTCAAAGGAGAAAACAGCATTCGCAGTCCCGGGGAAGCCTCTGTACCACTATAAAGTGATGCCATTTGGGTTATGCAATGGACCGCAGACGATGAGCCGGCTGATGGACAAGGCAATTCCCTCGCGTTTGCGGGAGAATGTCTTCGTCTACCTGGATGATTTGATGGTATGCAGCACGAACTTTGAGGACCACCTGAGATTATTGGCGGAAGTGGCAAAGTGCTTGAAGGACGCGGGCCTGACCATCAATGTGAAGAAGAGCAAATTTTGTCAGAAGGAAATTCGATATTTAGGGTACTTGATAGGAAGCGGGTGCTTGAAGGTAGATCCAGGGAAGATAGAGGCAGTTAAGAGTTTCCCAATCCCGAAGTCTCCTCGACAGGTTCGTAGGTTCGTGGGCATGGCAAATTGGTATAGGGCGTTTATTACAAATTTTGCTGATTTAGCAGGCCCTTTGACCGATTGCCTTCGAAAGTCGCTAGGCCCTTTCAAACTTACTCCTGAGGCAATAGAAGCTTTTGAAAAGCTGAAGGTAGCCCTGAGTTCCGCCCCTGTCTTGGCCCAACCCGATTTTTCTAAAGAGTTTGTTATACAGTGTGATGCTTCGAAGATAGGCGTGGGTGGTGTGCTGTTCCAGGTCGATGATGAGGGCGCTGAGCATCCAATCGCATTTGTCTCAAAAAAGCTGAACAATGCTCAGCGCAATTATACAGTGACCGAGCTGGAATGCCTGGCAGCCATAGTCAGTGTCAACCGTTTCCGACCTTATGTCGAAGGTTTGCCATTCCGAATTATCACGGACCACTCTAGCCTCAAATGGTTGATGACACAAAAAGACTTGAGTGGCAGGTTGGCTAGGTGGTCCCTTCTGTTGCAGCGGTACGATTTCTCGATGGAACATCGCAAGGGTACGTTGAATGTGGTACCAGACGCCCTCTCCCGTTTTGACGTAGATGAGTTGAATTATCCTTCCGCATCTCATGAAATAGATTTAGAGGCTCCGGAATTTAAAAGTGCAGAGTATCAGGATCTGTCCCAAACTATTTTAGATAATGAGGACTCTCTGCCGGATTTAAGACTAAATGGCGGTCTGATATTTAAAAGGGTTAAATTTCGGAAAGGTGTGGAGGATGAGGAGGACTCACTATGGAGGTTGTGGCTACCGTCAGGGTTAATCGAGAAGTCGATACGTCTGGCACATGACGCAAACAGAAGCTACCATGGAGGTTGGCAAAAGACTTTGGAACGCGTTCGACAAAATTATTTCTGGCCAGGGCAGGCCAAGGACGTTCGGAAATACGTGGGCAGGTGTGATACCTGCAAGGCAGTAAAGGCGACCAATCAACAGTCCAGACCACCTATAGCGCAGACTTTCACTTCGGAAAGGCCATTTCAGCGGTTTTATTGCGACTTTTTGGGACCTTATCCTAGATCTAAACGGCGGAATCAGTTTCTTTTTATAGTATTGGACCATTTTACAAAGTATGTTTGGTTAAAACCCATGCAGAGGGCTACGACTGCAAATGTTATGAACTACTTCAGCTCTGAGGTTTTTCCAGCTGCCGGGGTCCCTGAGTATATCCATAGCGACAATGGTAAACAGTTTATCTCTAAGGAAATGAAGCAATTTCTAGATAACTACGGGGTAACTCATATTAGGACAGGGCTATACTCTCCGCAAGCTAACGCGTCAGAACGCGTAAACAGAGAAATTGTTTCAAAAATAAGAATTTTCCTTAGGGGTAAACAGGATCATACGGACTGGGACAAACATATACCCGAGATCTTAGCAGTTTTACGAAGTGATTTTCATACTTCCATTCAGTGCTCTCCGTACTTTGCATTATATGGTCAGAACATGGTCCAGCACGCATCAGCGTATACTATATTGGAGAAACTCGGTAGTCTTAAGGAGGATGAAGTCCCTATAGCCAGCAGAGTAGACAAGTTAGCAAACATCCGCGAGCAAATTCGTAAGAATTTAGACCAGGCAAAGGATAGAGCAGTGCGGGTATATAATAAACGTTCTAGACTAGTGAACTATAGGGAAGGTCAGGAGGTTTTTAGGAGAAATTTTGCTTTGAGCAGTTTTAAACAAGGCATAAACGCGAAATTCCTGCCGAAATATCTTAAGTGCCGAGTTCGTCGAAAAGTGGGTAATGCGCTGTATGACTTAGAGGACCTGACGGGTAAATTGATAGGCCGTTTCCATGCTTCGGATATTCGTCCACAATAACCAAGATTTTAAACGTTTTTCTTTTTTTTCAAATTTACCATTTCTATCTGGGCGTTTTGGCAGTCGGGGACAACTCGCCCAGTATTCTCCCCGAGCACCGTCTTCATAGGGAATCCACATCGCTTTCACCGGAAGCAGTGGATGACCTGGCAATCCTCGTTGGCGGATTGTCTTTCGGAGTTTTGACGAGTTCTCCATAATCAAAATGTCTGCCGGCCGCGAAGCTTATAACTAGGAAGCCAAGTTAGCGGGCCCGCTTGTATATCAAATTTTTTCCATACCTTTTCTGTGGGGGTGAATCCACTAGAACAAATTTCTTTCGGAGTTTTGACGAGTTCTCCAATAACAAATGTCTATGCCGCAAAGCCATATAAACTAAGAAACAAAAAGCAAACTACATTTTTGGAAGCCCAATTCTGGGGGGCGAGAAACCACAGAGCAAGTGTTCTTTTTAGAACAGCCTGTCCTAGGTCCAGCGTGCGGGGTTGGACTAGTAGGGGGGACAGCGGGTAAGCCCAGCTATGTCTGGCACGGAAGGGGGGTAGGCGTCTCTGGCCTAAACAAATAGAGAAACCACCGCAACATCGGACTTTCCAATTTTAGTATTTTGAAACAAAATAACATTTACTGGCGTACTAGGCCATAGCAGTCAGCTTTTGTAGAGGATTATCTCTCATTATCTGCGTCCGGTTCTCGGAGTTTCGGAGTGGTTTCAGTTTCCGAACCAGGTAGACTTAGAAGCGTCGGACGCTATATTGGGCGGTCAAAGGCATAGTGAGTCAATGAAGGCTGAAATGCTTAGAACTTTGTCAGATGGCCGCTCCACATGTTAAACATGATTTAACATATTTGCATCGTAATTCGTTCAACAAACTTTGTATGGAAGTGGATCCTTCAGAGTTCTAAGCAAATTAGCTCTAAGCCTTATGGGCCAGTCTATTTTAGGGCAGGTAGAGATTAACTACGGCCCCTATTACGGGTAACGGGCAGTGGTTAAATCTTTATCTACCTAAAGCAGGTACAGGAGGTATTTTAGCAAGGTAAAGGGATACGCGTGTAAAGCCGGATAGTTCGGGAACTGGAACCAGTCTAGGATTTGGGGTCGGACGCGGAATTCGAAGCTAGTTCTTTTGCTGGAATGACTAGCATTTGGTAGGAGAAATGTGTAGGCCAGTCCGAAATTTCACCTGACTTTCTTTACAATCCGCCCTATCCTGCATTTCGACGCGAATCGCATATTTTTCTTTGCTGAGCAACTTCGTCAATACCGTGTTCTAATCGAGCAAAGCTAGTAACTGCATTACAGTACATTTTCTTTCAATCTATTCTTTCAGGGGTTAGTAGAAAGGCCTCGATGGCTTTATGATGAATTTCATAATCCGATTGCCAATAGTATACCTAGTGGGAAGTCTAAGTGAACCTAAGGATTCACTAATTATCTAAGCCTTAGTTGTGGCATTATATAAATTTTTTTTTTTATCTCGAGTGGGTCATTCCACTCAGAACATACCCTCCATTAATAATTTTTCATAAATTGCTTTGGTGCCTGGCACTGCAACATCGTTCTCCTCAACACGGATCATTGATTGACCGACGATTTTCAATACTAATTTTTCTTTGTATTTCAATCGTAATTCATTTTAAGTCGAGATTTTTTTTTTGAATTCTCAATAACTAGCCAATTTCGAGATTGTATTCACTTTTTCTTCCATATTTCGACTCAATCATAAGGCGGGTCACCTTCTTACAGAGATTAGTAAGCGAGGCAAGCGAGATGCAGGGTAGGGCTGATTACCTTACCGGATTTGTCACAAATTTTCAAATTTAAAGGATTTTTTTTTTGGGAATGTTCTGTTGCCCGGCTAGCTCGTGGTAGAACTAGAGACTCTTATCTAGGGGTGAGTCGTGCCCCACGTTTTTTTTATTGCTGTAAATGGTGTTCTCGCAGGTAAACCTTTTTCCTGTTCGCTTCATTGACCGGTCTTCGAAGCGAAGCAGGCCTGTTATGGTTTGCCTTCGATTAAGTCATTTTTGGTTCATGGTGATTGGGCATTACTCACGGGGTTTTTAGTTGACAGTTTAGATTCACGCTCCGGTTCGACTTTTTATCGATTGTTTTCTTGAGTTGGTATGGTTATGCACAGCTGGCAACACCAAATTTTCCCATGGAATGGAAAGGTACCAATAACGGAACTTTTAATTTCCATGAAAATAAGTATGTGGTGTGTTCCTGGAGTGGCCGGGGTAAACTGCGGGCGAAATTATGGATGCTTGCGGGCGCCCGTGAATGTGTCAGCAAAGGGGGAATAGACCTAATGGTGTATCATTTTTTGTGTATGAATTTATTTTTGTATGCGCAAAATGTATTGGGCAGGGTATGATTGACAGTTGAATATGATTCTTTTTGTAAGGGACTGGTATGTCAAACGAATGTAAACAAATTAATTAACCCTATGGTATAGGACATGTTCATGGGTTCTTCACTATTAACAATAAATTAACCCTATAACATCCGCAATTTTAGAGAGAAAACAAAAAAAAGTTTTGTTCGGTTACAGTTACCAATAAAACACTTTAAATGCTACAAATTTGCTACATAATTAACTATCATTTTGGTTTGGTCATTGAATTAAAGATAAAATACAAATAGTGAAAATTTAAAACAAAAAAATTAATTAACCAATTTTTTTATTGTAAAAACGCTTCAAGTCGGTTAAAGATTTTTCAATCGGACATTATACTCTGCTTTCGAATAAGAGCCACGTCAAATTCAATCATACCTTGCTTGCCAAAATTCATTTCATTAACATTGAAGTGACTAATCGGATTTGGAGTATAAAATGTTTGCAATTCCCCAATCCAGCAGTTTCGGGTTACACGGGGCACCCAGGGAACACACCATCCACATGACCCGGACAGCAAAAATTTTGCGCGCGCAAACAGGTGCGTGCCTCAGGACTCGAATCCTAATACGATAGCAGTAAATTTTACTACTTACTACGCTTTACCCAAAATCTACTACTTTTCTGTCTTCTTAAGGAAATACTGCGTCCAAAAACCGGGCAGAACATTGTGCTTATGAAGTTGGCAATAGACTTTTCTTGCTTCTTTCGGACCCAAAACCACGGAAGAAATGTAAATTATCCAATTAATTTTACCAGGATTAAATTCCCAACAAAAAGGTAGTAAATAATTTTCAATACTTAATTTAACCTTGTTCTCATTGTTTTGCTCTATTAATAATAACAATAGTAATAAAATTCTCCTATAATGTTTTTTTATCGATTCCCGAATTTAGTAATTATCCATCTTTTTTTTCTTGTAATAATTAATTTTCCCTTTTTACATAAATATTTTTTTTGTATTACTTACTTCATTTTATATAAATTGGTACTTTTAAGAAAAACGTAGTTTCGAGTCCTGATGGTAATAACCGTTTGCACCACGCGACATGACAACCACCCACCAATCAGATTGCGCCACCTGGCAACAACCAGATCACACCATGACAGATAGCGGGACTTTTCCATTGCGCAGTCGCAGTGAATTCGAAAAGTAAATAAAGGAATTTGTTCGACGCCATGATGGCTTCGACCGAGCCGAACAAGGTTTAAAAGTTGTGTCGTAATTGAATCGATCGGACGTGCCACGAAAAAAGAAAAAAAATTAAAGTGTCGTCGCGCAATTGGCAACGGATTTTAGTGAAAAAAAAACAGTTTTAGAGCTCTTACATATATTGACTTCGCAGAGAATCGAACTAATGTGTCTTGAACGGTCAACGCAGGTATCTACGAGTACGCCATCGTATACTTAAGTTTGCCAGCGTATAATTATAACACACTTTCTCACGTTGTCTGGTTGCGTTCGCCGAGAATCGAGCTTTGGCTGTTTTCACTGCTGTACCCAGGTGTTAACCATTATGCCACCGTGAACTTATGCTTGTCGGCATCTAATTGCAGCTTTGTTGGATTAACTGAAAATTTTGCTCTGAAATAAAAGCCGTACGCAACACCTGTGAGGCCGCCTCCATACAAGCCGCTGTACCAGGCGCTAGCAATCGCCACCGCAAGCGCTAGTAACAAGCGCCGTTAAATGCGCAAACAAGCGCCGACAACAAAAGCGCAACAACAGCGTGCAGGCAACGCGCAACAACAACATCAGCTAGAACCACCACAGTGAGGCCGCCTCATATAGGCCCACAGCATCAATAACAACAACCGCGCGCAGCCAGCGCCAACAACAACAATTACCAGCAGCAGCAACCACAGTGAGACCGCCTTAATATAGGCCCACTGCAACAATAACCGCGCGCAGCCAACGCGCAAATACAACAACACAGGCTAGAAAAACCACAGTGAGGCCGCCTCATATAGGCCCACAGCAACAAAAGCGCGCAGCCAACGCGCAACAACCACAACTACCAGCCACAACAATTATAAGCGCCAACAGCAGCGCCAACAACAACAATTATCAGTGGGGTCGCCTGGCCAAAGGCCCACTGCAACAACAACAGCGTGCAGGCAAGCGCTAACAACAACATCAGCGCGTAGCAAGGGACAACGACAACAAGGCGCATATAAGCGCCAACAACAAGCGCTAACAACAACATCAGCGCGTACCAAGGGACAACAAAAACAAGGCGCATATAAGCGCCAATAACAACAACAATAACAGTGGGGTCGCCTGGCCAAAGGCCCACTGCATCGACAACAAGGCGCATATAAGCGCCAACAAAAACAACAGCGCGTAGCAAGCGCCAACACAACAACAACAATTATCAGTGGGGTCGCCTGGTCAAAGGCCCACTGCAACGCGCAACAACCACAACTACCAGCCACAACAATTAGAAGCGCCAACAGCAGCGCCAACAACAACAATTAACAGCAGCAGCAACCACAGTGAGGCCGCCTTAATATAGGCCCACTGCAACAACACCAGCGTGCAGGCAAGCGCTAACAACAACATCAGCGCGTAGCAAGGGACAACAACAACAAGGCTGATATAAGCGCCAATAACAACAACAACAGTGAGGCCGCCACATATAGGCCCACTGCAACAGTGAGGCCGCCTCGTATAGGCTCACTACAAGGGCAACAACAACAAGCGCTAGCAACAGCAAGCGCCAACAATATCAAATCGCGACAACAACAAGCGCTAACAGCAAACAAGCGCCAACACCACCGGCAACAACAACAACAGTGAGGCCGCCTTCATATAGGCCCCCTGCAACAACACCAACAGCATTACCAACAACAGTGGGGTCGCCTTACAAAAGTCCCACTGCAACAACACCAACAACAACAGTGAGGCCGCCACATATAGGCCCACTGCAACGGCAACAACAACTACTAGTTACGACGACAACATCAGTGGAGCCGCCTTACAAAAGGCCCACTGCACCAGCAACGACAGCAACATAAGCGCGCAGCCAACGCGCAACAACAACAATTACCAGCATCAGCAACCACAGTGAGGCCGCCTTAATATAGGCCCACTGCAACAACAACCGCGCGCAGCCAACGCGCATATACAACAACACCGGCTAGAACAACAACAGGGGTCGCCACGTATAGGCCCCTGCACCATTGTAACAACAGCAAAAAGCGCAACTGAGCGCTAGAGACAACACACAGCAGCTCAAGCACAACCAATACAACACCACCATTGGCAACCAAGGTCTAATATAGGCCCGCTGCACCATTAGCAACCAACAACAACTATTCCGACCAACTACGTCCCGGTGAGTCCGTGCCAATTGGCACGTTAAATTAGAATTAGTTTTATTTTTTTTTAATTAAATAAAAGATAATAAAGTAGACATAAGAGGGAATTTCAACGTAACGTAAATAATAAGAACAAATAATGTTTTGAAGTAAAGAAAAGAAAATTAAATTAGATTTTGAATTAATTAAACTAAGAAAATAATTATATGGTAGGAAAAAAAAATTTACTTAAACATGTTAGGTACACCTAATTAATATAAACACAATAAAAGGGATTAACTAATGTAAAGTTAGGAAAAGGAAGAGGAAAAAGAAGGGAAATGAAAATATGAAAATAAAACTTAGGGCAAAACAATTATAATAATAATGATAAACAATGTAAAAGGTAGGGAAGGGAAATAAAAACTTTAAAATTTAAACTTAGGGAAAATAATAATAAAAACAAATAAATCAAATCAAAAAAAAATAATGGGGGGGAAAGGAAAAGAAACTATTTCTCATAATTGAATACATAGCTCAACAAAAAAAAAAATAACTAAACAAAAGGCCGCTAATAACTGAATAACTTTTTTTTAAAAAGTAAAATATAAAAGCTAAATAGATAAACGAGTTCTAATATAATAACGATCACTCAAATTTAAAATTAGAAGGGTAATACCGAAGCGAGTACGGTATCAACTTAAAAATTTATTTTACACCTGTCAAATTTATAGTTTGGGTTGTTATTTTTCTTTAACGGTGACAAAATCTTTTTTTGTTCGATTAATCATTAATACAATATATACTTTTTGAAATATGTAAGACCTTAGATTTTAGGTAGTCGGTTAAACCTAAGACGTTATATATACATAATTCTTTGCTAAATGTTAGTATTAAATGATTTATAAATAAACTTTTTAATATAAATGGGAATGTTGATTAACTTGATTTAGAAGGTATAGGTAGTTTGGATAAGGGGCCATCGAAATACAGGTGCGTCGATGGCCATGGATGAGGGTGGGCCAAGCACCGGGCGCTGCAACAACACCCGCGGCGCCCCTTTATGTTGTTCGGCCTTATTTTTTTTATTATTTCAGCCGTTGTAGCCGGTCGTTTCCGGCTCCTTTAAGTTCAAATTTTGGTTAGTTTCAGTTATTTTCATTTTCAATTTTAAATTCAAGTTTCCTTTTTCAGTTAGTTTTCAGTTGCCTTTTTTTTTTATTTAAACGGTTTTTTTTGTGTTTTTTTAAACTTATTCAAATTTTCAATTATATTCGAACGTTATTTTAAAATTTCTTTTTTGCCTTTGAGTTGCCAGGTAATTTTTTTTTAATTTGAATTTAACCGGCCTCAATTTTTTTTCTGGATTCTTTTTTTTGAATTGTAACGGTTTGTCCGTGGCATCCGGGTTTAACCGGATGTTCGTTTCTATGTTAGTTTCTGCGTTTGATAGGCATGATAGGAATTTTTCTGTTTATGGCGCAGGACAGTAAGGTTGGCAAGAACCCACCCCAGCCGACAATGACTAGCCACAGTGCACCACTACATCATGCCGACCGCCTTCCTTACTGCTCCATTTTAGATGCGTAAAACCATAACAAATTTTGTGAAAATAGATGAATATTTATACATATTAATATTATTTTCTGTTAATCATATGCAATTCATAAGTGTTATGGTACCATTATGCGGAAAAATGCGTGAAATTTAAAAAATTGTGCGTTAGTTACCTATAGTGCCATGCAAAATTTGCAAAACTTCAACAACCATTATCTCAGTAAATATAAGGCTCCTTACGCTAAGATTATATATTTGTGTTCAGAAAAAGCTCCTCTATCCTCCTGAAAAAACCGTTTTTTTCTAGCTGTGCGAGTCTATACTAAAATTTCCCCCATCAGAATTTGCCCTAGCCTTCGGGGCTAGATCAAATTTTGACAACGAATAATGTGAGTACAGTGATGCATGTGCTGTTAACCATTGTCTGTTAACATTCATGTTCTGGCCGATTCTAACTAAACAATTTCTCACTTTGCGGATTTTCTCACTCTCATATAATTTGTGAGCAAAAATGTATAAAAAAGTGAAACGGGTTGCACCGATTCACTAGTGAAAAATTGTTTAGAATTGCCATGGTTATTTCACATAAATTTATGTTCACACGCGTTATTGAGCACTAAAATATCAGAGAATGCCAAAAAAGCCAGATAATTGCCTACTTTAGCTGTCAACTGCTAATAAATTAAGGGTCGAATACATAAAGCTTTGTTAACCTCGCCTGACATTTGCTACCTCAAAACTTTGCGTCCAACTTTAGAGATATGCTACAATGAACGCCTTGACGCTTCTCTTTTATACATTTGTTTTCGTTATTTATTTCTTTGCATTCAGAGTGTTTTGGTTAATTTATTAATTTAATAGAGAAAAAATTAATTAATTATTATTTCCTCCAACATTTTATTCTTTAATTAAAGCAAATTCATCAACATCTGATTGTCAAAGCAAGCAAAGCAAGCAAAATTTGAGAGTTTGCCAAATTTTAACCTTGCTTCAACTTTGAGGTCTCCAAATTGCCATGCTTGGTTTAAATACGTATACTGAACTTTTCTGTCAAAGTCAAAGTTTGAGGTAAAGCCAAAATAAAGTTTTATGTTTTAATTAAAGAATAAAAAGTTGGAGAAAATAATAATTAATTCATTTTTTCTCTATTAAATTAATAAATTAACTAAAACACTCTGAATGCAAGGAAATAATAACGAAAACAAATGTATAAAAGAGAAGCGTCAAGGCGTTCATTGTAGCATACCTCTGAAGTTGGATGCAAAGTTTTGAGGTAGCAGATGTCAGGCGAGGTTAACAAACCTTTATGTATTTCACCCTTGAGCTAAAACTATGGAAAGGAGTTCAAAAGACGGGGTTTGGCCTCAGGATAACGAATCCGGAAGCGATTTTTTAATTTGTTTCAGTGAAAAGTTATAGTCAAAAAACCGAAAATTGACCCGGGTCTGATACCAACATTGTTGCGGAATTCATAGTCAAGCCAATTCTAAACAATTTTTCAGTAGTGAACCGGTGCAAACCGTTTCACTTTTTCATACATTTTTGCTCACAATTATATGAGAGTGAAAAAATCCGCAAAGTGTGAAATTGTTTAGAATCGGCCTGAATATTTAGTGCAGAACACTTTTCAGAGTTGGCGGCCTTCGGCCCTGGGCTACGCCATGCCAAGTCCGGGTGGTTGCCTGAACCGTGGCTTTCGCTATGGTACGATTTTTTTTAGACGTTTTTAGGCACAGTCTAATGTGATTACAACAACCACATCAAAACTTGAGACTTTAATTGCAAATATCTCTTCAGAGAAGCTAAATATTAAAAAGGCGCTTCCGGATTCATGATCCTGAGGCCAAACCCCGTCTTTTGAGCCCCTCCCATAACTTTAGCTAATTTATTAGCAGTTGACAGCTAAAGTAGACAAATAGGCAACTATTTCGTGATACCGTGTATATAGCTATTCCATCGATTCACACCTTGTATTTGAAGGTCCATGCAAAAATCATTGGGATTATGTGTTTAAATTTTTTTTGATATTGGAGTACTCCAATAGTAATCCTTTGTATACCTCATCGGACCACCTTCACCCTTTTGAAAGCCGATCATTGCTCGTTCTTTATCGCCCAAAATCACGACACTATCGCTCTGAGAGTATATACTCCGAAAAACATTGTAGGTTACATCCGTGGAACGTGTCAGTATAGATGTAACGTGTGACATCACGTAAAAGTGTAATTTTTGGTGCCAGTGTTGCGAAGATAAAGCTAAGCATTTTCTTGTATTGCCGGTTCTACGAGACCGGTACCAGAACTTGTGCTGTACCCATTGTAACGAAACGACCCGGGTCGTTTTCTTATATCGACCCGGCCAAGAGTAATACACTGGGGATGACCCTGTCTGACATTTGGGTAGGCCTATGCCTCGCTACAACAACAACAACATTTTAAATTTCGTCATTTTAAGCATTGTGTATCAGTACAAGTGTGAACTCTTCTTTTGACAACACACATTAAAATGTCGGTTTGTTTACATCCTGCACATATTAAAATGTCGCCTGCACCGAATAACAGAAAAGCAATGGCGTTGTTTAACATCCTGCATACATCAACATGGCGGTCTCCTATCTTTTACCTAATGGTAGAAAGAGATGGGAAGATGGAAAGAAGTGAGACAAAAAAGGAAATTAAAAACAGGTGACTAAACTCACTTTGAAGTTTTCACGACTATGTCTATGATATCACACTTGTTACTAACCACAATCTCAAACAGGTGTTAAACTCATTTTGGAATTTTGACGTCTATGCAGAAGAGTTTACACTTGGTATTGATACACAATGATTTTAAGGCATAATTAGTTATCGTTAACCCTAACGCCATGCCAATAACGCTAATCAGATGTTTCAACCAGACTTATGGAAATCAATGCAAACGATTAGTAATGCCATACCATAACCATTGTTTATCCCTACTATACAATGACCATAATAATTGAATTGAGGTATTGCACTGCGACCTTAAGATCTATTGTGCCCTCATATACTCATAGCACGTCTACGAGGCCTATCACCTTCAAAAAATCCAAGATTAGGATCGGCTTTAGTTCACGTATGTGCTTGCACTCTAGAGTCATGGCTCCAAGGATTCTTTGCCTTCTTCTAGAGATTGCATCGCATTTGCACAAAATGTGCTCCGCTGTTTCGTCCTCTGAGTCACAGAAACGACACAGGCTGCTAGACGAAATGCCCACTCTGTGCATGTGGGCCTTGAGCCTGCTATGCCCGGTGAGGACACCTGTTATAATCCTAAGACTATTTTTGGACAGGTTTATTATCTCTTTGAACCGCTTTGTGTTATATCCTCCTAACATGGCTTTTGCCTGACGTAGCCCGATTGTCTGACGCAAATGTTCTTCTCTCATGTCAGACTCCTCTTTCCTGAGCATCTCTTTTATCGTGTGCTCTCCGATTGCTAGGAAAGGTTCAGGGCCTATGGGCTTTGTTGCTGCCGCTGCCCTTGCAAGTTGGTCCGCTCTTTCATTGCCCTCTATGCCCGCATGGCCTGGAACCCATGCTAGTCTGAGGTTATTTCTGGTTGATATCTCTTTTAGTTTCTGTCCGCACTCCAACACCAGTGAGGACTTTATCTCACAGGATGCTATCGCCTTGAGTGCGGCTTGGCTGTCACTTAATAGAGTGATGTTCTCGTCGGAGTAGCCGCGTCGCAGAATTATATCCGCACACAGACTAATGGCAACTACTTCTGCCTGGAAGATGCTCGGGTATTCTCCAAGGGGGACTGACAAATTGGTGCGGGGACCGTATATTCCCGCTCCAATTCCTTCTGGAGTTTTCGAGCCATCGGTGTACCATACCAGGGTCCTGTTTCCGTGATATTTACCCACATTCGAGGGGTCCCAGGTACTCTTATCTCCCAGTTCTATTTTGTATCTCTTTTCGAACTCTACCACCTTTGCTATGTCATCTCTTGGCAGTTGACAGATGGGCAGCTGTCTTTTTAGTTTATCTGCCTCCGCGGACGAGATGACCTTTCCTTTCCCGAAGCCTTCTTTTGCTATATTTAGCATGGTTCGTTTGGCTACTTGTTCAATTACTATGTGCAGTGGGCTCAGATCCAGCAGCACCTCCATTGCTGCAGTCGGGCAGGTACGCATAGCCCCCGTAATACATACGCATGCCAGACGCTGGAGTTTAGCGAGTGATTTCCTCACTGTGCTTAGAGCTGATCTAGGAGCCCATGCTACCGCTCCGTATACTATAGTGGGTCGGACTATCATGGTGTACATCCATCTCAGTATCATTGGGTTACACCCCCATGATTTGCCCGCGAGTCTTCTGCACACCATAATAGCCTTGGTTGCCTTTGATGTTGTGATTTCAACATGTTTCTTCCATAGCAACTTGGAGTCGAACATGATCCCCAAGTATTTCACTTCAGAAACTGTCTCCAGGCGTGCCCCATTTAAAGTAATTGTTCTCATACCCGTAAGGGATCTTCTTTTTGTGAAGGGGATGATTGCAGTCTTATTGGAGTTCAGATTCAAACCCACACCTGCACACCATTCCTTCGTTAACCTCAATGCTCTCTGGATGATGTCGCAGAGAGTGCTCTCAAACTTCCCTCTTGCAATAATAACTATATCATCGGCGTACCCTTGGCATCGGATGCCGTTGTCGGTTAGTATGTGCAAGAGTTCGTCGACTACCAAACTCCACAGAAGGGGTGATAAAACTCCTCCTTGTGGACACCCTCTAGTAGTTCTTATTTGAACGTTTTCCTCCCCCACTGCGGTTTCTGCTATCCTCGTCCGTAGTAGCGAGTCTATCCACTGTATTATTGGTTGTTGGACTCCTGTTCGCTCCAATGCTCGACTTACACTTCCATGTGAAGTGTTGTCGAAAGCTCCCTCTATGTCTAGGAAGGCGCACACCACCACCTCTCCGCACTCGAACGCACTCATTATCTCCGTGGTCAGCTGATATAGGGCTGTGTCAGTAGACCTACCTGCCCTATATGCGTGCTGACCCACGTGTAGAGGCCTATGCCTTAGAGTGTTCGATCTTATCTCATGATCCACTATTTTTTCCATCGTGACCATAACCCTAACGCGTTAACCATACCATACACAACCAATTGGTTTTTGATTTTTCGCCATATCCCTAGCCTCTTAAAGTTTGTGATGGTGAATTTTCGCGCATTTTTAAGCTTTTATTTGTTCTTTTCGGTGTGTATTACCTCGATGAGTAAGCACATGCATGTGTAATTTGCTGCCAATTTTTTTCATTTTCTTTGTTTAAATCAAATTTTCACTTCTTTCCCAACTAGCGCAATTAGTAGTAAAATGGGAGTGTCGACTAATGTTGTGACTTTAAAAAGATTTGCTTCGACTACTGGGCACGTATTAGATACATGTTCATCACGTTCCACCTACCAAAATAGGGAATAACCTAAACGTTCCAGCGATGTTTCTGCGTGAAACCAGGCTACTTATAGCGGACGTGGTATTGTGCTAGACGCGACATCCATCCATCTCTCTCTTGCTTTAATATGAAATTATAAAACTATATTTATTTCTTTTTATTTTAGATGTGGATATGTATAGGTACATTTCACTTCGTTTATTTCTGTTACTATTTTAGAAACTAACTAATTAATAGGAAATAGAGGCGGGCGCATGCATGATTTTTGCATCACGACACGACACGTTCACGAAACAGATTTTCGAAAAAACGCAATAACACGCACGGGAAAAAATGATTAAAACACGTCACGCACGAAAAAAAAATAAAACGGTATTTTTTGGATTTTTCTTATTTTAGTATATATATTTGTAAATGTACTTTGTACATGGTATGTACTTATACATCTAAAGCTTATAAGGTATGTATCGACGAATGGGTGGCAGGTCGCCTTATTTCAAAATATTTTTCAAAAACTCACTATATCAAAATTTGTTAAAATAACACTCAATTTAATACTTTTTTCCAGCAACGCTCTATCTAAGAATTTGATTCAAAAACCACCTATTCAGAACGTTTTTGCAAAATATTTTGAAACAGGGTGATCTTCCACACAGTCGTAGATATATTTTTACACATATTTTTTAAGTATTTATGTACGTACATACATACATGAATAAAAAAACACTAGGCAAAACTATTATAATGGTAAAATAAAAAAAATATGTATCCTTATATTTAATCAAGTGTTAAACAGAAGTTTGGGATGGAGTGAAGTGGAATTAAGATACTTAAAAAAATATATAATTTAGAAAAAATAAAAGTGCGCCAGTATAGTACAAAAAGTGAAAAAAGTTGATCGTGTTTTTTTTTTTGGTTTTCGGGATCAACACGTTCGCGCCCGAGCACAACACGAAATCGCATTTTCAAACACGAGCACATGGACACATGCGTGCGTGTTTCGTGTCACGGTCAAAAACACGCACGACGCCCACCTCTAATAGGGAATATACTAAATGTATACAATATGTGCGTATAAAAGCTGATGCGCTTAAAATTTTTCTGTGAAATATATTGGTAATAGGTCGAAATTTGACATATGATATATGAAGACAATGATGATACAATTTTAAATACATGCCCTGCATGTGGTAGGACCCCCCATGATACTCTACATCTCTTCAATTGTTCATCTGAACCTACTCTTCTAACCCCTCTGTCCCTCTGGACAAACCCTGTTGAAACTGCACGTTTCCTTGGACTCCCCTTAGAAGAGCTTGATGAAGATCTTCGGAATGATCATACACTCTAGACAGGGCGATGCATTGTTAACAACAACAACAACAACAACAAGACATGGATGGGGTATGTCGCATTTTGAGTGAAACGAGAAAATTGACTTTAAAGTTTTGCTTAAACATTTGAGGTTTTTTTAAATCTTTATGGAAAGCTGACATAAAAGTTATGCAAAGCCATAAAAGACGTTGCATAATATGCAATAAAAAGCACAAGTTTATGTTTAGTACTTTACCTATATGAAAAGGGGGTGTCCTTCATCATTGTCTTCTACAATTTTCACGATAGCCAGGTTCTGATAAAACAGAAATATAGATATGCATAAAAACTATTCCCCAATGCAAAAAACAGAAATTGAGTGAGAATGCGACATACCACCTTCATCCATGCATGTCTTCGTATATGACTACGGTGACCATACATTTTTTTTTGAAGAAACAGAACTCTTTTTACTTATGGCTTGGTATTGCCTTCACGTGAAAATTTCGCTACCTGGCTATAAACTATTTGGGGTTACACTCTCAATATTTGGAATAAAAAAGTGTTTTTCATGGCGTAATCATTTCTTTGCAGTAAAAAATGTTGCCAACGTCTTAGAAAAATTGAAATTGCAATAATTTCAACCAAAGTGCATCAATTGAAAGTAATTTTTTTAAGTATATTTTTCCTTTTTGTGAATAGTATTTCTTGATGGTGAGAGACATTTCCTTGTTAATTTAAAACCTACCATAACCACGGTTGCCGTTTTGGCCGAAATGTACCATTTTTGGTTGAATTTTGTGAAGTGAGCCACTTTTTTTTCGAAGTTGTACTATCTTTCTGAAACTTTTTTGTATAACAAAAAAAAAATACGTTTGGGCCAGTTTTTCGAAATTCGAATTATTTTCAAAGTTATAGCTATCAACACTTTTCAAAATTCCTCACTTTTTGATAATTTTCTCACGATTGGTCAAACCGATTTTGCTAATTTTTTAAATATATACCAAACGACGGTTCTAATTTTTCGCAATTTTTAACTTCTCCATCGTGGTCAGATGGCGCTTTTGTATGATGTTGTTGGGCATTCCATTAGTAACTATTAGCAAAAAACAATTTTTTTTGGCACTTTAAAGGGTTTAAGATAGGGACCTGCAAATGGGTACAGAGCTATAGGATTACAACACCATTCTCACCCATAAAACTTGAGGTTAAACAAAAAGGGGGGCGTGGCACCTCCTATTCGAATGAAATACTTCATAGTCCATATCTCTGGAAGTATTTAGGTTAGACCACTAAAATTTGGTAAGGGGTTTTATGAGATCGATTCCCAGCACCTCCAAAAAAACTGGGGATAACGAAAAAAGCGTGACACCTCCCATACGAATGAAATACTTCATAGTCCATATCTCTGGAAGTATTAGACCACTGAAACTTTGTGAGGAGTTATATAAGATCAATCCCTGCCAGCTCCAAAAAAAAAACCGGGGATAACGAAAAAGGGCGCGTGGTTCCTCCTATACGAAGGGGATAGGGATATGGATTAAAATAGATATAGGGATCGGGTTAGAGAAACATGCAGGCAAATAAATTTGTGGCAGGACAACGTCTGCCGGGTCAGATAGTTGCTTGATAAAATTCAACATGTCTATAGCGTAAAGGCATGATACAAAAACCTTAGAAGAACTTTTCGCTCTTCTGGTCGACGTTTCACGTACCGAAACGACCCGGGTTGTTTTTTTTATAATGACTCGGCCAAGAGCAATACATTTCGAAGTGAACCTGTCTAACGCGTCACGATTCCCTCACCTTTTGTCATCCCCGGAACAGCCCCTTGCAGCACGGCTGCTCCTTATTCTCTTGATCCGGGCTGGCATTGAGCCAAATCCTGGCCCAAGAGAATGGTTCTGCTGCGTTTGTCGGAAGAAAATATATACAAGACGATCTCACTCAGTACAGTGTGCATCATGCAAAGGTTGGTTGCACAAATCTAGTTGCTCCGGACTAGATCCAAAAACACATCGGCCCATTAGTTTCTATAAAAATTTTGTGGCGCCCTGCTGTTCACGTCCTAGGACGTCCCGAGGCAAGCGACGCTCATATGTTGCTTTATCGCCCTCTAATAATAATCAAGTCTCCACGACCTGCAATAATTATATTGCCCAGCAGAATATATGTGTTCCCGGCTGTAGCTTACTTCCTAGTGCATCAACAGCACAAGCACCAACTCATGGCTACTTTCTACGTAGCACATCAGTTGATGCTTGTAGCACTACTGAGCTTCAGCCCCCGTCTCTAAACTCTTTAATAACTTCTTCCGGCACTAGCACGAATGAAAGTCAAGTCCATCAACTTCTGGTCCCTCACTCTTCGTGCACTGTATGTCGGCACAGGATATATGCGTCTGTGGCATCGGTCAAGTGCAACTCCTGCCTAGGCCTGTGTCACCTACGCAAATGTTCTGGGCTCGCAAACAGAAATCTCTGGAC
Source organism: Campiglossa producta (assembly GCA_964058755.1). Taxonomy (NCBI): domain Eukaryota; kingdom Metazoa; phylum Arthropoda; class Insecta; order Diptera; family Tephritidae; genus Campiglossa; species Campiglossa producta. The sequence goes on along the minus strand of CAXKVI010000001.1, from coordinate 750,022 downwards.
TGATGTGTTTGTCGCGCCTTGCTGTCGAGTTGTGAAGCCCTCAACGCCGACGGATGTACACTCATCTAATAGTGAACGAATTCCGCCGGCTTCAGGACTGCAACGGAGATCAATATCGCGACATAACCTACCACCATCTAGGCGAACACATCAGTCTTTAACTCCCAGAGTGGCCATTGCCTCTCCTTCGCAATTTAAATTGTTGCAATTTAACTGCAACGGCTTGACCGGCAAGATAGCGGAGATAACCACATTTATGCAGCTACATAAAATCAAAATTGCTGCAATCCAGGATACAAAACTTGGCCCCCACTCGAATCTCCGAGCGAGTGGAGGCTACCACGTACTCCGGCATGATCGTACGGACGGCGGAGGTGGTCTCGCATTCCTTGTACACCATACGGTGCAGTATAGGGAATTTGATATCAACACTGACCAAAGTGACTTACCTTTAGAGTGTCAAGGTATAGTTACACAAGCTGGTGGCGTTGATCTCGAGCTAATCAATATATACATTCCTCCCGTCACCTGCTGCCCCAGAAGTAATCGTCCTGACCTTAGCGCGTTTCTTTGTGGCGATAACCGTATCATCATGGGCGATTTTAATGCCCATCATGATATGTGGCATTCACACCTTTCTGTGGACGGCAGAGGACGGGAATTAGCCGAGCAAATTGATAACTCCTCTTTCTGTACTGTGAACGGAGACTCCTCAACTAGGATGGCTGTTAACTGCAGTAACTCCCCGGACCTAACTATTGTTAGCCCGGGGTTAATTAACAGCATCAACTGGCAACCTATGGTGGCCCTGTCATCCGACCACCTGCCTATCATCCTGTCTGTCGATCGTGCCACGGATTTTATCACGTCGGAGAAAAGAACTTACGTGAATTACAAAAAGGCCAATTGGGTCGGCTTTTTGGAATTCACGGAGAGCTCCTTTGGTGATCTTCCCATTCCCACTGACGTACACGTTGGCGAGCGTAACATACGAGAGGTCATTAAAAAGGCTACAGCCCGTTTTATACCAGCTGGTAGGATAAAAGATATTAGGCCTAACTTCCAAGCTGAGGCCGCAGCCTTGGCCAACGAACGTGACCTCATACGCAACATCGATCCATCTGACCCACAGATCGGTGATCTCAACGTGGAAATCAGAAGGCTGGTTAACGAACACAAACAAACCAAATGGGAGGAGCACCTCAGGTCTTGTAACCTCTCTACCGGTGTTGGGAAATTATGGTCCACCGTCAAGTCCTTGTCGAATCCTTCCTTTGGTGACAAGACAATAAATGACCCCAGGAAATGTGCACAGGATTTTAGTCGACAATATGTCCTACACCCTGCGCAAGGCAGGGCTAGACGTGGAATCTTCAGGCGTGCGCATAAACACAAAAACTATGCCCCCGTTCCCATCACCGCAACAGAGGTTCAAGAGGCCATCCGGAAGGCCAAAAACTCCAAAGCCATCGGCCCTGATGGCATAGCCATGGTGCATGTAAAACACATCGGCCTAGCGGGAGTCAAATATTTAACGGCCGTCTCCAATTTGTCTCTGATCACAGCTGTCATACCCGACAAATGGAAGCAGGCAACTGTGATCCCACTACTAAAGCCTGGCAAGCCAGCTAACGTTGGGGAGTCATATCGCCCGATATCACTCCTCTCGCCAGTAGTAAAGACACTTGAGGCGGTCCTACTCCCGCTCTACACATCACACTTGATGTTAGCCGAGCACCAACATGGCTTCAGGAAAGGTAGGAGCACAACATCTGCTCTAAATGTCATAAACACTCAGATAACTGACGGTCTTAATCAAAATAGGCTTAATGACAGGACGGTTCTAGTTGCACTTGATTTGAGTCAAGCTTTTGACACAGTAAATCATGGGCAACTTGTAGCTGATTTGGAAGACTCGTCACTCCCCCCCTGTCTAAAGCGTTGGACCGCCAATTATCTCAGTGGTCGTCGGTCGTCTCTTGTATTTAGAAACAAAAAATCTAAAGCCAGGAAGATAAAACAAGGGGTACCACAGGGTGGTGTCCTCTCCCCGTTATTGTTTAACTTCTATATTTCGAAGCTTCCTCCTCCACCAGAAGAAGTTACGATTGTTTCTTACGCAGACGATTGCACGATATTGGCAACTGGTATTTCCGTTGATGAGCTGTGCTCCAAAATAAATGGTTATCTCCCCTCTCTAGTCGAGTTCTTCACTGCCCGAAACTTGACATTGTCGAAAACAAAGTCTTCGGCGACCTTATTCACGACGTGGACGGCGCAGGTTAGCATGGAATTAGAAATCTATGTAGGTGATCATAAAATACCTACTGTCGCTCACCCAAAAATTTTAGGAGTGACTTTTGACACCATGCACACTTTCGCTGCCCATTCAGCTGCAATTGTCTCAAAATTACAGAGCCGCAACAAAATCCTCAAGTCACTAGCCGCCAGTACTTGGGGTAAAGACAAAGAAACGTTGTTGGTAACGTACAAGGCAATTGGTCGGCCGATCCTGAACTATGCGTCGCCGATATGGTCGCCGGGGCTTGCAGACGTTCACTGGAATCAGCTTCAGGCCTGTCAAAACACCGCGCTCAGAACCGCTACGGGGTGCGTCCTTATGTCACCTATATCACATATACATAATGAGGTGGAAATGCTTCCAGTTAGGGAGCATAATGAAATGCTAAACAAGCAGTACCTACTGAACTGCTGTAAACCACAGCATCCCGGTAGACAACTGCTTGAACTCATTCCGCCTCCTAGGACCATAAGGTCGCATCTACGTAAACATTTTGATGAGATCCGTCACTATATAACAACGCCGTTTGATCTACAGGTGCACAAACAGGCTTTGGGGCATATCCATACAACGTCTGTTGGCCATTACACTGCGCTCTGTCCGCTAAACAATGTCTTACATGCCGCAACACCTGGCATTTCTGAAGAGGAGCGTCATCTTCCTCGAGAAACAAGGGTCACTCTGGCTCAATTACGCTCTGGATATTGTAGTAGGTTAAACTCCTACATATCTAGACTGAACCCTGATGTGCCGAATGTATGTCCGGCATGCGGCTCGTCCCCCCACAATACCAATCACTTATTTTCTTGCTCATTTGAGCCCACTCTTCTAACACCCATCTCTCTTTGGTCCAATCCTATTGAAACTGCTAGTTTCCTTGGAATCCCGTTAGAAGATATTGATGACAATTAGGTTAAGGAAAAATACGCGTTGGGCAGGACTACACATCGTTACAACAACAACCATGATTTTTTTATGGTTTTAAAAAATTTTTAAATGAAAGGCTAAACAAGAGCAGTTATAAAAAAATGTTCGCATTTGTTGTTGTTTGAGAATGTTCTAAACCTTTCGATTTTCGTCGTTCCACTACTTTCAACTTTCAAATATAAAGTGTAGATTGATCGAATTGCTGTTTACACGGTGGAACGACCATAATAATCCAGTAGAAAATCGAACCGTGTAAATGAGCTTTGAACGGTCGACAGCACCCGCCTGACGGTGGCGTCGGTCTATATGCCCTACGACGCCGAAGAACCCCCACCACAAACGGAGATGAAAGACCTGGTGTCATAGCCTACACGGCTAGTTTCTTGTATTGCCGGTTCTACGAGAACGGTACCATTACTTGTGCTGTACCCATCGTGCCGAAACGACCCGGGCCGTTTTCTTATATCGACCCGGCCAAGAGCAATACACTCGGGGTGACCCTGTCTGACATTTAGGCAGGGCTACACCTCGCTACAACAACAACAACAACCTGGTGTCAAATTTCTGCACGGGTAATCTTATTATTGGAGCGGACGCTAATGCTCACCATGTCCAATGGGGGAGCTCCGATATCAATGTCAGGGGCGAGTCTCTGTTTGATTACCTCTTAACAACCAACCTGGTAATTTGCAACGTGGGTAATGAGCCTACCTCACTATCTGTAGTGAAGGCGCTTATGAGTGGGTCAGGAAATGGCGGGTTCTGGAAGAACATTCATTCTCCGACCACCGTTACATAGAAATGGTTTTAGACTTTATTGTAGAACAACCAATCATGAAGCGCAATCCACGTAACACTAATTGACAGTTACACAATGAAATATTAGACAGAGACCTACCAGTACTGCCCTCACTAGCCCCCTCATCAGTAGAGGAGCTGGAGGATCTTGTTACTACATTTACATCGGCGCTCTCAAATGCTCTAGGACAGGCTTGTCCAGTGCCAAAACCACGCGGTAAACACAGGCCACATTGGTGGTCCTACGATTTGGACTGGCTCCGCAAATCATGCCGGACAAAATTTAACAAGGCCAAGAGCCTCGGCTCTGAGCCTCGTTGGCACGAATTTAAAGCTAAACTAAGGGCCTACAAAAAAGCTCTGAGACAGGCGAAGAGAACCTCGTGGAGAAATTTCTGCACTGGCGTCGAAAATGTCGACGGCACAGCGAGACTTAGGCGAGTCCTCTCGAAAAGTCAAACAGCCATCAGCTATTTGCGAAAACCTGACGGATCCTGGACCAGCACGGAGGAGGGGTGTAAAAGTAGGTCGCCTCCCAGTTGGTGCACCCTGGGTAACGCTAAATGACCTACATAGCCTACACGGCTAGTTTCTTGTATTGCCGGTTCTACGAGAACGGTACCAGTACTCGTGCTGTACCCATCGTGCCGAAACGACCCGGGCCGTTTTCTTATATCGACCCGGCCAAGAGCAATACACTCGGGGTGACCCTGTCTGACATTTAGGCAGCGCTACACCTCGCTACAACAACAACAACAGGAAACCCTTGAGCTGCTCTTGAATACACATTTTCCGGGGAATCTACGTGACGCACCACTAGCACCTGCAGCAAACCAGGCAGTAAATATACCCATCACTGAGGAAAGGGTAAGGTGGGCAGTTAAGAGCTTTGAACCGTATAAGGCTGCCGGGCCGGGCGGGATTATCCCCGCGCAACTTATAAACACGTTGGAGGCATCAGCTAAATGGCTGCTATTCCCCTTCACAGCCTGCTTGGCTCTCAACCACATTCCGGGCTCCTGGAGAAGCGCCACGGTAGTGTTTATCCCTAAGGCTGGGAAGGCATCCCACTACGAGCCAAAAGATTACAGACCGATCAGTCTCTCCTCCTTTGTACTCAAAACCTTTGAGAGGATACTAAGCGACTACCTCTCAACGACTATTGATCGCAACCTTATCTCTAGCTATCAGCATGCATACACCAAGGGTAAATCAACAGAAACCGCTGACAGTTTCTTTCCCGGTTGAAGACATTGATGACAATTTAGGCTAAGGATAAGTACACGCTTGGACAGGGCTATCCTTCGTTATTACAACGACAACAACCTCCTTAACAGCCATTTATGTATGTATGTAGTGTAACAAACAAAAATAAAAATGTACAGGAAAACGTTTCTAGATGCAAATTTTGAGGCGAAATGTTGGTTGCATGATCATTCATATTGTTTTATTTTTGAAATGGTTCTTTTTACAGTTGTGATATTTTGTGAGTTGTTTTAAAATAAGGAGAAAACGGATTTTAAAAACTTTGTTGGTTACACCAAAATTGCTTCAGGGATCGATTCTCTAATTAAGCGTCATTCTTAAACCTTATCCTCAATATACCTACTCACTTAGCAAAAGAAACTGGGGTGTAACTCTGAGAAAATTTCAGACTAAGCAACTTTTGTAGGTAGTTCAATTTCCTACAAAAACATATTCGATTAAATAGTTTTTACATCAATGGTTTGTCATTTTTAATCTTGTCTGTAAAATCTAAATCAGCCATGAAAGAGCTCTAGAATTTAAGATTAAGACCTGCAAATTTTTACAGTAATTTTTTTTCGCCTTTGAAAATAAAATCAATATAATTTTTGAAAAAAAAAACACCAATTTCTTTTTTGGCCCAGTTTAATGTATAAACATTTACTACTTATCAAAGTTACAGAATTTGCAAACTATAAACTGCAACGTTTAACTTAAGCCGAAATTAATAACAATCAGCCGATATTGACTCTGAATCTGCCTCGGGCTTAATTGATTTGAAAGATTTTGAATTAGCATTTCCTTTCGAATGGTGATACAGATGAACCCCCTGATCTGTTAATTATAACATCTTCAAGACGGATTCTAAATACTCCACCGGAATTTCTTTACCCCGGATTTTTTTATTCCCTCAGTAAAATTCGTCAAATTCTCTAGGGAGATCAATAATTGGAGAAGAGGAGTTTCAAAAGTTGGAAATCAACTATTTTGGCAACTAGCACAATATTTCGTATTTAGAATTTTAATTTTAATACTAAATATAATAGGAGGAATGGGAGAAAAACTAATAATAACTTTAAGTTATTAAATAGTAAACGAAAAAATATCTATGGATTTAAATTTGAGATTTTGCTTTGAGGGCAAGCTGGAGATTTGAAAAAGGAATTATTAAGTATGTGTACAGTTGAAATCATTTCACTTCTGCAATTCAGCCATTTGAGCCTCAAAAAGTGCAGTATTTATTTTATGTTTGAGTCCTAGCAATACTTCTCGATTTGTTATGTTACGCATTTCATTTGATACATACTCGCCGTATGTTGTAAACTCATCCCGTACTGCTCCGGAAGAATGTACAACTTGTGCTACTGACTTTGCATTATTACTGTCATCGAAAATTCGCCCTTGAAGTTGAAGTGGCCGTTTATTTTGTCGTGCTTTTAATTTAGTATGAAGCAAAGTACTTGGTTGGTGGGGGACCGTCGATGGTGTTGACGCCACTATGGTAGCAGTATGTTGTTGCCCAGCTGTATCGTAGAATATGCGCTTATTATCATTATGTTGCTCAGAATCATCATCATAAAATTCACTTTCGTTACAATTATCACTACGGTGTATTTTAATAATACGAGTGGGTAACGGGCCATGATGGACGATTGTTTGATTATGTGATCCACTTTCGCAGCCTTCACCTCCGGCAGACTGTGGATAGACAATTTCTTCATCATCCTCTTGTAAATGGATCGGTTCCACAGGGTCATCTACTTCTTCATCGATTGGGTGTGACTCGCTAAGATTCCTAGGATGAAGGTTCTCCTCCTCTGTGTGCATTTCACCACTATAATTGGTATGAGCCAGTGAAATAGACATTTTCGGTTTGTCATCTATCTCTTCAACATCTTTGGTAGTCTCTTCAATTAGTTTTTCAAGAGCACGTGAACGACTGGCATTTCGTCTACTATTTGCCACTGTTTCAATAGTAATAGTGGGTTTTTGATGTATTGTTAAAAACTCTTCATTTATATTGTTACTTGAATTCGCAGAACTGCCGCTACTTTCATGCTGCTGAATAGTCGAATCCCTTATGATATACTTAGAGGTAACAGTGCCATCTTCGGTGATTTCATTTTTGATGCGGCCCCTTGACAAACGCCGAGCCATTGGAGAGCTTAAAAATTGCAAATTCTTGAAACCAAACCATTTGGAGTTGTACGGCTCCTTACGCTTCATTCGATTTATTTCACGATGATATTGGGTTCGTAAAGTGTGAAATTTCTTTTCGATTTCTCCGACTGGTATATTACCACCTAGACAGCTACTCACCTCCACCAGAAGATTTTGCTTCACATCTTTTTTTCGATAATCATCATGTGTCATATCCCAAAGACCACGGCGTTTTCGATATTCGTTAATAAGTGCCAGCGTTTTTTCCCGGGTCCACTCCATAGCTATTAACAATTATACATGTATAATGTATGTGCCTATAAGTACATATATCTTTTAGATTATTTCAGATGTTTTTACACTCCATATAAACATCAAATTAACTGCATCTAAGTATTTTGATGATCCAAGTTCATGGATATAATTTGCTTTTTACGTCCGGTCACTGCTCCAGTTTATTGGCAAAATTTAAATTTTTTTGTGTATACAGAAATAACCGAAGTCCAGTTGTTTATGTTGAGTAGAAAACTGAAAAATGAGCATGTAATAAGCGTAGTCACTAAATATTTGCAAAACTCACTGTAGCTTGAATTTGACGAGTACAAATCTCCATTTACAAAATATAAATAAAATCATGAATAAAATAAATTTGCGTTCCTCTTTTGGTCTCCATGGTAGTGATGAGCGATATAGCTATTTTTCGATATCAGCCAAAAGAGAGATGTCGATTTTTGAATCACTGTTATTTTTAAGGTACGGGTACTTCAATAGTCTCTCTCCATAAAGTTGATGGCCTAAAAAAAAATTCTTTTGAACTCTACTGAAATGTATGAAATATGGCCCAGTGGTAGCCTCACTTTGCTTGCTTGAAACGCTACAAAACGTCGATTAGCCCAAATCTCTATTTGACAGCGCTTAACACGCTTCGCTGTTTGTCTTGTTGTTGTCTTGTTTGTCTCATTTTTGACAACTTTTGTAGCTCCTATTGGGCCATAGAAGTCTTAAAAGGAAAGCAAGGTAAGCGAGGAAAGCAAAGCAAGCGTACATTGTGTCATCAGCTTAAGAACACATGCAAAGAATATTAGGTGTGCCCTTATAGTACATTTACACAGCACCAAATTTGGTAAATTTGTCGAAAAATTGCAAATTTGGCGCTTTTTTCCATACACATTTCATTTTCCAAATTAGGAATTCAATCGCATTTGGCCTCATACGCTGAACAATACAATCCACAGTTCCTCAAAATAGCAACCCTGCCTGTGTTCCACATTTAGAATTGCCCAGCAAGAACCTTAATGGGTAATTAACGTGTGAAAACTTTTGCATTATGCACAGTTCTAAATAAAAAGAAGCCTTCTTGATTCTTCATTTATTATTACTCTACATGTGTTTAAAACATCAAGGTGGTGCATTTTCTTTCGGTGGCTTTGTATTCTGGTAGAAGATTCTTGCAGGGAAGGTGAAGCCAAATGCAAATTTGCCAGTGTAAACAGGTTCGAAATGACACATTCAAATTCGCCAAATTTGGTGCAGTATAAATGTACTATTAGCTTATAAGAGAAGCGTCAAAGCGTTCATTATAGCATACCCTTGAAGTTAAGCGCAGAGTCTTATGGGTCAGTTACATAAAGCTTTATTTGGACTTTACCTCAAACTTTGACTTTGACAGAAAAGTTCAGTATACGTATTTAAACGAAGCATGGCAAATTGGAGACCTCAAAGTTGAAGCAAGGCTAAAATTTGGCAAACTCTCAAAATTTGCTTGCTTTGCTTGCATTGACAATCAGATGTTGATGACTTTGCTTTAATTAAAGAATAAAATGTTGGAGGAAATAATAATTAATTAATTTTTTCTCTATTAAATTAAGAAATTAACCAAAACACTCTGAATGCAAAGAAATAAATAAAGGGTGAAATACATAAAGCTTTGTTAACCTCGTCTGACATTTGCTACCTCAAAACTTTGCGTCGAACTTCAGAGGTATGCTACAATGAACGCCTTGGCGCTTATCTTTTATACATTTTTTTCCGTTATTTATTTCCTTGCATTCAGAGTGTTTTGGTTAATTTATTAATTTAATACAGAAAAAATGAATTAATTATTATTTTCTCCAACTTTCTATTCTTTAATTAAAGCAAACTCATCAACATCTGATTGTCAAAGCAAGCAAAGCCAGCAAAATTTGAGAGTTTGCCAAATTTTAACCTTGCTTCAACTTTGAGGTCTCCAATTTGCCATGCTTCGTTTAAATACGTATACTGAACTTTTCTGTCAAAGTCAAAGTTTGAGGTAAAGCCAAAATAAAGTTTTATGTAACTGACCCATAACGAAAACAAATGTATAAAAGAGAAGCGTCAAGGCGTTCATTGTAGTATACCTCTGAAGATAGACGCAAAGTTTTGAGGTAGCAAATGTCAGGCGAGATTAACAAAGCTTTATGTATTTGACCCTTAACAAAGCTTTATGTAGTTGAGGCTTAACAGTTTTATAAAGTTAAAATTAGTTTTTACTATTACGCAGTTATAATGTGATACACAATGGTGACGGGTCAAACAGAGTTGTAAGGTAATGAGTCTGTGCTCTCACAGCTGCCAAACCACCTTGTGGTACTACTCCAATTGCCGATTTCATCAACCCCGTGATCGTGGTCGAAATGGATTTTAGTCGCCTCTTGCGACAGGCATTCCACCACGGGGTCATGAATCGATTTTAATCGCTTACAGTTTCGTTTTCGGTCTAAGATCCAGTTGAAAAAAGATTAGGCATTCCACCACGGGGTCATGAATCGATTTTAATCGCTTACAGTTTCGTTTTCGGTCTAAGATCCAGTTGAAAAAAGATTAGACCATCTCCATCTTAGCTAAAATGTGCTAGAGTCTAGCTAATCTGAACTCTAAACTCAATTTAAACGTGCAAGGAACCAAGGTATTGTATTTATATTAAACAATTTGCTATTTCTTTACACTATTGAAAAAATTTAAAAATCTTAAACAGAACGGGTTAATATTTTTTTTCATTTGACGGGAAAACTTTTTTTTTTTGGTATTAGTTTCCTTTAGGGGACAACTCCTAATAAATTAGCTAAAAATATGGGAGATACCTCAAAAGACGCGTTTTGGCCTCAGGATCACGAATCCGGAAGCGCTTTTTTAATATTTTGCTTCTCTGCAGAGATATTTGCAATCAAAGTTTCAAGTTTTCATGTGGTTGTTGTAATATTATTAGACTGTCCCTAAAAACGTGCAAAAAATGTCGCGCCGTGGCGGTAGCCACGGTTATGTCACACGTCCGGACTTGGGATGGCGTAGCCCAGGGTTATTTTTTATAAGCGCGGCCGAAGGCCGCCAACTCAAAAAGGTGTTTCGCACATAAATACCATGGATTCCGCCCCAATTTTGGTATCGGACCCGGGTCATTTTTCGGTTTTTTGACCATAACTTTTCACTAAAACAAAAAATTAAAAAAGCGCTTCCGGATTCGTGATCCTGAGGCTAAAACGCGTCTTTTGAGGTATCTCTCATATTTTTAGCTAATTTATTAGGAGTTGTCCCCTAAAGGAAACTAATACCTTTTTTTTTGTGGCGCTTTATATTCAACAAACTTTTAACCGTCTTTTTGGGAAACACGACCCGGCAATTTCCCCGAGATGTTATCCGTTGCTTGTTAGCAGGGAAATGTCCGGTAGGGATAAAAATTAACCAATATGGCAACCACGCTGGTGAAAACTTAAAATCCTGTGATTGTCCTTGCAAATCTTTTGGGTGATTTTGGTTTTGTTGATAAATTGTTAATATTGAACTGTGAACAGAACACAATAATAGCAGAATTCAGTAGCGAATTGTATCTTGATTTAATTAGCACCAGTATGAAGCGTCAGAACGTCCGTACATTATCATTGGTCGTCTGTACATTCACATATTTGCTCATTGGTGCGGCAGTCTTCGATTCCCTTGAATCGCGAACTGAAGCGAAGCGTTGGGAATTTCTACAAGGTAAAAAAGCTATTCAATATTTGCGATGCTAAATGCGTACATAGTAATTAAGTTAATAAATTCTCATGTACATAGTAATTGATTCCACAGTTATTCAAAAACACAAATTTTTCATACATACATGTTTACGTCCCCATATGGCGCGGTCTCGGGGCTGAATTTCCTAGTGGTGGTATCCGGGCCTTTTAATACTGGCCTAAGTAATTATTAAAATTACATTAGGATGTTCAGAGCAGAGCTGTTAATTTTGATTAGTAATTAGTAATTGATTGATTAGAAGGTTTTTTTTATTAGTAATGATTATTTTAATTGCTTTCAAGAAAAAGCAATTACTAATTGATTACGATTAGAAAAAATCAAAAAAAAAAATTAAAAAATCAAGAAAAAATCAAAAAAATCAAAAATTATCAAAAAAAAACCGTTTTTGATTACTTTGGATTTTTTCTTGATTTTTTGGATTTTTTTAATTTCTTTGATTTTTTTTATTTTTTTAATTTTTTTTATTTTTTTTATTTTTTTTTTATTTTTTTGATATTTTTGATTTTTTTTTTTTGATTATTTTAAAGTTTTGTCGTTAAAAGTATAAACATCTGTGTATCTTTGTATGCAAATATATACACCTACTTACACTTTGGGGCTCATGGATTTCTAGAATCAACCTTGATCGCTAAGTATATGTACATATGAGAAAAAACGCCAGGTTTGATGGTTATATTGGTTGGAGTGATGATAACACTAGTTTACAAATAATTAATTTGAAAATATACCAATATATTCATGTATATGGGTGAATTGGCACTGATATGCCAAGCACAAAAGGTATTTTAAAAATTTTTTGTATAGGTAGGTTTTCGAGATATCGGTAATTTTTTGTTTTTCGACTTTGGCCAGCTATTGCTCAGCGATGGTTTGGCCCATCCTACATTTTATACGTCGTTGGAATCGTATTTTAATTGCCTTTCGAACGAGGTATCGTTTTCGTCCATCGCTTTTGTATCATTGCCGAAAAGAATTTTTGAATGAAGTGATACCTGAAAAAACACAAAATTACCGATATCTCCAAAAACCTACCCATGCAAAAAATTTTAAAAATATGTTTTGTGCTCGGCATATCAGTGCCAATTCACCCATATGCATAAATGTCCTGGTATTTTTTGGCTGTAAACTAGTGTAATTTGTCCTTTTATATCTAAACGGCTAGTGCCGGACATTTCTCGTTTGATACCCTACGGGTACGGTCGGATAGTTCTATTTGAACACTTATAAGGCTAGGCTCACACTGCAACCGACTTCGGCCGCCCGGCAGCAATCACACATGTGTTTTAAATGAACTCCTCGATTTCATCCGATTTCACCCGAATGTAAATAAACTTTGGCCGCCCGATAAAATAGAACGCGTTCGAATTTCTCTGATGAGACCGGATGAAAAAGTCGGTTGCAGTGTGAGGGTAGCCTAAATATGCTACACAAATTAAAACATAGGCATACCAACTATGTCCAAAAGAGACTTGTAATGATCAATTGATCAAAAATTAAGCGGTTATTATCCATAGAGAGATGTCCGGGATTACTAAATTTCGTCCACAATGGGCGACGTAGTCATTTATTCGCATTTCACATTTGATTTACTATCGTACGGTATACTATTAACAAGTTGTAAATTACACCGTTACATTCCATATTTATCATATTAATATTTTATCATCATTATCAGTCCATATTACATATACCTTTTTAAAAATAATAGACTGGATGTGCACAACCGCCAGTCTTCTGTTTAGGTTGTAGTTCGACCACTTGATGAGAACTAGTACGAAAGATCTCGAGATTTTTCCTCCAGGGATATTTATGTGCATGAATACATGCATTTATATAAAAGAACTTCTTGCTTTACCTATACATTTGTATGTTGGTGCAAGTGAATATTTATGTATGTACATATTTTTCTACAACAGTACTGGAAAAAAATAAAAAAAATCAAAAGTAATCATTACTTTTGATTATTTTTGAATTTTTGATTTTTTTTTTGGATTTTTTTAATTTTTTGGATTTTTTTTGATTTTTTTTTAATCAATTGAAAAATGATCATTAAAAAGTGAAAGTAATTGGTAATCAATCATTAGGTGGCTTCTCAAAAAATAATCAATGAAATGCTAATCATTACCGATTAGTAATCAATTATTAACAGGTCTGGTTCAGAGTAGGTTCCAGTTATCAATTGGATGTAAAACCATTTACTACATAATTTATTTATTTATTTATTTATTTATTTATTATTACGGCTTTTCAAGCCTAAAACTTAAAATTAAAACATTTATAATGTACTTATAAATGACTTATACCACTATGATTATGTGCTGTCAGAATGCACAGGATTCCGATCAGCAATCAACATTGGCCGTTAATGGACCAGTTATGGAACATTTATTATATGCTGTCGGAATGCACGCGATTCCAAACAGCACTCAGCATTGGCCATTTAATGGACCAGTTATGGAAACCTTGTTATTTTAAGGTTGGAAAGGACGTGTTTCCAATCCCCATTGTTTGTTTTGTTATGGAGGTTGGAAAGAACGAGTTTCCAATCCTCCTCAGTAATTTGCTATCAAGTATGATGAGCCTCTCTTTTTAGGTGGTTGGAAAGGACATGTTTCCATTCCACCCATGCTTCGCTTCTCTGAATATTTTGGAAAAAAATGTATTCAAACGGTGCATATCAGTGTAGTTCAGAGTTTTATAGATTTGCCGGAACCCACACAAATAATCCCATCCTTGATCAGATAGACAGCAACAGTTGCAATGTCCTCATATCATTTTCTCCGGTTATTACTGCGTTGCATGGAAATATGAACTCCGCAAGCGACCGATCATGACCCCATATAACCCCACATATGTACCTATCGTTTTTTGAACTTTTCTGGTTGATTAAATATGCATCTACATATCGTTACCTTAATTCACAAAGGCCCTAACTGACATAATACAAGTTTACAGGAGAAGCAAAAAACAAGAATTTACTGCTATTAACTACTTAAAATTTGTAGTGAGTGTGAAAAAGTCGTTTTCGAAAACGTGTCAATTAGTGCCAATTAGAAAAGACTCCCTCGTCCGGAGAAACTGGTACCCTAACAGCTACTCAATAACCATTTTTCTGATCAGTTTCTAGTCTTTTTCGAGTCGTATTTGTTATCGTATGTGAGTCTTGAGGGGATCATTTTTAAATACATATGTTCTAACCCCCATATTCATAAAAAATAAAATTGGTTTATATTGCTTTACTTTCTTGTTCACTTTAACTTTCTCATACCATTGTGTATCAATACCAAGTGTAAACTCTTCTGCATAGACGTCAAAATTCCAAAATGAGTTTAACACCTGTTTGAGATTGTGGTTAATAACAAGTGTGATATCATAGACATAGTCGTGAAAACTTCAAAGTGAGTTTAGTCACCTGTTTTTAATTTCCTTTTTTGTCTCACTTCTTTCCATCTTCCCATCTCTTTCTACCATTAGGTAGAAGATAGGAGACCGCCATGTTGATGTGTGCAGGATGTTAGACAACGCCATTTGCTTTTCTGTTATTCGGTGCTGGCGACATTTTAATATGTGCAGGATGTAAACAAACCGACATTTTAATGTGTGTTGTCAAAAGAAGAGTTCACACTTGGTATTGATACACAATGCTCTCATACAAATTTTGATTACTAATAAAGCGGGCTACTCACCTGCCAAAGTATTTTTTCTTATGAGCTGAGTATTGGCTCAAAAAAACTTGACGTGTGAAAACAGTTCTTGACCATTTCTTGATCGTTTTTTTATATGGAGTTTGACATTTCTTGGCAGGTGAGTAGCCCGCTTAAACGATCCATACAACCAACACAATACACTTACACACATGCGTATATACATACATGCATAATACATTTTCAAATGTAGCGGTGAAGAACAATTTTGTTAAGAAGTACAATGTCACCGCCGAAGACTACCGCATGATGGAAATAGTGATTATCGAGAACAAACCGCACAAAGCGGGACCTCAGTGGAAATTTGCTGGCGCATTTTATTTTGCCACTGTGGTTCTGGCCATGATCGGATATGGGCATTCAACACCAGTAACAATTGGCGGTAAAGCCTTTTGCATGGCATATGCAATGGTATGTATTTCTTTGTTTTTGCTTACAAACGAATATTACAATTGATTATACTAGAAACAGTTTTATCGCCTAAACCAGCTTTTTAACAGGCTAACCAGGTCGTTTTTTATACCATTAACGCGATACCCAAATTTCACAATGATTATCGTCGCTCGGCGCGCAATACCGCGTATTTGCAAAAGGCAATACGGCGTATTTGATAGAAGCCAAATTGTGTAGGAGGAAGAAAAAACTAATTTTTAGCCTAACCGTCGATCCAATCTTGTACTGGTCTTTTGTTTTATTTTATTCAGTGTTGCCTCACCATGTACATATAATTATTTACCAAAAAAAGCACTCAAATTGCAAAAAATTACTTTTTAAAAAATACGCGGTATTGCATTTTTTGTTTCAAAGTTATTTTATTTATTATTAGCAAAGTAAAAATACATTTTTATTAAATTAAGTTAAATTAGTATTAAAATAACTAAGAAACCAAGCGATTATGATTTATTTATCGCCAAAAGGTAAGTTATCGTAAAAGTTGGGGCAATCAGGTGGTATGACTTTTACAAGTTTTTATAAGTTTTTAATTGTAATTTAATTTATTTAATATTGTTTATAAAACAAGTAAGACTAAGTCTTTTAGGTAGTACATCAACAATTTTACAAAGAAAAACTTACAAAATATAGGTGCAAAACAGGAACAGAAAAGTTGAAATTTTTAGATAAAACTTCACAAAATGATTTATACATACATACATATATAACCGGTCTTTCACTTAATACTGTATATACAATTTAGACAATTTTAATATACCGGCGGTTTAACAGAGAAATTGCGACTTATAAATATTATTAATTTTTCTAAAATCACAGAAGTTAAATACGATTAATTTAGATTTGTGTTTTTCCGACAGGGTGGATACTAGATGTATATTGGAACGATTTTTCGTCATCCAAAATTGATAAGGGATGACGAAAAATCGTTCCAATATACATCTTAAATACAATTCAAAATAAGTCCAATAAAAGTCCAATTAATAACACTAGTTTACAGCCAAAAAAAAATACCGCGGAGTTCATGCATATGGGTGAATTGGAACTGACATGCTGAGCTGTGAACATACTTTTAAAAATTTTTGTATGGGCAGTTCTTCAAGATATCGGAAATTTTGTGTTTTTTTCCAGCTATCACTTCATTCACATACTTTTCGCCAATGTTACAAAAACGATGGATGCAAGCGATACCTCGATCGGAAAGAAATGAAATTAAAATACGCTTCTAACAACGTATAATATGTAAATATTTCACATAGCTCCCATACAATCGATTATTCCGATAAACGGATTTTGGGCTATAACTCCTGTAATTAAACACGTAGGAACGTGAAATTTTGGACGTATTGCTATTTTTATATCTGAAATATCGATGTTGAAAATCATCGAGATGGGATAAATATTTCACATAGCCCCCATACAATCGATTGTTCCAATAAACGGATTTTGTAGGATAACTCCTGTAGTTATATAGGTAGGAACGTGAAACTTCGTAACTATTGCTATTTTAGAATGTGGAATGTCAGTGTTAAAAATCAATGAGATTGGACCAATATAACAAATCGCCCTCATATAATCGACAGTTCCGATAATTTCGGTATGAGCTTAAGTTAAATTCCCACAGGCTGTACTGGGATCAAACAGTGAAAATCGTGACGCTTATTCATGAAAGATATTTAGCCTTCGGCACAGCCGAAGACAGCTTTCCTTACTTGTTTAATATTAAAATTAAACATCTCAAACTCAATAACAAGTTTGAGTTCAACGTAAAAATACATGCTGATTTTTTCTAACGAATCTCCAAGAAAGAAAAAATTATAACTATGTACTTCATTTTAGAATTTTTGTTTATGCATACATATTAGACTTTTATAAAATCGCTCACTGATACGCATAACAATAACATAGTTTGTAATAGTAATGACTAGCAGCTCAAAGTTGGGGGTGGATTTTTCACGCGCTTACTTTTGTGCACTCTGCAGAAAGTGAAAAAAATGTATAGTTTTCCATCTAAGTTTTCCTTTGCACTTGCCATACTGTATCTGCTTAGTGCATAACTCAACAGGCGGATGACGTATTAGTCATGCTGTCTAGAGGTGGGCGTCGTCGTGTTCGAAAATGAGATTTCGTGTCGTGCTCGTGCGTGATCGTGGTGAGCCCGAAAACCACAACATAAATATTTAAATAAATACGTGTAAAAATATATCGACGACTGTTTCACTCTGTTACAAAATATTTTTCAAAAACGTTAAAATTTTTTCTTGCTTGGGCTTTCGTTATAAAAAAGCAACATGTGTTTTTACGTTAAACTCAAACTTGTTATACAGTTTGAGATGTTTAATTGTAATATAAAAAAAAAATATCAACTCATACAAAATGTTTTACAAACAAATTTTATGCTACTGTTCTTAGGTGCATTTTATATGAGCAAAGAGCTGAAATGACTATAAGGAATTGGCTGGTGGACAGAAACCACTTAACCTACCACTCTGAAATTTTTAGGAGATATTGTTTCAACTGTAGAGCTTATTTAGTTTTAAAATCAACAAATTTAAAGAGTCCCATTTTTAGTTATATATATTTATGTATAAAAACTAAAAAAATAAAAAAATTTTATGAAAAAAAAAAATAAGAGTACAAACTATTATTAATATAACCTGGAAGTTTCACTTTTTTATAAGAATTCGTTTAGAAACTACAATGATTTGAATGACCTAAAAATTAACGTATTTTTTCGTATATCAAAACTTTAAAAAATTATGACTCGCAAATTTCGCATAATATGCGAAAATAAAAAAATACGTGTCGATTTATATTGCATTCAGTTTATAAAAAAAAATGTTTCAGGACAATCTATTTCTTAGTTGTAAAAATGATATGGAACGACCCATATATATTTTAATTATTATTTATCATTTATATATTAAGTTCTGATACGCACTTTTATAAAAAATTAATAAAAACTATTTTGCTGAAGCGGAAATTAGTGTAAATAGTGTTCTATATAGCTACTTCGCTCAGTGTACTTATTGTAAATTCTGGATAAATGCGTTTGAAATGATTCCTGTCTAATTCAAAGGATGTTTACTGCCGATGGAAAATAACTGTAAAATTCCAAAAATTATTGCAAAAATGTTCAAAAATTATTGCAATAAAATTTCGAACGTTGATTGCTCGGCCAAAAGAACATGTCGAATTTTTTCGAGTATGCAGTTTTGTAGCCCCTTTAAATTTAGTATAATAAAGTGCTAAACTTAAGTTCGTAGGAAGTCTCGCTGACTTGGACCCTTTTGGCTCCAAAAATTGGAAGTCTCGCTGATTTTTGCGACCCGTCTTCTTACACATAGTACCCCTGTAGGGCACTTGAGACCAAAAAAAAATGATTTTGGATTATGCTGCATATCTTGTAAACTTGTAGTCCTTTCCAAAAAAAAATAAAACTGGTTCAATTAAGTAGTGAATGCCTCTCAGTGACGCATGCCCAATAAGGTTCATTCATTGCACTGAACCAAAAACGTACATGTTTTTTACGAACAAAGTTTCATAGAATTTCACGCTGGTTTTTCTTAAAATATAAGAAAAAATTCATAGAATCTAAGAAAATTTTCTTACAATTTATGAACGTAAAAAAAATGATTTGTTTACATATTTTACGAAAAAGTACGTATATTCTAGGAAATGTTCCTAAATTTCTACGAAAAAGTTCTTTGGAGAGGTTTTAACGAACAATTCTTAAAATCTATGTACTTTTTCATTGGATACATGAACTTTTTTGGTTCAGTGTGTCAATTAGTGGCAAAAAAATGACGTCGAAACCAAGATTTATAAATAAAGGTTGAGTCGTTGTGTTTTTAGTGTGTTTGCTGTTGCTGTTGACATTTTCTACCGCTGTCAAATGAGTGTCAAATCGCATTGGCTTGTTTACCAATAAACAGAAGCAAAACAGAAGTAAATTGACAAAATTTTATTATATTATTCTTTTTTTGTTTAATAATATGTAAGATATCTATGCAGTGAACGCAAAGAAGTTGGACCGCGTATTCGCTAGGCCATTTTTGGTAATATAAGTGAACACCACGTTAAAGTTGCACGCTTTGCATTGAAAAGCATAAAGCAAACAAATTTTAAAAGGAAACAAGTTTTATATTTAATTGTTATGCGTCCAACTTCTGTTTTTCACTTATTAAGCTATTGCATAGATTTTATCGCGGGCTTGGCACCTAAAAAAAAAACCGGAACGGATAAAAAGGTTCGAAAAGCCGAATACATAAAATTAGATCTATTTATTGATGTGTAAACATCTTTGCGCTGGGGGCAATAAAGAAAAAGTTACGCGTAAGAGTAAGATGTAAGATGTAAGAGTAAGAGTAAGAGTAAGTGTAAGATGTAAGAGGTATGGGAGTATGATGTCATATCGTCTGATTTCAATGTCGTACCATATCTTGTCATATCATATGATGTCATATCATGTGATCTCATATCATGTGATGTCATATCATATGATGTCAGATCATATGATGTCATATCCTATGATGTCTTATCATATGATGTCATATCATATGATGTCATATCATGTAATGTCATATCTTATGATGTCATGTCATATGATGTCATATCATATGATGTCTTATCATATGATGTCATATCATATGATGTCAGATCATATGATGTCACATCATATGATGTCATATCATATGATGTCAAATAAAAAAATTAAATTAAATTAAAGAAAATTAAAAATAAAAGATAGGTAGGTATGTAAAATAAAAATAACAAAATAAAATATAATTAGATACCTACCTACCTATAATGAAATGAAATAAAAAATAAGAGAAATTAAATAAAATGAAATCATATTAGCGCTTTTAATTTTGTGATAACTTGAGTTGAAAAATAATACACATATATGTAAATGCATAGATTTTTTTATTACTAATGCAATATACAAATAAAAGTATACTTATTTTGGAAATAAAATTTTCTTACACTTTACTTATTGGAACACGGCGGAAAAGCAAAATTCCAAATTTTTTTTTCACTAAGTTTACTTTAACTTTTCGACACTTTATTATTGTTTCTTTGCAGCACTTTTATACAAATTTACACTTACTTGTTAAAACCCGACGGCAAAGCAAAATTCCCAAAATTTTTTTTTTCTAAATTCACTTTAAATAATTAATCTTTAAACTTTTCATACTTTATTTTACTTTATTATTATTTATTTCTACCACATTTCCGCAAATTGGCGCAATTTAAACAATTAAACAAACAATGCAAAAAGGGAAATTTTTCCTATTGCAGCTTTTGCACATAAACAATACTAAATTTTTTCATGCACCTTTTACAACATTATTTCACTGAAAATTACAACACTCTCACTTTCTTTTATTAATTTATAAATTATTTCTCACTTTTTCACTATTTTGCACAATTTCATAAATTAAATGGACAATGCAAAAGGGAAATTACCCCAATTGCAGCTTTTGTCCATCACTCAATTGTGCTTTGCTTTTTTCTTTTTCACTCATTCTAAATAAATTTCTCACTCATTTTAAATAAAATTTGAGCAGCGAGTAAGAACGAAGGCCAAAAAGGAAAGGGCAAGACCTTCATAGAAAACATCGAGTTCCATCAAACATGCGAACAAATATTTTTCATATTTACATCACATGGAACTGACGCCTCTTATGGATCTAACCTCTTTGATCATATAATGTCATATCATGTGATGTCATATCATGTGATGTCATATCATGTGATGTCATATCATATGATGTCATATCATGTGATGTCATATCACGTGATTTTATATCATATGATGTCATATCATATGATGTCATATCATATGATGTCATATCATATGGTGTCAGATCATATGATGTCATATCATATGATGTCAGATCATATGATGTCAGTTCATATGATGTCATATCATATGATGTCATATCATGTCATATAAACGTAAAAAATTTGTTTTCTTTCTTTCAAAACCCCCACCGCTGCGTACGGGCCTGGCATAAGTTGATAATACGCAATAGCTTTACCGCGGCAGTCTCCGAGTGTCACACGCCCTTTTTTGCCAATTGCACACAAAATTTCGAGAAAACCTTCGAAACAAATCCAAATTAAGTTTTTGCCCGACTTTGAAAGTTGGCTGTTGGCTTTGACACCAATTTGACACCAGTAAGTCAATAAAAATCAGAAAAAAGCTGAAAAAAAATTCAACAGCTGTTCATTTGCTGTCACCTTTCTTATTTCATGATGGTCAAAACCGAAAAAACCGAAAATTTTTTTAAAAAAATTCAACTTCTCGCGTGAAAAACATGTCATACCCTTTTCAAATCAACAAAACACTATATAGGTTTGTTTATTGGGCTGCTCTAACTTACGCCAGATTGAGATATTTCACAAAATTGTGTTTAACGAACACTTTTCTTGCTCTAGGTTGCTCTTGCTCTATCTTTTGATTCATGAGTACGCTCAAAACAAAACTAGAGTAATCCAGATCACAAATTTCTGCTCTAGATTTTTTTTATGGAGTAAGTTAGAGCAGAGAAGCAATTGTCAGTCAGGAAAATAAACATTTTTGAAAACTTCAAAAAAATTAGCTTGCAAGAAAATCAATATTTTTGTATACGTGAATTTGCTATAATTTTGAAGATTTAAACAAAAAAACCAAATAAAAAGAAACTATCAAGATTCAAGTGTTTGGCATTTCTGCTCTGAGTTGCTTAAGTCAGATCCAGGGCTGTCAAAATGGAAATAGAGCAACTTAGAGCAACTCAGAAGAGAAATGCCATGAAACACTTGAGTCTCGATAGTTTCTTTTTATTTGGTTTTTTTTGTTTAAATCTTCAAAATAAAGATTGATTTTCTTGCAAGCTAATTTTTTTGAAGTTTTCAAAAATTTATTTTTTCCTGACTGACAATTGCTTCTCTGCTCTAACTTACTCCATAAAAAAAGCTAGAGCAGAAATTTGTGATCTGGATTACCCTAGTTTTGTTTTGAGCGTACTCATGAATCAAAAGATAGAGCAAGAGCAACCTAGAGCAAGAAAAGTGTTCGTTAAACACAATTTTGTGAAATATCTCAATCTGGCGTAAGCTAGAGCAGCCCAATAAACAAACCTTATATATTTCGAAAGTGTCAACAATTCTCTACACAAAACCGTTGAGAATTTCAAAATCGGTTGAAAATTTGATTTTTAATGATTTTTTTTCCAACGAAAAGTCTGAGAAACGGTTTTTTGGCCTTAAAACCAGATTTTGGGGTTGTTACAAATCTTTTGAAGGGTGTTTCGTGTATAACTCGACCAGATGAACAATCTTTTACTAGGTCGCTTTAAAAGTGTATTAAATTTTTATTTTATTTTATAGCACTGTGTAATTTATCAAGAACACAGATAGAGCGAGCATATTTAATTTATATAAGTCCTTTCAGGTGGGTATACCTCTGGGCCTTGTCATGTTCCAGTCAATCGGAGAACGCTTAAACAAATTCGCTTCGGTAATAATACGTCGGGCGAAACGTTATATGCACTGCACGCAAACTGAAGCTACGGAAATGAATCTTATGCTGGCCACAGGCATGCTTTCATCCATAATTATTACAACAGGTGCAGCTGTATTTTCACGCTACGAGGGCTGGAGTTATTTCGACAGTTTCTATTACTGCTTTGTGACGCTCACAACCATCGGATTCGGTGACTATGTGGCGTTGCAAAACGATCAGGCGCTGATCAATAAACCCGGCTATGTGGCACTAAGTTTGGTGTTTATTTTATTTGGGCTGGCAGTTGTCGCCGCCAGTATCAATCTTCTGGTGCTGCGCTTTATGACAATGTAATGAAAAAAGTAATATATCATATTTGTACATACATGGGCTGAAACTGCTCATCGATACTCGAACTCCGCTTAGTTATGCCGACGGCGATGCCAACTTAAATACCGGCACACTATGGGAAATTTTGTAAAAAGCTTTGAGTTGAGATAGTTTACTTCGCAGCGTTCGAGATAAGTTAAAATGAACGTGCCTCAGATAGTTAGTACAGAACGAAACGTAGAACGCGAGTTGAAACAGTTTATGAACTGAGCGCGAGATCAGATAAAACAAAACGTTCTCCACGAGTTGGTACAAAGCTGCTCGGGGCTATCGATATGTATTTCGATTTTTTCCGTTTGCTCTTTCTAACGTTCAGAGCCGTTTGTGCATTATATATCGTTACCTTAATTCACCAAGCCCCTAATTGACACATTTATCGGAAATGACTTTTTCACATATTTAAGTATGACATAGTAAAATACACACTCACTACAAATTTGAAGGAGTTACTTGCAGTAATAATGGAGATTTTCCAAATTTACAAAGCTATATTTACATGCGTTAAATGTAAAAAATGTTTGTTTTTTGCTTCTCCTGTAAAATTGTTTTTACGTCAGTTAGGGCCTTTGTGAATTAAGGTAATGATATGCTCTCTGCTAGTTGAAATTATGCGTTTATCGCCTAGCATTGAACATAATTCGTTAGCACTCGTTGTTTTCGTTGAATTTTATCGCCGTTGGTAAGATCCCGTTTTTTACTTTCGTTGTTGTGTTTCCGTTTATATATAGGTGGTATTATTCCATCCCAAATCAAAGGAGAAGCAAAAAACAAAATTTGGTTTACATTGAACGCAGGCAAAGATAGCTTTGTAAATTGGGAATATCTCCGTTATTACTGCTAGTATCTCCTTAAAATTTGTAGTGAGTGTGTATTTTAATATACCATACTTGAATATGTGAAAAACTCATTTTCGAAAAATGTGTCAATTAGGGCCTTTGTGAATTAAGGTAACGATATCTATATATATAAAAATTAATGTCCATTTCCCTTGGTGATCACATCACGACTTTACGGATGGACCGATTTCACTAATTTTGTTTTATTGTATTTGTTTTTGCCCAGAGAAGGTTTTTAAAAAAGAAAAAGTTAAAACAATTTGTGGAATCCAGGGGTGACACAGAATGTGTTTATAATATAGCTATCAAATCAAAAGTGCTGATGTGTGCGTCCGTAAGAGTGGATTTTAGATTCCTCGAACCCAAGAGAAAAATTATTATACAAACGCTTTGTTCAAAGAGGTGTTTGCCTTATCTATATCTCTACATATAATAAAATTGTAACAGATCGATGTCTGTACATGGCAGATATCAACAAAAAATTTATTGGGGGAAGCATTATTAAGCGAGTAGAATCCAAATCAACAATTTTAAAATTTTTTGTGTTTCTGTCTGTTTGTGGCCGTATCACTCTGAAAGTAATTAATGGAATTGAATGAAACGTTTTTCGTTGTATTGCTCGACGCTCAACTTAAAATTTAAGATATTACTTTTTTCGATATCTCAACCGGTTTTGGAGTTATCGCCCAATATGTGGACCATGTCTGTCTGTATGTTTGTGGTCGTAACACTCTAAAAGTACGGAATGGAATTGAATCGTTGGATTATTAGACGCTCAACTTAAAGTTTTAGATGTAATTTTTTGCGATATCTCAACGAATTTTGGGGTTATCGCCCAATATATGGACCCGTGGTGACCAAAATTCTTAGTACAATATGGGTGTCAAGCGAAAGGTGTCAATGAGTGCTTTAATATGCGATGTGATTCATTGAAATATCTGAAATGGCTTGGGAGATATCTTGAAATTTCGATAGCTCTCCCGGTTTCGGAGGTATCGACGAATATTTCCACAAAACTGTGTTAGTACATTATGGGTATCAAACAAATGGTGTTTATGAATGTTGTCATAAACCACTTGATTAATTTCAATATCTAAGCTACGCATACGAAGTCGCGAGCACCAGCTTTTCTCTACATACATATAATAAAATTGTCACAGGTCGATGTCTGTACATTGCAGATATCAACAAAAAATTGAGTGAGGGGAAGCATTATTAAGCGAGTAGAATCCAAATCAACCATTTAAAAAAATTTTGTGTGTCTGTCTGTCCGTATGTTTGTGGTCGTATCACTCTGAAAGTAATGAATGGAATTGAATGAAACTTTTTTCGTTGGATTGCTCGACGCTCAACTTAAAATTTAAGATATTACTTTTTTCGATATCTCAACCGGTTTTCGAGTTATCGCCCAATATTATTTTTTGCGATATCTCAACGGGTTTTGGGGTTTTCGCCCAATATGTGGGCCAGGGGTGACCAAAAATGTCTTAGTACAATATGGGTGTCAAACGAAAGGTGTCAATGAGTGCTATAATATGCGATGTGATTCATTGAAATAGTTTGGGAGATATCTTGAAATTTCGATAGCTCGACCGGTTTCGGAGGTATCGACGAATATTTCCACAAAAATGTGTTAGTACATTATGGTACCCTTATATGCTGAACTCCCGTCTTTTTGTTGGATTTTATTCTTTGTTAACCCAGCTGCAAAAAAACAGAAATTATACGCACACGAAGTCGCGGGCACCAGCTAGTACATACAGCTATGGTCAGAGCTTTAGCGCACTTAACATTGTACTGAAAAACAGTACAGTAACTTTAAAGATAATACGAATTGCACCAAAAGTTTTGAGGCTTAACAAAAGTATTGTATTGCTCTCTTCAAATGACAAAAGAATTTTCATTATAATTCTCTCATATTACTTTTTGCTAAGTTTTTCTTCACATCCGTCTAAAGTGCATTGGACATCGATTTAGCGCATTTACGCCTGTTTTGTTATTACTTGGGATTGGTTGAAAAAGTTAATAGTTTTTTGGTTAATATTTAATAAATAACCTCTTCTCTGATAATTTTGTTAAATTTCCGGGAGGAAAATACTGGTCGGTTTGATAAAAAAGAACCTTTTTTAATCAGAGATCGATCAAGGGCAAAATTTCAAGAATTTTTTTATGTTTTCGAGAAAAATGGTGCACAATGACATCAGAGATGTGAGTTCGGATCCTAATTTGTCAAATCATAACAAAAAAAGTAAAGATCCCCCTCGTAAAACTTTTCCCCGAGGGGATAGAATGTTTGCAAGAAAGGGTAAAAATCATCCTTTTAAGTCCTTTTCATTGAAAGTGGTTAAAATAGTTTCGGAATTGTGCTCAACTGTGTCCAGAAAACTTATACGAAGACCCCTAAATGAAAATAAAAAGTATGGGCGCACAAGCAGGAAAACGCGCCTCCTGTCAAAACAAGAACACTACACTAGACCGCTCCCTAAAGCTTCGAAGTTCTCACTATCATGTTTTCGGAGTACCGTAGATTGGTTTCTTGATTTTTTTCATCTTGCACACACTTTTCTCGCCAGGACTGATAATGTCTACTTTGGTTGCATCCGAAAAAAGTACAATTTCTCAAAATTCTACACCTTTGAGTATGTGGATTCATGAGAATGATAAAGGTGCTTTAATGTTCTTGTTTGAAAGGAGCGACGTTTTCCGGCTTATGCGCCAATACTTTTTATTTTCATTTAGGAGTCTTCGTATAAGTTTTCTTTACATAGTTGAGCACAATTCCGAAATTAGTTCAACCACTTTCAATGGTAAGGACCAAGGTCTGAAACCGATTAAAATAACGTTCCGGTTTCGGTTTCGGTTTTTGCAACGTGTTTCGGTTTCGGTTCCGGTTTCGTTCTACAAAATTTATTTCGGTTTCGGTTACGGTTTCGTTCCGGTTTCGGTTTCCAAATAAAAACACGAAAAAAAAATTTTACTACTAAAATACTCAAGTACCTATGTAGCTACGAAATAGGTCTGAATTTTCATAACTTTTTTCCTGCGGCCATGATGGGATTTCTCCAATATAATAATACATTTATTAACGCTATGCATGGATGAA
The DNA here is from genome assembly GCA_964058755.1 of Campiglossa producta. NCBI lineage: Eukaryota > Metazoa > Arthropoda > Insecta > Diptera > Tephritidae > Campiglossa > Campiglossa producta. The sequence goes on along the minus strand of CAXKVI010000001.1, from coordinate 722,583 downwards.
ATTTCTGCAAAACAAATTCCTAAAGTTAACTCTACTTTTTTATTAAAAATGGAAGCCAAATGAAATGTATAAATCGTTAAAAACATTAAAATTAGTGGCGCTTTCTGAGACAAGCCTGAACATTTCTTTTACGGATCTCGTAAAATTGTTTCGATCGCTTCATTCAACTATAGTCAAACTTCCTCTTTCAGAATTTTGAAAAACGTGGCTCGACAATCTTCCATGAAAACTTTCAGGGTACCTGTTTGTAAAAGGAACTACCTATGTGCCCACTCACAGAAGTAAGGTATTGAGAAAATTCAAAACCGTTTGGAACCGGTTCCGGCTTTTGAAACGGTTTCGGTTTCGGTCTTTTCCAGATCAAAATAACGGTTACGGTTTCGGTTTCGGTTTTGATAAATTAATCGGTTTTAATCGGTTACGGTTTCGGTTTCGGTTTCAGTCCTTGGTAAGGACTTAAAAGGGTGTTTTTTTCTCTTTCTTCGGAACATTTTATCGCCTTGGGGAAAAGTTTTACGAGGGTCATCTTTACGGTTTTTGTTATGCTTTGACAAATTAGGATCCGAAGTCACATTTCTGATGGCATTGTACACCATTTTTATCGAAAACATAAAAAAATTCTTGAAATTTTGCCCTTGATCGATCCCTGATTAAAAAAGGTTGTTTTTTGTCAAACCGACCAGTATTTTCCTCCCAGAAATTTAACAAAATTATCAGAGAAGAGGTTATTATTAAATATTAACCAAAAAACTATTAACTTTTTCAACCAATCCCAAGTAATAACAAAACAGGCGTAAATGCGCTAAATCGATGTCCAATGCACTTTAGACGGATGTGAAGAAAAACTTAGCAAAAACAAATATGAAAGAATTATAATGAAAATTCTTTTGTCATTTGAAGAGAGCAATACAATACTATTGTTAAGCCTCAAAACTTTTGGTGCAATTCGTATTATCTTTAAAGTTACTGTACTATTTTTCAGTACAATGTTAAGTGCGCTAAAGCTATGACCATAGCTGTATATAAAAATGAATGCCCATTTCGTTTGGTGACCACATCACACCCATTTCACTAATTTTTAGATTCATCTGTCAACCCGTGACCATTAGGGATAGGGATACGAATAGGAAGAGGGATAGAGATAGGGATAGGGATGAGGACGTGCGTTTACCGCACTTACATGCATGACTTTTTCCTTGTAACCGAAATAAAAGTGCGTGCTTTTGTATATTTGCCTGTGTACAAACGTCAAATCGAAATGTCACGCAGAACAAAAATTGGAAATCAAGTTAGGCTTTTACGCAGTGCGATCAAATTCGGTTGCTCCCATACAAGTTGTATGTTCATGAGTCATTTTTGACAGAAAACGCAGTTGTTGTTGTTGTTGTTGTTGTAGCAGTCCGTGCGTTTATATTAGGTTAGGCTGTAAGAATGCAGGCAGACTAATTATTGACAGGACAACGTCTGCCGGGTCTGCTAGTAATTAATAAAATTAAATAATAATTTGAAAGATAAATTGAATGAAAATTTATAAAAATATTCGTAATTGTTAAAATACGCCTGCTTTGTTTGCATGCCAAGAAACGAATACCTTTTACATGTCAACTGTCTGTGACAATAGCCAGTACATATTTTTTTTGCTATTATCCTTACTCTTTAAAGAAGACTCATTTAAACTTTTTTTAAATCAAGTTACTTTTATGCAGCGAAGTTTAACCTAAGCTTGCTCCGCTATTGAGTTGTGCCGACTTTTGAATTAGTCTGCGATATGTAGAGATAATAATATAATTTTTTACGAAAAAATTACTTTTATTTTCAATTCGAAATGAAGATAATTAAAAAATAACTCTTTTTTTCTGATCAAAATAAAAAACTTTAAAAATAGCTGTTGTTTTTCGATCAAAATTTAAAATTTTTAGAGGTACGACTGACTTTTTTTTTGCCTGTAAGCCCGAGACGCTCTAGTATGTATATAATAAAAGTAACAATTATTTACGGGCCCTGGTTTTTGTTTGATCGCTCCACTTGAGGCTAAGAAATTGAATTTCAAGACAACCTTTTCTCAAAATTTCCCATAGTGCGGCGTGCACGTATCGAACTGCAGTGTCTGCTCATAATATGTATTAATGTTTTTCATTATAACCAGCGTATGGCCAATGAAAACTCGATAATTTCTATTATACTCTATATTTCAGAACTTTGTTTAAATATTTTTATTAATTCATTCAGGTTTAACCAAACAGAACGAAGCGACCGATTTTCTAGTCGATTTTTCATCGTTCCACTGCTTTCCAACTTTAAATACAAGGCGAAGATCGATCGAATTGCTATTTACACGGTGGAACGACAAAAGAATCGACCCGCGTAAATGAATCTTAAGGGAAGTGTTTGGCAACTTCTACTGGGTTGATTTCAATCTGTCTGTTCTATTTGGTTGTTACAGTTAGTGTTAAGGAAGATTAAGATCAGCTGTATGTAACTTTACCGATAACGCTGCTAAAGAAGTTGTTCGTGTTTTATTGGCTACACGTTACAATTATTATTACATATATTTTTATTATTACTACTACTTACTTCTATTGCGTATATTACTCTCTGCAGAAAAATAATTGGATCCGAAATAGTGACCTTATAAGGGGGTTTTGAATACCGAACACCCCTGATTTGTTCGTCAAAGTCCATTGTTTGCTACTTACAATAACTAAAACAAAAACAAATTATGGCGCTGATATACCAACAGGTTATCATTATAACCTCCAAAGAGATTTTTGTATCGAGCTTCTCAAAATAACGGTTATGAAAAATGAATCGGTTTTAATCGGTTACGGTTAAGGATAATTTACACAGGTCGATTTTCTGGTCGATTTTTGTCGACCACTGCATCCTACCTTCAATTACAAGGTGTGAATCGATCGAATTGCTTTTTACACGGTGGAACGACAAAAATCGACTCGTTTAAATCAGCCTTTACCGTTTCGGTTTCAGTCTTTGATTCTAATAGAACTACCTTTAGAACTTGGTTGTTGAAGGAACTAATTCTCCAATTTACTGCAGGGATTTTTTTATTTTCAAGCTTTAAGTATTTGTTTAAATGTCATACACACTAACATATCGTCACATTAAAATTAAAAAGCCGTAACTAACAGAAAAAACCTTTTAAGTCCAGATAGTTGTATATCGAAATCATTTAAGAATTTTTTAAGTGATATTAAGACCATTCGTTTAATATCTTATTTGCCTCTTATGTATATAGTCTGTACTTCTTAAGTTTCATTCCTTTTTAGCGATAACTGACGCCAATTGGAAACCCCAAGGGAGTTGAAGTCATCCTCCACTTGTTGTTTCCATCTCAGTCGAGGCCTCCCCCTTCCTTTGCTGCCGAATTCGGGTGTCGCATAACATGACCCAGTCAGCGGAGCCTTTTGGCTTTAATTCACTGCCTGTACGGTCAGGTCTGCGTAAAGCTCGTACAGCTCATCGTTAAATTTACTTCCTCACAGTTTAAAATTTGAAACTATCAACAGTGTCTTGGCTGCCATGGTACAGGTGCGCCGATTCTTTCTTTGATGACAGCAAATACTTCGTCTTGTCCTCGTTGACCGCAAGACCCATTTTTTCGCTTATTTATCCAGTCCAGAGAAGGCAGCGCGTACGGCGCGATTGTTAAGGCCAATGATGTCAATATCATCAGCATACGTCAGCAATTTCACACTCTTGTAATAGATTGTACCAATGCTGCTCGAATTATCTTCTTCAGCATCAGGTTGAAGAAATCGCACGAAAGGGAGTCGCCCTGTCTGAAGCCTCGTTTGGTTTCAAATTCAGACATGGCGCATACAGGCAACTCCTTTTCGCGCTGTAAAAAGCGGCTTTGAAATCGACAAAAAGATGGGGTGTGTAGATTCTTTTATCATGGGTCTTCTCCAGGATTTGGCGTATCGTGAAAATCTGCTCGATGGTAGACTTACCAGGACTAAAGCCACACTGATAAGGTCCAATCAATTTGTCTACGATGGGCTCCAGTCTTTCCTACAATACGCTAGAAAAAACCTTATATGCGATATTAAGAAGACTGATTCCGCGGTAGTAGAAGATCTTGTTGTTGTTGTTGTTGTTGTTGTTGTTAACAATGCATTGCCCTGTCTAGAGTGTATGATCATTCCGAAGATCTTCATCAAGCTCTTCTAAGGGGAGTCCAAGGAAACGTGCAGTTTCAACAGGGTTTGTCCAGAGGGACAGAGGGGTTAGAAGAGTAGGTTCAAATGAACAATTGAAGAGATGTAGAGTATCATGGGGGGTCCTACCACATGCAGGGCATGTGTTTGAGATTGTGTCATTAAGTCTGGACAAGTAGGAGTTTAACCTTACACTATATCCAGACCTAAGCTGTGCCAAGGTAACTCTTGTCTCCCTTGGTAAGGTGCGTTCTTCTTCAGCAATATCCGGTGGAGGACTGTTCAGAACGGGGTTCACAGGTAGAGATCCGACAAAAGTATCTACCGACTCGGTGTGGATGTCGGTTAGAGCCCGCTTATGATTCTGCAGATCAAACGGCAAGGTAATATGATGCCGGATCTCATCATAATGTTTTAGATCTTAAAACCTTCTGTCATCCGCCGGATCTTTTCATACAATTTTCGGGCATCATTCCTGTCAGCCAGCATCTGAAGCTAATCCCACTCACGCCTTTCGGCCTCACGTTTCTTTTTTCTGAATAGTGCAGTGTCCCTTTTGTCCGAGGCAGTGCTGCATTCCTCATCGTACCAGTTGTTCTTGCGTGCTCGCTGAAACCCTATATTGGCCGCAGCGGCGGTATATATATGCTTCCATTGCTCGGTTACATCGTTAGGTCGAGAATTGCTTCCTATAGCAGGTGTTAGAGTCGAGTGGAGAAATTATCAGCTGTCTGTGTCGTGCACAGCTTCTCGACGTCAAACTTTCCTTCCGTTACTGTGCGTACTTTCCTCTCTGCACAGAGGCGTGTGCGAATCATGGCTGCAACAAGATATTGGGACCACGTAGGTTACGCACGTTCAGAACGTTGGAGCTGTGTCTGCCGTCGATCATGACATGATCAAACGGGTTTCTTGTTCTTTGATCAGTGGACAGCTAGGTGACTTGGTGTATTCGCGTATGCTGGAACCTGGTACTACTGATGACCATATTGCGAGCAGCGGCGAAGTAAATCAGCCCAGTGCCGATAGGGGAGGTTATATCGTGGAGACTAAATTTTCGAACTGTAGGACCAAAGACTCCTTCCTTGCCACCCTTGGCTTTAAAGTCGCCTATCACGTTTTTGATATCATGTTGGGGGCAGCGATCATAGGTCTGTTCAAGTTTATCGTAGAAGGAGTCCTTCTCCTCAGACGCTGCGAAACAATACCTCGGTGAGCCCTTAAGCCGAATATGTCAGAGTGGCCCAACCAGGGCTCCCACTCTTTCTGCCGCGAGGATAAGTAGTTCACGTTTGCTCAGAGTGCACGAACGAGGACGCAAGAGTCGGGATTGAGCAAGGTCTCACTGTTGGAGCTGATTGGCTAACTATACAACCACACCCCATTACACTTCTTAAGTTTACGACGTCGTAAAACATTTAGGCAATTCACAAGATCTCCTGTTCGCGTATCTGCTATTAATTTAAAACTGTCATAATTTCCATGCTGACATTTCTCTTAAAAAATTTGAATAGCACAATAAAATTGAGCAACCTACATACATAATATGTATTACATATATGTATATCAAGTGTGCTATTTTGTTTTTCAATAGCTTTGTTTCTTTCCTGCTAATTATGAATAATTATTCCTAAAAAAGTGTTCTTTGAAAAAATTAGCAGCGAATTCAGCAGCTTTTTGACATTTAATTGAGAGAGATCGCTGCAAGTTATTGCTGGAGATTTTTCGTCCAGCAGAAACCAGCAAGCAGGAACAGCTGATCGGTGACAGCAAAACAACAACAAAAAATGTAAATTCAAATTGTTAGCCAATCAGAAACGTAACCGCTGTTTTGTCTGCAAGTTTCTGCTGAACCCTGTTCGACGAAAAATTTGCAGAAATGAGATTTTGACAGCTTTTTACAAGACTCTCTTCTGCTGACAGTTCTTTGCTGGAGATTTCAAGAAACAAAGCTAATTTGTTTTGTTTGGAAATGTAATTTTTTTCTTTTTAATTTTCATTTCAATTTGTTCACTTTGAAAAATAAAACAAGCAGGAAAACAAAAAATTTCCTAAAAAGTTTCTACCAAGGCGAATTCATACAGGTGTGTTCGAGCGAATTCAGATCTACACGCACTCACACACTCCTTGTAACTGAAAATCATAGTGTACCAATACAAGTGTAAACTCTTCTGCATAGACGTCAAAATTCCAAAATGAGTTTAACACCTGTTCATCAGAGTTGTTTTTTTGGAAAAATAGCATCATTTTGCGCCGAGTTGCATTCGATTTGGTATAAAAAATTAGGAGTAGGTTGCATAAAAAAGTAGTTCGCTAAAACTTAGAAATTTGATTTTTTTAACATAAATAACAGCGAATTATATAAAATTATTAGTTAGAATAACTCTTTCGAGTCTGCTCACTATTTTCTATTAAACAAATAACAAACAACTGCTAATAATTAGTTCAAACCCCAAAATTTGGTATTTGTTTCCTTTAGGGGTCAACTCCTAATAAATTAGCTAGAATTATCGAAGATAGGTCAAAATACGGGGTTTGGCCTGAGGATCACGAATCCGGAAGCGCTTTTTAATTTTTTTGTGTCTGTGGAAAGTTATGGTCAAAAACCCGAAAATTGACCCGGGTCCGGTACCAAAATTGGGGCGGGTTCTCTTCAGAGAAGCAAAATATTAAAAAAGCGCTTCCGAATTCGTGATCCTGAGGCCAAACCCCGTGTTTTGAGCTATCTTCCATAATTCTGGCTAATTTATTAGGAGTTGACCCCTAAAGGAAACAAATACCAAATTTTGGGGTTTGAAGCCTTCTTTATGCTAAGTATGTATTTGATAGTAAATCTATCTAAAAACATCGTATATACATGTTTCCAAAAAAACGTTTGTTTTCATTTTCTGTCTAATTTCTCATTTCGAAGATGCTTACCTCAAAATTTTTCTGTAAAATAAATAAAATTTACTAGTGTTAAGTTTTTTTATTTTGTCTTTTTTTTTTCTTTGATATAAAGTATAAACTGAAAGATTCGCTTAAAAGTTGCCCTAGAAACTGGAGTGAAAAAGTTGTGCAACACAGCAACACTTTTGTGCAAACAAGAACCCTGTATCATTGATATTCGGTGCTGCACACAACCCGATCGCAACGAAAACAACAATAGCAACCCAGATTTTTGACATGGATGTGTGTTTTGACATTTGTGATTTGACGTAAAAGTGTGTTTTGACATTTCTGTCAAAGCTACAGTTCACACTTGTATTGGTACACTATGCTGAAAATGTCAGACAACAACATAAGCAATTTGACAACTACGATTCGATTTTCAAGGATGAAGAAGAACCCATATGGTGGGGGATGCCACCTGTAATGAATTCGCCTTGGTTTCTACAAAAATTCAATTTATGATTTTCAGATACGACCGTTTCTTGTTCTTTGATCAGGGGAGTTTTCATTGGGCATCATAGTGCTCACAAGAGCTCTGTTATCAAAATAGTGCAATAAACAATAAGACATTTTGTGAATTGCCTAATTGTCAACATTTTTATGATTAATTTTTAAAGGGGTATTACACGATATGTTTTGTCAGATGTAGGTATATGTCACTTTTTTGTATGGATACTGAATCAAACCGTGTAAACACAAAAGAGAAATGTCTTCTGACAAATCAAATGAGGTCCGTCAAGCGTTTTTCTAAAGCTACTCCTTCTTAGGAGGTTTTAAAAAAGTACTTAAAAATTGAGCACAAAATTCTTTTTTTGGGAACTAATTAGCACATAAATAGCACATAATTCCTGGCATATCGAATTTGAAACCGGCGATCGGGGATTTTGACCTCCTCCCCCTACCCACGGCCTATGTTTTTTTTGGACACCAAGCAGCTTATCTTGGAGCACATAAATAGCACTTAATTCCCACATACAAAGTTTTTTCTAAAGCTACTCCCTGACGTCAAGCTGCAGCCCCCACTTTCGAGGTTTTAAAAAAGTACATAAAAATTGAGTACAAAAATTTTTTTTTTGGGAACTAATTAGCACATAATTCCCACATATAAAACTTTTTTCTACAGCTACCGTTTATTAGGGTGCGGTTTAGCTGGTCTCCCAACTTTGGAATTTCAAAAAAGTACCTAAAATTTGAGCAACGAAAACAAACTTTGCGGAATTCTCGAGCACATAAATAGCACTTAATTCCCACATTCAAAGTTTTTTCTAAAGCTACTCCTCGTTACTACTTGCAAGAATAAACTCGAATTTTCGAAAAAATATGTAGATACCCATATTCTGAACTTTTAAGCTTATCAAAATTGCGATGTGTGAAATATGTACATAGTTCATGTTCTCATCAAAAACTCATTTCGTAAAAATTGTTGATGGAGGTTATTAAATTTAAGCCAATGATATATTTGTGTAGTTACGGTTTTTAGAATTTGATGTGGCCGTATGTATGTATAGATGTATGTACATGTGTAGGCACATACAATGCTACAAATATAAACGCAAATCAAATTTCAGGCAAGCTGAAGACGCCAAACGTGACGAACAGGATGCTCAACAAGCCGCAGCCGCTGCAGCTGCTGTCTCCAATCAATCGCTCGCATATGATGTTGAGTCTAGTAATTTTAACATGCATGGAAAATTATTAGCGAATTCAAATTATACAACGGAGTATGATGAAACCGTATCAATCTGTTCATGCACTTGCCTCGGCGGTACAAAGTGTCTCAATCATGAGACTTTCGTCGATCCAGATTTTCGACCGACTGATATTATTGAGAGTACTTTGAGTCTGAAGCGTGCGTCAGTTTGATATATGTATGCTCCCATTGTAGCGGAAAAAAACATTTAATTACCCGAAAAGAATGAAAGCTAAAGCGCCAGTTAGACTTGCATAGCAGCGCATAGTAAAACAATTTAGCTCTCTAGAACGGGGTTTCCCAACCTATTTTTGGTTAAGGCTACCCAGACTTAATAATATTTTCAAGTAAAATACAAACCCTTTCCGTCCTCTTGACATCTCTCTATGCCCCCCTAAGGAGGCTCTACAATTATCTGTTGGGTACCTATCGATGGATTTTGTGTATAATCGATTAGCATTGCATAGAACTTACATAGACATCTGTTGAATTAGATTTGTATGCACGCCGCCATGCGTAATGTGATCAATTATTTTTCATCTCAGGGCAATTAAAAAAAAAATTTCAGCACTTAAAAAAAAAATTTTAAGTTTCAGCTCTGAAAATAACAACAGACAGTTATTATACTATGCGCCGCTGTGCAATTATAACTCTTGCTTAAAATATATACATCCATAGTATATGTACAATGTTAAAACCAATATCCAATATTGTGTGTAAACCTCTATGCTCAAATGTGTAAACCTCTATACAAATGTATACAATACATCGAAACAGCCAAGCAGCCGTCAACTTAACGCTCACTTTAAATTTTATCGAGCAGTTCATCCTCCTGTTAAATAAAGGGCAAATGAACTGGCTGTTAAGGGTCAAATACATAAAGCTTTGTTAACCTCGCATGACATTTGCTACCTCAAAACTTTGCGTCCAACTTCAGAGGTATGCTACAATGAACGCCTTGACGCTTCTCTTTTATACATTTGTTTTCGTTATTTTTTCTTTGCATTCGTAGTGTTTTAGTTAATTTATTAATTTAATAGAGAAAAAATGAATTAATTATTATTTTCTCCAACATTTTATTCTTTAATTGAAGCAAAGTCATCAACATCTGATTGTCAAAGCAAGCAAAGCAAGCAAAATTTGAGAGTATGCCAAATTTCAACCTCGCTTCAACTTTGAGGTCTTCAATTTGCCATGCTTGGTTTAAATACGTATACTGAACTTTTCTGTCAAAGTCAAAGTTTGAGGTAAAGCCAAAATAAAGCTTTATGTAACTGACCCTTAAGGGTCGAATACATAAAGCTTTGTTAACCTCGCCTGACATTTGCTACCTCAAAACTTTGCGTCCAACTTCAGAGGTATACTACAATGAACGCCTTGACGTTTCTCTTTTATACATTTGTTTTCGTTATTTATTTCTTTGCATTCAGAGTGTTTTGGTTAATTTATTAATTTAATAGAGAAAAAATGAAATAATTACACTGTACAACAGCCATTTTGCAACAGAGTCACCATGGTACTTTTCTGAAAGGCGGCATCGCATAGATCATTTTTGCCGAACAAACTTATAGTCCAGCTCGTCTGAGTTTTTTTAATTTGCACTTAAAGGTTAAGGGGGTCATATTGGGTATTTGTACCATAATCACATAAACTTGAAGAGCTACAGCTTCGGTATCGAAGGGAAGGTTGTTGGCAATAAAAAGACTAACATTTTCCTCCTAGACATTGTCCCGCTACGATTTATGGTTACGTAATTTTTTCTTGGGTTTTTGTAAAATATCTCGAAAAAATGTCTCCCCTGAGTCTACTGTTAACAATATCTTTACGACACCTTCGGGAAAAATATTCCTCATAAAAAAACGGGGGGGGGGGGGGGGGGAGGGTGTCCAAAAAACGAAATTTCCGTCGAGGACTCCTTTAACCATAAACTAGCAAAAATGAATTTTAACTTCCAGGTTTATAATACCAGGAACTCGCTATATGATTTATTATTTACTTTTGAACAAACTACTCTCTTTTTCCATTAAACGCCGTATGGAATGAAAGGATATCTGTAAGCCTAAAAACGACGTTTTTCAAACTTTGAAATTCGACCAGTCCGAAACCAGTGGTTATCAAAATTAAATGTGTGTAAATTTGATCCGTTAGGACCCTAAAGAAGTGTCCCTCAAAGTTTGAGCGAAATCCGAGACTAGCCAGCTTTTTGAATTAGACGTTTTCATATGGAATGTGTCATGTACTTTAGTTGCTTCTTGGATGAACTCTAGTTTTTGCTAGTTTATGGTTAAAGGAGTCCTCGACGGAAATTTCGTTTTTTGGACACCCCCCCCCCTATTTTTTTATGAGGAATATTTTTCCCGAAGGTGTCGTAAAGATATTGTTAACAGTAGACTCAGGGGAGACATTTTTTCGAGAAATTTTACAAAAACCCAAGAAAAAATGACATAACCATGAATAGTGGGACAATGTCTAGGAGGAAAATGTTAGTCTTTTTATTGCCAACAACCTTCCCTTAGACACGGGAGCTGTAGCTCTTCAAGTTTATGTGGTTATGGTACAAATACCCAATATGACCCCCTTAACCATTAAATTAAAAAACAAACTCAGACGAGCTGGACTATAAGTTTGTTCGTCAAAAATGATCTACATATGTGATGCCGCCTTTCAGAAAAGTACCATGGTGACTCTGTTGCAAACAAAAATTCAAAGTTGGTTGTACTGTGTTATTATTTCCTCCAACTTCTTATTCATTAATTAAAGCAAAGTCATCAACATCTGATTGTCAAAGCAAGCAAAATTTGAGAGTTTGTCAAATTTTAACCTTGCTTCAACTTTGAGGTCTCCAATTTGCCATGCTTCGTTTAAATACGTATACTGAACTTTTCTGTCAAAGTCAAAGTTTGAGGTAAAGTCAAAGTAAAGCTTTATGTAACTGACCCTTAAGAGTTTGATACCAAACAACAGCAGCATGTACTGAATTAGTCGAACTTCCTTATAGTCGAACTTCCTTATAGTGAACTTCTATACAATGAAGCTCTTCGTATAACGAATTTATTTCGAGCACACAGCTTTTCGTTCATAATTTCTATATAGTGAAGTGTTCTATATAATGATTTTTTTTTTTTTAATATTTTTTGTTTTCCGTTCAGTTATACTAACTAATTAATGTTTTCAACTCTCAACCTTATTTGTAAGTTTTTGTTGGAAATTTAAAATCAAGTGGTTAAACTAAGCTTTAGGGAAGACGAGGAAAGGAAAAGGGCGGATTATTGGTGCGATGTGCCAGGTCTACGGCAATCGAAAAGGTTCCTAGGGGGATATAGTATCTCTCGCTACAAAGCAGTTATAGGCCTCCCTAAAGATAATCTAAGAATGTTAACTGGTATACGAGCAGATGACACATGCCGTTATTGTCACACAACAGCAGAGCCTGCAGAGCATATCCATGCGACGTAATTGCCAGGAAAAGAGCAAGGTTCCTGGGATCACCATGGCCAGAGCAGAACCAAATACAAACCCTCAAGCCAAATGAAATTATAAGATTCCTGAAGGAGGTGTTGTAAAATATAGAGCTGTTTTCGAGAATTTATCATGATGCGCATGCCGCGATCGTGCCACTTCTAGTGGTGCGGTCGCGGCTTGCGCATCATGATTTACTTCTCGAGAAACACCATAAGATGGGGGCACAATAGACTTTCGGTCGCAGTGCTATCCTCTATCTATCTATCTAAACTAAGCTTACTAATAATTTCAAGTAAACTTAAGAAAAAAGTACTTGTTTAATGAAGTTTCTATAGAGTGAAGTGATTTTCCGGTCCCCTGCGAAGTAGTAGTAGTAGAAGGAAGTTCGACTGTATTTGCAGCTTTCCAACTTTACACACAAAATATTGGTTGCGTTTGATTGTTAACTATCGATCTACGTATTTCGTAAAGTAAAAATCGATTATTTTGTGTCTGTGAGTTATGTAGAAACGTCTTTTTGGCGGCAAGAGTTAAAAAAGCTATGACTCGGTCTTTGTAAACAAGGTCGATTTTTAAAACTGCCTAAAATGATAAAGAAAGATTCCCACCAAACCTAGGCTTCCGGATTAGTCGGATATCAGAGTTTTCTAAGGTAAATCGAAAGTGTTTCAATTTATTATTTCGCAAAGCGAAAGTATTGAATATTGCCAATTTGTAAGTACAAACTTTTTTCTGGAACTATTTTTGGTCCACATTACTTATGTATTTCATAAGCCTGAATTACATAAAGCTTTTTTAACCCCGCCTGACATTTGCAACCTCAAAACTTTTCGCTCAACTTCAGAGGTATGCTACAATGACTTGACGCTTCTATTTTATACATTTGTTTTCGTTATTTATTTCTTTGCATTCGGAGTGCCTTGGTCAATTCATTAATTTAATAGAGAAAAAATGAATTTATTATCATTTCCTGCCAATTTTAATTCTTAAATTAAAGCAAAGTCAGCAACATCTGATTGTCAAAGCAAGCAAAATTTGGGAGTTTGCCAAATTTCAACTTTGAGGTTTTCTATTTGGCATGTTTCGTTGAAACCCCTTACTAACGCTTACTTCACCTGGTTAATCGTAACGATATCTGCAAAAAGTCGAAAAAAATGCTTTATGAAAAGTTTGGCAGTTTCTCTGGACAAACTAACTATTATAATTTACGGCTGATTTACACGGGTCGATTTTCTGGTCGGTTTTGGTGTTTCACTGCTTTTCACCTTCAAATACGAGGTGTAGATCGATCGAACTGCTATTTATACGGTGGAACGACAACAAATCGCCCAGAAAATCGACCCGTGTAAATAAGCCTTTATATATATTATTTGTTGGTGGTGTCGATATGTTGTTAACATTTAGTTTTATTGAAAAAAGCGAAAAGAATTTAGCTTTCGCAAAATGTTGAGATAATTGCTAAAAAGTCCCTGTTGGGATATTATTGGGAGCACTGTATGTACATAGGTGCTGGGGATGTTATGATATTTCGATTCCGTTTGCAAAAAGTACGAGATTCCGATACCGGTTCCAAATATTTTTTTATCATAACTCTCACGAATGCTAATATGCGGTCCACCCCAACAAAAACTTTAGCGTTAATTAATTCTGATAAATTTGATCTATGGTTCACTTAATTTGAAAACGTACCCATAACAATATCGTAAGCTCGACCAATTACTCGAAAAAACTGAATTTAAAGTAGCAACGATATTTACACTGCATCAAATTTAGATATTATTTTGTATAACTATATATATGTATGTACATGTTTAACAATGTATTGCCTAAATAGTTTGACACTGTTAGAAATGTTAACCTAAAATTTAAAGCATTCATCGGTTTAAAGCAATTTTTAAACTTTTTTGTGGAATATTTTAAACCACTTTTCAGATTGAAAAATTAGTTTTAAATTTAAAGATTTCCAACTACACCTTTTCCACCCAAAAATGAGAAAACGTTAATTAAAATGAGAAAAAAAGAACTATAATGAGAACATATAAATTATAATGAGAAAAGGTAAAATGTATTGAGAAAATAGAACTTGTATTGAGAAAACATAAGTTGTAATGAGAATACGTACACTAGTAGTAATGAGAAAGCGTAAAATAGTAATGGGAAAATTTTCATTCAAATAAATGAATATTTTCCCATTTCTAATTTACGATTTCTCGTTACAAGTTTAAGAATTCTCATTACAAATAATGTTTTCTCATTACAATTTCTTTTTCTCATTATAATTTTTATTTTCTTCTTATCATTCTTGTTTTCTCATTTTAATTTACTTTTTCTCATTTTAGTTTATGTTTTCTCATTTTTGGGTGGAAAAGGTGTAAAATCAAAAATTTAGCATTTTGAACGGAATTGGATTAACGAAACTGATAAGTATACACCTATACCTCGCTTTGCGTCGTTTCGTTTTGCGTCGTTTCGAAGTTGCGTCGCTGATGAATTAGTACCAATTCTCACTGTGCGTCGTTAGATTTTCGAAGTTGCGTTGTTTTGGGTTCTACATAGTTTAAAATTTTTTTTTTTAATTTTCTATTTTTTTTTCTAAAAGATGGCACGACTTTTGTTTCTAATGTCCATGTTAAAACAAGGCAGTCAACATAAAGTAAATGACAATTACGGGCAACACAAAGCGTGTTGCCCATGCACGCGAAACTCGCTCTCAATCGCCTTGGCGGCGACAAGGTATGGAAATTTTTTTAAAAAACGATCCTGAGCTACAAATATCAATTGCTACAAAGAAGAAGAAAAGCCGACCTACGACAACAGCCACTATGGACTCATCCGATAGTGATTAATTTTAGTTTGGTTTCTATAAATTTATTGAATATTTTATTTTGTTTTAATTGAATTTGTCTTTTTTTATGGTTTTTTTGAATGTATGTATGGAATAAAATTATTTATTATTTAAATTATTACTTCCGTTTTTAAATATTTACTTTGTTCCTTTATTGAGGTAGTATTTTCGTAACCCTGGAACCTATCTTCGATCTTTTCATGGTTTTCTATAGAAAATCATAATTCACTTTGCGTCGTTTCAGTTTGCGTCGTGTTTTTTTGGAACGTATCTACGACGCAAAGCGAGGTATTGGTGTACTTGCTAAGTCGACTTTTTTAAGTATGTATTGTGGAATTATCTGTATATGAAATGCAAAATCTGAATATTGTTTGTAGCTTTCTGAATAAAAATTGTTATTTTCTGAACACGATACATATCGTTACCTTAATTCACAAAGACCCTAACTAACATAAAAAAAGTTTTACAGGAGAAGCAAAAAACAAAAATTTTTTTAGATTGAACGCATGCAAATATAGCTTTGTAAATTTGGAATACCTCCGTTATTACTGCTAGTAACTCCTTGAAATTTGTAGTGAGTTTGTATTTTACTATAACATACTTAAATATATGAAAAAGTCATTTTCGAAAAATATGTCAATTAGGGCCTTTGTGGATCAAGGTAACGATATGTGTGTATGCCTGTACACTAGAGCGGGTCGATTTTTTTGGCATCAGGGGCCCATGGCGATTGTGGTTAATTGGATAATTTCAAGCATTTTTGCCGAAGAAACTATAGGTCTATCATGAATTTCGAGCTAGCGGATTTTTCAAACGTATTTTTTTTTCTTAAAAAAGTGATTCACTTGTTAAAAAGCTGTGTTGAAAACTAAAAAAATTCATTCTATATATGCATTTGGGGGTTTTTTGAGTCGATAAACCCATTTCCGACATTCATTTTTTATTTTGACGTCCGCCAGAGGGCGTTTCCGTCCTTTTATTTTTGATTTTTTTTTTAATTTTTTTGTTTTAAGTAATTCACTCGTTAAAAAGCTGTATTGAAAACTAAAAAAAAATCATTCTATATATGCATCTGGGGGTTTTTGGGGTCGATAAATCCATTTCTGACATTAGTTTTTTCTTTTTACGTCCGCCAGAGGGCGCTTATGTCCTTTTTGGATTATATCTTTATTTTTACGTGGTTCACTTGTAGAAAAGCTGTATTGAAAACCATAAAAAAAACATTCTATATGTGCATCTGGGGGTTTTTAGGGTTGATAAATCCATTTATGGTATTGATTTTTTGTTTGACGTCCGCCAGAGGGCGCTTCCGTCCAATTTTTGAATTTTAACACCTTTTTCCGAAAATCAACAACAATGTTCCGAAAATCTATGAAATTCGACTTTCCCATAATGCAATTTCTTTTTTTTAAGTAGACTAATTTTTAAATTGAAAAAAATACGTTTGGGCCAGTTTTTCGAAATTCGAATTATTACCAAATTTCATGCAAATTCCTCAATTTTTACTCAAGTTATGTTAATTTGTATGATTTTCGAAATGTTCGATATCGAAAAAGGGGGCGTGGTTATCATCCGATTTCGCCAAAAGGTAACCTGTATACAAAATTTCATGCAAATATCTAAAATTTTACTCAAGTTATCGTGTACACAGACGGACGGACGGACGGACATGTCTTAATGGACTCCTCTTTTCAACCTAAGAACTTTCATATATGGAACTCTATATCTATCTCGATTATTACGTACTACCGTTATGTGAACAAAATTAATATACCCTTGTACTAGTACACTGGGTATAAAAAATATCACGCATACATAAACTCTACGTATAACTTTGATTTTAAAAAAGCACCGTTAACCTAATAGCAAACAAAAACAAAAACTAAGCAAACAAATATTTTTTTTTTTCACAAAACCAAACTATTCTTTGTAACTTCCACCATGCACCTTTTTATTATTAATAAATGTTTTAATACATACCTTTTAGTTTTCTTAAAAACTTTTTCCCTTTATTTATTGGTTGATTTTTTATTTTGTTTATAATCAATTTCAATTGACGCGAAAACTATAGCAAACACAGTATAGAAATGAAAAGTAGCGGGATCACGTGTGTCATTTGTAATACAATGTAAATAAACAGTACCCAGCAAACCATCGGAGTTATAATTATCAATCTTGATAAAAAACCAAATATTTGTATCAAATATTTTGAATTCTGCTTAAAATACAACTGGTTTTTTACGCAAAATTCAAAATACTTGATAAAAAAATTTGCATCTTGACAATTTAACAAGAATATAGAATCGACGTGTTAGTCTACTTAAAAAAAAGAAATTGCATTATGGGAAAGTCGAATTTCATAGATTTTCGGAACATTGTTGTTGATTTTCGGAAAAAGGTGTTAAAATTCAAAAACTGGACGGAAGCGCCCTCTGGCGGACGTCAAAATAAAAAATCAATACCAGAAATGGATTTACCAAACCTAAAAACCCCCAGATGCACATATAGAATGTTTTTTTTATTGTTTTCAATACAGCTTTTCTACAAGTGAACCACGTAAAAATAAAGATAAAATCCAAAAAGGACGTAAGCGCCCTCTGGCGGACGTAAACAGAAAAAACTAATGTCAGAAATGGATTTATCGACCCCAAAAACCCCCAGATGCATATATAGAATGATTTTTTTTTAGTTTTCAATACAGCTTTTCAACGAGTGAATTACTTAAAACAAAAAAATAAAAATAAAAATACAAAAATAAAAGGACGGAAACGCCCTCTGGCGGACGTCAAAATAAAAAATGAATGTTGGAAATGGGTTTATCGACTCAAAAAACCCCCAAATGCATATATAGAATGAATTTTTTTAGTTTTCAACACAGCTTCTTAACAAGTGAATCACTTTTTTAAGAAAAAAAAAAATACGTTTGAAAAATCCGCTAGCTCGAAAGTCATGTTAGACCTATAGTTTCTTCGGCAAAAATGCTTGAAATTATCCAATTAACCATAATCGCCATGGGCCCCTGTGAATTTTTTTGGGTCCATACAAATCAACCCGCTCTACTGTACACCTATATATTGCCACATATAAATATTAGTCAGGATTTTATATCACGTATTGCAGATAATTCGAAAAGCAAGCTTTCGAAAAAGTAATATTAACTTTCTTATTTTCTCTATTATTAGGTATACTACACCTTTTCCACCCAAAAATGAGAAAACGTAAACTAAAATGAGAAAAAGTTAATTAAAATGAGAAAACAAAAATTATAATGAGAAAATAATAATTATAATGAGAAAAAGTAAATTGTATTGAGAAAACATAAGTTGTAATGAGAATACGTAAACTTGTAATGAGAAATCGTAAATTGGAAATGAGAAAATATAAATTTATGTTGAATGAAAATTTTCCCATTACTAATTTACGATTTCTCATTACAAGTTTACGTATTCTCATTACAACTTATGTTTTCTCAATACAATTTTTTTTTCTCAATACAATTTACTTTTTCCCATTATAATTTATATTTTCTCATTATAATTTTTGTTTTCTCATTTTAATTTACGTTTTCTCATCTTTGGGTGGAAAAGGTGTAGTTTGAAAATATAAGAATGTAGTAACATATCGTCGCCTAACCCCCTTATTAATAAAAAATAGGGGGATTAATCAAACCTTATAAACACCTTATAAAGCGTGTAAGCGTTTAATTTTATAAAGTGTGTAAATGAACTGTCAAAATTTGTATGGAATAAAGTTTACACAATCTTGGTGAACTTACACGACGAGTTTGGTGTGTAAAAATATTCGTAAATTTATCCAATTCAATGACGAGGTTCGACATGCAATTTTTGTATGGCATTCAATGCAGACTATGTAGACAAAAATAGAAGAATATGACTATATATATCGTTACTTTAGTTCACAAAGGCCCTAAGTGACATAAAAAAAATTGTACAGGAGAAGCAAAAAACAAAATTTTTTTACAGTAGAAAATTTTCATGGAAATTTATTTATTATTATTCTATTTCTAACAACAAATACAAAGCCGTACGTCTAGTTCCTTAGCAAGAACGAAATTACAATCACGGTAGCTGGCATTGTTTGTTTGTGAGTTGTTGCTCAGTTTGTTCGTTAATAACAAAAATAGAATAATTTAAAAATAAATTATTCGATCGGTCAAATAGTCCATGAAAATTTTCTACTGTATAATAACATGACCATAACATCAAAGCTAACATTTTTTTACATTGAATGCATGCTCTTCGCATACCTGTTGTGAGCGGATCAGGGGTAGGTGAACAGCGAGTACAGTATTTGGAAAGAGCTATTGATGATGCCAAATCAAAATTGGCAGGAGGCGACTGCGTAAAGGGTCGAATACATAAAGCTTTGTTAACCTCGCCTGACATTTGCTACCTCAAAACTTTGCGTCCAACTTCAGAGGTATGCTACAATGAACGCCTTGATGCTTCTTTTTTATACATTTGTTTCCGTTATTTTTTTCTTTGCATGTAGTGTTTTAGTTAATTTATTAATTTAATATAGAAAAAATGAATTAATTATTACTTACTATACTTTTTATTCTTTAATTAAAGCAAAGTCATCAAGATCTGATTGTCAAAGCAAGCAAAGCAAGCAAAATTTGAGAGTTTGCCAAATTTTAACCTTGCTTCAACTTGGATGTCTCCAATTTGTCATGCTTCGTTTAAATACGTATACTGAACATTTCTGTCAAAGTCAAAGTTTGAGGTAAAGTCAAAATAAAGCTTTATGTAACCGGCCCTTAAGAGCTGCGCAGCATACAACAACATTTGATGCAGATGCACTTGCACTCTAAAACATGGCAGTGGGTCAATAAACCTAAAAGATAAATTTTGAAATGTTTTTCATTACAACTTTACGTTTATATATGTGTGCCGTATGTTTTCTCATTATAAATTAACATATTCTCAAAATAAGTTTGTGTTTTCTCATTACTAATTTACTGTTTCTCATTACAAGTTTACGTATTCTCAATACAACTTGTGTTTTCTCAATACAATTTTATATGTTCTCAAAATAAAATACATTTTCTCAATGCAATTTACGTTTTCTCATTTTATTTTACCCGTTCCAAATATATTTTATGTTTTCTTATTATAATTTCTCATTACAATTTATGTTTTCTCAATACAAATAATTTTTTCTCAATACAATTTACTTTTTCTCATTATAATTTATATTTTCTCATAATTTTTGTTTTCTCATTTTAATTTACGTTTTCTCATGTTAGTTTACATTTTCTCATTTCTTATTTACGGTTTCTCATTACAAGTTTACATATTCTCATTCAAATTTATGTTTTCTCAATACAAATTATTGTTTCTCAATACAATTTACTTTTTCTCATTTAAATTTACTTTTTCTCATTTTAGTTTACGTTTTCTCATTTTTGGGTGGAAAAGGTGTAGTATTCTAGGCTCAAACATTGGCATGTTTTTTTGATTTCCTGATTTTTGTTTGAAAATTTGCCAAAAATGCCAATATTAACATGGAAAAAATCTAAATACATATTCTTTCGCCAATAAACATAAGCGACAAAAAGTAAATTTTACGGGAATATGGTTTTTATTTTTTTTTGAAGATTTTAACTCTAGTTATTTGTCGCTAACTTCAAAATTCCCATCGCCGCAGTTTTGTAACAGTAACGATAAGGAAAGCTACGAAATTTTTACAGAGAAAAAGGTTATTAATTATTATTAAGTATTATTATTTCCGGTTAAGGCTGATTTACACGGTTCGATTATTGTCGCTCCACTGCTTTGCACCTTCAAATATAAGGTGTAGATCGATCGAATTGCTATTTACCTACTCGGTGGAACGACAAAAAATCAACCAGAAAATCGACCCGTGTTTCGCCTTTAGGGATCGCTATTTTAGCAATTATTGGATATGATCAAAGGTTTGGCTTTCACTTTGAACCAAAAACACTTCCATTAAAGGCTTTGTTGATTCTCACAGTAACTTAGCATAGATATTTCAATCAACAAGCGTATATTTCAGAATTTTTTCACATAAAACCTATTTCGAAAAGATTTTAGTCAGACGAAGGCGTACTAAAAATTCGATTTTTAAATTGCACCAAAACTGTTCAATGATAAGCAAGTGTGCTCTGAGTAACCATAATTAACACGACTAGGAACACTGCGATTTGATAAAACAGTAAGTTAGTAAAAAGGCAAAAAAAAAAAAACAAAAACAATTATCAAAACACCGTCGAGAAAATATTTCTCGAAATCATTCCTTCGTCTGTGCTCAAATTTCGATTTACCTTACTAAGCGATTGAGGATTGACCAGTGCACAATCTTCAATAAAGAGCTAAGGACTCGACATTATATAAAGATTGTATTATTGGTAGACAGTAAGGTTTAGCGGCAACAGAAAACATGCGAGAAATCGTACACATTCAGGCAGGTCAATGTGGCAATCAGATTGGTGGAAAGTTTTGGGAAGTCATATCTGATGAACATTGTATCGACGCCACCGGAACCTACTACGGTGATAGTGATCTGCAATTAGAGCGCATAAATGTTTATTACAATGAGGCAACGGGTGCTAAGTACGTTCCGCGCGCCATACTTGTCGATTTAGAGCCAGGCACCATGGACTCTGTACGTTCTGGCGCCTTCGGACAAATATTTCGGCCAGACAACTTTGTGTTTGGACAGTCAGGTGCAGGCAACAATTGGGCCAAAGGCCATTACACAGAGGGTGCCGAATTGGTAGATTCAGTTCTTGATGTGGTAAGAAAAGAATCGGAAGGATGTGATTGTCTACAGGTGAATATTTAAAATTTAAAATTAATAAAATTAAAAGAAACCCAAATAATTTATTATTATATATTATCATTTAATTTTTTTATTTTAGGGATTTCAATTAACTCATTCTCTCGGTGGCGGTACGGGTTCAGGTATGGGCACATTATTAATTTCAAAAATTCGAGAAGAGTATCCTGACCGTATTATGAACACATTTTCGGTGGTGCCATCGCCTAAAGTGTCCGACACTGTTGTTGAGCCATACAATGCCACATTAAGCGTGCACCAACTTGTAGAAAACACTGACGAAACATACTGTATCGACAACGAAGCGCTTTATGACATCTGCTTTCGTACGCTCAAATTAACAACTCCCACATACGGCGATTTGAATCATTTGGTATCGGCAACAATGTCTGGCGTTACAACATGCCTGCGGTTTCCTGGCCAGTTGAACGCAGATCTGCGTAAATTGGCTGTAAACATGGTACCTTTTCCACGACTACACTTTTTCATGCCTGGTTTTGCTCCATTAACCTCACGCGGCTCGCAGCAATATCGAGCTCTAACCGTTCCTGAACTAACGCAACAGATGTTCGATGCTAAAAATATGATGGCTGCATGTGATCCACGTCATGGGCGATATTTAACTGTCGCGGCAATCTTTCGAGGTCGAATGTCCATGAAGGAAGTTGACGAGCAAATGCTAAACATTCAAAATAAAAACAGTAGCTTTTTCGTTGAATGGATTCCAAATAATTGCAAAACTGCAGTCTGCGATATTCCTCCACGTGGCCTTAAGATGTCTGCGACATTTATTGGCAATTCAACTGCAATACAAGAGTTATTCAAACGAGTGTCAGAACAATTTACTGCAATGTTTAGGCGTAAAGCCTTCTTACATTGGTACACCGGAGAAGGTATGGACGAAATGGAATTCACCGAAGCTGAAAGCAATATGAATGACTTGGTATCAGAATATCAGCAATATCAAGAGGCAACTGCTGATGAAGAAGGCGAGTTTGATGAAGACGAAGAAGGTGGTGGTGATGAATAACATCAGAATTTTTATAACTGACAAGACCTGGAGTTGGCCTATATGTCTGACACAATAGTTTTGCTAAATTATTAAGCTACGTATTGTGCACTTTAATAGCAAATGTAAATTTCGATTGTACTGTTATTATATATTAATTTACACGTCAACTAGTACGTTGTGTTCATGTACATTGATTTGATTCCCTTGCCTCTGCGTGTAAGTACGCTTTTTAGTGGAATTTATTTTTGCATGTAATCTTTTTTAAAATAATTTGTCAAAAGAATAACAAATATACTAATATCTATATATCTGCACTAAATTTAGAAAATTACAAACTTGGTTTGGTTATACTACTAGAATAAAAGATACTTCCAGAAGAAATTTGACGAATATGTTTCGGAATGGGACATAACAAATAAACTTCTAGCCTAATTTGCTCAATATTAGAGAGCACGCGGGCATCGAAACCGTCACATTTCGACACGGACACCCCTTGGGACATAACGAAACATCTCCGTCAACATATCGCATACCTAAATCTAAAGGGAGCTAATTCAAAAATATTCAGGCGAGCTAATTCAAAAATATTTTGTCAAATTACAAAGAAGTGAATTGCCATAAATTTTCCAGAACCTGCCTGATAAAATTTTGAGCTATGCATACTACCGCGCTCTCCTATTCAATACCCCCGATCTGTATACTCGATTAGCTAATAGCTACACTACTCACCGAGAAAAGGGCTGTTAAGTATTTATAAAATACCATTGGCAGCCAGTTTTCCGAGGTTTTTGAACATTTTGATTTTTTGAGTTTATCGCTGTTTGGATCTAGATGTGCGATATAATCTGCGGAACCATAAGCGGGCTTTAGCCGGCATCCACGCTAAGTCGGCTGACACATTTCTCAGGGACCTTATTAATCCGTTTCGAATGCTTTCAAATCACATACATTTTTTTTTTCAAAAGCGTTGCCTACATTTAGGCAACACTGCTAACAGCATAACCCAGCAAACCATAAGAGCTCTAAATGAGCGCGGTTCCCTATGTACAGTCACTTCTCAGAGCAGAAAACCCAGGACATCGCCATGGATCTCTGCGCCTTGGAACCACCCGGGGTTTTACCTCGGCCAAGGACTGTCACTTTCAATGTAACCCTGGTTAGTATGTTTTGTCCCATTCCGAAACTATCATCCTCCCTCCTTGCAGCAGGGCTGCAAGATATTCTATTGTTACGGGCGGGCGTTGAGCCGAACCCCGGACCAAAAGAATGGATATGCAGTGTCTGTTGCAAAAAGATATATATTAAACGGTCGCATTCTGTGCAGTGCTTCTCGTGTAAGAGATGGCTCCATAAATCTGGATGTTCAGGGCTTAACCTTAACATCCACAGACCCCGTACTTTCTTTAGTACTTTCGTGGCCCCTTGTTGTTTGCGCCCTCTGGCGTCCCGCGGTAAGCGCCGTTCAAGCGCACCCCTACCGCCACTTTCTAGTAGCAATACTAATAGTAATAATAATAATGTCTTAACGACTAGCAGCACTTCTGCTATACCCGCCACACAAACTCCAGACTGTTGCTCGTGTCTTATGGCGTCAACATCACGCGCAGCAGCTCAACACTCTCGCTCCCACAGGAGCAGTTTAGACATGAGCAACTCCGAGCACCAGTCTCTCTCTGTTTCTATGTCATACCCCCCTCCCGTTTAAATTCTCACGTGAGTCAGGATCAACATCTTCTCGCACCTGTCTCTACGTGTACTGTTTGTCGGCAAAGATTATACACGCTCGCGTCATCGGTCAAATGCAATAACTGCTTAGGCCAATGCCACGTACATCTATGCTCTGGGCTCGCTAACAGGAACCTCTGGATGGATGCGTTCATCGCACCATGCTGTAACACACCTCAACCTAGGACGCCAGCCAACCCGGTTACACCGGGTCCACAGCTAACTAGACTGAGGCACAGCCTTGGTCTTAGCCTACCAACACCTGGGCGAACATATCCGTCTTTCACGCCTATGGTTAACTCGACATCGACCCCACCGGCGCACTTCCAAATCTTACAGCACAACTGTAACGGATTAACTGGTAAGATCGCAGAGATAACTAATTTGATGACGCAATATGACATAAAACTTGCCGCAGTCCAAGAAACCAAGCTCAGTCCTAGGTCGGACCTCATTACCTATGGCGGATATAACATCCACCGGAAAGACCGTCATAGAGTAACAGGAGGTCTGGGAGGTGGTCTAGCGTTCATAACGCACAACTCTGTACACTATCATCTATTTCATACCGAAATCGAAGGAACGGATGATATCTTAGAAAGCCAAGGTATTACTATCCGTACAGGAGATGTCGATCTGCAAATCATTAATATCTACATACCCCCCGTCTCAAGTTGCCCCACCGGCTATCACCCCGACATTAGCTTGCTATTACGAGGAAATAACCGCGTGATCCTGGGCGACTTCAATGCGCACCACGACATGTGGCACTCAAACTTGCCAGCAGACAATAGGGGGCATGTACTTGCAGAACAAATAGATGATACGGCTTTCTGTACATTGAACGGAGACGCCCCAACGAGAGTATCGGGTAATTGCTATAGTTCGCCAGATATTTCTATCGTAAGTGAACAACACAAATTGCCGACCCATGCTCACGTTGGCGTCTGACCATCTCCCAATAGTCATTACCATCGAACGACCGACGGACTTTATTACACCTGAGCATGGTACATATATTAACTTTACCAAGGCAGACTGGGACAGTTTTCAGACATATACGGACGAATCCTTGGCTGCTCTATCCATTCCTACGGACGTACGCAAAGGC
The DNA here is from genome assembly GCA_964058755.1 of Campiglossa producta. Lineage (NCBI taxonomy): Eukaryota > Metazoa > Arthropoda > Insecta > Diptera > Tephritidae > Campiglossa > Campiglossa producta. Next base: position 696,810 of record CAXKVI010000001.1, on the reverse strand, counting down.
GAACGAGACTTCCGCAACATCATTGACTCGGCCTCTAAACGCTTCATTCCTGCGGGTCGAATATCCCAAATAAGACCAAATTTCCCCGCGGAGGCAGCGGCCATGGCTAGAGAAAGAGATGAAGTGCGAAGTCTCAATCCCGCAGACCCCCGTATAAAGGATCTCAACGCGGAAATTCGTAGGTTGGTCGATAAACATAAACTGGCCAAATGGAAACAACACCTAGAGCAATGCAACCTCTCTGATGGTGTTGGCAAATTATCTAATCCAACGCAACACAAGGATAAAGTAGATATTACTTTCGGTGATAGGGTGAAGAAGGACCCTAGGGGATGTGCGAACTCCTTCTGTAGACAATTTGTACTACATTCCCCGCCCGATAGAGCTAAACGTAGAACCATGCGACAGGCGCGTAAATATAAAAACCAAAATACGCCCATTGTCATCACTGCCTCAGAGGTCAAGGAAGCCATCAGACAGGCTAAGCCCTCAAAATCCATCGGCCCCGACGGCATTGCCATGAAGATGCTGAAACATCTAGGCCAGGAGGGACACAAATACTTAGCGGCTCTATTCAGTCTTTCACTGAACACTTTCGTCATTCCTGAAATATGGAAAAAGGCGAGAGTGGTTCCACTACTAAAACCTAGAAAGCCGGCAAACATAGGCGATTCATATCGTCCTATATCACTTTTGTCACCGGTAGTGAAGACGCTATAGTCCATTTTGCTCCCGTATTATACTGCAAATCTGCACCTGGCTAGTCATCAACATGGCTTCCGTAAGCTGCACAGCACCACCACCGCACTCAATGCAATTACAACGCAAATAAATAGCGGCCTAAATCAAAACCAACCAAATCACAGGACTGTGTTAGTGGCACTTGACCTGTCGAAAGCTTTTGACACAGTCAACCATGCCACTCTCATACAAGATCTGTTTGAGACACAGATACCTGATGGTTTAAAGAGATGGACCGCTAATTATTTGAATGGACGGCAGGCGTCGGTTAACTTTAGAAACGCAAAATCAAAACCTAGACGTATTAGACAGGGGGTGCCATAGGGTGGTGTCCTATCCCCGACACTGTTTAATTTCTATCTATCGAAGATACCCCCACCACCAGAGGGCGTCTCCGTCGTTTCATATGCCGACGACTGTACAATAATGGCGACGGGGAAGGGCCCCTATACTGATGAACTCTGTACGAGAATCAATGGTTACCTCTGCGACCTTTCCAGGTTTTCACTGAGCGAGATCTGACAATATCTCCGACAAAATCAACGGCGACGCTTTTTACGACATGGACGCACCAGGTGAGAAATGAATTAGACATTTTCGTTGATGGCACTAAGCTACCAACTATCAGCCACCCAAAGTTATTAGGGATGACACTGGATAATACTTTCTCATTTGCTGGTCTCAAAGGTACGTGGTCGCAACAAGATCCTCAAGTCACTTGCCGGCAGTACTTGGGGAAAAGACAAAGAAACGTTGCTGACTACATATAAGGCCATTGGCCGACCAGTCTTTGACTATGCTGCACCCATATGGTCGCCTAATGTACATAACACCAACTGGACGAAGTTACAAGTCTGCCAAAATACTGCCATCAGAACTGCTACGGGATGCCTCCTCATGTCTTCCGAGTCTCACCTCCATCAGGAGGCAAAACTGCTCAATGTAAAAGAGCATGCGGAAATGCTGAGCAGGCAAACCCTTCTGAACTGCCACAAGCCAGCACATCCAAACCGCCATCTTTTGGACATAGATCCGCCCCCGAGAGACATAAGGAGACATCTCCGTAAGCATTATGATGAGATCCGGCATCATATTACCTTGCCGTTTGATCTGCAGAATCATAAGCGGGCTCTAACCGACATCCACACCGAGTCGGTAGACACTTTTGTCGGATCTCTACCTGTGAATCCCGTTCTGAACAGTCCTCCACCGGATATTGCTGAAGAAGAACGCACCTTACCAAGGGAGACAAGAGTGACCTTGGCACAGCTTAGGTCTGGATATAGTGTAAGGTTAAACTCCTATTTATCCAGACTTAATGATACAATATTAAATACATGCCCTGCATGTGGTAGGGCCCCCCATGATACTCTACATCTCTTCAATTGTTCATCTGAACCTACTCTTCTAACCCCTCTGTCCCTCTGGACAAACCCTGTTGAAACTGCACGTTTCCTTGGACTCCCCTTAGAAGAGCTTGATGAAGATCTTCGGAATGATCATACACTCTAGACAGGGCAATTCATTGTTAACAACAACAACAACAACAACAACAGCGCGGACTTTCTTCGGAGCGCTCACATTGATCATGAATTCACAAAATAATCAGAAACACCCATAAAATGCTCGTATTTGAGTAGCTTTTCCTATGAAACTGGTCATTCATAAAAGAGCTATCAGTCTTATGCATACAAAAATATTTTTTAAATCATTTTTTGAGCTCTTAAACAGGTGCATAAAAAAGAGCTCCGAAGCATATTACACACCTAGATCCATGATCCAACTAGAATGTCGCGGCATGATACAGCTGATTAAAAAGTTTTTTCCCAAATTTTGACATATTGCACATTTTTCCGTGCAATTTTGACAATACGCACCATAGTATATCTTGAATCACTAAAGGGTCAATTACATAAACCTTTGTTAGCCTCGCCTGACATTTGCAACCTCAAAACTTTGCTCTAAACTTCAGAGGTATGCTACAATGAACGCTTTGACGCTTCTCTTTTATACATTTGTTTTCGTTATTTATTTCTATGCTTTCAGAGTGTTTTGGTTAATTTATTAATTTAATAGAGAAAAAATTAAATAATTATTATTTCCCCCAAATTTAAATTCTTAAATTAAAGCAAAGTCATCAACATCTGATTGTCAGAAGGTCTTCTATTTGCCATGATTCGTTTAAATACCTATATTGCACTTTTCTGTCAAAGTCAAAGTTCGAGGTAAAGTCAAAATAAAGCTTTATGTAATTGAGGCTTAAATGGAAAAACTATTGATGTAAAGTTTTTAAAAGAGAATTGACGTTGAAGGTTTCGTGCAAATGCGTCTCAGGTTGATATGTTGTTGTTGTAGCGAGGTGTAGCCCTGCCTAAATGTCAGACAGGGTCACCCCGAGTGTATTGCTCTTGGCCGGGTCGATATAAGAAAACGGCCCGGGTCGTTTCGGCATGATGGGTACAGCACAAGTACTGGTACCGTTCTCATAGAACCGGCAATACAAGAAACTAGCCGTGTAGGCTATGTAGGTCATTTAGCGTTATCCAGGGTGCACCAACTGGGAGGCGACCTACTTTTACACCCCCTTTATCAAATAAATGGCTTATTGGGCTAAATCAGAACAGACCTAATGACAGGACGGTTCTACACCTTTTTTAGTTTATATTCAGAAAGTTACAATTTATATTCAGAAAATTCCAATTAATATTCAGAAATTTCATTTGATATTCAGAAAATTCAAATTGATATTCAGAAAGTTCCATTTGTTATTCAGAAAATTAAAATTAATATTCAGAAAATTCAAATTGATGTTCATAAAATTAAAATTGATATTCAGAAATCCAAATTGATATGAAAAAATTTGAAATGCAGAGTACAAAGAGATTTTCTGAATATGAATTGTAACTCTCTGAATAATTGTATAATTGTAATTTTCTGGTTATTAATTTTAATTTTCTGAGTAACAAATGGAACTTTCTGAATGTTAATTGCATTTTTCTGAATATGAAATGGAAATTCTGAATATTAATTGGAATTTTCTGAATATCAATTGTAAATTCTGAATATCAAGTGTAACTTTCTGAATATAAACTGAAAAAGGTGTAGTTGCACTCGATTTGAGTCAAGCTTTTGACACAGTAAATCATGGGCAGCTTGTATCCGATTTGGAAGACTCGTCACTCCCCCCCTGTCTCAAGCGTTGGACCGCCAATTATCTCAGTGGTCGTCGGTCGTCTGTTGTGTTCAGAAACAAAAAATCTAAAGCCAGGAAGATCAAACAAGGGTACCACAGGGTGGTGTCCTTTCCCCGTTATTGTTTAACTTCTATATTTCGAAGCTTCCTCCTCCACCAGAAGAAGTTACGATTGTTTATTACGCAGACGATTGCACGATATTGGCAACTGGTACTTCCGTTGATGAGCTGTGCTCTAAAATAAATGGCTATCTCCCCTCTCTAGTCGAGTTCTTCACCGCCAGAAGCTTGGCATTGTCGCCAACAAGGTCCTCGGCGACCTTATTCACGACGTGGACAGCGCAGGTTGGCATGGAATTAGAAATTTATGTAGGTGATCATAAAATACCTACTGTCACTCACCCAAAAATCTTAGCAGTGACTTTCGACACCATGCACACTTTCGCTGCCCATTCAGCTGCAATTGTCTCAAAATTACAGAGCCGCAACAAAATCCTTAAGTCACTAGCTGGCAGTACTTGGGGTAAAGACGTTGTTGTTGTTGTTGTTGTTAACAATGCATTGCCCTGTCTAGAGTGTATGATCATTCCGAAGATCTTCATCAAGCTCTTCTAAGGGGAGTCCAAGGAAACGTGCAGTTTCAACAGGGTTTGTCCAGAGGGACAGATGGGTTAGAAGAGTAGGTTCAAATGAACAATTGAAGAGATGTAGAGTATCATGGGGGGTCCTACCACATGCAGGGCATGTGTTTGAGATTGTATCATTAAGTCTGGATAAGTAGGAGTTTAACCTTACACTATATCCAGACCTAAGCTGTGCCAAGGTGACTCTTGTCTCCCTTGGTAAGGTGCGTTCTTCTTCAGCAATATCCGGTGGAGGCCTGTTCAGAACGGGATTCACAGGTAGAGATCCGACAAAAGTGTCTACCGACTCGGTGTGGATGTCGGTTAGAGCCCGCTTATGATTCTGCAGATCAAACGGCAAGGTATTATGATGCCGGATCTCATCATAATGCTTACGGAGATGTTTCCTGTTGAAATTATAGCAATCTTTGATTTTATATTTTGAGTTTAGAAAAAATATTGTCATATTTTTTCAGTTCGAGATTTTTCCTCTGTACGATAACTACCAATTTTTCAAATAAATATTAACTGCATTTACCAAGAGTTATATTATTTCCTTATGTCTCTCGGGGGCGGATCTATGTCCAAAAGATGACGGTTTGGATGTGCTGGCTTGTGGCAGTTCAGAAGAAATTGCCTGCTCAGCATTTCCGCATGCTCTTTTACATTGAGCAGTTTTGCCTCCTGATGGAGGTGAGACTCGGAAGACATGAGGAGACATCCCGTAGCAGTTCTGATGGCAGTATTTTGGCAGACTTGTAACTTCGTCCAGTTGGTGTTATGTACATTAGGCGACCATATGGGTGCAGCATAGTCAAAGACTGGGCGGCCAATGGCCTTATATGTAGTCAGCAACGTTTCTTTGTCTTTTCCCCAAGATCTTGTTGCGACCATAGCAGACACATGACCAGCAGATAAGAAAGTATTATCCAGTGTCACCCCTAATAACTTTGGGTGGCTGAAAGTTGGTAGCTTAGTGCCATCAACGAAAATGTCTAAGTCATTTGTCACCTGGTGCGGCCATGTCGTGAAAAGCGTCGCCGTTGATTTAGTCGGAGATATCGTCAGATCTCGCTCAGTGAAAAACCTGGAAAGGTCGCAGAGGTAACCGTTGATTTTCGCACAGAGTTCATCAGTATAGGGGCCCTTCCCCGTCGCCATTATTGTACAGTCGTCGGCATATGAAACGACGGTGACGCCCTCTGGTGGTGGGGGCATCTTCGATAGATAGAAGTTAAACAGTGTCGGGGATAAGACACCACCTTGTGGCACCCCCTGTCTAATACGTATAGGTTTTGATGTTGCGTTTCTAAAGTTAACCGACGCCTGCCGTCCATTCAAATAATTAGCGGTCCATCTCTTTAACCCATCAGGTATCTGTGTTTCGAAGAGATCTTGTATGAGAGTGGCATGGTTGACTGTGTCAAAAGCTTTCGACAGGTCAAGTGCCACTAACACAGTCCTGTGATTTGGTTGGTTTTGATTTAGGCCGCTATTTATTTGCGTTGTAATTGCATTGAGTGTGGTGGTGGTGCTGTGCAGCTTACGGAAGCCATGTTGATGACTAGCCAGGTGTAGATTTGCAGCAAAATGGACTCTAGCGTCTTCACTACCGGCGACAAAAGTGATATAGGGCGATATGAATCGCCTATGTTTGCCGGCTTTCTAGGTTTTAGTAGTGGAACCACTCTCGCCTTTTTCCATATTTCAGGAATGACGAAAGTGTTCATTGAAGACTGAATAGAGCCGCTAAGTATTTATGTCCCTCCTGGCCTAGATGTTTCAGCATCTTCATGGCAATGCCGTCGGGGCCGATGGATTTTGAGGGCTTAGCCTGTCTGATGGCTTCCTTGACCTCTGAGGCAGTGATGACAATAGGCGTGTTTTGGTTTTTGTATTTACGCGCCTGTCGCATGGTTCTACGTTTAGCTCTATCGGGCGGGGAATGTAGTACAAATTGTCTACAAAAGGAGTTCGCACATCCCCTAGGGTCCTTCTTCACCCTGTCACCGAAAGTAATATCTACTTTATCCTTGTGTTGCGTTGGATTAGAGAGAGCTTTGACCGTAGTCCATAATTTGCCAACACCATCAGAGAGGTTGCATTGCTCTAGGTGTTGTTTCCATTTGGCCAGTTTATGTTTATCGACCAACCTACGAATTTCCGCGTTGAGATCCTTTATACGCGGGTCTGCTGGATTGAGACTTCGCACTTCATCTCTTTCTCTAGCCATGGCCGCTGCCTCCGCGGGGAAATTTGGTCTTATTTGGGATATTCGACCCGCAGGAATGAAGCGTTTAGAGGCCGAGTCAATGATGTTGCAGAAGTCTCGTTCGCCTTTGCGTACGTCCGTAGGAATGGATAGAGCAGCCAAGGATTCGTCCGTATATGTCTGAAAACTGTCCCAGTCTGCCTTGGTAAAGTTAATATATGTACCATGCTCAGGTGTAATAAAGTCCGTCGGTCGTTCGATGGTAATGACTATTGGGAGATGGTCAGACGCCAACGTGAGCATGGGTCGGCAATTTGTGTTGTTCACTTACGATAGAAATATCTGGCGAACTATAGCAATTACCCGATACTCTCGTTGGGGCGTCTCCGTTCAATGTACAGAAAGCCGTATCATCTATTTGTTCTGCAAGTACATGCCCCCTTTTGTCTGCTGGAAGGTTTGAGTGCCACATGTCGTGGTGCGCATTGAAGTCGCCCAGGATCACGCGGTTATCTCCTCGTAATAGCAAGCTAATGTAGGGGTGATAACCGGTGGGGCTGTTAATGATTTGCAGATCGACATCTCCTGTACGGATGGTAATACCTTGGCTTTCTAAGATATCATCCGTTCCTCCGATGTCGGTATCAAATAGATGATACTGTACAGAGTTGTGCGTTATGAACGCTAGACCACCTCCCAGACCTCCTGTCACTCTACGACGGTCGTTCCGGTGGATGTTATATCCGCCATAGGTAATGAGGTCCGACCTAGGACTGAGCTTGGTTTCTTGGACTGCGGCAAGTTTTATGTCATATTGCGTCATCAAATTAGTTATCTCTGCGATCTTACCAGTTAATCCGTTACAGTTGTGCTGTAAGATTTGGAAGTGCGCCGGTGGGGTCGATGTCGAGTTAACCATAGGCGTGAGAGACGGATATGTTCGCCCAGGTGTTGGTAGGCTAAGACCAAGGCTGTGCCTCAGCCTAGTTAGCTGTGGACCTGGTGTAACCGGGTTGGCTGGCGTCGTAGGTCGAGGCGTGTTACAGCATGGCGCGATGAACGCATCCGTCCAAAGGTTCCTGTTAGCGAGCCCAGAGCATAGATGTACGTAGCATTCGCCTAAGCAGTTATTGCATTTGACCGATGACGCGAGCGTGTATAATCTTTGCCGACAAACAGTTCACGTAGAGACAGGTGCGAGAAGATGTTGATCCTGACTCACGTGAGAATTTGAACGGGAGGAGGGGTGTGGTGTAGAAACAGAGAGAGACTGGTGCTCGGAGTTGCTCATGTCTAAACTGCTCCGGTGGGAGCGAGAGTGTTGAGCTGCTGCGCGTGATGTTGACGCCATAAGGCACGAGCAACAGTCTGGAATTTGTGTGGCGGGTATAGCAGAAGTGCTGCTAGTCGTTAAGACGTTATTATTATTATTATTATTATTATTATTAGTATTGCTACTAAAAAGCGACGGTAGGGGTGCGCTTGGACGGCGCTTACCGCGGGACGCCCGAGGGCGCAAACAACAAGGGGCCACGAAAGTACTAAAGAAAGTACGGGGTCTGTGGATGTTAAGGTTAAGCCCTGAACATCCAGATTTATGGAGCCATCTCTTACACGAGAAGCATTGCACAGAATGCGACCGTTTAATATATATCTTTTTGCAACAGACACTGCATGTCCATTCTTTTGGTCCGGGGTTCGGCTCAACGCCCGCCCGTAACAATAGAATATCTTGCAGCCCTGCTGCAAGGGGGGAGGATGATAGTTTCGGAATGGGACAAAACATACTATACAGGGTTACATTGAAAGTGACAGTCCTTGGCCGAGGTAAAACCCCGGGTGGTTCCACTGCGCAGAGATCCATGGCGATGTCCTGGGTTTTCTGCTCTGAGAAGTGACTGTACATAGGGAACATAGGGAAGACGTTCATTGGAATCAGCTTCAGGCCTGTCAAAACACCGCGCTCAGAACCGCTACGGGGTGCGTCCTTATGTCACCTATATCTCATATACACAATGAGGTGGAAATGCTTCCAGTTAGGGAGCATAATGAAATGCTAAACAAGTACCGACTGAATTGCTGTAAACCACAGCATCCCAGTAGACAACTGCTTGAACTCATTCCGCCTCCTAGGACCATAAGGTCGCATTTACGTAAACATTTTGATGAGATCCGGCATTATATAACAACGCCGTATGCAATCGATTATTGGTGCCATATCGTAACGCTAAGGTCGTAACCGAATCGTAGCCAACCAATTGGTTTTTGGTTTTCCGCGGTAACGATAAACAGCTGATTATCTTTTTGCTTATTGCTTACAAGTTTTTGCAGTCAATCAGCTGTTTACGGTTACCGCACCAATAATCGATAAAAATGTATCGCATAGGGTTGCGTTAGGGATACGACTACAGCGTTACGACAAACATCACCAATAATTCCAGCTTTATAGGTATGGCGTTAGCGATAACGGTTACTAATTCTGCCTTTATACAATGTCAATAGATAACATCGCAGTGATGGGAAAATTGCACTTAAGAGACCCTTTTTTTTCTTCGGTTAATTAAAAAGGCTGATAAGAATGAACCACATACCTAAACGTGAGTTAATCGCTTTATAGTTCTTAGCTGTATATAAAATACTTAAATAATTTACTTTTTGCTTTGTATGCCACTTGAAGTCATGAGGTTAGCACTGCTTCAACTTAAAGTAGGCAAAGACAAAACTACAAACGTACAAAATGCAATTGCTAGGATTGCAGACGCTGTTCGGGATCATAATCCACGCTTGGTGACATTACCTGAATGCTTTAACTGCCCATATGGTACCAAATACTTCAGAGAGTATTCTGAAACGGTTCCCGATGGTTATACATCTCAACAGTTGTCTGCAGCAGCAAAATCATATGGCATATACATTGTTGGAGGTACAATACCAGAGTTGGGTGAAAACAATGCCGTATACAATACCTGCACGGTATGGGATCCGAATGGAAAATTGATTTCAAAGTATCGCAAAATGCATCTCTTTGACATTGATATTAAAGATGGTCAACGATTTAAAGAATCAGATACTTTAACCGCAGGTGGGGATTTATCTATAATTGAAGTTGATGGTCATAAAATCGGAATAGGCATTTGTTATGATATACGATTTGAAGAGTTGGCGAGGATATATCGAAACGAAGGTGGGCGAATGTTACAGTTAATATAAACTTAAAAATTAATTTTTGATTAAATTCTAATTTACCCAGGTTGCGAAATGCTAATTTATCCCGGTGCGTTCAACATGACCACAGGTCCCTTGCATTGGGAATTGTTGCAACGGTCGCGAGCCAACGATAATCAGCTATATGTAGTAACCACTTCACCTGCTCGTGATAAAGATGCTGAATATGTGGCTTGGGGTTACTCGATGGCTGTTGATCCATGGGCAAAAGTTTTAAAAAGTGCTAGTGAAGGCGAAGAAATTCTTTCTGTTGATATTGGTAAGCAAAATCCTTTGAAAGCAGGACAATAAACATAAAAAATTATTTAATTAATTTCAGATTTTTCGTTGGTAAAACAAGTTCGGGAACAAATTCCGACATTTACGCAACGGCGCTTAGACTTGTATACAACAAAATTTGTTAATACGAAATAATAGTTGGCTTCCGTAGTTTTAATATGGTTTTGGTATAAAAATCCGTAAAGGCTCCTTTGCACGGGTCGATTATAAGTCATTCCACCGTGTAAATAGCAATTTGATCGATCTACATCCTGTATTTGAAGGTAGAAAGCAGTGGAACGACAAAAATCAACCTGTGTAAATAAGCCTTTAGGTAGACTAATACTTGCTAGTAGTTCTTATTTTCACCTGACTACGGAGTAAGTATTTCCTGACCATAAATGGTAATGCAATGGTATCCGCTGAAATGATTAATGCAGCTTTTTAAAACTGAATGAGCCCTGGTTAATCGTACTATGTAATTGGAATATTTTTTTGAACATGATTTGATAAAACCCATTTACGTGGTTTCTGTAACTTTTTCATTTCATTTAATTGAGTCTATGGTTACAGAAAACCTTACAGACTAGAATACAATATAAACTTAGAACTAGACCTTAAGTTTAGAAGAAAAAAAACGAGATCAAACATGACTCAATTACTATGTATGGTTAGCACAAGTTCGTTACATAAACATCGTTAATTTTGAAAAACTTTCTGTACAACATTTGTCAAAGTCGATGTTAACGACAATAACGAATTTCTTTAAAAAGTTACAGAAACCGTGTACTGGAGAGGAAAAAAATGCATGAAAAATGTTGAGGGTTAATAAATATTGGTAGGATAAAGGATCATATACACGGGTCGATTTTCTAGTCGATTCTTGTCGTTCCACTGCTTCTACCTTCAAATACAAGGTGTAGATTCATCGAATTACTATTTACACGGTGGAACGACAAAAATCGACCCGTGTAAATGAGCCTTAAAGGCCATTTTTCACAAAACCTTATGGGTTTTAGAAATTAGGAAATTTTCGACCTCGAAAACTGAGTTATGATAACATTGATGAAACTAATTTATAAGACCTTTAAGTAGAGCGTTCGATTCCCTGCAAATACTGGGGTAAAAGTTTTCTGTACGAATTTTGGGTAAGATATTTAAATAGATTTTCGAGAAAACAAAAAACGACGCTTTCCCATTAAGATAAAAACTCGCATTTAGTCATTATACTCCATTTATGGTCAGGAAATGTAAAGTAAACCATATCGACGATGGCTTATTCGAAACACAAATATCAATGCCTGTATTATTTAACTACGCTATAGTATAGCATTAAGCTTCAGAAACTTGATTTAAAATGAAAAATGACCTTTCTATATTAGTGTAGCCACATGTAAATCTTGTATTTATAATTATTATATTACATGATGTCTCCCAAATAATAAAATGTTAATACATATTTTCATGGCAAACATGTATTGTTGTCAACCGTTGCTGCATTTCGTTGTGTTTCTTTTGCATTTGATTGCCCGTATGGCCGCTTAGCTTGTCCGAACAAAGCTTTTATGGCATCATCAGTAGCCAGTAAAGGCTGACTAATGAATTGCAATGCTCGTATTGCACACTTTTCTGCTTCACAAAGCGAATTTGTGCTGGCACTCAATATTCCAAGGTTCGCTTCTGGAATACCAACACCTGAATGAAGTACCATTTGCTGAATTATATTTAAATTTTCTGCACTTAAACTAATAACGTCTGTAGCTGGAATGTTTAAGTAGCGCATCTTCGCCATAAATTTTAGATTACGCAGTATTTCCAGCTGCATATCCCGAATCTGTTGTGTTGTTTTTAATAAGCTTTGAGTTGATTCATTAAGCATTTGGTTTTTTTGAGTAAGATCAGCTTTCCATCGAGCCAATTCTTCCACCATAACACTACTAGCGAGAAATTTTGAGCGCCATACTTCACACTGACCGGCAAGAAATTCGATTTGTTCCTAAATGTTTAGAAGAGCATAATTGTTTATTAATGTTTAGTATGTAGATAGAATAATTCAATTATTTTTTAAACCATAATACATATCCATTACGTAAATTTATACGAATACATATATTTACCGTGTGAGTTGTTAAATTATTTGCTGTATCTAATAAGGCTCTAGCCAATTGAAGTTTATCTTCCGTCAGAACATTTACATGCGTTTGCAAGTCTTCACCTACTGATGCCACCAGTAGATTTTTTAGTTCCGAGTTGACTTGGGTCTGAAATTTGAATTGTCCTTGGTAGTAATCACGTTCCTCTTTAATTTGTCGCAGTTCATCCTCTAATTTCTTGAACTGTGTGTCATTGATACCGCCATTTGTCAGTTCTTTACAATTTTTATCATCCATTTCCTTTGTACGCATATTCGACATTTGACTTACTAGAATTCCGATATCCAAATTATTCCTATTTGTTTTAAGTTTTCTTGGTGCTCCCTTATCAGATTGGACCACACTGTTCACAATCTGATTGGTAGCACCCGGATACGGTTCGTACGGTATAAACTTTGGAGGCCTACTACTTTTGTTTTGGTCTCGCAAAGAGAAAGTTGTTTTAACTAAACGTGGCGCTAATTGGACAAGCTCACCCTTTGGTATGATGGGAGCTAAACAACGTGATGCACCCTCAGGTCTTCGATACAGTGAATGTAATCCGGGTAGTGGTGGTAAGTTATGTCGATATATCGTACTGGTACTGCTGGTAGATGCTTTTCTATGAACCGTTTCTTGTACATTAGCACTAATGACACGTCGTAGTGTAGGACGAGACCCCTCCTGTTCACCTGTTTCTTCTTGATCACTTTTCGAAATACTTATTTCTTCTTCCATGCCATCACCACTCTGTCGAGCCATCTCGAAAGCTGTGGAGTTCATATCAGCTATTCACAAAAAAATAAATTAATCTTTGGTACTTCACCCGATATTTTTTGCAGTCAAATATATAAACAAATAACGAGGGATGTGAGCCACCGATCCGATATCCAAAATGACGCGGCTTGTGCTATCGAGTGTAGAAACCAAAGATGACTTGATCGGAAACTTAGCACTCTCTGAGAGCGCTCCAAATGTGTCTATTTTTATCAAAGATGACTTGATTTGAAACTTAGCGCTCTCTGAGAGCGCTCCAAATGTGTCTATTTTTATAAAGCGTTCAGCAGAATCAATCCGTGACGTACGTCACGTACGTCGAAATAACTGACAGCAAAGTAGACTGCGGATGTTTGTATGCGTAACGCCAGATAAGACGGATACGTCAAAGTAGAAATTGCTCTAAAATTGACGTACGTGACGCAGCTGACGTATTGGCGGACTGATTCTGCCGAAAGCTTAACAGTGTCTAATAATACTATGTACACACTAGCGTGTTTTCGAGCTCATTCTGGTTTTCGAGGCAAAACATGCTGAAAACCGATGTTTTCGCCATACAAAATTTTCAACCGAAAACCTGCGAAAACATCATGTTTTATCCCAAAACATCAACGAAAACCTTTCACAATCAGTGTCGGCTCTAAATTTTATCGGTAATAATCGAAAAACATACTGTCACATATCTGATATGTCAAATGTTTTCATTTTGAATTTCGTCGCCCGAATTTATAAAAAATCAAAATGAAAATGTTTGTGCTATAAAGTAAATTTGAAATAAGTACGCTGACAGTAAAACTTAAAATAAGTACATAAAATATAATATGTACGTTCACAAAATTTTAATTATTTTTTCTCACAAATCACAATTTCTAGAACAGCTGATTACTGTCAAATGAAAACAAGAATAGCAGGTATGAACGCACCTGTTTTATGTGAGATGTTTTACACGAAAACAAGGTGTTTTCGCTTCAGTGTGAACATGATCTTACTATTCGAAGTAAGTAACCAATTTACCATCGTAATACCTGCTCAATTTCAGAACGAGTTATTATTAGCGTTGTAAAGGGGTGTAAAAGTAGGTCGCCTCCCAGTTGGTGCACCCTGGGTAACGCTAAATGACCTACATAGCCTGCACGGCTAGTTTAGTTTCTTGTATTGCCGGATCTACGAGAACGGTACCAGTACTTGTGCTGTACCCATCGTGCCGAAACGACCCGGGCCGTTTTTCTTATATCGACCCGGCCAAGAGCAATACACTCGAGGTGACCCTGTCTGACATTTAGGCAGGGCTACACCTCGTTACAACAACAACAACAACATTAACGTTAATAGGGAAATTAAAGTAAACGTTGGTCACCAGCAAATCTTACGACACATATCAGTGTGATTGGCATTTTATACTCTTATTTATTGCGTTCTTAGCGCCTCTTTAAGCTTGAATTATTGGTGATGTTTGTCGTATCCAATCAGCTGATTCGACCAACCTTATGGGATTTAATGCAATCGATTATTGGTGCCTTATCGTAACGCTAAGGTCGTAAGCGGATCGTAGCCAACCAATTGGTTTTTGGTTTTCCGCGGTAACGTAAACAGCTGATTACCTTTTTTGTTCATTTAATTTATTTGTTTTGCATTAATTTTTCGAATTTATTGGTTTTTGCTATTTGGTGAGTTATCATTTTACATTTTTTAAGAAAATATTAATTAAGATTGTGTTCATAGCTGAGTTTTTGCAGTCAATCAGCTGTTTACGGTTACCGCACCAATAATCGATAAAAATGTATTGCATAGGGTTGCGTTAGGGATACGACTACAGCGTTACGACAAACATCACCAATAATTCCAGCTTTAACTGAAATCCCAAATCACACCAAAAACACCCACTGTTTTCTGCCAATATATTTTGTCTGGTAACCAGGTTTTTCGCTGCTTTTGCTGGCAGATATTCCTCGATTATGCAGTGCTGTCAAGTAGCAGCACATAATCAGTACCCCTTTTAAGTAAACAGTGAAAAAGAGAGAAAGAGTTTCGGATCACGTTATCTTTGGTAGAAACCCTACCCTACGGCCATTGTTTATCCCTTCAAGTATACCATTAGCTCTGATCCCCTACTCCAATTTGACAGTCAGAAACAGTCACGAACTACAGGAAAGTGATCCCGTACGCCACTTTTCTGACTGGTGAGAGCAGAAAATTGAGTACTCTTTAGTCAGAGAGTTGCTGGGTTTAATCAGCAGATTTTTTGCTGGTAAATTCTGACTACTTGTTGTAGAACCAAAGAGAATATATCAACAAGAGCCACCATTCGTTATGAAAGCAACGAACAAGATGGATGCCGTTTTCTTTCAGGGTTTTGGTAATATCGATATAAATATGTTATTGTCAAATCAAAACAAAATGTGTAAAAGAAAATAGACGAGAACTGAAATAACACAAGAGTCGAAAAAAAAATTTACCAGCTGTCGAATTTACAAAACTGAGGAAAACAAAATTACCGAAACCCTGAAAGAAAACGGCATCCATCTTTTTCCTTGCATTTATAACGAGTCACGGCTCTTGTTGATATATTCTCTTTGCCAACAGGATAGCAAGAAAAATTGCCAGGAACAGTCCGCACGCGATGTAATTGAATATTTATTTGAAATCAAAAAATATTCACAAACAAAATAAGAAAATTTGTTCCAAAATTCCTTTGTTAAATGATTAACTTCAGCATACGGCTCCTATATGATCTTATTTCGGAGGCTCATTTTTTCTAATATTTAGCACTCATATCAGACTCCTAAAGGCTTAAGTCCCGTTTACATTGCTCGATTTTTCGTTCAATATCATGTTGATTTTGAAAATTGACTCGTGTCAACGGGTCTTGCAAAATTGCATGCAACAAAGTCATCATAAAGCCATCCGAATTTTGTTCAACTTATCATTCAACTTCTGTACAACCTTGGGTTTGTCTACGAATTGAGGGATGTAAATATTTGTCAGATTTTTATAAAAAAATTGTAAATAAAAAAATTAAAAATAAATTGTTTCTCTTTTAATTGGCGTTTCTGTTTCGTGTTCAACACGAAAACCTGTTCATTCCGTCCCATCTAACCAAACGAGTCCGTAAGGTGCTCCGTTGGGACTCTCGGCGTAGCGTATCCGACAGGGAAGTGCTTTAAAAATGTATGCAGAAAAGTTTCTTATAGGACTCCTTGAGGATGCGTTTATGGCGTTCCAAAACACTCCCGCAGATACCCAGATAATGGAAAAAGTGATTCCTTTATCTTCCGTCAGAACATTTACATGCGTTTGCAAGTCTTCACCTACTGATGCCACCAGTAGATTTTTTAGTTCCGAGTTGACTTGGGTCTGAAATTTGAATTGTCCTTGGTAGTAATCACGTTCCTCTTTAATTTGTCGCAGTTCATCCTCTAATTTCTTGAACTGTGTGTCATTGATACCGCCATTTGTCAGTTCTTTACAATTTTTATCATCCATTTCCTTTGTACGCATATTCGACATTTGACTTACTAGAATTCCGATATCCAAATTATTCCTATTTGTTTTAAGTTTTCTTGGTGCTCCCTTATCAGATTGGACCACACTGTTCACAATCTGATTGGTAGCACCCGGATACGGTTCGTACGGTATAAACTTTGGAGGCCTACTACTTTTGTTTTGGTCTCGCAAAGAGAAAGTTGTTTTAACTAAACGTGGCGCTAATTGGACAAGCTCACCCTTTGGTATGATGGGAGCTAAACAACGTGATGCACCCTCAGGTCTTCGATACAGTGAATGTAATCCGGGTAGTGGTGGTAAGTTATGTCGATATATCGTACTGGTACTGCTGGTAGATGCTTTTCTATGAACCGTTTCTTGTACATTAGCACTAATGACACGTCGTAGTGTAGGACGAGACCCCTCCTGTTCACCTGTTTCTTCTTGATCACTTTTCGAAATACTTATTTCTTCTTCCATGCCATCACCACTCTGTCGAGCCATCTCGAAAGCTGTGGAGTTCATATCAGCTATTCACAAAAAAATAAATTAATCTTTGGTACTTCACCCGATATTTTTTGCAGTCAAATATATAAACAAATAACGAGGGATGTGAGCCACCGATCCGATATCCAAAATGACGCGGCTTGTGCTATCGAGTGTAGAAACCAAAGATGACTTGATCGGAAACTTAGCACTCTCTGAGAGCGCTCCAAATGTGTCTATTTTTATCAAAGATGACTTGATTTGAAACTTAGCGCTCTCTGAGAGCGCTCCAAATGTGTCTATTTTTATAAAGCGTTCAGCAGAATCAATCCGTGACGTACGTCACGTACGTCGAAATAACTGACAGCAAAGTAGACTGCGGATGTTTGTATGCGTAACGCCAGATAAGACGGATACGTCAAAGTAGAAATTGCTCTAAAATTGACGTACGTGACGCAGCTGACGTATTGGCGGACTGATTCTGCCGAAAGCTTAACAGTGTCTAATACTATGTACACACTAGCGTGTTTTCGAGCTCATTCTGGTTTTCGAGGCAAAACATGCTGAAAACCGATGTTTTCGCCATACAAAATTTTCAACCGAAAACCTGCGAAAACATCATGTTTTATCCCAAAACATCAACGAAAACCTTTCACAATCAGTGTCGGCTCTAAATTTTATCGGTAATAATCGAAAAACATACTGTCACATATCTGATATGTCAAATGTTTTCATTTTGAATTTCGTCGCCCGAATTTATAAAAAATCAAAATGAAAATGTTTGTGCTATAAAGTAAATTTGAAATAAGTACGCTGACAGTAAAACTTAAAATAAGTACATAAAATATAATATGTACGTTCACAAAATTTTAATTATTTTTTCTCACAAATCACAATTTCTAGAACAGCTGATTACTGTCAAATGAAAACAAGAATAGCAGGTATGAACGCACCTGTTTTATGTGAGATGTTTTACACGAAAACAAGGTGTTTTCGCTTCAGTGTGAACATGATCTTACTATTCGAAGTAAGTAACCAATTTACCATCGTAAT
This sequence comes from Campiglossa producta, assembly GCA_964058755.1. Lineage (NCBI taxonomy): Eukaryota > Metazoa > Arthropoda > Insecta > Diptera > Tephritidae > Campiglossa > Campiglossa producta. Next base: position 678,627 of record CAXKVI010000001.1, on the reverse strand, counting down.
ACCTGCTCAATTTCAGAACGAGTTATTATTAGCGTTGTAAAGGGGTGTAAAAGTAGGTCGCCTCCCAGTTGGTGCACCCTGGGTAACGCTAAATGACCTACATAGCCTGCACGGCTAGTTTAGTTTCTTGTATTGCCGGATCTACGAGAACGGTACCAGTACTTGTGCTGTACCCATCGTGCCGAAACGACCCGGGCCGTTTTTCTTATATCGACCCGGCCAAGAGCAATACACTCGAGGTGACCCTGTCTGACATTTAGGCAGGGCTACACCTCGTTACAACAACAACAACAACATTAACGTTAATAGGGAAATTAAAGTAAACGTTGGTCACCAGCAAATCTTACGACACATATCAGTGTGATTGGCATTTTATACTCTTATTTATTGCGTTCTTAGCGCCTCTTTAAGCTTGAATTATTGGTGATGTTTGTCGTATCCAATCAGCTGATTCGACCAACCTTATGGGATTTAATGCAATCGATTATTGGTGCCTTATCGTAACGCTAAGGTCGTAAGCGGATCGTAGCCAACCAATTGGTTTTTGGTTTTCCGCGGTAACGTAAACAGCTGATTACCTTTTTTGTTCATTTAATTTATTTGTTTTGCATTAATTTTTCGAATTTATTGGTTTTTGCTATTTGGTGAGTTATCATTTTACATTTTTTAAGAAAATATTAATTAAGATTGTGTTCATAGCTGAGTTTTTGCAGTCAATCAGCTGTTTACGGTTACCGCACCAATAATCGATAAAAATGTATTGCATAGGGTTGCGTTAGGGATACGACTACAGCGTTACGACAAACATCACCAATAATTCCAGCTTTAACTGAAATCCCAAATCACACCAAAAACACCCACTGTTTTCTGCCAATATATTTTGTCTGGTAACCAGGTTTTTCGCTGCTTTTGCTGGCAGATATTCCTCGATTATGCAGTGCTGTCAAGTAGCAGCACATAATCAGTACCCCTTTTAAGTAAACAGTGAAAAAGAGAGAAAGAGTTTCGGATCACGTTATCTTTGGTAGAAACCCTACCCTACGGCCATTGTTTATCCCTTCAAGTATACCATTAGCTCTGATCCCCTACTCCAATTTGACAGTCAGAAACAGTCACGAACTACAGGAAAGTGATCCCGTACGCCACTTTTCTGACTGGTGAGAGCAGAAAATTGAGTACTCTTTAGTCAGAGAGTTGCTGGGTTTAATCAGCAGATTTTTTGCTGGTAAATTCTGACTACTTGTTGTAGAACCAAAGAGAATATATCAACAAGAGCCACCATTCGTTATGAAAGCAACGAACAAGATGGATGCCGTTTTCTTTCAGGGTTTTGGTAATATCGATATAAATATGTTATTGTCAAATCAAAACAAAATGTGTAAAAGAAAATAGACGAGAACTGAAATAACACAAGAGTCGAAAAAAAAATTTACCAGCTGTCGAATTTACAAAACTGAGGAAAACAAAATTACCGAAACCCTGAAAGAAAACGGCATCCATCTTTTTCCTTGCATTTATAACGAGTCACGGCTCTTGTTGATATATTCTCTTTGCCAACAGGATAGCAAGAAAAATTGCCAGGAACAGTCCGCACGCGATGTAATTGAATATTTATTTGAAATCAAAAAATATTCACAAACAAAATAAGAAAATTTGTTCCAAAATTCCTTTGTTAAATGATTAACTTCAGCATACGGCTCCTATATGATCTTATTTCGGAGGCTCATTTTTTCTAATATTTAGCACTCATATCAGACTCCTAAAGGCTTAAGTCCCGTTTACATTGCTCGATTTTTCGTTCAATATCATGTTGATTTTGAAAATTGACTCGTGTCAACGGGTCTTGCAAAATTGCATGCAACAAAGTCATCATAAAGCCATCCGAATTTTGTTCAACTTATCATTCAACTTCTGTACAACCTTGGGTTTGTCTACGAATTGAGGGATGTAAATATTTGTCAGATTTTTATAAAAAAATTGTAAATAAAAAAATTAAAAATAAATTGTTTCTCTTTTAATTGGCGTTTCTGTTTCGTGTTCAACACGAAAACCTGTTCATTCCGTCCCATCTAACCAAACGAGTCCGTAAGGTGCTCCGTTGGGACTCTCGGCGTAGCGTATCCGACAGGGAAGTGCTTTAAAAATGTATGCAGAAAAGTTTCTTATAGGACTCCTTGAGGATGCGTTTATGGCGTTCCAAAACACTCCCGCAGATACCCAGATAATGGAAAAAGTGATTCCTTGTAGTGCGGAAGGACTGCATACCGGCTCGCCTTTACAATTAAATCCGTAGACGCTCCCATTATCATTCCTTCAAATGGAGTTTTCGCTCCTTTTCGAAACGCTTCGAATTTGTTTGGGTTGGAGTTGTAAAGCATTGCCTAGCCAGGATGACCGATAACTATTTATCTGCCTTACTAGGTCTCTATTTCCGTTGTTCTTGTTGTAACGAAACATATCCCTGCCCAGACGTAAAGCCCACATGCCAGGCAAACATTTTGCACTTCGGGGTTGGCTCTGAGCTTCACTTGTTACCTTGCCCAAATCAGAGTTAAACGAGAGTGTCTAGACACTCTCGGGAGACGGTGTTCCTACGCAGCAACCGGTGGGCTTGCTGTTGCAGGACGGAATTCGTGGGGCGGGAGTTAATAAAGGTGATCATCATCTCTATGTGGATGTTGTTGAGTGCCTGCCTATAACCGTGGCACCAAGAACGGTGTATTTTTGTTTAATTTTTTTCAATGACATAAACAATCGTCAAATAATTTTCAAAAAAATTGATTAATGTAAACGGGTAGTCAATTTAATTTGGAATCATGCATGCAACCAAAATTGATTCCAAAATTGAACAATGTATACACATTTTTAATTACACTGCGGTACAAAAACGAACTTTTTTTTATCCTATGAACCAAATAGACTTTTTCGGAAAGTGGACAAAAAATAAAAATACACGTGTATCGGCGATTTTCATGTACACGTCAGATTTGTTTTTACCTATGTATGTACATGACAAAATTCTGCCGTGTACATAACTTTTGAACTTTTTTGGCAGAATTTTCAGAAAAATGCAGTTTTGTTTTAATTTACTAAATTTTACTCTAAGAATGTGCAAGTTAGAACTCGCTAAAAATTTTACTTGATATTTTAGAATTTTTTTTTGGCAAGGGTGTTGAGTGTTATCTTCCATACAAGTCACAAACTAAATTTACTTTTGTATGAAGGAAAACACAACACCCTTGAAAGAAAAATTCTGATAATTGAGGGAAAATTTGTAGACAGTTCTAACTTGCACATTCTTAGAGTAAAATTGTATGGGCTACAAAACTGCATACTCAAAAATTTTCTGAGAATTTTTCCAAAAAAGGTGAAATTTTTTTTTATGTACGTACATAAAAAAAATTCTGACGCGTACATGAAAATCGCCGATACATGTGTATTTTTATTTTTTGTCCACTTTCCGAAAAAGTCTATTTGGTTCATAGGACAGAATGTGTGTAGAGCAGTGTTATATATCATTATCGCTAACGCCATACCCATAAAATCCTTTGCATTGATTTCCATAAGTTTGGTTGGAATAGCTGATTAGCGTTATGGGTATGGCATTAGCAATAAAGGCTTGGTTTCCTCAAAAAGCGGTGCCGCTATGGAACGTACGCTATATAGCGTCCGCTATACTCACCGTCTTTAGCGGCACCGCTTTGTTGTAAGCTTGGGACAATGTTACGGTCAATCCATTATTTTTGAATGTTAAAATATCACGGCTCATTTCACAATTTTCACTATTTAGATTTTTGGAATATTTGTTTTCAAAACATTTTATGTGACTGAATTGGTTCTTTTTAAATAAATTTGAAGTAGATTTGATTGAATTCTCAACCGTTATGACATGACGGTGGGAAAAAACGTTGACGCACGAATTGCCACTGTCATGACGGCCGCTATGCTTGAATGCTTGCGGCTATATTACATTACGGTGAACTTCACCGTCTTCTTAGTTTACACCCAATTACTTTTACATGGCAGTATTTTTGGCAACGTACTTCACCGCTATGTAACGAGCGCTATATAGCGTCACCGCTTTCGAGGAAACCAAGCCTTAAGGGTAACTGATTCTGCCTTAAATTATGAGCGCTCCCATAATAAGGGCGTTCCAAATAGCTGACGTGAAAAAAAATTTGTATGAATTTGAAGTTTCTTTTCACAAATTTTGTATGAAAATTCTTTTCATTTTATCATTTCATAGAACCAGAATTCACCCCCTGGGTCGTATCCCGGCCAAAATTTAACTGGACTGGAACTGCTATAGTAAGGGCCGCTTGCATAAAAGCTGATAACGACTAACCGGAGTTTAATTGACGTATTTTGTATGGTTAGCTGTCAAGTTAATCACCGATTAGGCTTAATCGGCTTTTATGCAAGTGGCCCTAAAGCTGTTTGCGTAGATACGTGTGTATACATATGTGTATATGTGCTACCAAGCAAAAAGGACATCGCAATGTTAATTGGAGCACAATTTTTATATGAAAAAGGATTACATTCGGAGTACTCTTTGGATAAGAAATAGAGTACTCTCGATTTTTGCAGGGTGGGTCTGAAAGCAACCCTGAAAAATAGCAAGATCACAGCGTTGTTGTTGCATTTACTTGCAAAGTTTTATACGGTTCTGGGTTGCAGTTGAATTGGAACTCAACTAATGTTTGAGGGGTATCGAAACTATGTATAGTACCATCGATAGTTTTGCAGCTCTAATCAGCTGTGTGATTTTTTTTTGAGACCCAAGGCGAATTCATTACAGGTGGCATCCTCCGATCATATGGATTCTTCTTCTTCCTTGAAAATCCAATCGTAGCTGTCAAATTGCTTATGTGTTGCTTTGTCTGACATTTTCAGCTACAAGCAGTGTGTAGATCTGAATTCGCTCGAACTCACCTGTATGATTTCGCCTTGTTGAGACCCATACAATAGCTCTGATCCCGTACTCCAATTTGACAGTCGGGAACAGAAATAGTCAGAAACAGTCACGAACTACATAACAGGAAAGTGACCCCGTACGCCACTTTTCTGACTGGTGAGAGCAGAAAATTGAGTTCTCTTTAGTCAGAGAGTTGCAGAATTTAGTTAGCACATTTTTTGCTGGTAAATTCTGACTACTTGTTGTGGAACTGTCAAGCGACCAAGTTTGACAGTTCTACCATTTTCGCGATCCCGTACTCCTTGGTATTGCTTTCGCACTCAGAGCGGATTTTCTAATTTTGACAGTTCTACTAGTTTTTGTCAGAAAAGTAAAGGATCAGACCTAATGGTTGAAAGCTGTTTATTTATATTAAAATAATAGGAGGACTTTTTGTATGCTGCATTTAGTTATCAATCTGCTAAACAGTGAAGATATCAAGGAACACCAGTTATTGTGCTATAGCTTCCACCACCTATGTATAAGCGTATGTAAGTGTGTTTGAATGTTTCATAAATTAACTAAAATTGAAAATTTATATTACGGCTAGGCAAATTTTAACGGAGTATCGTTTATTTATTTAGTGAATATTCAACATCGTATTGGATGTAAGGAGAAACGCATTACACTTAGTATGTCGTCTGAAGAAATCGATGTAGGAAAAATCGAACTGATTGAGCCAACAACCGGAAAACTATTTTTTGAACACAAAACTGAATTAATTTTCTGCAAGCCTCATTTAATACCATTAAAATCGCAAGCACTGGAACGCTTGGAAGAAATGCAGCGCGAATCAGCTCAACATTCGCAAACAAAACGATTAAAAAACAATCTACTGTTACAAGAAGAGCCCGAAGCCGCTTAAATATTTGAGCAACCATTAGCAACTTTCCTTCGCTGTTCAAAAAATCTTGCAACGCGTTTTTATAATGGTTCATTTACTTACCTTTGCCGTTGTGGCTGCTCTATTACTAGGTGGAATATCACTATTTCGTTATGGCAACATACCGCGTCAACACATTATCGTGACGTTGTCAGTACTGACAGCATGGTGCTTTTCATTCCTTATAGTCTTCACAATTCCACTTGATGTCACAAATGTAAGTTAAGAAAAAATGCACATCACTTGACACAAATAAATCTTTAACAACGGGATTGCAAACCGTTACAATAGTGGACCTATTCGAAACGTGGGTAGTTCAAATGGTAGATTTTTGCCTAATATTAAGGGAATAAAGTTTCAGAGTGCGGTATCTGGGAATTGAAAAAGTGGGGCCACTTTACGGATGGGAAAATCCTAGAAAAGTGAATTAAAATCAAGGACCGAGTAAAACATGTTAATTTTTCAAAAAAGAAAACGTAACCGTTATTTTGATCTAAAGAAGAGACGAACCCGAAACTGCTTCAAAAGCCGTAACGGGTTCCAAAAGGTTTGGAATTTCCTAATGACTTATCTACATATGTAAATCTTTTAATGAGCTCATATTTTTTTTTACAAGAAGGTATCCAATGTAAGATTGTCGAGCAAGATTATAAAATACACGTTTTGACCTCGGTATCGAAATTCTGAAAAAGGAAATTTGACTAGTTAAAACAATAGATCGAAAAAAATTTAGGAGATCCGAAAAAAAAATTTCAGTGGCTTGTCTAATGCCATGGATACACACACGGAGATCACCTCCAATAAATCTTCCTTAATTAGATCCAAATTTTACCCTGACACACACAAAATTGAAGATTAAAGGGTCAAATACATAAAGCTTTGTTAACCTCGCCTGACATTTTCTACCTCAAAACTTTGCGTCCAACTTCAGAGGCATGCTACAATGAACGCCTTGACGCTTCTCTTTTATACATTTGTTTTCGTTATTTATTTCTTTGCATTCAGAGTGTTTTGGTTAATTTATTAATTTAATAGAGAAAAAATTAATTAATTATTATTTCCTCCAACTTTTTATTCTTTAATTAAAGCAAAGTCATCAACGTCTGATTGTCAAAGCAAGCAAAGCAAGCAAAATTTGAGAGTTTGCCAAATTTTAACCTTGCTTCAACTTTGAGTTCTCCAATTTGCCATGCTTCTCTTTTATCCGTGATGTCGTCATGTCAAGTTCGTCTAATCTAATGTTCTAATAATTAAAATTTCGCGTCGAAGACGCATTCGTTTTTAAAAAAGCTATACGCTGTGGAAATGTAAATTCATTGTTACAATGTGTTTTATACAATCGTGTGCAAAAATTTAATAAAATTATGTGTGTAATAAAAAAATTTCAACTATAACGGATCTCGCATAACCGAATACAAATACCTAAAAGAAATATATAAAAAATATATATAATAATGACTGACAAATAAAACTCACATATTGCATGAGATAGCGGATCTCAATTACCGCTTTTTGCTGAATAAAAGAAAAATATATATATGTATAGACAGATATATAAAATTAAACAACTATAACCATAACCTAGTTATTTCACGTGCTAAATTCACAAAAAAAATATATGACCTGGCTAGTATAGATTTTTTATAATCTGAGCCATTAAATTCATCTTTTTACTCAATAATTATGCAATCAAATCAAACATAGCAAATATCATGTTGGTTTGGGTCTAACCAACACCTGAAAATTGAACACTGAAGAAGATTTATTATAAAGTTTTTGTATACCCTGGTTTTGTGGGTGGACTGCCCCGACCATTTAAGACCATCAAAACCCAAAAAAAAAAAAAAAAAATTTGCCATGCTTCGTTTAAATACGTATACTGAACTTTTCTGTCAAAGTCAAAGTTTGAGGTAAAGCCAAAATAAAGCTTTATGTAACTGACCCATAACAATCGCGCCATCTAGTGCTTTGTGTTGGGGGTCATGCATATATGACGTCACGCTCTTTGGGGGGGAGGGGTCTGCGATTTGTGACGAAGTGTGACATGTTTGCACATGCATGTTTGCATGTTTTCGCGATTTATGGAAAATATTATTGCAGTAAACAACAAAGTTTCATCACGTTTTTGTGAAAAAATTAGTATATACAGAAAACAAAAACTACCAAAAATCGCGTGACGTCATATATGCACGACCCCTTGTATTACTTGCTATTTAAAACTAGATGTCACTGGGAATTGCTAAATATGCGTTTTCTTGCAGTTTTTGTTTATTTATCTGAAGAGTGTTGCCAGCGAACATTTTGTTGTGGCCGCTCAAATCTTCTTCATTTTTGGAGGTTATAATGAAGATTATGCTCAAGTTAACTCCCAAAAGCGGAGATAATTCGGAATTTGCGCTAATGTATCAGCCGTATAATGCTATGGATACACACACGGAGATTACCCCAAATAAATCTTCTTTAATCAGATCCAAATTTTACCCTGAAACACACAAGATTGAAGATTAACAATCGGTGCACTAGATGACTTTGGTTTTAGCACTTGCGGTTTAATATTAGATGTCGCGGTGACATCTAGTGTCCAGTAGCGGCAAACTCGTAATTTTGGTAGTGATCCTTGCTATTTTTATTTATTTACAGTAGCGGTCAAATCGTTATGATATCTGCTCAAATCTTAATTTTTGGGAGTTTATAATGAAGATAATGCTCAATGCGCTAATGTATCAGCCGTATAAGAAAACACCACTCATATTTTGGTTTTTAACGATTTATTTAATTCCATTTATTAGCTTTCGAGTGATACTACCAAAACATACAGATAGATATAAAAACGGTTGATTGGGAGTCTATTTGCTTAATAATGATTTTTTTTAAATATCTGCAATGTACAGACATCAACTGATACAATTTTATTATAGCGCACACCTAGATCTAAACAGCGATACACTCAAAAAATCACTTTTTTCAGGAAACATGAAAAACTGATTACTTCAATCCTGTGGGCCGCAGGACTTTCCTTTATTTGTCAAAAAGTTCGTTTGTTGACCAAAGAAATATATTATATTGGACTTTTCTCTAATCCCTACAGTTTGGCTAAAATTTTCATTTATTGAGTTATCTCCCTATTGTTTGATTAATTCCTATATATTTTGGGGAATATGTATTTTAAGTTGATCCCCTTTGTTGAATTTTTGATAGGTCTTTTAGTTGAATCTCTTTTGTTGAATTTTTTTTCGGATTTTTTTACTAAATTTAACCTCCATACTAAAAGTATAATAGATTTATTACATTCAAAGTCTGGATTTATTGAAAAATATTGATGAACAAAAATATTAACAAAAACAAAATACAATGTTTTTAGTTATGCAAATATTAAGAAAAATTCGGTCAAGTTTGTTAATAAAAATAATTAAAAGATAATAAAAAAAATACTTAATTTATATTGCTTCCCAAAGCATAATAAGTTGTATAACGTTAAAGCTTTGCTGGAATCCGGGGGAACAAACTTTGTAGACGAGGAGTAGAATCATGTAAATTGACATGATATAAAAATTCTCAGGGTAGAAAAAAAACCACGAAGCTTTTTATTTCAAAACGTCGTACGCAGATGAAAAATTTCGACGGTTTATGTAACAAAGGCTTACACCAAAAAAATTGCATTGCTTGATGCTAAAAAAAAGACATCCAGGAATTGATAACCAAGAATATCCTCCCGAAGTCTTACTATGATATTTTTTATAAAGATGCTTTGGGAAACAATATAAATTAAGTACTTTTTCTTATCTTTTTATCATTATTACTAACATACTCAACCGAGTTTTTCGTAATATTTTTGTATCTTAAAACATTTACGCAATTCACAACCTCTAGTATTTCGTGCTATTTGTCTATTTTTCAAAAAATTTATATTAGAAACCATGGAAACATCCAACAATAGACGAATACGACACCCCTTGTGAATTGCCCAATTGATTTTTTGTTTTGTTTTTTTAACAACAGAGTTGTTAAACTTGCACTGAAAAACCGGGCATAAGAATAAATAAGTTAACTGAAGCTAAATTTTAATTGGTGCTTAGCTCTAATACATAAATATAATTTCTTGCTTAAAATTAAAATAGCAAAATGAAACGTAAGTGACACCAAAACATATACATTAGGGTGATTCAAATAAAAAAATTTTTGGTTTTTTTTCGGTCTTACCCCTTGAAACTTTATGTATTGATGAGAAAATAAACCTTGCAAAAAACAAGTAAGGAAAGCTGTCTTCGGCTGTGCCGAAGGCTATATACCTTTCATGAATAAGCGTCACGATTTTCACTGTTCGATCCCCAGTACAGCCTGTGTCAATTTAACTATATTTACTATACACATTACACATCTTTGTTATAATTTAAAAAAACTTACAAAATAATAGGATCCGAGTTATCGGAACAATCGATTGTATGGAGGCTATATATTATACGTGTTCAATTGTACTGACTTACACTATACACATTACATATGTAGAAAGTACTAAAGGTGCAATATTTTACGTTCCTAACTTTTTAAATGCGGAAGTATTGGCCAAAAAACCTTATATCGAAACAACCGGTTGTATGGGGCTATATGTTATATTTACCCGATCTTCTTGATTTTCCTCTACACACTACATAAATAGAAAGTACTCGAGTTGCAAAATTTTACGGTCCTAACTTTTTAATTGCAGAAGTTTTGGCCAAAAAACCTTATATCTGAACAATCGGTTGTATGGGGGCTATATGTTATACTGGTCCGATCTTGTCAGTTCCGACAAATGATTCCTATATTACAAAATGGTGGCCACATACAAAATTTCAGCCAGATATCTCAAAAATTGAGGGACTAGTTTGCGTTCAAACAGACAGACGGACAGACGGACAAGGCTAAATCATTTCATCTCGTCATCCTGATCATTTCGGTATACTTATTGATGGGTCTATCTCTTCTTCTTCTCATTATACAAACATCGGACCAAAGTTATAATACCATTTCATGTTCATGAAAGGTATAATTAGCGCTCTAACTTAACCCTTAGGGGTGGCTATTTTTTTCGCCCTTTCCCATACATTTTGTGTGGGGAAAAATGGCACTTTTTTCAAAATATTTTTCTTAAAGCAGGAGCTTTGAAGCTTCCAAAATAGTATGCCATATGCGGTTATCTAACTATTAAAATAATTACTGTGGGGGCTGAGTTATTTCCCTTGTGCGGTGCGGGTGGACTTCTCTGGTTTAGCGGGAGTGGACTGTATGCGTTGGAATATATACATTCGTGTGTAGCCAAGTGAAAGTCAATTTATATATTAGCACTCTCCGTGCACTATATTTACTTTAAATTCAACTTTATAAAACTACTTAATTGCAAATTTAAGTTTAATCGAAAACGCGGGCGGTCGTGTCAGCAGCAAAAAGAATAATAAAGAAAAAACCAATGTCAACAAAGAAAACGTCAAATGCCAAAGTAGTTAGAAATGATACCACCTTATCGACATATATGATGTACTACCCTACCGACATTTAGTTTACCCCATTAACATTAAGAAGATTATTTACACAAATATGACCCAACATACCGCCGCCCTTGAACTATATGTGTACATATGATATGTTCAACTTAATCTTATTTTAAGATAAATATTTCAAAGGTATTGTCAAATACATAAGTATTTAAGTATCAAGAAATTACAATTTATGCATTTTGAGTATCATATGTTTACAAATTCAGTCTTCAGTTATTAAGATAATTATTAGAAAGATATTCACCTTTACAAAAAATTCAATTTTTTAATTAACTTTCAAACATTTTTAAAGTTTAACAATCGAAAACAGTTTACTTATTTCAATATCAGAAATTAACTTCATCATTTTTTTTCAAAAATTTGTTTTAAAATTTTAACTTAGAAAAAATTGACTTAAGATTTCAACTATCAGCAAATGTCAACAATTTTACAAATTGAATAATCGAAATCATTAAAGAAAAAAAACAAAAATTCTTACGATATCATTGATTTTCTGATGACGAGTCGCAAAACAAATCCTCCTTTGTAGGTAGAAGGCATAGTCTGGCTACGGGTCGAACGTACTCTCCATTGCTTGTCTTTACGGTTACAACCCGCACATTTCCATCCTTACCAGGGTGGCAACGAATTACACGCGCAAGCGTCCACTTCGTAGGTGGAGTTCGTTCATCAAACAACGCTACGACGTCTCCCTCTTCGTAGTTGCGTGAGGATCTAAACCATTTAGTTCGACGTTGTAAATTTAACAAATATTCATCGCGCCATCGGCGCCAAAAGTGTTGACGCATAGAGGAAATTAAATGCCATCGCTGAAGTAGATTTCCACAGAACCCTTGACCCTCAGGTTCTGGGATCGACTTTAGTGGCTCTCCAACGAGGAAATGGCCCGGCGTTAAGGCTTCCAGATCGGTTGCGCTGGTCGGATCGGCGCATAAGGGGCGGGAATTGACGCAGGCTTCGACTTCTGTCAGCAGAGTGCTGAATTCTTCAAAAGATAACAAGTTCCCTTCTAGAACGCGTTTGATATGGTATTTTATGCGCTTGATGCCGACTTCCCAATATCCGCCCATGTGAGGCGCGGTTGGTGCGTTAAAGTGCCACTCTATGTTGGAGTCGGCGAAAAACGATCGTAACTTATCATCTGCCATACTCTTCTCATATCTCTCGCGCAACTCTCTGTCTGCGCCAACGAAATTCGTACCGTTATCAGAGTACATAGCTTTACAATAACCTCGACGGTTAATAAAGCGTTTGAAAGCGTTGAGAAAGGCACTTGAGGACAAATCTCCAACAAACTCCAAATGCATGGCACCAGTACACATGCATATAAACGAAGCAATGTAGCCCTTTGTTGACTTTGACCCTCTTCCATGTGCAAATTTGTAACTATATGGGCCGGCGAAATCTACAGCGGTGCGTGTGAAGCATCGAGCATAAATGGTGCGAGACGAAGGAAGATCGCCCATCGACTGGACAGATGTATTGCGATTCAAGCAAGTGCATTTAACGCACTTATGGTATATGCTTCTAATCAAATTACGGGCACCAATTATCCAATAGCGGTGTTGAAGAACGACAGTCATTAGGCGCGGCCCAGCGTGTAGGGTATACTTATGTATGTCAGATATTATTAATTTCGAGAGTGGTGAGTTTTTCGGCAAAATAATAGGGTGTTTGGCATCGAGCGAGACATCCGCAGATTTCAGACGACCTCCAACCCTCAAAACACCTGACGGATCAAGATACGGCTGCAGACGCAACAAGCTACTTCGCAGGGGAATCGGTTTTTTCTCCCTGCAATGAGAAATTTCATTAATAAAATACATATTTTGGGTATATTTAATTAGACGTAGTTCGGCTGCGGCCAACTCTTGGCAGTTAGGGGTATCTTTGATTTTTAGCGTGCGGTTCTTACTAGCACGAGTATTGTGAATGAACCTTAAGACATATGCGATAACCCTCCGTAGTTTTGAAAACGAGGAATATTTAGTCATGATTGGCCAACTCTCCTCGGGTACCGTTATGTGAACGGCAACCTTCTTGCGTAGACCAAGTTCGGTTAAATGAGGTTCGGGCGTGAATTGCTTCCAGAACTGATCTTCGGTGTACAAAAAGTCGGGACCCGACCACCACAGCTGATGTTGTATAAGATCTTGCGGCGTTAAACCTCTTGACGCGCAATCTGCCGGATTGCGTTCTGACCGTACATGGTGCCAGCACTCTGGTGGTAGAATTCCTTGTATGTCAGCGACACGATTAGCGATGAATGTTTCCCATCTACTAGGGTGAGCTTGCAACCATGCCAGCGTAATAGTTGAATCGGTCCAGGCGTATAGTGGATAGCGACGTTTGTCCCAGCTTTCTAGCACACTTCGGACTAACTTAGACGCGAGATGCGCTGCACAAAGCTCCAAACGAGGTAATGTGGTAGATTTGATTGGCGCCACTTTGGTTTTGGCCGAAATAAGGGAGACCGTGACTTGTCCATTGCCTTGGACTGTGCGCGCATATATGACGGCGGCGTAGGCTCGTTCCGATGCGTCCGAGAAAACGTGAAGCTCGGTCGCTGAATCCGAGGTTTTACAGCCAACCCAACGAGGTACCTTTAGATTCGTCAAACTTAGTAGCTCCGATCGGTGTTCACACCAGCTTTCTGCTATTTTATCAGGAATTAGCTCGTCCCAACCAACCTCAGCGCGCCAGATGTCCTGAAACCACATCTTGGATTTGATCGTAGTGGGAGCGAGCAAGCCTAACGGGTCGAACAGCGTGCTAGCATCAGATAAAAAGGCTCTCTTTGTAGCAAGCCTAGGCGGTTGTTTAAGGTTAATTGAGAATGTAAAGCAATCTTCCTCAGTGTTCCATACGAGGCCTAGAGCGTGAACATCTTTACCTTCTGCGATGTAGTGCGAGATATTCTCCGAAGCGCTAGAGATCGTTTTATTGAGCTCCACACAATTTGAAGCCCACTTGCGAAGTTCAAACCCACTTTCAAGGAGAATTTCAGAGACATTTTGTTGCAATGATTGAAGCTCATCTGCACTCGAGGCACCGGTCAACAGATCATCCATATAAAAGTCTCTTTGAATTATTGCAGCGGCCCTTTCACAACCATTTGTGGAATAACGTGTACTTTGTTGAAGTGCTTTGACAGCCAAGTGTGATGCGGCGGCGACCCCGTACGTTACCCGTAGCATCCTGAAATCTTGAATGGGTTGTGATGGATCACTTCGCCAAACAATCCGCTGTAGATCTATGTGTTTCGGTGAAACACATACCTGACGGTACATCTTAGCGATGTCCGCAGTGACGGCGTAACGGTGGGTTCGGAAACGTAAAAGGATAGAAATCAAACTTTGTTGCAGTTGCGGACCGACAAACAGTGCGTCGTTGAGAGAATTCGCATTTGTTGTCTTAGCGGATGCGTTGAAGACGACTCTTAATTTGGTCGTAACACTCGACTCCTTAATCACCGGGTGATGGGGCATATAAAATGTTGGATTCGACGATTCAACAGCGGCTTCCATGTGGTTCATGCTTATGAGCTCTTGCATAAACTCATTATATCTAATACGTAAATCGTTGTCGATCGCGAGTTTCCTTTCTATACGTAGGAGATTACGAACAGCATGGGTTCGAGACTCTCCAAGCGGTACGTCAGACTTCAACGGTAGTTCGACGATGAAACGGCCGTCCGGTGCTCTGGTATGCGTTGCTTCGAAGTGCTCTTCACAAAATTGTTCCTCCCTTGTTAAATACTTTTTCTCCGGTGCGTCCTCCAACTCCCAGAGCCTCGTCAAAGCCCGTTCGAGTTGCACCTCGCAAAAGTAAGTTTGGAAACACGGCGTTGATGGATTATCTACACTTCCAAAGATCGTCCAACCGAAGACAGTGCGTTGAGTTGTAGGCATCCCACATGGGCCCTTTCGAATCTCCGAGCAAATTAACGTCTCCATTACGTCCATACCTATCAATAGATCAATAGGACCAGGTCTCATGAAATGTGGGTCTGCTAGGGCCAACCCTTGAATATGGGGCCACGAATGTATGCTAACCTTTTGAGTCGGTAAATTTCCTGTGATTTTCGGTAAAATTAAAGCGGTGATAGCGTAGCATTGATCAGAAAAGTTCGATGAAAGTGACAACGAAACTTGACCTCTAGCGCGTCCTCCCTGTGAGGACCCAATGCCTGTAATTAAAGCGGTAGACGAACTCCTACGTAAGCCCAAACGTCGTACACACGACTCAGTTACGAAGGAGGCGTGCGAACCAGAGTCGAACAACAAACGGACTTGTTGAAAGCGACCAGCACAATCTCGTACCTTAACGAGAGCAGTAGCCAACAATATTGTTTTGTTCTCTGGTAGCGGGGCAGCATTCGTGTCTACACATGAAGACACACGTTCAGGGGTGGGGTTATCGGTCGAAAAAGCGATTGCGGAGAGAGCGGTGGTGTTATTCCCTGAAGTGTTATCTGCGGCGGCGTAGTTCGATGTTGTTTGTTGGTTTTCGGCGGTGTCGGCACTATTGGTTACGACTGGCGTCCCATGTAATAGTGTGTGATGGCGTTGGCCACACTTGCGGCATGACGAAGAACTGTTGCAACGAGGTTTATAATGCCCCGAACTTAGGCAATTTATACAAAGATGTGACTGCTTAACAAACTTTGATCTAGAGATAGGATCAAGGCTAATGAATTTTTCGCAGCTATAAATTTTGTGGGCACCCCTGCAACAAGGGCAACTATTAGTGTTAGGATCAGATATAGCATGGAGAGCTTTGGTAGGTTTGCTAGTAGTAGCAGGTTTACTTGGTTGTAACGGCGCTGCTGCTGACAGCATAGAGAGGGATGTACACCGAGTATCGAGGAATGTTGATAGCTGCTCAAATGTTGGCGGTGCATCAGACAAAAGCGAAAGCTCCCACTGCTTCCTTGTTTCGAAAGATAGTTTACCTACTATTTCATGAACGAGCCAGTCGTCCCAGAAATCAACATGACGGCCTAATGCCTTGAGTTCACGAACATGCTGCTGATATGGGTTCAGAACTGCCTTAATTGCACTGGCGGTGTCACTTGTCGCTTTGCGGACATCGGCCATTGCCTTGAAATGCGATTCGACGATAACTCGCATAATGTTGAACCGAGACTTCAGCAAGTCCCATGCTTCCTTATAATTGGCGTCACAGATCTTGAAGCCGCTGACCACCTTCAACGCATCTCCTTTTAAACAACTCCGTAGATAATGCATTTTTTGCCCGTCCGACAGTGCAGTATTACTATCAACAAGCGAGCAAAATGAATCGTAAAAGCTGATCCACTCAGTTGAATCGCCCGAAAAAGTAGGTAGCTCCATTTTCGGTAAGCGAATGGAGGCAGAAACTGTTGTGGATTGGGTTACATTGTGATTTGGAGATTCTACACGACATTTCCGAACACGATTAAAATTAGATAGAGCGGTTGTGTACCAAGTTTCGGCTTGACTCCGTGTGCTTTCTTCTATTGCAGCGTTATCTATGCCACATGAAGTATCCACCTCGTCTTGTGCAGCGTTGTATCGAGCCCATTGTTCATTCAGTAGTTGCAAATAACTCTCAACTTGATCGAGGTCTACAGATAACGCAACATCCGTGCTTTTAGTCATATAACGTTTGATTGCATTAAGCGCGGAATCACGGGTTTTAACAAATGCTGACATATTTGTTGTTGGGATTAATTACAAATATTCGTAGAAATGTATGTGATTCTACACGTAGAAGGCCGCTTTGTTACAAAAAAATTCGAAAACGTAATCTTAGTACAAAATTGTGCAGGGTATAGCAGTATAAGCGGAGTCTGCTATTATGTATTTGAATACTTGCTTAGAGGCCAAATAAAAGTCGTATGATTTGAACTTGTGCGAAGAACAAGGCATAAAAGGAATTTGAAATCCTGGTTAAAATGTATATTTGTATGTGTGTAGAGGGCAAATAAAAGTCGCAGCGATTTGGTACTTTCAGTTGTACAGTTTTATTTGCGCCAACTTTAATGGATATGTAAATTATGTATGTATATATGTATTTGCAAAATACTTGCGGTTTTAATTAATGCGGTGATATGCTTTTCCTTGCTGGATAATCCGGTACGATGGACCAAAATGTGGGGGCTGAGTTATTTCCCTTGTGCGGTGCGGGTGGACTTCTCTGGTTTAGCGGGAGTGGACTGTATGCGTTGGAATATATACATTCGTGTGTAGCCAAGTGAAAGTCAATTTATATATTAGCACTCTCCGTGCACTATATTTACTTTAAATTCAACTTTATAAAACTACTTAATTGCAAATTTAAGTTTAATCGAAAACGCGGGCGGTCGTGTCAGCAGCAAAAAGAATAATAAAGAAAAAACCAATGTCAACAAAGAAAACGTCAAATGCCAAAGTAGTTAGAAATGATACCACCTTATCGACATATATGATGTACTACCCTACCGACATTTAGTTTACCCCATTAACATTAAGAAGATTATTTACACAAATATGACCCAACAATTACAGCCATTTAAAGTTTACTAGATTTTATACGCGATACTGTGTATGTGTGTGCAATAGTACAAAACTCAGTCATTTTTAAATGGCTGTATTTATTTTAATAGTTAAGATAGTCGCACGTGGCTTACCATTTTGGAAGCTTCAACTTTAAGAGTGCATTAAAATATTTTGAAAAAAGTTTAAAAAATTCAAAGAAAATTCAGTTTAAAAAAAAAAAATGCCATTTTTACCCATACAAAACGTATGGGAAAGTTAGAGCGCTAATTTTTTGCAGGGCTTATTTTCTCATCAATACGTAACTTTTTAGGGGGTGAGACCAAGTCGACATTTTTTTGAATCACCCTAATATACATACATAAAAGTTATCTTAATTTCAAAACCGATTTTTCAAATTAGCTCATGTATTAAATATTTTTTAAAACTTACTTGCTAAACAAATCTGCATCATTGCCATTTAAGAAGTGAAACATAAGTGACGCCAAAGAAAATAGTGTGCATTTTTTTGACGATCGAGCAGCCAATTGTAGGAAAAAGTATTTCTGCATCTATAATGAGAATATACAGGGAAATCATGCTGGATAGTGACTTACTTAAAATAGCCTTTAACCGCCTAGGCGATTTTGGCCGTCCAACATGTTACGCCAGTCGGTTCTTTGTTGAGCCAACTGGCGCCAATTAGAGACACCGCGTGCTCGCAGGTCTGCCTATATTTGGTCCTGCCATCGAAGTGGTGGTCTCCCTATTCCTCTACTTCCACCGGCGGGTGTCGATAAAAATACCTTCTGGGTCGGAGCGTCCTCGTTCATTCGCACCACGTGTCCTAGCCAGCGGAGCCGCTGGGTTTTAATTCGCTGAACTATGTCCACGTCTGCGTAAAGCTCATACAGCTCATCATTATTTCTTCTTCGGTACTCGCCGTCGCCAACTTTTTTCTCTCGAATACTCCCAGAGCCGCCTCATCAAATGTTGTCAGTGTCCATGCACCATATAGCAGGACAGGTACGATAAGTGACTTATAGAGTTTTGTTTTTGTTCGTCGAGAGAGGACTTTACTTCTAAATTGCCTACTCAGCCCAAACTAGCATTTGTTTGCAAGAGTTATCCTTCTATGGATTTCCAGGCTTACATTGTTGTTGGTAGTAATACTGCTTCCCAGGTATACAAAGTCCCTTACTATCTCGAAATTATGGCTGCCAACAGTGGCGTGGTTGCCAAGGCGCGAATGCGCTGACTCTTTGCTTGATGCCAGCAGGTACTTTGGAGTACGCAGAAGTTACGGCGCGGTTGTTGGAGCCAATGATGTCGATGTCGTCGGCATACGCCAACAGTTGTACGCTCTTGTAATATATTGTTCCAGCGCGGTTAAGTTCTGCAGCTTGTATTATTTTCTCCAGCATTAAATTAAAGAAATCGCACGATAGGTGGTCGCCCTGCCTGAAACCTCGTTTAGTTTCGAACGGCTCGGAGAGGTCCTTCCCAATTCTAACCGAGCTGGTGGTGTTGTTCAGCGTCATTTTGCACAGCCGTATAAGTTTTGCTGGGAAACCAAAATCAGACATAGCGGCGTATAGGCTACTCCTTTTCGTGCTGTCGAAGGCGGCTTTAAAATCAACAAAGAGATGGTGTGTGTCGATCCTTTTCTCACGGGTTTTTTCCAAGATTTGGCGTATTGTAAAAATCTAGGTAGATTTACCAGGTCTGAAGCCACACTGATAAGGTCCAATCAGTCGGTTTACGTCAGGCTTCAGTCTTTCGCACAATACGCTTGATAGGACCTTATATGCGATACTCAAAAGGCTGATTCCACGATAGTTGGCGCAGTTTGCGGTATCACCCTTCTTATGGATTCGGAAAACTTAGATTCCAATCTTTAGGCATGCATTCATCCGACCATATTCTGCACTGGAGCAGGTGCATCAGCACCCGCCGCTTTATTGTTTTTTAGCCGTGATATAGCTACTTGCACCTCGTTATAGTCGGGTTGTGGAACTTCGATTCCATCGTGTTCGATTGTGGGGTCGGGATCGTCCTCTTCTCTGGATTGTTGCTCCGTTCCTCCGTTTAGAAGGCCAGAGAAGTGATCCCTCCATAACCCTAGTACTCTCTGAATATCTGTCACCAGGTCGCCGTTGTCATTTTTACAGGAGTTTGTCCCGGGGTTAAAACCTTCCGTCATTCGTCGAATTCTTTGATACAATTTTCGGGCGTTGCTTCTACTGGCTAGCATTTCAAGCTCTTCGATTTCACGCTTTTCCGCTTCCCTTTTCTTCGCCCGAAAAAGCCGTCTCGCTTCCCTCTTCATCTCGCGGTAGTGTTCACACACGCTCCTAGCTGCATTCGCTTTTAACGCCTTATAGGCGTCGTCCTTTCTTTTCATTGCGTCTTTGCACTCTCTATCATCGTACCAGCTGTTTTTTCGCATTTGCCGGAATCCAATTACTTCCTCGGCTGCGGTACGAAGTGATCCGGAGATATGCTCCCACTGCTCGTGCACTCCGCTGGGTTGAATTGTGCTCTCAGAGAGCAGGTGCGCGAGTCGTTCTGCGAAATCATTGGCTGTCTGTTGTGACTGCAGCTTTTCGACGTCCAGCTTTCCTTGCGTTTTTTGTGGTGCGTCTTTCGTTGTACTTAGGCGGGTACGAATCTTGGCTGCTACCAAGTAGTGATCGGAGTCGATGTTTGGACCCCGCATCGTACGTACGTCCATAACACTGGAAGCATGCCGCCCGTCTATCACAAAGTGATCGATCTGATTGCGTGTTTTCCGATCTGGCCATAGCCATGTTGCTTGATGGATCTTTTCATGCTTGAACCTGGTGCTGGCTACGACCATATTTCGTGCACCGGCGAAAACGATCAGCCTGTATCCATTCGGCGAAGTCTCTTCATGGAGGCTGAACTTTCCGACAGTGGGGCCAAATACACCCTTTTTGCCCACCCTTTGATATCATGACGGGGGCAGCGCTCATAAGTTTCTTCTAATTTTGCGTAGAATGCATCTTTTTCCACGTCGTCCTTGTCCTCGGTCGGTGCGTGCGCACAGATAAACGATATGGTGCAAAATCGTAGTTTTATTTGGATTATGACGAGACGCTCGTTCACGGCTGTGAAAGACACTACCTGTTTCACAAGCCTCTCTCCCACCACAAAACCGACGCCGAATCTGCGCCCATTAGTGTGGCCGCTCCAGTAGACATTGCAGGTTTGGATGGTCTTATAACATTGCCCCGCCCATCGCATTTCGTGTATAGCGGTGATGTCAGCTTTTGCCTGTTTGAGGACCCCAACTAGGCGGGCATCGTCACCTTCCCTGCTAAGGGTTCGGACATTCCAAGAACATGTCCTGATTTCCTTAATCATATTCCTATTTCGTTTGCAGTGGTCGTTATCTAAACAGTGAGTTATCATATCGGCCTGATTATTGGATCTCATTGGAAGTTTGTTTTTATATGGTGGGTCCCAAACCCTACGCACAACCCGTTTCTCGGGGGGTTGGATTTAAATTACACATTTATATAGCGAGCCGCTTGGTCCAAGACAGACGCCCGCTTGCAGCCGCACCTCATGGTGACAGACGCTGCTGATGAAGTCCCCTGGCAAGCCCCTAAACCGATTATGTCGGAGTGGCCTTGTCAGGTTGTCGCCTTCTCACTTTAGTTCACCACCGAACGGGTGTTCAGTGGCTATCCAGAGATACGTGGGCTTTCCCGGACGTAGTGAGCTGCTTGGACCGCACATAGAAGAATCGCTCTGGCCATTCCCAGTTGAATGGCGATCAGAAGCTTTCCCCACTTGCGTGGACTTCTACACACGGCCCCACCTCCAGCTGGATAGTGAACGTGAGAGGATTTACAAGTCACTGCCTCGGAGGTCAAGGAAGCTATCAGACAGGCTAAGCCCTCAAAATCCATCGGCCCAGACGGTATTGCCATGAAGATGTTGAAACATCTAGGTCAGGAGGGACACAAATACCTAGCGGCTCTGTTCAGTTCTTCACTGAACACTTTCATCGTTCCTGAAATATGGAAAAAGGCGAGAGTGGTTCCACTAATAAAATCTAGAAAACCGCAAACATAGGCGATTCATATAGCCCTATATAACTTTTGTCGCCGGTAGTGAAGACGCTAGAGTCAGAAACGTTGCTGACTACAAATGGGAGGAGCATCTTAGGTCTTGTAACCTCTCTACCGGTGTTGGGAAATTATGGTCCACAGTCAAATCCTTGTCCAATCCTACGGGTCTGCCAAAGAATGTCGACATCACCTTTGGTGACAAGACATTCAACGACCCTGCGGGTTAGGGGTTTAGAATATGCCCGAGGTAGGCATACCGGTCGTAAGAGGCGACTAATATGCACATAGGTAATTGACGTGCTACTCGATGGTTGATCTACGGATATGATGCCTCTCACCTCTCATTACCCATCTTCTCCTTCCTCATGGATGGAGGGATGCCATGACCTAGAAGGTTCCACTGGTCATACCAAGGGCTACCACGACAGTCGGGCAGTACCGCAAGGGAGTACCGCAGCGTACCGGGGTCATATCCGGCCAAGGACTGTCAACTTCGGCATCACTCCCCAAAACCTTCGGGGAGTGTTTTGTTGTTAACAACAACAACAACACAACCCTAAGAAATGTGCACAGGCTTTCTGTAGACAGTATGTCCCCCATCCTGCACAGGACAGGACAAGATGTGGAATCTTTGCGGATAAACATAAAAACTATGCCTCCGTTCCCATCACCGCTAGAGAGGTTCAAGAGGCCATCAGGAAGGCCAATAACTCAAAAGCCATCGGTTCAGATGGCATAGCCATGGTGCACCTTAAGCACATCGGCGCAGTAGGAGTTAAGTACCTCACTGCCGCCTTCAATCTGTCTTTGCGCACAGCTGTCATAGCCGATAAATGGAAGCAGGCAACTCTGATCCCACTACTAAAGCCTGGCAAGCCAGCCAACGTTGGGGAGTCATATCATCCGATATCACTCCTCTCGCCAATAGTAAAGACACTTGAGGCGGTCCTACTCATGCTCTACACATCAAAATTGATGCTAGCCGAGCACCAACATGTGCCTGGTCAGACTACCGGACTGCCCGAAACAAATGCTGCTCTCTTACCAGACATGCAAAACGGCTTTACTTTAGGACCATGTTGAATCCGGCTTTGGAATCGAAAGTTTTGTGGCGAAATCTCAAAAATTTGAGTGTTCATGGGAAACATAAATCTGAGTGCGAATTAGATCCTAACACTTTGAGTTTTTCAGTGCAAGTCAAAACAGTAGCAATCCTCCAGCTGCAAACTTTTTGACCAATATGGCCTTAAATGCAAACTTGGATTTCATCGGCGTAACTGAGGTAGATGTATTAAAGAGTGTTATGAGGATCAAGTCCAAAGCCATTTGTGAAGATGAGATTTCGTTGAAATTTGTGAAGCTCGTATTGCCTTTTATCTTGGGTACCCTCACACATATTGTCAATCATTGCTTGACAACTTCGTGTTTCCCTAAAGGTTGGAAAAAAGCTTTAATTATTCCTACCGCCAAAAACAAGATTCCTACCACACCCAGTGATTATAGGCTGATTAACATTTTACCAGCGCTTTCCAAAGTGTGTGAGTCTATAATGGCAATGCAAATTTCACAACATATCCATGAAAATAACTTGTTATCACCTTTCCTGTCTGGATTCAGGCCTAAGCATGGCTGCTCTACAGCCATGCTGAAAATACTTGATGACATAAGGATACAATTTGACAATGGTGACTTAACTCTGTTTTGCCTTTTAGACTTCTCTAAAGCGTTTGACCTGGTGAATCATAGTTGGCTCTGCGACAAGCTTAAGCATATGTATGGTTTTTCTGACAGTGCCACAAAGCTTATGTCCAGCTACCTTTCAGGAAGAACCCAAAGGGTGAAGGGAAGAAGTGCATTATCTGACCCCAGTACTGTAGTGTTCGGTGTGCTCCAGGTATCTATCCTAGTCTGCTTTTGTTTAGTCTTTTCGTCAATGAGGTATTCTCTGTGTGTAAGTATGTCAAAGTTCATGCCTACGCTGATGATATTCAGCTGTATTTGTCTAGTCGCGTTGGGCTTGTGGACGATTTGTGTTTTAAAATTAATAGTGATCTGTCTGCCATTTCCTGTTGGTCTCGTGAAAATTGTCTCTGCCTAAATGTGTCCAAATCTTATGGGTTGCCCATTAGCAATAGCAATAGCGTGATTCATGTGGAAAATATCCCTGAGCTACTTATTGGCGGCAGCTCCCTAAAGTTTATGAATAAAGTAAAAAATCTGGGCTTCATTGTAAACTCTACGTTAAGTTGTTCCGATCATGTTAACAAAGTTGTCTGTAATATACATATATGCTACATTACCTAGATTAAAACAGTCTGCTTTGTTCACACCTCTTGAGATACGTAGAAAGCTAGCCATCCAATTGATCGTACCGCAAATAACTTATTCTGAACTCGTATACAGCAGACTAGACTCTCGCTCATCACACAAATTAGATGTAGCTTTTAATAATGTCACACGCTATGTATATGGTCTCGGGAGATATGACCACATTACTTTATGGAAAGGCAAAATTCTCGGGTGCGACATTTTCGATTATCTTGCAGCTAGAAATTGTATATTTATATACAATGTTATTGAACAAAAAAATCCGGAGTATCTATATGAGAAATTGACCAAATCTAGCAGACTCCGTAAATGTAATTGTTACGCAACTCTTCTATTTTCTATGTCTATATATCTTTCCTCCTGCTTCTAAGCTAAGTCTATTTTTGTAAGAATTGCCATTTTTTTAGGCCAAATAGTTTAAGGAAAATAGTTTATCGAATGTACCTAACTGTGGTTAATGATGCACATGTTGAATTATTATCCTCCTATTGATGTACTATAAAAGACATAAAATATATATATATTTTTTTTATATATAAATTTTTTTTTGTTAATATAAATATCGCTGGCTTCATGAGCAAATGTCTAAAGTCCATTTTTTTTAAATGAGATTTCAATGCAAAACGATGTATTTATAACTGTAGTATCGTTTTGTATTAAAATCTCATTTAAAAAAAAAAAAATGGACTTACGACATTTGCTCACGAAGCCAGCGATATACACCTTTGCATGCAGTATACACAAATATATTTCTACCTTAATTTACAAAGTCCCTAATTGACACATTCTTCGAAAATAAGTTTTTCACATATTTAAGAATGATATCGTCGGCTAAGAACCTGCCAACGACCAAAAAAAAAATATTATTCAGTAGAGGCAAAAAACCAAATTTAACTTGAACTTTCACGTTATGAAGGAATAGAATAGTAACCGGGCGACAGACGCTCTATATGTTGGATTTAGCAGCTTTTCTCATCAAACATTTTTTGATATTTGTATATTTATTTTGAGGCTTTTCTTTCGTTTGCCTACTGCTTCGAACCGCATCGAATTTCGCTAAGAACGGGATTTAGCAGGTTTACACTCTTAGGCGACGATATATTAAAATACACACTCACTACAAATTTTAAGGAGTTACTAGCTGTAATAATGGAGATATTCCAAAGCTATGTTTGCATGGGTTTAATGTAAAATTTTTTTAATGTCAGTTAGGGCCTTTGCGAATTAAGGTGACGATATGTATACTGCCGTCCATAGAAAGAAGGCAGTAAACGCAACTGAAAAAAGCAGTAAATTCAATTGCCGTCAATAGCAAGAAGGAAATAAAATCACTAGGCAGTAGAATGATTTTACTACCTTCTTGCTGATGACGGCAATTGAATTTACTGCCTTTTTCAATTGCGTTTACTGCCTTCTTGCTATGGACGGCAGTATACATATGTCGTACGTTAGGCGCTGAATTTTTTAATATAGGTGATTTATTAAGGAAAATATTTGTTGGAAATTTTAACTGAGACACCATGTAGCTCATTGTAGGTCTAATACATGGGTCGGCAGATTTGTAAAAGCTGGTGTATAAGTGAGAACGCTTATACACGCGCTGTGATCGTCCGAACTATATTTTTAACATTTGATGACCAAACAAGCGACACCCCCATGCGATGTGGTTTCGCCCCTTGCCCAGCGACGACTAAATCATTTGGTAAACAAAGAGAACAACGTGTCTGTGTGATGAATCCAACTTGTTTGACTGATCTTAAGATCTATGGGGCGCCGATGCTTGGTCTAATAAAAAAATTTCTCTAACAAATTTGCGAGATTTGAAACGTAAGTGATGCCTCCTTGAAACGTAAGTGACACTGATCACCTCCAATATGTTTTTGGGTCATAATAATTTCATAATAGAGCCTTTTTAAAAACATAATTTTGTTGCCACTCAATTCACAGTTTGGCATCTATATTTGATGAACTCCAAAAATGAAACTTTAGGTATTGATGAGAAAATAAGCCTTGCAAAATATTAGTGCTCTAACTGAACCCTTAGGGGTGGCTATTTTTTTCGCCATTTCTACTTTCCTTTACTAAATTTTATACGTGTTACTGTGCAATAGTACAAAACTCAGCCATTTTTAAATGGCTGTATTTATCTTAATAGTTAAGATAATCGCACATGGCTTACCATTTTGGAAGCATCAAAGCTTCAACTTTAAGAGTATGAAAAAATATTTTCAAAAAAGTTTCAAAAATTAAAAGAAAATTCACTTTGAAAAAAATGCCATTTTTCCCCATACAAAATGTATGGGAAAGGGCGAAAAAAAATAGCCACCCCTAAGGGTTAGGTTAGAGCGCTAATTTTTTGCAAGGCTTATTTTCTCATCAATACCTAACTTTTTAGGTGGTAAGACCAAGTCGACATTTTTTTTGAATCACCCTAATTGTACATATAATCAATGTTGCAAAAATTTAACCCGCTGGAATTTTAGTTTGGTTAGTTACACTGAAATGATATGAATTTTGTAAGAACGAATATTTTTCTGATTTACAGACTCTCTATCGACAATGCTTACAAGAACATAGTTATATCGGTGCGCCCCTTGGAACGGCGAACATAAATATCTCACATGTTGAAATTGTTCCTGTTGCGGATACTGAATGTCAAGCACCTTGGGGTATGATTCCTGATGCAGTATTTCCAAATTTATGGCGTGTAATCTATTGGACATCGCAATTTCTTACTTGGCTAATTATGCCACTTATGCAGTCTTATCTGAAGGCGGGTGATTTCTCAATTAAAGGGAAACTTAAATCTGCTCTGGTCGAAAACGCTATCTACTATAGCTCATATCTATTTATTTGTGGAATATTACTAATATATATTGCTGCTAAAGGAGTCTCCTTAGACTGGCAAAAACTTAAAGCCATTGCATCATCCGCATCTAATACTTGGGGGTTGTTCCTGCTAGTTTTGCTATTGGGTATGTTCTATTTGATTTTTCTTAAATCTGTAAATCGGAGCCCTAACCGACAGGATAATCAATCTGATCCTCTGCCTGATTTTCATAACTTTCGCAAGTACCATTAAAAAGTTACTGCGTAGAGAATGTTGGTTCAAGCGGCAAATAACTTCTGATTCATTTTTTATATCGGTTAGGGCTCGATTATGTACATATGTACATTAGGGAGGGTCGATTTATTAACCGATATCGCGCCATCGATTTTTCGATAGGTTTTTGGGCTCAGAAAAAAAGTTCCGCTACGCAAAAAATAATTTTCGAACCTGCGAAATTTAATTTTTTTGAATTTACTTCGACTCTGATTTTTAAGGTTTTTTTCATGACCCACTATACAAACTTTCATTTGATTTTAAAATTTTTTATGTATACCTTGTCCGACCCAAAAATGACCGCTAAAAACGTTGGCCATAACAGTTTTTTGAAAAAAAAAAAACAGTAGTTTTTGGGTTTTGGGGAGTGTTTTGAACCAAAAATCGACCCTTTCGCTTTTTATTTTTTAAGGGGTTATTTTTTCAGTATACATGGAAACATGTTTTCGATGAAAACGAATTTGTCTCATATATCCTGTCCCAATCATAATTGTGCGCTAAAAACGTTGGCAATAACAGTTTTTTGAAAAAAAAATTTACTTTTTCATTTTTTTATGCATTTCTTTTTTTTTCCAAAACATTTTTTATGTATTTTTTTTTTTGGTATCAATTCAGGGTTCCATTATCGCAAACTTAACTTAAAAAGACTTGAAAATATCACTTCCAGCAAATGGGAAGCATATGTATCTGATTACCGAAAAATTAAGTTAAGTTAAATTAAGTTTCCAAGTTCAGTGAGAGCCATACCATTTTTTTAACGTTTTGGATAAAATTCTCCAACTATTTTATAGGGAAAATAAATTTTTGGATGTTTTTAATTATAATGGCAGCCGAAAAACAAACTGTCAAATAATTTAAAATCACATTAGGCTAACCAAAAAATAAATTTTTTTTTACCGAATATATTTTATACTTTATTTTGGGTTTTTAATATATATTGATTGAGAATAAGCTTAGAATATATAAACTTTATGCACGGGAAATATTTTTTGGCACTTTTGTATGATTTATGTTTAAAAAGTCTATTCGAGAGGTTAAAATGTTAAAACTATCTGAAACGGGCTAATGAGCTCTCTCGTTATTTTTTTAAGGAAACCAAGTTAAGTTAAGTTAAGTCCAAGTCTGCGGAAGCATCAGTTTTTTGAAAAAAATTTATTGAATGGAGTTCTTGAAGAATTTAGGTCGAAAAAACAATTTTTTTAGATGTATCATTGGCTCAATTTTATAAACGGAGAGCTATCAACATAAAAAATTGGGTCACTCGAGGCAGGGTAAATTTCCACATTTAGGAGCCAGTTTGTTACCGACTTGACGTTAGCCCGGCTGGCAGAACTCCTACTGGAAGACAAAGGCGTGTTAGGGGGAGTGCACTCTCCCCCTCTTAAAAAAACTGTAAGTGGACCAACCAGATTTTCTGAGTATGAGGGTTCTTAGAGGTTCTTCCGAAGAATCTTTTACTATTCTTAGAATTTTTATATCGAGCTTAGTTCACACAATCCGCGCTTAAAGCTGAAAAGACATATTGCCTATTATTTTATTGCACAACTTTTGACGAATTCGACTTTTTGCTCATTTTTGAGGTCCATAAGTTTACAAGTAAGTGAGATTAAGTCCTTGGAATACTGAATGTGATAGCCCAAACATTTATCTTTACTTTTGATGTTATGGTCATGTTATTGTACAGTAGAAAATTTTTCATGGACTATTTGACCGATCGAATAATTTATTTTCTTAAATTATTCTATTTTTTGTTATTAACGAACAAACTGAGCAAGGTCAAAGAGTTATTTGGCAGTTGCTAAGGAAAATTGGGGTAAGCTCAAGTAGATGATCCCATTGGAAACTTTTTTACTTTTCTGCTTCTACATTTTATCAAAAAAACTATCGTGTGACCTTTCAGCTTAAAATAAAATCTACACGCGCGTGTCTGCTATGAATCGGTAATTTAAAAATAATAATAAAATAGAAATGTTAAGGCTTTCAGAATCATGCACTTTGATCAAAATATCGCATCTAATTACAGAGTTACAGAGGTAAAAAAATAGGTCTTTTGAGCTTCAAGTGAGGATTGTTGGAGAACTAAGCATAATATAAAAATTCTAAGGATAGTTAAAGATTTTACGTAAGAAGCTCTAAGAACCCTCTAATCTTGGCTTGCGCAATTTATTGACGCTTAACCGCCTAGGCGATTTTGGCCGTTTCTTATCAACGCACGCCAGCCACTCCTTTTTAGCGATAACTGACGGCAATTGAAAACCCCACTTTTTGTTTCCATCTCAGTCGAGGCCTCCCATTTCCTCTGCTGCAGAATTCGGGTTGCGATAGGAAAACCTTCTGTTCTGGGGCTTCTTTGTCCATTCGCATAACATGACCCAGCCAGCGGGGCCTTTGGGCTTTAATTCGTTGAACAATGGTCAGGTCTGCGTAAAGCTCGTACAGCTCATCGTTAAATTTCCTTCAATACTCGCCGTTGGCATCACGGGAGGGACCATAAATCTTCCGGAGAACTTTTCTCTCAAATACTCCAAGGGCCATCTCATCTTCTCTTGACACTGTCCATGATTCCGAGGACAGTATGATGAGAGACTTATAGAGCGTTATCTTTGTTTGTCGAGAGAGGACTTTACTTCTCAATTGCCTACTTAGCCCAAGATAACACTTGTTGGCAAGAAAGATTCTCCGTTGGATTTCTAGACTGATATTGTTTTCGGTGTTAATGCTGGTTCCCAAATAGACGAAGTCCCTCGCCGTTTCAAATTTGTAGCTATCAACGGTGACTTGGCTGCCAAGGCGCAGGTGCGCCGATTCTTTCGTTGATGACAGCAAATACTTCGTCTTGTCCTCGTTGACCGCAAGACCCACTTTTTTCGCTTCCTTGTCCAGTCCAGAGAAGGCAGCACTTACAGCGCCAATGATATCAATATCATTGTACCGTTGCGGTTTAGCTCTGCTGCTCGAATTATCTTCTCCAGCATCAGGTTGAAGAAATCGCACGAAAGGGAGTCGCCCTGTCTGAAGCCTCGTTTGATTTCAAATGGCTCAGAGAGGTCCTTCCCGATTCTGACGGAGCTGTTGGTATTACTCAACGTCATTTGGCAAAGCCGTATAAGCTTTGCAGGTAAGTCAAATTCAGACATGGCGGTATACAGGCAACTCCTTTTTACGTGGCGGCTCCCAAACCCAGCGTGGCCCTACCGGGGCTCCCTCTCTTTCTGCTGCGAGCATAAGTAGTTCACGTTGCCCAGAGTGCACGAACGAGGACGCAAGAGTCGGGATTGAGCAAGGTCGCACAGTAGGAGCTGTTTGGCTAACTATACAACCACACCCCATTACACTCCTAAGAACCCTCATACTCAGAAAATCGGGTTGGTTCACTTGCAGTTTTTTTTAAGAGGGGCCCCTAACAGGCCTTTGTCTTCCAGTAGGAGCTCTGTCGGCCGGGCTGACGTCAAGTCGGTAACAAATGAGCCCGTAAATGTGGAAATTGACCTTGCCTCGAGTGACCCAATCTTTTATGTTGCCAACTCTCCGTCTATAAAATTGAGCAAATGAATATTCTAAAAAAATTGTTTTTTTATTCAAAAACTCCATTAATTAAATTAAAAAAAAAAAACTGAATTAACCACCATCTTTAGCGCATAAATTCACTTGGGACTACACCAATTAAAAAAAAAAAATACAAAAAACTGTTATAGCCAACGTTTTTAGCGCATCATTTTGTGTGGGGCAGGATATATGAGACAAATTCGGTTTCGCCGAAAACATGTTTCCATGTATGCAGAAAACCCCCTTAAAAAATAAAAAGCGAAAGGGTAAATTT
This sequence comes from Campiglossa producta, assembly GCA_964058755.1. Lineage (NCBI taxonomy): Eukaryota > Metazoa > Arthropoda > Insecta > Diptera > Tephritidae > Campiglossa > Campiglossa producta. Next base: position 647,408 of record CAXKVI010000001.1, on the reverse strand, counting down.
TTTGACTAAAACACTCCCCAAAACCCAAAAAATATTGTTTTTTTTTAAAAACTGTTATCGCCAAAAAAATTAAATTTCGTAGGCTCGGTATGGCTGGGGTATGCGTAGTGGAACTTTTTTTCCTGAGCCCGAAACCTATCAAAAAATCTATGGTGCGATATCGGTTAACTTTCGTTCATACAAATCGACCCAGCCTAATATTCATATACATATGTATATATATTTTTTTGTTTTAGGATATGCCTTGGTTGAAGTACCTCGATCTCTATGGAATAATGCAAAACCGGGTTTCACCTTGCAATATGCGTATTTTAAAGCTGCAAAACTAAGTTCTGACAAAGCAGAGGCAGAGGAAAATGTCGACGATGTGTTGGAATCTCTACAGGGTATATGCCGCGCGGTTCCAAATAATCACGAGTTACGCCCCTGTGTCGAAACTATCTTGCGCAAAGTTCCGACAGAGCTGCTCGAGCGTGCGATACGCAACTATACACGGAGCGGTGGCAACGGTGGCTCTTCGACTATTGTTCCTTCGGAAAAGGCATTAGTGCGCATCCATAAACAAGTTATAAAATCACTGCAGACATTACAACGAAGTGAAAGTTTGTGGAGTGTACAAGTACAGACTGTTTTACACCTGGAGGATATTGCTCGGAATATGCACTCAGCAGATAGACGTTTTAAAGCCGAGTTTCCTCCAAAACGAACTACATTGGGCAGTGCGTTGTATAGCTCAACATTACATTGGTATTGGGAATGTTTATGTAAAGCACCGTTTTTGAAAGGGCTTTCTATATTTACGGCAATTATGTCTTTTATGGTTGTATGGAGTGAGTTAACATTCTTTAATCGAAGGCCAGTTCTCTCAATATTTGCGAATGTTATCAATATCGCGAAATATAGTTACGACTTTTTTACTATCGAACTATTTTCCATGATTGTGCTTTGCTATCTCTTCTACTGCACATATTCTACAATTTTGCGTATACGTTTCCTTAATCTATATTATCTCGCTCCTCATCATCAGACGAATGAGCACAGTTTAATTTTTAGCGGTATGCTGCTATGCAGATTAACGCCACCGATGTGTCTAAACTTTCTAGGACTCATACATATGGATTCGCATATAATAAAAAAGGTAAATAATATTTACAAATATACATTCAAACTGATATGAAAATATTTTATTTGGTTTCATTTTAAGCGCATTCTCGAAACATATTATACACAAATAATGGGACATATGGACGTTTTGGGTATTATCTCGGATGGCTTCAATATTTACTTTCCAATGTGTATGCTAGTTTTTTGTTTAGCTACATGGTTTAGTTTGGGAAGTCGAGCTTTAAGTGCTATGGGGTTTCAACAATTCCTTCAAAATGAAACTATTGCCACTGAATTGGTACAAGAAGGTAAAGATTTGATAGCACGAGAAAAGCGACGTCGGCAACGGGCTGAAGAAGCTATGTCCCGTCGTAGGGATCTAACATCGACTACAAACGAATATATTGCTAAATATCGTAACACTGGAGGAATAAATCCCAATGTCGGGGCTGTTGACTCTTTGCGCACGCCTACGGATGGATTGTTAAGGGATGGGGAAAGTTTTGGATATGCGACTGTTTCATCATCTTTAAATACGCGGGCACCACCCTTGGGTGTGCCACGTAGTCTTTCGGAGGAGATCAATGATCGCTTCGGAGTAAGTACACATCTTGAAATTGGATTTAAAGGCACAAGCGATAACATCGATGACCTAGAAGACGCCATGGACCGCCGTATAGGATCCCCACCACGTGGTCTTTTCGATGATGTTTGATTTTAGTCGCACTTGAAATTTTAAATTTATAAACGTTTAAAGAAATACAAATGACCCAACCTAAATCTAGTATCCATTATTAAAAGCTAATATTACTAACCAAAACAATGTTTATTCAATTTCAATTTGAAAATAAAGGATAAACAATGACTTTCCGATATCTCAAACGTTATAACTTTGATAGAGTTCTGAAACTATAAGTTTTACAAAAAAGAAACTCCACTTTCTTAAACATGGTCGTGCAGATGGTCTGAACGACTCGTCAAGAGGTGGGCGCGTGGCATGATTTTTGCAACACGGCACGACACGTTCACGAAACAGATTTTCGAAAAAACGCACTAACAGTCACGGGAAAAAATTATTAAAACACGACACGCACGAAAAAAAAATCAAACGGTACTTTTCGGCTTTTGTTATTTTTGTATATATTTTTAAATATACTTTGTACATGGTATGTACTTATACATCTGCTAATAAAGTATGTATCGAATTGGAATTTTTTCAGCAACGCTCTATCCAAGAATTTTATTAAAAACAACCTATCTAGGATATTTTTGAAAAATATTTGGAAACAGAGCCGTCACAAAAAATAAATAAACTGTATTTTGAAAGAACATTAAACAATTTTTGAGGCCCATTACAAAAAAAAAAAACTATTTTAAATGAAAAAGATCAAGCTTTACGTAAAAATTAAAAATGTCCAAAATTTTTACAAAATTTTTTTTTATTAAATTTTTTTTAAAGTTATATTTGACGTCTGCCGGAACAGCTTAATTTAGAAAAGTGCTAGGACGATTTTTATAGTGAATTTTCAGGTGTACAGCTTGGTCGAAGGTAATTTTTCGAAAAAATTACCGTTTACGAGAAAAATTCGTAAAACCATAAATGTTCACCTTTGCCCCCAAACAACTTTTTTACCACACATGATATTAATGGGGACTTTTGAAGTTTTCTTTCTTTACCTAAGTTTGGCTTTGTCGCAATTTTTGTTATTTCAAATGTCAAATTTGACCGGAAATCAAAACATGAGTTTGGGACTCATATTCCAAATTTTTGGTACAAAACTGACTAGCCATTCTTGTAAAAAACACTTACCGGATTATATTTTTAGAGGAAATTGAATTCCCTACATACATTTTTCCCATGGGGGAAAAAGGTCTTCGATAGCTCTAAAAATCCGTCATATAATGGGTTTCAATCGGATGACCAGGTTAGAAGCTATTAGCAGATTAATGAGAGAAATAGAGCACAATTTCAAGCCAACTCGTAGAAAACTAATAACCTTTTTAATTTTTGTGGGTTTTATGTATCAACTTTTCGGCTGCTTTGCTGCACATAATCGATATGATAAATCTAGCTGTAACATATTTTTAAATTGGATATAGTTTTGCTACTATTGAGCCGATAAGAAAATGGTTAAGATACATTTTGTTTGAAATTGATTAAGCTTTAAAGCGACATAAAAATCAAGGCAAAATAATTATCCCTTTTCTCGACTAAACCTGCTAATAGCTCTTAAACTGGGTATATGAATGAAACCCGTTATATGACGAATGTTTAGAGCTATCGAAGACCTTTGATGCGGTGAATAGAGGGGTTCGATCGGTTAAGAACGCTATCATTCCCAAGTGGGTTTTGTGTTGAGAAACAACGTACAAAGGTCTGAGAAGACTTAGATCTCAACTTGAGAACTAACGTAAGTGAAGCCTAAATGTTTGTTGGGACGGCTAAGATGTGATAAAACACTCTATGCTTGGAATAGGGCAACTGTCAGAAGAGGCAGTTGAAGTCAATAACAAAAATATCAAAGACTTTCGGCGATGCCACACCACAAAAAAGACCAAAACGGTAATTTTGTATTCTCTTTTGTGCTGCAGGTAGCATAAATTACACAGTGCCACAAAATAAAAAAAATTGAATATACTTTTAAATTGACCTAGTAGAGATTGTTCATCTGGTCGAGTTATATACGAAACACCCTTCAAACGATTTGTAACACCCCCCCCAAAATCTGGTTTTAAGGCCAAAAAACCGTTTTTCAGAGTTTTCGTTGACAAAAAAAAAATCATCAAAAATCAACAAATTTTGAAATTCTCAACGTTTTTGGGTAGAGAATTGTTGACACATGTTTGATGACATGTTTTTCACGCGAGAAGTTGAACTTTTGAATTTTTTTTTCGATTTTTCCGGTTTTGACGTCATTTTTTGCCACTAATTGACAATAAATGAACCTAATTGGGCATGTGTTATCGAGAGGCATTCACTACTTAATTGTACCAGTTTTATTTTTTTGGAAAGGACTTCAAGTTTTCAAGATATGCAGCATAATCCAAAATCAAATTTTTTGGTCTCAAGCGCCCTACAGGGGTACTATGAGTAAAAAGGCGGGTCGATTTGAAAATCACCCAAGTGACAAGGAAAATCGTGTTTTAGGGATCAAAATAAGATACTTTGCCGACTTTGTACGTTTGACTTTGAGCGCCAAAGTTTGAAAAATCCTAAGTTGACCCACTTAGAGTACCCAGGAACGAACTATGTACGTAATACGATGTCAACAAATGGCTTTGTCGTTACATCCTCCCTTAATTACCTTGATTTGTGCCATATTTTTAGACCTCATTCTAGATTCTTAAATGGAAGCTATCAACATAATTTGATTGGTGCAATGACCACTCTTTCACTAATACACCTCACTGTCCTGCCGGGCCCTTTTCTAAATGATGAGTTGGTTCACTCTGAAACCAACAGAAAAAAAAATTTTGATAGCTTTAGCTTGAGAAAATATTGTTAACTCATTGTCGATAAAATGTGCACTTAACATAATTAGAGTTTATCCAGTGGTTGAAATTCAACCACAAAAACTTATTTTATTTCTCTTCCTTTTTGAAGTTCAGTTTCCTTAACTATCACATTTTTTGCTATATCTTAAATTTTCCTTACCTTTCCTTATTTTTTATATTTTCCGTTTCTATACATTCCTCTTCTTTTACCTTTGCTTCCCCTTTACACCATTCAGTAATACAGTTTCAATGTTTATAATTATTTATTTTAGGTCGTTTTTATTCGTCTTTATTTCCTTTCGTTTTCTCTCCTATGCTTTCCTTTGGTTTCATTTGCATTTATTTTCCTAAGTCTAGGTAAGCATTTGCTTCTCTGAATACCTACTCACAGATTTTGTTTTTGTGAACACTGTTTGAACCAACGCGCAATAAAGTTGACGGGATGGCTCATGTTTATTATAGCTGCCAACAAAACAACTCTTGTTGTCACACTCGGGCTCTTCCCAAGAACAATGAATACAAACACAACAATGCAAGTGATCATACCCTACATACACACAAAACAGCGGCTCTGTAAAATGAATGCGTGTTTAGCATTTGTAGTGGTGTGACTTTTAAATTCGTTTTTTTATATTATAATTAACTTTTTTTTTTTAATTTTTGGTTTGTTGCAGAGACTTGTAACAAAACTCCTACCGAAACGAAACTCGCGTTTCTGTTCCAAGAAACTTTAAAGGATAGAAAATAAATTCGAAACAATATGATTGTAACGGTTTCAGCAGAAATAAAACCCGTAACGAAACTAAATTAATTTTGTTCCTTGTAACAGAAACCGAAACATAAACCAAATTAATTTTGTTTCTCAGTAGCAGAACTCTAAAAATTATTATAATACTATTTGCACTACATTAGGATGGACCTATTATATTTATATATATAATATATATCGTCGATCGGCGCGAAATATCGTGTATTTGCAACAAAACAAAAAGGCGTATATACAAAAATGTCCAAAAACGAGATTTCGTTGCCCTGACTGGGACTCATCGGTCTTAATATATCGGTCCAAATTGGACGTAGTTACGCGATGACACTCAACATACGACATGTTCGAGTCCATCATGCAACATAAGGAATTTTGTTGCAAATATCCTAAAGTTCACAAAAGCGAATGGAAAAACATTAAGGAATTGGTGATATCGTTGCGTCCAGCGAAAATAGCCAGCAAAATAGCCGATAACTCAGTTATTGATAAATTTATCGAAATATGTCGATGTCCAAGTGTGACCTGGGGCCTTCACCTTTCGTTTGATACCCATATTGTAGGGAATTTTTAGGTTTTTGGGCAATCATATTTTGAATTTATCGAAATATATCGAAGTCCAAATGAAACCTGGGGCCTTCCCCTTTCTTTTGATACCCTTATTGTAGGGAAATTTTAAGGTTTTCGGGCAACCACATTTTGACCGATAACTCAGTTATCGATAAATTTATCGAAATATGTCGATGTCCAAGTGAAACCTGGGGCCTTCACCTTTCGCTTGATACCCATATTGTAGGGAATTTTTAGGTTTTTGGGCAATCATATTTTGAATTTATCGAAATATATCGAAGTCCAAATGAAACCTGGGGCCTTCCCCTTTCTTTTGATACCCTTATTGTAGGGAAATTTTAAGGTTTTCGGGCAACCACATTTTGACCGATAACTCAGTTATCGATAAATTTATCGAAATATGTCGATGTCCAAGTGAAACCTGGGGCCTTCACCTTTCGTTTGATACCCATATTGTAGGGAAATTTTAAGGTTTTCGGGCAACCACATTTTGACCGATAACTCAGTTATCGATAAATTTATCGAAATATGTCGATGTCCAAGTGAAACCTGGGGCCTTCACCTTTCGTTTGATACCCATATTGTAGGGAAATTTTAAGGTTTTCGGGCAACCACATTTTGACCGATAACTCAGTTATCGATAAATTTATCGAAGTCCAAATGAGACCTGGGGCCTTTCGTTTGATACCCATATTGTAGGGATATTTTACGGTTTTTGGGCCACTGGGGTTTAGACCGAACGAGAGTCACATACATACAAGCAAGCAAACATACAAGTGAACCTAATAAACGCGTGGTAAAAAGAAAGGCGTTGCAAGTCCCCGGTTTGTTGACGCACACCCTGCTCGGGAAGACCTATCGATACATATCAATTTTATGTACCTCAGAATTGTGGTTATTGCAAAAAAGGGAAAAACTCTTGAACATTGCCCATTTATATATAAGATATCGCACTCACCCATCGATTGGAAAGCACCACTCAAAACTCATGTATGATTTTTTCTCCTTTTTATTTTTTATAATTTCACCAGTAACAATTCCAGTTGGCAATGTTATAAAATATACATACATATGTACATAATCCAGTCGTCTATACAACCATTTTAACCGTTACTAAAACATAGTCGCATAATTTAATTTTTTCGTTCAAACAAAATCGGAAAAGGTTTTTCATTTGGTGGTTGGAGCCAATTGTCGTCAGAATATTTTACACTGTTCTCAGTTTCAATTACGTGGAAGGTATAGGCGTGTCGGCTTTTTTGCGATCTATTCGGTTCACTTTTATGTACTACATTGCCGTGGATAATGATACATGTTCCTGAGAGAAGGCCAAAATATATTATCAATACAATAGAATAAAACATTAAAATTGAGTTATTTAGTACCTTTCGACACTAGTAATGGGGTGTAACTTGACTGCGGATATATAGGAGCTGGTCTGTCATAAATTAGTAATTGGTTGCCTTCCTTGTCTGGATTACGCATATAGCGTCGATGAACTCCACTCTTATGTGATTCCTTAATTGCTTGCAAGCAACCATTTTGCAATGTACAGTCTTCAAGCGCGAACCAAAAGCCAATAACTGAATTCGGTTCTGTGTGTAAAAACCAAGAGTCTTGATGCGGTATGACCTCACCACCAATACCAGGATTCTTATAGATATACATGCTTTGGCATATAGCCGGTTTTTTTAAATTTAACTGCCAACAAACCTCTTTTACACGATTACTGAATGTTACTTTGTTAAATATGGGATGGTCAACGTGAAGAGAATGTCCAACCTTGTTAAGGGCAATCATGGGATCAACCACTAAATCACCATTTTCATCTATGGCACCCTCTTCGAAGAAAAACCGAACTTTATCACCTGAATCAAGAAAATATGTGTCTTTGCTGTGGGCATCCTTTTGATTAACTGCACTGAAAATTTTACGGTTCGCCTGAGGTGCCTCCATGCACAGGGCACGACCAGCCATATAAAGCTCTTCGACCTCGCTCGGTGTAAGGAAATCTTCGATGACAATGTAACCATTTTTGTTAAGCTGCGAATGAAGAAGCAAGATTTAAAAATTTAAAACTCAAAAATTTTCGGGTTATTATGCTATGCTCAAACAACGGTCTAATAAGATGGTGATCAGAGAATTTAGTTAAACCGTCGAAAAAGGCAGGTTTTTGAATATAAGTTTTATAGAAGAATTTTATAGAAACCAAAAAAATATAACAATTGAGTTTAGGGGGGTTTCGCAACAAACTGTCTATCTAACTATAGGGGTCTATCAGCTATTCTGTCGGAACAGGAAACTCGAAATCACGAAACTTATTGAAATTTTTCTTACTTTAAAATTTTTAATATTTTTTTTTTAATTTGACTTAGGTTAGGTTAGGTTCAACTGGTTGCCGCAGAGGCACACCTAGGCCAGTAGTAAAAGGTCCGTTGTGATACCACCAACACAAAGAAAGTCAGTTCCGGGAGCCTGCCATATGGGAAATCCCTGTATTATCGGGATTCTCCACATAGCAGAGTAGGATCCCAAAATACTGGAGTGTCCAGTAGTGCTTGCTCCTTAAAGCATGATTCGTCGAATGATTGCAGTGTAGATCCATTTGCATATTTTGGGGCTGAGCCCCCATTTTTTCCAATGGCTCTTTTGCACATAGTACAATACACGCTTTCTTCTGGCGCTGAAGAACATTCTCCTTCCAGGTTAGTTTTCTATCCAGAACTGTGCCTAGGAACTTTGTCTAGGAGCTTTGTCAGCCAAGTTCAGGCGCATGCCATTCTGTTTTGGCTGTTATGCTGCCGCTTCGGATGAGGTGTTAAATCCCCGTCAGATCTCTTGCGTTTGAAGGGATTTCCGTTAACATTCTTTGGCGCATAATTGCTTTAGAAGTTCGGTAACAGCTATCTCCACAGTCTTTATTTTTTTCTAAAATTAGAGTGCATAATTACAAACACTTTAAGCGTACTACTTTTAATAGAATTTTAACAGGTCGATGTCTGTATCATAGCTGTTAAATAATGATTACGGTTAGTAATCGGTTAGATTATTTCTAAAAAGAATTGTAATGATTATTTATTGTGCGTTTGAAATATTGGGATTACGCAATGATTACGATTATAAAGAATCAAAAAATAATCATGATTGCTCTAGGTTACTGAAGAGAATCAAAAATAATCAAAACAAATAATTGATTCTTCTCACCGATTCCTTTTGATTATTTTTGATTACTTTCAATCCAAAATACCAAACAACTTTTGGATTGAAAAGAATCAAAAAGAATCGTTGTAAAGAATCAATTATATATTTTGATTATTTTTGATTCTTTTCAGTAATCTAGAGTAATCCTGATTATCTTTTGATTCTTTATAATCGTAATCATTACGTAATCTAGTTGGGACCAAGATAATCGTAATGGAATTAATTATTTCACTATCAAATACAAAGTAATTAGATTACTAATCATTACGATTAGTAAACAAAATTTAACAATTATGGTCTGTATATTGCAGATATTCAAAAAAAACTCTTGGGGCCGCTTTCATAAAAGTCTCTAACCCGGTTACCGAAGTTTAATTGACGTATTTTGTTTGGTTAGCTGTCAAATTAATCACCGATTAGTCGTTATCGGCTTTTATGCAAGCGGCGCTTGTGTTAATCATTACTAAGCCAATAGAGTCCAAATCAACCGTTTTTAGAACTTTTGTGTGTCTGTCTGTTTATCTTTCTGTCTGTCTGTCTTTCTGTCTGTATGTTTGTGGTCGTATCACTCGAAAACTGCTGAATTGAATTATTTATTTTATTTTATTTATTTAATTCCATCTACAGTACAAAGTACCTTACAGACTAAAAAGACAATAAAAATTATGTTTAATATACACTTATCAAATAATAGAATTTAGGATCAACACAAAATTAGATCTTGATAAGGAATAAATATAGTTTAAAAAAACTAAAACTCACGCTTTTAGAGAGTTTTGAACTAAGAAGTTGAAAATAATTTTAAAAACCCTACACAGTAGTATTGTGGAAAAAGGGTGGTCCGCTTTGTTCCATAATCTTCGTTTTTTATATTGTAGGCAATTTTGAATATTATTGGACAAATAAATAAATATATCGAAATATTTCAAAGCCCAATAGAAACCTGTAGAGCTTCCCTTTTGTTTGATACCCAGATTGTAGGCATTATGACCGATAACTTAGTTATCGATAAATATATCGAAATATACCGCAGTGCAAACGAAACCTCTGGGCCTCCACTTTCGTTTGATACCCATATTGTAGGCAATTTTGAATATTATTGGACAAATAAATAAATATATCGAAATATTTCAAAGCCCAATAGAAACCTGTAGAACTTCCCTTTTGTTTGATACCCACATTGTAGGCATTATGACCGATAACTTAGTTATCGATAAATATATCGAAGTCCAAATGCAACCTCCTATCGTTTGACACCCATATTGAAGGCACATTTCAAGGTTTTTGTGACAGTCATATGCCACTATCGGGTAGACTGAAGTAGAGTTACATACAAACAAGCAAACATACATAGGAATGTATGTACCAGTAAAGCTAATGAAAGCGTAGTAAAAAAACTAGCATTATGTGGGAAAACCGTCGAGCGCTCGATATACGAAAATTATGGCACAAAGCGGACCACGCTTTTGCCACAATACTACTGTGTAGGGTTTTTAAAATTATTTTCAACTTTTTAGTTCAAAACTATCTAAAAGCGTGAGTTTTAGTTTTTTTAAACTATATTTATTTTTTACTTTTTAGTCAAATGTCCTATTAAATTATCGATAAATATATCGAAAAATACAGCAGTGCAAACGAAACCTCTGGACTTCCACTTTCGTTTGATACCCATATTGTTAGGAAATTTTAAGGTATTTTGCCTCACATTTTGACAATAACTCAGTTATCGATAAATTTATCGAAATATATCGAAGTCCAAATGAAATCTGGGGCCTTCCCCTTTCGTTTGATACCCATATTGTAGGGAATTTTTTAGGTTTTTGGGCAATCATATTTTGCCGATAACTCAGTTATCGATAAATTTATCGAAATATGTCGATGTCCAAGTGAAACCTGGGGCCTTCACCTTTCGTCTGATACCCATATTGTAGCGAATTTTTAAGGTTTTCGGGCAAACGCATTTTGACCGATAACTCAGTTATCGATAAATTTATCGAAATATGTCGATGTCCAAATGAAACCTGGGGCCTTCACCTTTCGTTTGATACCCATATTGTAGGGAATTTTTTAGGTTTTTGGGCAATCATATTTTGACCGACAACTCAGTTATCGATAAATTTATCGAAATATATCGAAGTCCAAATGAAACCTGGGGCCTTCCCATTTCATTTGATACTCATATTACAGTAGTTCACAATTATGGCCTTTTTGGAAATTCCAAAACGCTACCCCCAATTACCGTTCCTTATGACAAAAAAAGAGGCTGCTGTTTTTTTGTTTTTTTTTTTTTAAAGGTGCTTTAGAGGTCGCGCTACTCGTTTTTATTAAAAAAATGAGATGCTTGCAAATTTAATTTAATTTTAACATGTTTAAGTGCAGTAAAACTTTGCGTTTTTGTGTGTTGTTATTCTGTTTTCATTGACGAATATTCCTGCAATTCAATAGCCTTCTTGGATGAGTAGAAGGGGTTTAACTCCTGAAAGTATGTTTCGAAATTGAAAACCGTGCAACTAAAACGCCTACACTGATCTCATTGCGCATTGGTTTTTTGGATATATTTCGCATCTAGAAGGTTTATGACATCGCTGATTATGAATCCAATGTCAGTTTTTTTAAATTCAAAATGGCGGGTCCAATATGGCGGTGAATTTTTTGAAAACTAATTGGATTTTATTGAAACTTGGTACTCGGGGGTTTATGAGTTGTCTGATTACGAATCCGATATCGGTATTTTTAAATGCAAAATGGTGGATCCAATATGGCGGTGCATTTTTGAAAACTAATTCGACTGTGTGAAACTCGTCACTGATGGATTTATGACATCGATTTATATGAACTAGTATCGCTTGTGATCGAAAATTCGACCAATAAAAACCTTAGAGGGTCGTGGGGTCGCTAGCCCGGGGGTACGGGAGACGCCCCTGAAAATATACCGCCTATACCTCAGTTTTTTCAAGTTTCTTTCCATCGTTGCATATTTCATTCCAATCGGTCAAACGGTTCGCTCACAGGAGGTTCCAGTTTGGCAAAACTGGCATCTTATATATTATATATTAATATATATAAATGAAATATATCCAAAAAACCAATGCGCAATGAGATCAGTGTAGGCGTTTTAGTTGCACCGTTTTCAATTTCGAAACATACTTTCAGGAGTTAAACCCCTTCTACTCATCCAAGAAGGCTATTGAATTGCAGGAATATTCGTCAATGAAAACAGAATAACAACACACAAAAACGCAAAGTTTTACTGCACTTAAACATGTTAAAATTAAATTAAATTTGCAAGCATCTCATTTTTTTAATAAAAACGAGTAGCGCGACCTCTAAAGCACCTTAAAAAAAAAACAAAAAAATAGCAGCCTCTTTTTTTGTCACAAGGAACCATATTTCGGGGTAGCGTTTTAGATTTTCCAAAAAAAAAATTTTTAACCACTCTAAACCATATTGTAGGGAAATTTTGAGGTTTTTGGGCAATCACATTTTGACCGATAACTCAGTTATCGATAAATTTATCGAAATATATCGAGGTCCAAATGAAACCTGGGGTCTTCCCCTTTCGTTTGATACCCATATTGTAAGGAATTTTCAAGTTTTTTGGGCAATAATATATTGACCGATAACTCAGTTATCGATAAATTTATCGAAATATGTCGATGTCAAAATGAAACCTGGGGCCTTCCCCTCTCGTTTGTTACCCATATTTTAGGGACATTTTACGGGTTTTGGGACACTGGGGCTTAGACCGAACGAGAGTCACATACATACCAGCAAACAAACAAACAAACATTCAAGCAAACATACAAGTGAACCTAATAAAAGCGTGGTAAAAAGGGGCCAAATTTTCCAAATTGTACTATTACAAATATACTCCAAAGAGGCTTGAAAATAATAAGAGGAACCAACGCAATTCCGCAGGTCCCGGGAAAGGAATTTCACCGCATGGTAAGAAAACTGATTCAGTGTATTTCTTATGGAGGTGAATTTCTTAGTGGTGTAAATTCCTTACCCGTGACCTGCTGAATTGCGTTGGCTCCTCTTATTATTTTCAAGCCTTTTTGTATACTCGGAAAGTGGCATGTGGGGATCAGTTAAAACTTGAATGAATTTAGTATTGAATTTATATTTAGCAGCTTGCAGGTTAATCATCTGAATAATTAAGTATGTATGAAAATATTGAAACCATTGCAAGAAACAACAGATTAATCATTTGTCTATTTTTCTTTACAGATATGAATGTATCAAAATAATATAAGTATGCACTCATACATATAGAAATAATGAAATGGTAATTATTATATTATAATATATATCAGTGACAATCTTTACCTAGCCCGCGGGCGGCCGACTTTATTGCTCTCTCATAGATTTGCTCACACGTACAAGTCAAGCGCTCTCTATACATTGTGGGAAATTAAAGTGCGTTTGCGAATCACTTGATCAACGACTGTTGACTGCTACGCATGAAAGTAGTTTTATTCTCAAAATATTTATTTAGTTATTTACGTATTATTAATCATTTTATATCAAAAATGGCCAAATCTATAACATAAATAAATTAAAGTTAAAAAACTTGTGCAAAGTTTAGGAAAATTCGCCAAGTTTTCGGCAAAACTTGAAACTTCTGGCATGGAGTTTTTAGACTTTTCTCGAGTACGCAGTTTTGTAGCTCGTTGAATTTTACTATAAGATACTAATCTTAAGCCGTTAAGCGGGCTACTCACCTGCCAAGAAATGTCAAACTCCATATAAAAAAACGCTCAAGAAATGGTCAGGAAACGTTTTCACACGTCAAATTTTCTTGAGCTAATACTCAGTTCATAAGAAAAAATACAGCACTTTTCGATAGTTGGCAACGCCGGTTTACCTCAAGAAATAAATAAGTTCGTATATATTTCTTGAGGTAAACGTGCAGATCCACATCAAAGGTGAGTACATATTGCGCTACACATGTTTTATAAATTTTTAAAATCGTAAATTGCAATAAAATGGAAAATTTGGTAAACGTCAAAATTTCTTGACCAGGTATAAGAAATATATGCTCGTTTTTTTCTTCAAACTCCATATAAAAAAACGCTCAAGAAATGGTCAAGAACTGTTTTCACACGTCACATTTTCTTGAGCCAATACTCAGCTCATAAGAAAAAATACTACAATTTTCGATGGTTGGCAATGCAGGTTTACCTCAAGAAATAAATATGCTCGTATATATTTCTTGAGGTAAACGTGCAGATCCACGGCAAAGGTGAGTACATATTTCGCTAAACATATTTTGTACATTTTTATAAGAGTAATTTGCAAAAAAATGGAAAATTTGGTAAACGTGAAAATTTCTTGACCAGGCACAAGAAATATATGCTGGCTTTTTTCTTGAGGCATTTCTTGGCAGGTGAGTAGCCCGCTTTAAGAAACTTGCCTGATTTTTTGCAACTGAGCTATTTTGAGTATTTTTCTGGCTCCACACTGAATAAGAGAGCTTTTTTGAGCAATTTTTTTTGGTGTTCAAGCAGATAAATTGCCAAGTTCAGAAGAAATCAGTGTCTTCCAGTGGATTAACGTTTTATCCACCAACAGAATGATGCTGATAGAGTGAAAGTTACCTTACCACTATTTCAGTTTCGTTACTTAGATGTGTAACAGAAAGCGAAACTGAAATGCGTTACAAGTCCCTGCTTCAAAATTTTCAAAATTTTTTTTTTTTTCTTTGACTGAACATTTTAAATTTTGTCGTTAGCGTTATTTGAGGCGCGCACTCATCTGTAGAGATTTTATGTTTGCCTTTTATCCCCATTCAAAAAAAAAAAAACAAAAAATAACACTGTACAACAGCGAAAAGGTCCCAGACGGTTTCTCATCGGTTTCTTAAGCTTTTCCGAACCTGATGTCAGATTTTTCGGGTGACCCTAGGTTTTCTCTCCGGAGAGTAGAGGGGTCTTTTTTTTTATTGTTAACCGAAAAAAAATTATTGCGCAAAAAAAGCTCGCACATCGAAAAAACGTTTGCACAGTTGGCAGATTTTGACTCTATTATAACTTTGGTCCGATGTTTGTAAGTATGAGAAGAAAAAGAGATAGACCCACTAATATGTATACCGTTATGATCAGGACGATGAGTTGATTCGATTTAGCTATGTCCGTCTGTCCGTCCGTCCATCTGTCCGTCTGTTTGTACGCAAACTAGTCCCTCAATTTTAGAGATATCTCGATGAAATTTGGTATGGAGGCGTTATTTTATATGAGAATAATCATTCGTCGGAACCAGTAAGATCGGACCAAAACTACTCATAGCTCCCATACAAACGATTGTTCCGATAAACGGATTTCGGGCTATAACTTCTGTAATTAAAGAGCTAGTAACGTGAAATTTTGTAGGTATTGATGTTTTTATATGTGAAATATCGATGTTGAAAATCATTGAGATGAGATAAATATTTCACATAGCCCCCATACAATCGATTGTTCCGATAAACGGATTTTGGGCTATAACTCCTATAATTATAAAGGTAGGGTCGTGAAATTTCGTAACTATTGCTCTGTTAGGAAGTGGAATGTCGATGTTAAAAATCAATGAGATTGGACCAACAAAACACATCGCCCCCATATAATCGATAGTTCCGATAATTTCGGTATGAGCTAAAGTTAAATTCACACGGGCTGTACTGGGGATCGAACAGTGAAAATCGTGACTCTTATTCATGAAAGGTATACAGCCTTCGGCACAGCCGAAGACAGCTTTCCTTACTTGTTTTTTTTTTTTTTTAATTTTTTTCTTAATAGCTTTCTATACCCCAATTTTTTTGCACTATGGAACACCTGTATGCCGCCAAATAAAAAACCAAAATTAATTTAAGGTTCCTTGACCCCAGAAGAAACGTTAAATTACACTGTACAGCTAAAAAATCCTAGAGGGTTTCTCATCGGTTTCTAAAGCTTTTTGGTATGCTGAATCTGAATTTGAAGTCAGATTTTACGGGTCACCATAGGCTTTCTTCCCAAAGGAAAGTTTGTTCAGAGTTCGGTAGTAATAAAGGAAAATGTTTTTATTTTTTCTTAATAGTTTTCTATCCCCAAATTGTTGCACTATGGAACATCTGTATGCCGACAAATATAAAAACCAAAATTACCTAGAAGGTTTCTCATCGGTGTCTAAAGCTTTTGGGTGTGCTTAATTCGAATCCGGTATCCGATTTTTCGGGTCACCCTAAGTTTCCTCTCCAGAGAAACCTGGTGGGTTTTGGGGGTCCAAACCCCTCCTATTGGCTCTCAACGACTGAATTTTTTCATAAAAAGTGGCAGATCGAACAGTCGTTTGTTGACTAATGTTCAATAACTGTGGTATTTTTTGCTTTTTTTATTTCAGTCAACAGTTAAAGTACCTACTGAAAATTTTTAGAAAACTATTTTCTATAAAACTTAAATTGCTCACAAAAAGAGTAGGCTGGCAGCATATTAGTCATAGGCAAGCCAAGTTGTTGAAATAAAAGCTTTTGTAAGTACTTACTTTTGGCACAAAATTTCTTTGGTACCATTTAACAAGATGGTTCAATGCCTACTTTCCGTAGAAAATTGTCGAGATTTATGTCAAAAGATGCGTCTTGACCAGTATTAATAAATAAAATTAAAAACTGTATGTCTGTGAAAAACTATCTCCAAAAAAACAAAAACATGGGCAAAACGGTGTAAAACCACCACGTGAATAGTTGCAAAACTTTTAAGCGGGCTACTCACCTGCCAAGAAATGTCAAACTCCATATAAAAAACGCTCAAGAAATGGTCAAGAAACGTTTTCACACGTCAAATTTTCTTGAGCCAATACTCAGTTCATAAGAAAAAATACAGCACTTGTCCATAGTTGGCAACGCCGGCTTACCTCAAGAAATAAATAAGCTCGTATATATTTCGTGAGGTAAACGTGCAGATTCACGGCAAAGGTGAGTACATGTCTCGCTAAACATATTTTGTACATTTTTATAAGAGTAATTTGCAAAAAAATGGAAAATTTGGTAAACGTCAAAATTTCTTGACCAGGCACAAGAAATATATGCTCGTTTTTTTCTTGAGGAATTTCTTGGCAGGTGGGTAGCTTGCTTTAATTAGCAAATATCTTCTCACTGAAATAAAATGTTTAATTTCCTATTTCGGATTAGTCGCGTCTTTAGACACCAAATTCGAAATTTTTTTATGAAAATTGGGCGTCTTATAAAGTGACACCCTTTGTTTAATAAATGCAGACTTTAGAGCATTGAACTTAAATATACCACTTTTTTCATAAATCTACCACTTTATTTTGCAATTGAAGCATCATCGCGAATAACGTTCTAAGTGTCATTTTTTTCAAAACCGGTTTCATTACATAAAACATTTTGTATTGCTCTCTTACATTGTCCAGATAACAAATTTTCTAAAATTTGACACACCAAAAATGCGTTTAAAAATAGTAGGGTAATTTAAAGTGACATACATTATTTTGCATAGAAGCGTCAAAAGTGATTCGCAACGGCACTAGAAGATCATGAGAAAGGTGTAAAACTAATAATATGAAAGATAGAAGAGAAAAAGTTAAGGGCATTTCCGAAAATTCGACTGGTCATAACTTTTAAACTGATTACGGTAGAATTATGAAATTTGGCACAAGGTATAGGTACTAGCATTGTAAGGAGTACAACTGATGAAATTGGACGAAATCGCTTCCCGACCACTCCCACTTTCGATATGGAAAATTTCGAAAATCACATAAATTGACATAATTCGGTAAGGTAAATAGCTAAAATAGTATAAATTGGTAGGTAAATCCTCCTAGGGCCATTCAGAAAACTACCGCTGGGTATTTAATGTTCGGTTCACCCGAACTTAGACTTCCTTACTTGTTATTATTAGAACTTTTTTTGCCACACTGTTGTTATTTAAACTCATCTGTTGAATGTGTCCCCTACTTGGACCTCATGCAGGGCTCACACATGTACAGTTACACACATACATATGTAAACTATTTTTACACAAAACCATAAGGTACGTACCGCAATCATTGTTGATTTATTGACTTACGCTCAGCGTTAAATAGCTGTCGAAAATCCTCATTCCCATACAATTTATATGAGCCCAACACAAACAGCGCGGCGTCAACGCTGGGCAGTTGGAATTTTAAGTTTTGCCAGCGCGTTACAAGGTGAAGTGAGAAATGGGGGAATGAATGAAAATTTTGCGCTTTCTTTTTTGACTATTTGTTAACAACTAACCTGGTAGTTTGCAACGTGGGTAACGAACCTACGTTTATTACTAAAACCCCGCCACTCATGGCGGCACTTCCATTTATACCGGTGGCTCGAAGTTCGACGGCAGAGTTGGAGGAGGGGTTTATTCAAAGGATCTGAACCTTGACCTCTCGTTCAGACTACCTGATCACTGAAGTGTCTTCCAACCTGAAGTTTCAGCAATCATGGAGCCGCGGCTTGGATAGGCCAACACACTATCGGACAGGATATTTTTATTCTCAGCGACAGCCAAGCGGCCATCAAATCCCTTGGCTCTTACTCGTTCAACTCTAAACTGACGCTCAGCTGTCGTCGATCTCTACAAGAGATGGCCCAACAGAACCGCGTGAACCTCATATGGGTCCCGGAGCATAGGAACATTGAGGGAAATTGTAGGGCAGACGAACTTGCGAGGCAGGGCACGACCAAGCAGGTCCTTCGGGATAAAGAGCGCTAAGGTATGCCGTTTGCCTCATGCTGAAAGAGTACACACTCCGCCAAGCCAACGAAAGATGGCTGCAATCTCCAGGATGCCGGATATCCAATGAAACCTGGCCGAAATGGGATCATAAAAGATCAAGACATATTTATGCCCTAAGGAGAAGGGAAATCTCCATATTAATAGGCGTATTAACTGGGCACTGCCTTATTGGTAGGCACGCAGAAAGACTAGGTGTGCCCTACCGACGATGCTGTAGGAGTTGCAAAGATGATGAGGAGGAGGTGGAGCACCTCATCTGCAACTGCCCGGCTTAAGCGGCGCGAGAATGCGCTTTTTCGGAGTGCCCTTCCTGGTTAGCTTACGCCAAGTCACGGAGCTGGACCTGGTGGCCTTCATCAAGTCATCTAAATGGTTCGAGGAAGAGTAACGTTGTCGGTTTAGGAACGTCAGTCCCGGGATTCTGCTATGTGGAGAATCCCGATAATACCGGGATTTTCCATATGGCAGGGTCCCGGAACTGACTTTCCTAGTGTTGGTGGTAACACAACGGGCCTTTCAATACTGGCGTAGGTGTGCCTCTGCGGCAGCCACTTGAACCTAAAACCTAAAACCTAAGGGCAAAAATAATAGATTCTTTTATGCGGAAAAGCGAGTCCAGTAAAAATTGTTTTTGGACTGATTCTAGCCTATCTATATGGACTTGGTAGCGCGGATTCCAGACTATTGAACCATCGGTCTGACTAATGAAGTAAAAAGGGACTTAGTTACATTTGGGTCACTAAATTCTTTAGACCATCGTTTGACAAAGGCTGGAACACCTCTAGCCTTACTGGCTGTTGTATTAATATGATGGTTGAAACTAAGCTTGCTATCCATAGTAACCCCCAGGTCAACAAAGTCGTGAACCTGCTCAAGACTATAATTGTTAATTGTGTAGGAAGCCGGCTGAAGTCTGAGAAGAACGATGAAGTGATGTCTGCCTTTTTTTGGCTGTGTTAGAGGCCGACTGATTAATGGAATCGGCATTGGCTTTGGCTATTGAAAATATATATTTGTCTGTATATAGCTCACTTCCTTAAATAGTGTCATAAATCAAAAAACCAGATATTTGAAGAGAGCCACTTAGGCCCGCTTGCATAAAAGCTGATAACGACTAACCGGAGTTTAATTGACGTATTTTGTATGGTTAGCTGTCAAGTTAATCACCGATTAGGCTTAATCGGCTTTTATGCAAGTGGCCCTTAAAGTTTTCAATCGCCTCATATTTAGGTACATATAAACTGTGCGGCAGTTTTTTATTTCACCCACTTAGTTGTATTCGAATCGCAATGAATTTCTTACGCAGTATAAGTAGTGCTACGACGAATATTTACATAGACGACTCAAAACTCGAGTTTTTTAATTATGACACCATTGAACCTATAAAAAAAACCGAGGGCATGAACTTTGTGTTATTGCCCATACTTACTTACTTACTTAAAATAGCCTTTAACCGCCTAGGCGATTTTGGCCGTTATTGCCCATTCAAATGAGAAATAATTTCCTGAGCGGCGACGCCATGCTCAGTAATATAATTAATTCTTGAATGCTTACCTATTTGTTTTATAATATTATTTCGTTATGTGTTTTTAATAAAAGGTTGAGAAAAATTTCCGTATAAATTTATTTATGTATATGTAGGTAGGAAGGGATTTTGAGTAATACCGTGTTTCCACCAAACACAAACACCGTGTTTACAGGTTTTGGGTTCGAAAAAGCCGCAGGTGTATGCAAACCCAAAGCAAACACGCCTTGAAAAGGGGTTTGAAATATGGTTGGGTTATGAAATTTTCGAATGGTGTTTTGTTTGCTTCTAAACACGCTAGGAAAACACGGTGTTTGCTTTTGGTGGAAACACCGTATAAATCTATTTAAAGAAATAAAATAAATGCTTTTGTTAACGTTTTCAAATAGTCCAATTTTTTTGTCATCACACGTTAAAGCTGATTTACACGGGATTTTCTGGTCGATTTTTGTCATTCCACTGCTTTCCATCTTCAAAAACAAGGTATAGATCGATTGAATTGCTATTTACACGGTGGAACGACAAAAAATCGACCCGTGTACCTAAATGAGTCTTTAAAGCGAATGATGCAATAAAAAATAAATGCAGGTGCAAGAAAATACCAATACGATTTGCTTTATTTTTCTAATAGAAAAGGTTGAGATAATTTTTAGAAATTGTAAAATTCAAACGAATTTTGAAGCTACATACGCCGGAGACAGTGAAAAGTGCTCAGCCTAAATGGGCAGGGTCATAGTTCAGAACCCTCTAGGCCGAAACAATATAATTTAGGAAATAATTTTCTACTCGAATTTTCGTAAGTTTGGTCTATCAGCGGCAATTCACTGCAGGGATGCCTCCTCTAAGTTGTAAGACGGTTACAAAATCTAGTACTACCAGGGATCTATAGGGTAGGTACTAATGGGATGCAGCGAAAGCTAAAGTCGAAATCGGTTTATGTAAACTGAGAACTCTCTGTGTGCGATATGTGAAAGCATACTAGTTGTTATGTGGATCTTTACCTACCTCGTCCAATAATGTGCTATGCATTGTGTGAAGTTTTCACTTTTCCTCTTTTTTAATAGTTCAATAACACGGCTTTACCGAATATAATGTACATATGTATTTAAGTTATTACTTATTAATTTTTTATTGTTTTTATTATTTAGATTGATTAGAATTTTCGTTACTTTTATCAACCTATCACTTCCCACATTTGTTAGTAACGCAAATTCTTAGTTCTTTGTTGTTCAACAAATTTTGGCTCTGCACTCATAACAGTTTCGCGTTTAATTTTGAACTGACTAAATGCTTTGCCTACACTCAGCGCCTCAGTCTACCTACATCAGCTATAACAGTGGTTCCCAACCTTTTTTCGTTGATGCCCCCCTGACTAGTAATAATATTCTCACGCCCCCTTTTACTTTTTTAATAAATACAAAAAAAGCAAATATCTAAAAGCCGTTTATTCTTATTTAATTAAATACGCTTTAAAAGTTTAAATTAAAATAATAAATATTTTTTATCGAAAAAAATTTGTTAAATTGACTCGAGGCTGCATGTTCTGTACCAGTCGGTTGATTCTAATTTCTGTTTTTTTCAAGCTATTTTCAGATCGCTATCGACATCAAGACAATTTTGCCGTTTAGTTATAATTAAAACAAAAGTAGAAAAGCCTATCTCATACAAGTAAGTTGGAGATAAGCGAACTAGTACACGTAAAGCAAGATATGCATGTTTCGAATAACCAGGCAAACTTTTGGTCCGAAATTTCTCTAATGTCAAAAGGTGGAAGTCATCCTTCATGTAGGAATCCCCCTTCATTTCTAGAAATTCCTCTTTAACATCTTCTGGTAATTGCAACACATCGACAACAAATGGATTTTTTGTCATGTGCGATATTGGTGACTCTGAATCGATATCTCGTTGGTCTAAAAAGGACAAACCATTGTTGTAAACACCATTTACCTGAACATATTTTTGTAGGAAATTGAATTACCTACAAAAGCTGCTTAGACTGAAATTTTCTAGCCGTTTTCTATTACTCTAGTCTAAAACATTGGCATGTTTTTTGGATTCCCCGATTTTGGTTTGAAAATTTTCCAAACAGGAAAAAATAAACAGGGAATAAAGCTAAACCCATGTTCCTAAGGCAAGTTGGCTGCTGAATCCGAATTCGGTACCAGAATTCAACAACGGGTCCGAGGTCGCCGCGAACCTTGCAAAAAAGGCCAATATTATTTTGTGATGGTTAGGCTAATTCCGATGATGTTAGGCTAATCCGATCACGGATTTGGAGTAACCTACCAAAATACATGAAAATTAATGTATTGTGTTCACTAGGGATTCCAATACCGGGATCCAGGGATCCCGGGGTCCCGGGATCCCATTGTTTTTTAAGTCCCGAAAATCCCGGGATTACTGGACCTAAATCCCGGGTTCACCGAAAATAAATTTTTAAATACATTCAAGTTATCTTGGATATATGTACTTTAAGTAGAACATGATTCTGAATGATTCTAAACTTCTACCAAAAACATCCCCCTTTGAGAGAAAAATAACTACTAGTACAAAATTTGCAACACCGCCTTTTTACGCCTTTTTAAATAATCCGAGTAATATATATGATTTAAAGTATGCATTTTCTAAAGAAATTAGCTAATCAGTCATTGGGAAGTAGCTCGAGAGCATCCTTCGTAATACAGAAAACATGCTTCATAACGAAAACCATACTAATATCACCGACGAAGTGGTTGAAGTTGACAAGCGTCCCACAATAGAAAAGAAAATGAATTAAAAAAAGGTTTGGGGAAAGAAATTGATATTTTTTGCAATGGGGGCAACAAAGGCTATTACCTTCAGAAAGCATTTGACTTTTTGTCAACAGTGTTGAGGCAGAGGCCTGGTTAAGAGATGGCACTATTGATGCAATAATTTCTTTAAGATCACACTTCAGACTTCAGAAAAAGTAATTTTTCTCTAAGTCAAATGGCATTCATTATTATTTTTATCTACAATGAAATTTTTATTATTACTATGCATACCTGATTTGTCGGAGACCAAATGTAAAAAATTAAATTAAAAAAAAAAAACATAACTATGTACGTAGTTTTCGCCACTATCGATTAAGAATTTTTAGCCATTTATATACATAAGTCGTTATTAGTGTATAAAATATGCTATTTGTACAAAAAAATTGTACCAAATTCCTGAATACATATATTTTATTTACAAATTTAATGTAATTTTTTTTTGTAAGTCGTTACTAATCAACCTGGCTATGTTTACCAGTAGAACAAACAACTTATGTTTCAAGTTCCTGAATAGTAACTTTTAGTTACAAATTTAATGTTACTTTTCGATCGTTATAAAAATGACTGCCTCAATAAATACATACTTAAATGAATTACTATAGTTTAGTCTACTTTATTACATACATATGGGGTGCCATTTTTAGCAACAAAAAAATTCGGGACAATCCCGGGATCCCGGGATTGAACTTTCAAATCCCGAAAATCCCGAGAGGCTAGAAATCCCGGAAATTGGATTCCCTAGTGTTCACAGACCTGTCAACTTTTTGTTTTTTTGTGGCTGCGCCATTTGAAGACTGTAAAACTACACCTTCGCAGAAAAAGCATACATACCTATATTAAGCAAATATATGTTTGAACGTATATGAGCAATGTATATTTTTGGTTATAATGTTGATCGTATAATGATAATTAATCATGTAGAATATTAATAAACCAAATTGTATGAAAATGTGTTTTTTGGAAACAATTTACCCACGCGCTGCAGGAACCAAAAAACTTCCATATAGAACATTTCATTTCAATGCAAACTTATATGAAAGAAATGCCAGTTTTAGGACTTGGTGTGAAACCTATTAAAGAATTTTCGATACTTTCAATGAAACATGAAATATTTTCATTTATAACATTTAAACTCTTTTGTTTGCTTTTGACTTGTAGTCTATTGCTGTAAATACCGACGGTATTGTGAAGAGTGTGGGTAAATTTTTCTCAAAAAACACATTTTCATACAATCCCGAAAATTGCTTCACAATACCGTCGGTATTTACAGCAATAGACTACAAGTAAAAAGCAAACAAAATAGTTTAAACCAAATTCAGTTAATAAATCTGGATCAAAAACACCAAAAAAGACGGAAATGTGAATTTTTTTAAATTTAATACTAAATAAGTATTAAAGGAGTAACTTCACAAAAAAAATTTGTTTAACCTTTTTTGTAGCCCACTCAATTTCCTTTAAGAATCTGTATCTATCTTTTTTGTAAGAAAAAATGGGAAATCGAAAAAACATGCTAATTTTTGAGGCTAGAATACTAGAAAACGGCTAGTCTGAGAAAATTTTGGTCAAAGAAATTTTGGTAGGGAATTCGATTTCCTTCAAAAATATGTTTAGGTAAATAGTGTTTTATAACAATGGTTTGCCGTTTTTATACGAAATTTGAGGTAAAGTCTGTAAAATCTAAACTATCGATGATAGACCTCTAGACTTTAATTTAAAAATCTGAAAAAAACTACAGTAACTTTTTTCACCTTTCTTAAAAAGGAAATCAATATAAGAATCCGAAAAAAGGTTCCTTACCGCAAGTAAAAATTTTTCACAGTTGTTATATTGACTCCACCGAGAATCGTACTCAGGTGTCTACAATGACGCCATCGTATACTTATGCTTTCCGGCGTCTAATTACAGCATTTTTCTAAATAACACCACACTTTCTCACGTTGCCTTGTTGCCTTCACCGAGAATCAAGCTTTGGCTGCTGACCGCAGAGTAGTATAATAAGATCCCGTTTGATTCTGATTCTTACTTACCGCACCTAGCTCCCTGTGGATGAAAGGTATGCAACGCGGAACAATGTCTGTAGAGATCAGCCACAAGACGTTTAGCAGGGGAGAAGGAAAAGCAATATTGTGTGCTCAGAAATTGTGCTGCTCTTCGAAAGTGCCAGACCGAAGCTTCGGCCAAGCTTTGGTACATACTCAATTTTGCTCTCTTTTCTTTCCCAATCTCTCACTTCAACGTGAAACGCGCTGCGGTTTGGTTAATTCTGCCATTTTTAATGGACCCCCTTAACAACTCTCTATGCTAGGAGGCGCAACCCACCGGTTGGGAACCACTGAGCTATACTAATAATACATAAATGTAATGAGTAAAATGTACTTCATAGAACGGTGACATGTCACAGTCCCAAGTGGCAAAAACCCAAATAAAAAAATTGGGATTATGACACTGTAGACTGGGTGTCATAATCAAAAATAAAAATGAGACAAAATCCCAAGTAAGAAAATTGGGGTTATGACACCCCTTGCACTGTCAGAATCCCAGGTAAAAATGATATGTAATCCAAAGCTAAGAGCTTGTCTCCAAGGGGGAAAATTAGATATGTTTTAGGGTGGGGTGCAATGAAGCCATACGCAATAACGCCATACGGCTTTATTTCCAATCAGTTTGAGAAATAAAGCTATATAGTTATGTTAATGCTCTCTGAGCGTGGCTTACTCTCTACTTGGAAACGTCCGTTACTTAATTTATTCTTTAATTTGATCTTTCTTTCTTTTCGTATTTTCTCTTACTCTAATTAGTTTGTAAGCTTACTTATAAGTTTAGTCTTAAGATTGATATCGTAAGCTTAACTCAAAGCTTAAAGAGCGCAAAACAAATTTAAACAAAATATATTTTTAAATAAAAAAAATAAAATTAAATAAAAATCTTAAACTGATTTTATTTTACTATATGGTCATATTTCCTATTGCTAATAGAAATAAAGCCAGTATGGCCTTATTGCCATTTTCAAAACATGGGCGGCGCGATAGCGGCCTAGTGAAAAATATAAAAATTATATAGGTATTATACAAAATCTGTAAATAATAAACCAGATCTTCATTAATTTATTAGTAATAAATTTGCTTCTATTTTATAAAGTATCGGCAAGTCATTAATAATGTTTACATACACATATAAAGTAAACTTAACAAATTGGAAAAGAAGAACTTATTCACAGTTCAACAAAATATATCGTGGGTTAACATATACGCTATATATATTTATTACAATTTTATTATATGTAGAGATTTTAAATTTATTCATATCATATTAAAAAATAAAAATTTGGAATACAAATTTGCGCCTTTTCCAAAACACAGTTTTTTGAGATAGTATAAAATATGGTGACAGGTAATAGTGTCACTGGTAATAGTGTCAATTAACACTTCTTCCAATTTACCATGCGCTTTCGAAATCTAATTAGTGTCAACAAGAAAATAGAAAATAAGTCATTGACACTATTTCTAAACTGAAATGGAAATAGTGTCAAAAATGCTAAAAACATGCACAATTTGTGCACATTTCGTAAAACGAGAAACCATAATTTTGTAAATTATAAAATAATAGAAGAGAATTTTTACTTTTACGAAAGGTTAAAATCACTAATAGTGCACATTTCGTAAAAGGAGAAACCATAATTTTGTAAATAATCATATAATAAAAATCCATCTCTTACAACACTACGCTGCGCAGACAACCGCTGCTCAAAATAGCAATAGTGTCAATTGACACTATTACCAGCGACACTATTACCTGTCACCATAAAATATTAAGGCTGGTTTTCATTAGGTCAAAATGACTGACCTCAAAAACTGACTCAACTGTCACCATAGAAATTTGGTGGCATATGTGTTTTCATTACGTCTCTAAAACTGACAGGAAGTCGATAAAGCGGTGCGTGTCAAAGAGCATCGAAAAATTTTCGTGTCAGTCGATTGCATCCCTGTTTTCATCACTGATGTCAATCACGAAGTAAATTTGTTTGACAGCTGATCAGCTGATACATTGTGGCAAACAAAAAATTAATTAAAAACGCACAAAATAATAATTGGTGTACGCGCTAAATAATATCCGCAAAAATATATGGGTAATTGTCTACTTTAGCTGTCAACTACTAATAAACTAGCTAAAATTATGGGAGGGGCCTCAAAAGACGGGGTTTGGCCTCAGGATCAGGAATCCGGAAGCCTTTTTTTTTTCAATATTTTGCTTCTCTGAAGAGATATTTCCATTTTTATAAGCGAGGACGAAGGCCGCCAACTCAGAAAGGTGTTCTGCACATAAATACCCTGGATTCCGCCCCAATTTTGGTATCGGACCTGGGACAAGTTTCGGTTTTTTGACCATAACTTTTCACTGCAACAAAAAATTAAAAAATCGCTTCCGGATTCGTGATCTTGAGGCCAAACCCCGTATTTTGAGCCCCCTTCCACAATTTTAGCTAATTTATTAGGAGATGACAGCTAAAGTAGACAATTACCAAAGACACAAATTGAAATATCTTCTGCGACGTTGTGCTTTGTGACAACGTTGAGGGCATGGACGCGGAAGAGGGGCCAGCTAAGAAAGCAGAAGCAATGGTCTACGGAGAAAAGTGTGGGTTCTACGCTACTTTTCCATCGTTTCCTCCATTTTTATTATCAAAAAACATTAAAAAGCATTGGAATAATTAATAAATTACATTTTTACAAATTTTACAAAACTTTTAACTTGTGATGCTTATATCAGCTGTTCGTTCGACGAATGACACCAATTTGCCAACATGTTGGCAAATCTATTTTGAGTGTCGATCGTTTTCAACTGCGCTGTCATACTGAAATTTGACCGTTTTCACATGCTTGTCATTTTATATGACAATGAGTCGTCAAAACTGACAAATGATAAAATCTTATAGGTGAATCCCCCTGGTCATTCTTTTATGATTTTTCCATAAATTTTTTTATAGTGGGCGTGGCACCGCCCACTTTTAGGGGAGGCATTTTTGAAAATTTTACTCGTCGTAACTTTTAAACTGATAACAATAGAATGATGGAATTTGGCACAAAGCATACTAGTATCGTTGGGAGTATACCTGATGAAAAAGGATAAAATCGCCCTCCAACCACGCCCACTTTCGATATCGAAAATTTCTAAAATCACCTAAATTTACATAATTCGGTAACGGAAATGTGTAAAATGTAAAATTTTAGAGGTGAATCCCCCTGGGCATATATAATGAGTTTTTGACAAATTTTCTAAAGTGGGCGTGGCCCCGCCCACTTTTAAGGGAGGTATTTTTGAAAATTCGACTGGTCGTAACTTCTAAACTGATTAGGGTAGACCGATGAAATTTGGCACAAAGCATACTAGTATCGTTGGGAGTATACCTGATGAAACTGGAAAAAATTGCTCTCCAACCACGCCCACTTTCGATATCGAAAATTTGGAAAATCACAAAAATTTACATAAATCGGTAACGAAAATGGCTAAAATGATAAAGTTTGGTAGGATGAACCCCCTAGTCATTCTATTATGATTTTTTGATAAATTTTTTAAAGTAGGCGCGGCATCGCCCACTTTTCAGGGAGACATATTTGAAAATTTCACGGGTCATAACTTTTAAACTGATTACGGTAGAACGATGAAATTGGTACAAGGTATACTAGCATAATAGGAAAGATAGTAAAAACTTTAGGTAAATCCTCCTAGGGCCTATATCATTGTTCTCCCGTTCTGAAAATTACCGCTGGGTATTAAATGTTCGGTTCACCCGAACTTAGACTTCCTTACTTGTTCAACTTGTTTTCGCCAAAACTCAAAAGAATAATTTGATAAAAAGTATTCGACTGGTCAAAATTTTCAAACTTCGTAAATATAATGACCATGATAATAACAATAACTAAAATAAAATCAATATATGTAATTTTTGAAAAAAAAAAAAAAGTTTTATTTTTTTTGCCCAGTTTAATATAGATAGGTATCTCCGTGTTGCTGTTATCATTTTTTTGACTATTGCGTTCATGTCAAATACACTGACCAACATTATATTTGGGTTTGGATTACCATAGGGGGCTTAGTTTTGGTTGGCTTGACATTTAAGGTAATAAAAAGAGCTTTTAAAACATTTACCGCGGCTATTTTAAATATGTGTGTATATTAAAATATAAATACATATATGTATGGTTAACACAATGGGAATATTAAAGTAAATACAAGATTTCTAAAATGAGAATTTTTCAACAACTATTTTATTCTTTAATTTTCATGTATTTTTTTTTTGTTTTTTTTTTTCAAATTTGACAATCAACAGGTATTTACCCACATACAATAACATACATACATATGTACAAATTTACATTTAATAAAAAAAATTGTTGAAGAAGAAAAGAAAACAAAGCCATTGTAATTCAGCTTGATATGTGGTCATCAGTAAACAAAAGATGATAAAATTTTTGGCAAAAAGCAGCAGCAAATTTGTAGTTAAATAAAGACCGTGTCTTTGGTTTTGAAATTTTAGTCAAACAAATTGCATTAAATTTTTGATATTTGAAAATAAGTATAAAGTTGTACCAGTAATACTGCCGTCCTTAGCAAAGGGGGCAGTATGTTATAAAAATTGATTATCGAGAAAACTGAAGTTGAAGTTTGGGTGTGTTCGAACTATATAACTAGTTATTTTGCTGCATAAAAAATATAAATGAATATTGAGATAATCAAAGGCTTCATGAAGAATGATTTGCATCTGCTTATGGACGAAAATTATCCCTGGGGCCTTAAAGGATCGGCGAACTGCCTTTCTGCTTTGTAAATCGAAAAGCAGTAAAATATTATTTACTGCCTTTTTGGATTGTAAAACAAAGTTAATGTAATACGCTTTATATTTT
The DNA here is from genome assembly GCA_964058755.1 of Campiglossa producta. Lineage (NCBI taxonomy): Eukaryota > Metazoa > Arthropoda > Insecta > Diptera > Tephritidae > Campiglossa > Campiglossa producta. Next base: position 617,325 of record CAXKVI010000001.1, on the reverse strand, counting down.
TGATAGATACTGACTTTCTGCTTTGTATATCCAAAAAAAATAAAAATTCGTTTACTGCTTTATTGGTTTGTAAGTTAAAGTTGCTGCCTTTCTCTCCATATATTCCAAGCAGCATTTTATCTTTTCATTTATACTGAACAAAATCTGGAGAGATACAAGAGATTCTGGATGCATCACTAACTTAAACCTTGTTTTATCGATGAAATTTCATTCTGACCGATAATTTGTATAATCAGTGGATTGTAAGACATTCAGGGAATTCATTTAAAGCTATAAAAGCCTCGCAAAGCTCATAAAGTGTGTAAACCTAGTAAACTTCTATGAAAAGTGACATATTTAAGAGGTTTATAAGCTTTACGAGGTTTATGAAGCTTTAAATGAATCCCCATATTAAAATAATATAATGGTATCAAAATTCCTAAAAGGGAGTAAAATCATTTTGCTAAGGACGGCAGACAAGTTCGTTTTGTAAGGCCGAAGGGAGTTCAAGTCGACCGAGCACGGCCATTGTAATAAAAACAGGTTTTTTTTGGTGGTGTTAGTGGTAACTGTACCCAAGGACGGCGTGTCCACTTCCTCCGTGCAAATCAGACGTAGTTGGGAGTTGTAGAGCTTCCCTTTACACTCACGGCGTACTTGATAACGTAGAAAATAAACTGAAAGATAACCTGGTTGTTTAAGAAGCTTAAACCATTGGCCACTTTGCTCCTCATTTGGAGTATCAAAACCAAAAAAAAGGACGGCAGAATAGACCATTGTGTATCAGTACTGATACACTGTGGAATAGACTTTAAATGTTTTGTAATTTCCGAATATCCACTTAGGCTCTGTTTGCCTTAGTTTGAAACCGTGCCTTTATATTTTCAAATCTCAAAAGTTGATTGCAATTGGTATGACTAAAATTTCAAAACCAAGTTTGCTGAATTCGGAATGATTTTGATGAGAAATTGCATATGTCAAGTTTCAAGTCTCTAGCTTACCAGGAGGTTACTCTAAAATCAATCGCAAGATTCCCCCTTGTGTTTCATAAGGGGTCTTCTCTCTAAATTTTTTTCATAAAAAACATAGGAAATTTACACACTATTGTCAAAATTGGAAAATTTTCTTTAAACATTTTTTTCATGAAACATCATGCGTGTGTTTTTTGTTCTTGCATTTTGCAATTTTGACAATAGTGTGTTAAATTCTTGTGTTTTTCATGGAAAACATTTAGAGAGAATATCCCTATAGATTTTAGGTTTGTTTATTGGGCTGCTCTTGCTTACGCCAGATTGAGATATTGAGTTGAACTCCTTTCTGGATTACTCTAGTTTTGTTTTGAGCGTACTCATGAAACAAAAGATAGAGCAACCTAGAGCAAGAAAAGTGTTCGTTAAACACGATTTTGTGAAATATCTCAATCTGGCGTAAGCTAGAGCAGCCCAATAAACAAACCTTAAAAGTCAATCGCAAGATTTCCAATTTCAAACGAATTTTCGAAATAGTTTTTACGAATTTTATGAGTAATTATTTGAGTTCGAATATATTTGCGTCCTACATTAAACTAACAGCCTAACCTAATATAAGCGCGTACCGTGCGTTTACCGTACCTACATCCACGACTTTTTTCCTTGTAACCGAAATAAAGGTGCGTGCGTTTATATATTTGCCTGTGTACAAACGTCAAATCGAAATGTCACGCAGAACAAAAATTGGAAATCAAGTTAGGTTTTTACGCAGTGCGCTCAAATTCGGTTGCTCCCATACAAGTTGTATGTGCGTGAGACTAATTTGACAGAAAACTAACGGCGTGCGCAGTGAAAAAAGACTCAACGGTTTTGCTATAAATTGGTTGTTTTTTTCTTTCACCCATAAAATTTTACCTTGGGGAGCTTGCATGTTGCGATACGTGGTTTGCACGCTAAAAGATATAAATACGTTCATCCAGTTAACTACATACATGAATGTTTGTATACCCCAGTGTTTTAGCCAACTAGTTGCAAACTAATTCAAAACTAGTATGTGCACCAAGCCCAACTAGTATTTTAATAAAACATATCAGTGGCGGATCCAGATTTTCGGGGAGGGGGATTATGTATTACTTAAACGCAAAAATATCAGCTGGCAGTTTTACTATATTCCTTGTGTACACGGTTAAAAATTTGAACCTAAATCTTAAACTTGTTTGGGCTACATATATGACCAAACCAAATTTGGTTTCAAATTTAAACAATTTTCTAAATAAAAAATAATATTTTGTCCCTTGGCTGGGACTCGAACCAAGACTCCCCGCGTCATGCCCGTCTGCTCTACCACAGAGCTACATCCCACACATAAATGTTGTTGGAAAAATTCAATCTTGAATAAGCTTTCAAAAATAAATGAAAACAAAATAAAAATTGTATTTTAAACCGAGAAGTTTTAATTTTCAAACCAAAAAGATTTAATTTTAAACCGGAAAGTTTTAAGAATAAAATAAAATTTTAAAAATGTGGCACTTGGCAGGATTCAGGCGTCACAGCCGACTGCTCTACCGCTGAGCTATGGCCCCTGCGGGTTAGGGGTTTAGAATATGCCCGAGGTAGGCATACCGGTCGTAAGAGGCGACTAATATGCACATAGGTAATTGACGTGCTACTCGATGGTTGATCTACGGATATGATGCCTCTCACCTCTCATTACCCATCTTCTCCTTCCTCATGGATGGAGGGATGCCATGACCTAGAAGGTTCCACTGGTCATACCAAATCGCTACCACGACAGTCGGGCAGTACCGCAAGGGAGTACCGCAGCGTGCCGGGGTCATATCCGGCCAAGGACTGTCAAAACCTCCGGGGAGTGTTTTGTTGTTAACAACAACAACCGCTGAGCTATGCACATAAAGTTTCTGTGGTCAAAATTCAATTACTTTCAAACAGACCAAAAAAAATTTAGGCTGCTTTTTCATTTAGATCTTACGTCGAAACCAAAAGAAATTGAAATTCTTTTTAAACTTTTGGAAGGTCTATAATATTCCAACAAAAGTTTATAAAATCGCTTAAACTCATTACTTAGGCTAATTTTCTTAACCGTGTAATTTTTACTTTATTTTTTTTTGCGTAATTTTTACTTTATTTCTGCGGTCCTACATAAGAATGTTGGTATCTACATATTGTTTTTTTCTAAAATTAGTTAATTATATAGATGTACTCTTCTTGAAAATTCGAGTTCATTATGCAAAAATATTTTGTAATGAATGTGAAGTTATTGCTAAATTAAATTCATTCTTTTGCAGTATCTACGTAATTTTTTCCACAAGCCCTAATAGAAAATGTGGGTATCTACAAAACTTTCGCCGTATCTACACTTTTAGTTATGTAATAGGAAGCCAAGTTAAAAAAGATCATTTGTAGATACTTAATAAGATTGTGGCGGTTCACGTGTGGAACAAGCAGATATCTAATATCTATCTTCTATCTATCTATCTATCTATATATATAAAATTCAAATTATGTACCTATAGACGAACTTGGCTTCTAAACGAATGAGCCGATCGTAACCAAATTTTACACACGCACCATAAAAATGGAATTTTTCATTGTCCGTATCTCTGGAAGTATTCGGGTTAGATTACTGAAATTTGGTGAGGGGTTGTACGAGATCGATCTCTACCACCTCCAAAAAAAAAAAAACTGGGGATAACGAAAAAGGGGCGTGGTTGCTCTTATACGAAGGAGATAGGGATATGGATTAAATTAGATTGGGTATAACGAAAAAGGGGGCGTGGCACCTCCCATACAAATGGAATTTTTCATTGTCCGTATCTCTGGAATTATTTATGTTAGACCACTGAAATTTGGTGAGAGGCTGTATGAGATCGAGCCCTACCACCGTCGTGGCACCTCCCATACAAATGAAATTTTTCGTTGTCCGTATCTCTGTATGAGATCGAGCCCTACCACCTCCAAAAAAACTGGGGATAACGAAAAAGGGGGCGTGGTTCCTCTTATACGAAGGAGATAGGGATATGGATTAAATTAGATATAGGGATCGGGCTAGAGAAACATGCAGGGAAATAAATTTGTGGCAGGACAACGTCTGCCGGGTCAACTAGTAATCCAATAAAATTGAAGAAAGTGGTTCTAATCATCGCTATCCTACGGGTGCAGATTATCGCAGATCCAACCCAACAACAAATACCTAGTACACAAATAAAAACTTGAGTGCTTATGATCTTATTTCGGTAGTGAGAGTTCCATCTTACTCGAGGTTACTATAGTCCCATAGTAAAACAATTACTCTATGATTGGAACCCAAAATCATTTCCTATTTTAAGGTTTTCGAAAAAAGGAATATATACAGGTAACGAGTGAGGTGAGCTCCTACTATAGCCCCAATTACATAAAACTTTGAAGTTGTGATTTCCATACAAAGTTTGTGGAACTTAAACCTGCAAAGTTTTATGTAATTGGGCCTTAAGGTCTGGTTTAGTAAACTAAATCCCCAACTGCAGTAGTTTTGGTCCGTTTGGACCTTTTCACATTACATTGACGGAATCCTTATGTTCCGCGTACCCGACTTTAGGAAGCTCTGGCCTACATAACAACAGCATTAGGAGCAACTTTGATGATTGAATCTACAGCATCAGTCGAAACGGTAAACATCTATTGTTTTGTTTGTATATAAGCACATGCATACATACATGTTTCGAGTCAGTCAAGTAATTTCGTGGCTTTGGTGATGGCCGTTCAAGCCTGGTCTATAAACTTAGCGTTCATTGCAGTCGTGGAGTTAGTAGCGTCCGGTCGTGTTTAAAAGAGCAGTGCGGAGATTTTCTCACTTTGCTTTGTCTGAGTTTTATCCGTTAATAGACAAATATAAAATCATAAATTAATATTTTTATATTGTTCAGCTGGATGCCCATACGAGTTTATATTTGAAAGTTTTTGAATATTAAGTGGTTTGAATAAAAAGAAATTTACGAATTTCTAACAAAAAGGGTGAATGTGTATATTTACATTCTCGTATAAATCTACTCTTAACAAAGTGCTTTTTTAATACATAAGAACCAAAGTTGTGGTACCTATGTCATAACTAGAATAACGTTTTGGGCTTAAAGATTCAAGTGAGCCGTCTGCAATAGATGTCATAAATCATTCGGATTTTCCAGTATTCGCAAGAATTGTTGATGACCTGTAATATGACTCCTTCAAAGGATATTTTCTTCAATATAGCTATCGCATTATACTGCTGCAGTCGTGAGTATCCAATATATACATATGTATGTACATATGTATCAGCATTCATACATAGAATACGATTGTAGATTGGTGGATTTGATTCATGAAAACTAAAATATGTCCACAAGAATATCTCTCAATACCATACTCCTTGCATTTAAGCGCATTTATTGTTGCGATATTGTTTTTTTTTTTTTAAACATACATACTTATATGTACATTTATATATGTACATACATAAATATGTACATACATACATATTTCCATATATTCGTAGGTCCATGGGTAAATTTATTAGTTTCATATAAATGCAAGACTTGCGTCACCTGTGTAAGCCGCAGTTAATCACATTGACCAACCGTTTTACGCGCTTGCTAACCGCTTCTGGTTGTCACGGCGGTTGTGGTAATGACCATTGTACATACACACATATGTACATATCGTCGATGCCCCTGCAAAACCGCCTAACAGATGCAAAACCTCCCAAATGTCGAAAGTAGCAAAAATGAGATTTGGTAACCCTGGACTCCAGGCATCGAGTTTCATCAATAAAAATAATATTATTTTTTGAATTGATGTACATATTATGTATATTTAAATGGGTAAGTAATTAATTCGATCGCGAAGCTGCTTGAAATGTTAAAACCTCGTATATAACACTTTAATCATCAAACTTATTATTTCCGATATATTAGTGATGTTAATCAAAATTTGGGTTTTTTGAGTTATGACGATGTTGCAGCAAATGAGCGATATAACCTTAAAAAAAAAAAAAACATAAAGAAACAAAAATTCAGTTGGAAGGTAATATGTATGTACATAGGATAAAAGTTTTTTCTAGCGAATTTTATTGACCTCATGTCATTTGTCAATCTTGATAAATAATAAAGAAAAAAATATTTTTATCAAGTGTTTTTGAATTTTGTGTCAAAAACTAATTTTATTTTAAGTGTGTTGTTGTTGTTGTTGTTGTAGCGAGGTGTAGCCCTGCCTAAATGTCAGACAGGGTCACCCCGAGTGTATTGCTCTTGGCCGAGTCGATATAAGAAAACGGCCCGGGTCGTTTCGGCACGATGGGTACAGCACAAGTACTGGTACCGTTCTCGTAGAACCGGCAATACAAGAAACTAGCCGTGTAGGCTATGTAGGTCATTTAGCGTTACCCAGGGTGCACCAACTGGGAGGCGACCTACTTTTACACTCGTCTAAAAGTTCAGTACGAATCATCCAGCAACGAAATGTTTCTCTTTTCTGTGACATTCTCTCTCAATGAGTGATGATTGATAATTTTTACGCGAACGCGAAATGTACAAAAATTTTGCAAGTTCAGCTGTCAGCTGATACCACGGTTGCATGTCATACAAAATATAGGCGCGAAAAAATATAATTTCAAAATCAGCTGATTTCCGTGATTGCTAGTTCGTGCTGGACCAAATTTGTCCAGCAAGAATTATCAGCTTCTCTCGAAATTAAATGTCATTTTGCTCTCTCAATTCCTCTCTCCTTGCTGGATAATTTTTCATCGCGAACGCGATTTTACCACAAAAGAAGATAATTTGTACAAATTATTTGCATGGCGAACGCAACTTTTATTCAATTTAATTTTAATGGCCCGTGGTCATAGTCAAAGTTAAACACGAGTCTAAGTTAGTTAAAGGATTTTTGACAGATAGCACTTCTAAAGTTGTGTCAAAATGCTTTGACTACGGGCCAATATATTGTTTTTTGACGCAGAGTTCAAAACACTTGATAAAAACATTTGTTTCCTGATTATTTGTTAAGATTGGCAAGCACAGAATCGGGCGGCTAGTTACCTACCAGAAGTCAGTTTCCACAACCCCAACAATGGAGCACAAAACCTTTAAATTTATTGGTGATAAAATTAGGTTTCTTTTTGGTCTACTTAGATTTGAATGAGGAAATTTTAGTTAGTACCTATAATTCCTGACAACTTGTCAGTACAAAAAATTTGTGCTCGTTTGAATTAGCATAGAATAGTATATATTAACTGGGGCAAATAAAAAATCGTCACATGGAAATTCATGTTTTGAGTTAACAGATCCGTCAACTTTGTTTTTTTTTGTGGCGCTATTCAGTGTTGCCAGAACCCGATCTTAAAAAATCCTGCAAATCTATATCAAAAATCCCTTTTTGTTTTACAGTTTTATCAAAAATCCCCGAATAGCATATGTTAATACATACATATATCTTTTGAGACCCAAACTACCTTCGACGGATAACCAGATATCTACACATTGTTAGACGTTATATAGCGTTTTTATTGTTTAACATTTAGGTTAGGGTCAAGTGACTGCCGCAGAGGCACACTTAGGCCAGTTTGAAAGGCCCGTTGTGATACCACCAAAGTCAGTCCCGGGACCCGGCCATATGGAAAATCCCTGAGTTGTTGGGATTATCCACATTGCAAAAACGCCGGACTGACACTACTAAACCGACACCGTTACTCCTCCTCGAACCACTTAGATGACTTTATGAATGCATAAATTTTAAGTAACGCATTTGACACTCGCCCTATAGATGTCGATGTAGCCCAGGCGTTAAGCGTCCGGACTATCACGCGCGAGGTCGCAGGTTCAAGTACCGGTCCGCGAACAGTAAATTTTTATTTTTTTATTTAATTTTTTTTTTTAGTTTAATTAACTTTTTTAAACAAATAAATTCACATTTTTTATAATTTTTTCAATTTTTTATCCAATATTCTTTAATTAATTTCGTTTGTTACCTGCCTACAATCAGATCACAAATTAGTGTGTCTATTAAGACTAGAGATGTGAGGCAGCTTACTGAATACCAAATTGTATCACATATGAAATAGACCACGAAATGTCTCTATTAGTGACTAGATACACCTTACAGAATTCCACCATTAGTTGCGAGCTTGGCAAATTTGCGACTTGACTAAGTTGCATGGTGAAACTGAAAAATAAAAAAATCGGCTTAACTAAGTTGATACCGGTTGGTGAAACCGGCCCTAAGTGTATGAAATACTGGAACGTCCGAGCGAAAAAAAAAATTTCTTGAGATAATTGTATGGAAAACTTCAAGTTAGTATTCCAAAATTAGATATGATCGGTCTATGCGTTTAGGAAGCAACAACCCAGCCCTGCATACAAAAATTTTAATATATGTGTGTATATTAGGGTGATTAGAAAAAAAAAATTTTTTGGGTGTTACCCAAATCAGCCAGTTCGACACCGTTTACACTGGCAAATTTGCATTTGGCTTCCATACGTCAATTACCCATTAAAGTTCTTGCTGGGCAATCCTTAATGTGGAACACCCGAAGGGTTGCAATTTTGGGAACTGTGGATTGTATTGTTCCGCAAATGAGGTCAAATGTGATGGAATTCCAAATTTGGAAAATGAGATTTGTATGAAAAAATCGCCAAATTTGCATTTTTCGCCAAATTTGGTGCGGTGTAAATGTACTATAAGTGAGTTAATTGTCTAGCAAGATAATGTTGATGCAGTTCAAGTCATTGTTTATTCCTCTATTAATCGTGTATGTAGCATTTTTTTGTATCACAGCCTACTATAGGTTTTATACTTAAAATAGTGTGACAGCATGGAACGTCCGTAACGCTGGAAACACCCATATTCAAAAAGACGAATATTTATGGTCCGGCTCTGTAAGTTTCGCGGACAAAGTCGCGGGCATCTGATAGTTATTTTATAAAGGTATGATACTGATGTGTCTTTGCCGCATGCGGCTTCTTGTGCATCCCTGATTGAATCAAGCTTCAAGTCGCGTCAATAAAAACTAAACATCTGTATATTTAACGGAAAGTAGGTCGCCTAAACTATGATGCATGCCATGCGCTAACGATTCGATGACTTGCTAAAGTAGCCAACGGTTATGCGATGATAAAATATCCAATGGACCTCGGTTACGCCACCGAAAAAAATTAAATTAATTGTTTGTTGGTATCTTTCTGTATGTACATATATAGGTACATATTAGACTGGGCCAATTTTCTCAGACTAGCCTCAAAAATTCTCAAGTTTTTCGATTTCCCATTATTTCTTTCAAAAATTGTCAAAAATGAAAATAGCTACATATGTACAAAAAGGATAGATACAGGTTCTTAAATGAAATTGAATGGGCTACAAAAAAGGTTAAACATCCAATTTTATCATCACTAGTATCGCCTGTGATCGAAAATTCGACCAATAAAATCTGGTGGTGGTGACTGGAGGGAGCCGTGGGGTCGCTAGCCCCATCCTTAAATTTTGAGGACGCCCCTGAAAATATACCGCCTATACCTCAGTTTTTTCAATTTCCTTTCCATCGGTGCATATTTCATTCAAATCGGTCATTGGTTCGCTCACAGGAGGTTCCTAAAGTTTTTCATGTGGCGTATTTATATATAGATAGATAGATATGATCAACATTACAACCACAAATATGCATTTCCCATATACGTTCAAACATATGTTTGCTTAATATATGCTTTCTCTGCGAAGGTGTAGTTTTACAGTCTTCAAATGGCGCAGCCACAAAAAAACAAAAAAGGTTGACGGTTCTGTGGACTCAATATATTATTTTTATGTATTTTGACGAGCCGAACATCGAGACCCTTGTTGAATTCTGATCTCGAATTCGGATTCAACAGTCAATCTCCTCAATAATATGTATTTAGCTTAAAATGCTAGCCAGCAGAAGCAACACCCGAAAATTTTATCACAAAATTCGACGAATGACAGAAGGCTTTAAACCCGGTGCAAACTCCTGTAAAAAAGACAACGGCGACCTGGTGGCAGATGTTCAGAGAGTACTAAGGTTATGGGGGCATCACTTCTCTGCCCTTCTAAACGGAGGACCAGAGCAAAAATCCAGAGAAGAGGACGAACCCGACCCCACAATCGAAGACGATGGAATCGATGTTCCACAGCCCGACTATAACGAGGTGCGAATACCTATATGACGGCTAAAAAACAATAAAGCGGCGGGTGCTGATGACCTGCCCGCTGAGCTATTCACATCCCGCGGCGAGGAGCTGGTAAAGTGCATGCACCTGCTCTAGTGCAGAATATGGTCGGATGAATGCATGCCTAAAGATTGGAATCTAAGTTTTCCCATTCCATAAGAAGGGTGATCCCGCAAACTGCGCCAACTATCGTGGAATCAGCCTTTTGAGTATCGCATATAAGGTCCTATCAAGCGTATTGAGCGAAAGACTGAAGCCTGACGTAAACCGACTGATTGGACCTTATCAGTGTGGCTTCAGACCTGGTAAATCTACCACCGACCAGATTTTTACAATACGCCAAATCTTGGAAATAACCCGAGAGAAAAGGATCGACACACACCATCTCTTTGTTGATTTTAAAGCCGCCTTCGACAGCACGAAAAGGAGTTGCCTATACGCCGCTATGTCTGATTTTGGTTTCCCAGCAAAACTTATACGGCTGTGCAAAATGACGCTGAACAACACCACCAGCTCGGTTAGAATTGGGAAGGACCTCTCCGAGCCGTTCGAAACTAAACGAGGTTTCAGGCAGGGCGACCCCCTATCGTACGATTTCTTTAATTTAATGCTGGAGAAAATAAAACAAGCTGCAGAACTTAACCGCGCTGGAACAATATATTACAAGAGCGTACAACTGTTGGCGTATGCCGACGACATCGACATCATTGGCTCCAACAACCGCGCCGTAACTTCTGCGTACTCCAAATTAGAAAAGGAAGCGGAAAAATGGGTTTGGTGGTGAACGAAGGTAAAACGAAGTACCTGCTGGCATCAAGCAAAGAGTCAGCGCATTCGCGCCTTGGCAACCACGCCACTGTTGGCAGCCATAATTTCGAGATAGTAAGGGACTTTGTATACCTGGGAAGCAGCATTACTACCAACAACAATGTAAGCCTGGAAATCCATAGAAGGATAACTCTTGCAAACAAATGCTAGTTTGGGCTGAGTAGGCAATTTAGAAGTAAAGTCCTCTCTCGACGAACAAAAACGTCACTCTATAAGTCACTTGTCGTACCCGTCCTGATATATGGTGCAGAAGCATGGACTGCATTTGACGAGGCGGCTTTGGGAATATTCGGCGACGGCGAGTATCGAAGAAGTTATAATGATGAGCTGTATGAGCTTTACGCAGACGTCAACATAGTTCAGCGAATAAAAACCCAGCGGCTTCGCTGGCTAGGACACGTGGTGCGAATGAACGAAGACGCTCCGGCCCAGAAAGTATTCTTATCAGCACCCGCCGGTGGAAGTAGAGGAAGAGGGAGGCCACCACTCCGACGGCATGACCAAGTGGAGGTAGATCTGAGAAAACGCGGTGTCTCCAATTGGCGCCAGTTGGCTCAACAAAGAGCCGACTTGCGAAACATGTTAGACCGTCAAAATCGCCTAGGCGGTTAAAGGCTATTTTAAGTAAGTAAGTAGTATATGTATTTAGCTTTATTCCATGTTAATTTTTGCATTTTTAGCAAATTTTCAAACCAAATTCGGGAAATCAAAAAAACATGCTAATTTTTGAGGCTAGAATGTTTAGGTAAAAGGTTTTATAACAATGGTATGTCGTTTTTATACTAAATATGAAGTAAAGTCTGTAAAATCTATACTAGCGATGATAGATCTCTAGAATTTAATATTAAGATTTGTAATTTGTACAGTCATTTGTTTCACCTTTCTGAAAAAAAAAAAATCAATATAAAATTTGAAAAAAAAAACAATTTTGTTGGCCCAGTCTAGTACATATGTACATATATCTCGTGGTATGTTTGTGCAAATAACAATTTTTAAAAACGCGTTATAATGAAGCTGCAGACAAAATATAAACAAAAGCGACATAATGAACTTACCTACATATTTAAGTACGTAGATACCCTGCAGTGAAGCATTAAACTAGTCAGTAAACAACTTACTGGTGAGTCAATCCATATGAAAACGTCTAATATAAGCAAAAATCGTTGCTGACTAGTCTCGGATTTCGCTCAAACTTTGTGGGAAACTTCTTTAGGGTCCTAAAGGATCAAATTTACACACGTTCAATTTTTATAACCACTGGTTTCGGACTGGTCGAAATTCAAAGTTTGAAAATCGTAATTTTTAGGCTTAACCTTTAGAAGAAACAAACCCATCCATCGGCCAAAAAACTCACTTCTTATAGATAAACTATTATCATAAAGTTTGTAAGTTTTCAAAAGTCGTGTTATTCAGGCTCCAAAACAGACATGTTTCTCAAGAGATAAAAATACGACGACGAATGGACTCCAGTCCTGGCATTAAGCTTCTAATACCTGAACATTTCGTTTAGTTATTTTCATACTAAGGGTCTCTGCTGAACCAATATACATTTTTTTTTTTCAAAGTAAATTTTCGTATAATTTTTAAGAATTTTTTCAAGCAACATTTACATAGTCTGAAAGCTGAAGCCTCCAAATTTCCAACAAAAGAAAAACCGCGTGCAATTATCATAACTATTACCTAAACTAGTTACATATATTTAAAAATTAGTTGCGGCATATATATTTGTAGAGAAAATTTTATTAATGTTTTCAAATTAAAAAAAAAAAAATGAACGCTCAACACTACCATGCCATCGTATACTTAACTTGCCAACGTCTAATAACACCTTTGTTCCTTTTGCCTCACCACATGTGTATTTTCCATATTACCTTCACCGCGAATCGAACTAAGAATTATTAACTGCTGAACGGAGATCTCTACCATGATGCTTTCGTGTACTTATGCTTGGTAGCGTCGAATTACACATATGAAGAAGGTATAATTTTAAATAAAATTAAAAAGATTTACCTCCCCAAAATAAGAAGAAATCTCTATGGAAATATCTTCGCCCTCTTTTTGGGCCTCGAAGCTGTTCAAAGAGACAATCTTCTTATTTTTATTAGGATTTTTTGGCTCTGTGTATACATGGATGAATCATGATACTCTGTGTATTTGTACAAAATTTCAGCAAAAAAAATAGTTGTGACTGAGAAATAACCAAATAATAATAAAATTTATTTACTTCCTTGGTAGACGGAAAAAGATTTTGTTTAATTTTACACAGAAATACCAATTTTGCTTTATATACTAAAAATATTTGGGCAAAATTTTTCATGTTCTTCAAAACAACAATCATAAAGCATGTATGAGTGAGATGTAATGAGTGGTTACTGACCTTTCGGCAGTATAACAAAAACAATGAAGTTTCTAGCTATTTCAAAACGAAAAAAAAAAAAAATATTTCGATAACCCAAATTTATTCACGTATATTTTCGTCAAAGGCTATGCCAACGATAACTTGATATATATTCTACATAGTTCAATATAGGTATGTATGTATAACAACTTAGTCCTATTGGAAGCTTTAAAACAAACCGTTGGTGTTACTGCTTTCAACAATCTCTGTCATGGAAATTCCCCAATATACTTTTTCAAAGGTTTGAACAGTTCAGCCCAATGTGATCAGTAAAGCAACGAGTTGCAAACTACCATAGAGCCGGAAACGAGAAAAGTGGAAACGATAAAAGTTAGCGAATCGTACTACAGGGGTTCCAGTTAACTGGTTAGCTAAGGGCTGTAGCAAAATTCTATTTGCAAAACATTAAAATAATTTTTTTTGTTTTGTTAACGATCGGGAATGTCGCCCTGCCTCGGATAAAAAGGACGCTGTCTTCAGGGAGACGTTGCGAACGGGGCAACAGAACATTTCTGTTATTTTCCTTAGAAAAAAATACGCAGAACAAGCTGCCAAAAACAGAACGGATGGTCACCGTAACCATCGACCAGATTTTCACGATACGCCAAATCCTGGAGAAGACCCATGATATAAGAATCAACACCCACCATCTCTTTGTCGATTTCAAAGCCGTTTTTACAGCGCGAGAAGGAGTTACCTATATGCCGCCATGTCTGAGCAATACCAACAGCTCCGTCAGAATCGGTAAGGACTTCTCTGAACCATTTGAAACCAAAGGAGGCTAGAGACAGGGTCTAGAGACAGGGACTCCCTTTCGTGCGATTTCTTCAACCTGATGCTGGAGAAGATAATTTGAGCAGCTGAGCTAAACCGCAGTGGTACAATATTCCCCAAGAGCGTGCAATTGCTGGCGTATGCCGATGATATTGATATCATTGGCCTTAACACACGCGCAGTAAGCGGTGCCTTGTCTTGCCTGGATAAAGAAGCGAAAAAAGTGGGTCTTGCGGGTGAATGAGGACAAGACGAAGTATCTGCTGTCATCAAAGAAAGAATCGGCGCACATGCACCTTAGCAGCCAAGTCACCGTTGATAGCTACAAGTTTGAAACGGTGAGGGACTTCGTCTATTTGGGAACCAGCATTAACACCGAAAATGATGTCAGTCTAAAAATCCAACGGAGAATCACTCTTGCTAACAAGTGTTACTTCGGACTAAGTAGGTAATTGAGAAGCAAAGTCCTCTCTCGACAAACGAAGATCACGCCCTATAAGTCTCTCATCATACCAGTCCTGGTGTACGGCTCGGAATCATGGACATACCTGACCATAGTGCAACGAATTAAAGCCCAAAGCCTCGACTGAGATGGAAACAAGAAGTGGAGGATGACTTGAACTCCCTTGGGGTTCCCAATTGGCGTCAGTTATCGCTAAAAAGGAATGACTGGCATGCTTTGATACGAAACGGCGAAAATGCCAGGCTATAAATGCCGCTGCCAAGATTAGATTAGAATGCATTTTCTCCATTCGAATGTGCTTTTCGAAAAAAAGTTAAGACTTTACATTTGGTTCTTTCACTAATAGCACTCATTTTCGCTGTTAATCACGATATACAAAAAAAATAGTTCTGCTCGAAACGGGAGCAATATTGTAACAATACAGTAAATCGCATTGATCGTTGTTTCCAGGTTTTCGTATATTTAACCAAAGTACTGATTTTGAGTTTAGAAAAAATGCATTAAAAAACAATTCTTTTGATTGTATTGGTGTCCATCACTAAATTTTAGTTGTTAAAAAGCCGAATTAAATTTAATTTCTAATAAAAATTATTGTTCTTGCAGTTTTTTCAACAGCCAATGGTTCATTTCCCTATTATGGAACAAAGATCGGACCATTAACCCGATTGCATCACGGTGTCTCGGGTGATGTTTACGCAGTGGATTCACGCACGATTTTCATAAAAAACTTTAATTATGATGGTGAAGCACCAGGTAAAATTATATACATGCATTTTAAAATGTATAGATACATATCGTTACCTTAATTCACAAAGGCCCTAATTGACACATTTTTCGAAAATGACTTTTTCACATATTTAAGTATGATATAGTAAAATACACACTCACTACAAATTTTAAGGAGTTACTAGCAGTAATAATGGAGATATTTCAAATTTTCAAAGCTATCTTTGCATGCGTTCAATGTAAAAAATATTTTGTTTTTTGCTTCTCCTGTAAAATTTATTTCATGTCAGTTAGGGCCTTTGTGAATTAAGGTAACGATATAAAACATCATTACCTAGAGGACGAAAGCCAGGGGACTGGCGAATTATACTTCTTATGAGATTAAAATCTAAACTTAACGTCTTAAAAAGTTTAAACTATTAAAATAATATGTATTTATATTCAACTTACATTTAATCAGATATTATTATATTAATAAAGAATTAAATATTTAGTAAAGCTTCATTCGGAAGTTATAAATAAAAATCTTTCAGCAACTTGATTAGAAACAAAATATGAGTTAGGGTATTTCTATATTAAATTAAAAAAAAAAAATACAGTCATTAAAAATAAAAGCTCGCTAGCCACTGACGATTGAGTGGAACAAAAAAATACACGGGGTAAAAATTACGTTAGAACCACTTAATGTAAATTGTACAATGAAGGGAACAACTTTCGACAGTATTTTGCGGGAATTACAAAATTTAACTTGGATTAGAGATAACTAAAAGAGCTAATCGTGGCGATATACAAACAGGTTATCATAACCCCTAACGAGATTTTTGCCGAGCTTCTCTTCCAACTTGTTGTGTGCTGCTTTTTGATTTTTTCCCCCTACAAGTTGGCGGAACCTACAGTTTTTTCGCGACTCCGAACGGCACTTGCAAAGCAAATGAGTTTTTGCTGAGAATTACACCACTCTTACTCACATTGCCTCCCCACATAAGGAAATTTCGAATTTTTAGGACAGTTTTATACTTAATATCGCTACCCTAATTCACAAAGGCCCTAACTGACATAAAAAAAATTTTACAGGAGAAGCAAAAAACCAAAAATTCTTTAATACTGAACGCATGCAAATACAGCTTTTGTAAATTTGGAATATCTCCGTTATTACAGCTGGTAACTCCTTAAAATTTGTAGTGGGTGTATATTTTACTATATCATACTTGAATATGTGAACAAGTAATTTTCGAAAAATATGTCAATTAGGGCCTTGGTGAATTAATTATGAATAATTATTCCTAAAAAAGTGTTCTTTGAAAAAATTAGCAGCGAATTCAGCAGCTTTTTGACATTTAATATCCCTCTCGCCAATTCGCTGCAAGTTATTGCTGGAGATTTTTCGTCCAGCAGAAACCAGCAAGCAGGAACAGCTGATGGGTGACATAGCAAAACAACAACAAAAAATGTTAATTCAAATTGTTAGCCAATCAGAAACGTAACCGCTCTTTTGTCTGCAAGTTTCTGCTGAACCCTGTTCGACGAGAAATTAGCAGAAATGAGATTTTGACAGCTTTTTACAAGATTCTCTTCTGCTGACAGTTCTTTGCTGGAGATTTCAAGTAACAAAGCTGATATTAGTCAAAAAGAAAAAAATTGTATGTACTGCCTGTACTACTTTTTATTAGGCAATCCATGTCAAGAAAGCGACCTAAAAAAATTTGAGATGTGACGGTTTTTGATTTAGGTTGCGATATGTAATAAAATTCCTTGAAAATTACGCCGGCACGACGTTTTTGGCGGCGACAGCGAAGATAAGTAAATTCACAAAGGCCCTAATTGACACATTTTTCGAAAATGACTTTTTCACATATTTAAGTATGAAATAGTAAAGTACTAGAGCTGGAAAACTGTCGATATTGCCGCCTTGCAATATTTTCGATATTTTCAAAATTGACTATCGATAGTATCGACAAAATTCAATGTCTTCAAATAACGGCTGATGCACGGGTCGATTTTTTGTCGTGCCACCGTATAAATAGCAATTCAAATATCGACAACAGGTATTGGTTTCCTTTAGCACCCAACTGTTAAAAAACTGGATAAAATTATGGGAGAGGGATCAAAATACGTGTTTTGGCCTCATGATAACGAATCCAGAAGCGCTTTTTAATATTTTGCTCCTGTGAAGAGATATTTGCAATCGAAATTGTCCCTAAAAATTTGCAAAAAGATGTTATGCTTGAGGCCAAAACACGCCTCTTGATCCCTCTCCCACAATTTTAGCAAATTTTTTAGCAGTAGTGTTAAGAAGACTTAGGGCCGCTTGCATAAAAGCTGATAACGACTAACCGGAGTTTAATTGACGTATTTTGTATGGTTAGTTGTCAAGTTAATCACCGATTAGGCTTAATCGGCTTTTATGCAAGTGGCCCTTAATAAATAATTCTTTTTAAAAAAATAATAATTTTTTCACAAAATTTGACCTTCATTTGTGAAACTTTTGAAATTCCAACAAGTGACGCTAGAAATGTGCATACTTTCAACATGGTCGATATATCGCTATCGAAAAAAAACCATCGATAGTGCCTCACCAAAAAACTATCGATAGTATCGATAGTGCCATCGATTGTTTTCCAGCTCTATAAAGTACACACTCCCTACAAATTTTAAGGAGTTACTAGCAGTAATAACGGAGATATTCCAAATTTACATAGCAAAAATTACATGCGTTCACTGTAAAAAAATTATGTTTTTCGCTTCTCCTGTAAAATTTTTTTTTTATGTCAGTTAGGGCCTTCGTGAATTAAGTTGAACATTGCCTTGATATCACTGGAAAAAATGTCTTCAGCATAAGAAAATATTTTTTTCATTTTGAGCTTAAGGACAGTTTTATACTTAATAAACTTGTAAATTGCTTGAAACTAGTAAAAATGTCTTTAATACTGAAATGAGTACATTGATTTACTTATGGCAAGTAGAGATGACATTTTAAACTAAGTAGATTTGTCCTTAAAATCAGCGTTTTTTCCTTTTTTTAAGTCTCCTCAAGCTTAGGACAATTATTTTTATCAGTGTATGCACAGCTTCAAAATTTCAGATTTTTAAGTTAGCTCCCTTTAGATCTGAGTGTGCGATATCAAATTTCTTTAATACTCTAATAAGCTGATTTTAGTGAACTACCAATTTTTCAAATTTTTTTGGCCTTGGTATTACAAATTAAGATTTTTTTAATAGCTGCTTACTTCTATGTTGGCAATACTCCAAAGCCCACCAGCAAGGGGGCCCAACGTTTACGTGATGAACGTGGTGGTACAACTGCGCTAACACGTCGGTATCGCAACAAGGATATAACACTCTCGTTACCAGATGGCAAGACGTTACGTGACATCAAATGGTTTTCAGTGTGGTGCGAGGAATTCGCCGTCAATTTCGGTGATGTTCCTATACCAAATGATTTGGATTTCCCACGACCGCAGAAAATTTCATCTTTAAAAGGAGTCCACGGTGTGTCCTCAGACAGCATCGTAATTGTGGATGCTCAAACACTTTTAATACCCAACTTTAGTTATGACGGTGAAGCCCCAGGTAATCTTCAGTACAATAACTTCAAATAAGATTATATCGTCGCCCGCTTTCCGGAAGCATGAATGTGCCGAAATCAAAATGTTTGAAAATCAGGTTTAAAAGTTGACTGTTCGAAAAATTTACTATTCTACATCAAATCCGTTTTGTTTGCAAATAAGACTGGGCTTCCGTTATACATTTTATTCAATGGTTAATTCACCCCAAAAACCAAAAAAATGGAACATTTTGTCAAGCGAGCGACGATGTTTATATTATTTTTGTTTTTTGTTTTTGAAAATTAAATAAATTTTATTTTTCAATTCAATTCAACTTGCTACAAAAATACATGTATTCAGTTTTACATGAAGTAATTATACAAGGTCCGAAAAATCTAAACAAGCAATGATAGACCTTTAGGGCCACTTGCATAAAAGACGATAACGACTAAACGGTGATTAACTTGACAGCTAACCATACAAAATACGTCAATTAAACTCCGATTAGTCGTTATCGGCTTTTATGCAAGCGGTCCTTGGAGTTTAATATTGAGATCTGTAATTTTTACAATAATCTATCAAAATTCTAAAAAACAAAATCATTACAATCAAAGAAAAAAATCATTAAGCCCAGTCTAATGTGTATCTCCTTATTTCTTACATACATATATTTTTGTTTTCAAGACGCAAAGTTCTGGGTTGGACGCGGACAGCGACCCAGTCCTCAAGGCCTTCGGATCCCTGATGAAAACGGCAAAGAGAATCCACTTCGTCGTTATGATCGTAAAACTATTGTACTTACCCTTCCCGAAGACTTGACAATTTTCGATATAGGCCACTTTGGTGTATGGTGTGAAGCCTTTACCGTCGACTTCGGCCATGTCCGCATACCAGAAGGATTGAATGTCCCACCATCATTAAAAATGCTTGGCATAAGTCCGCAGGTAAAGACACGCGCATGAAATAAGATTAACTGATAAATTGTCGTTTAAAGTGTTTTATACATTTCATTATTTGAGATAAAATTACATCAATTATTTCATAAACATAATTGTAGATAATGACGAGTACTTTCCGACATGTTCTTCATGGTTTTTTTTTAAGTAGTTCTTAGAAATCATGTACATAAGGGTAATTCAAAAAAAAAATGTCGACTAGGTCTCACTTCTCAATCGTCCGTGCCCGTCCGTTAAAATAGAACACGCTCGTTCGCTTTCTATTTTATCGGGCGGCCAAAGTTTGTTTGCATTCGGGTGAAATCGGATGAAATCGGGTAGCTCATTTCAAACACATGTGTGCGGATGTGTATTTGCTGCCGGACGACTAAGGTCGGTTGCAGTGTGAGCGTAGCCTAATACGTAGCATTAAAGCCCCAATTACATAAAACTTTGCTGGTTCCACTTTCATACAAAGTTTGTGAAACGTAAAGCGAAGCGAGATTTTGGCAAATGCTCAAAGCCGAGGCGCGCATTTGTCAAAGTTTCATAAAGTTTTATGTAATTGCGGCTTAACATAGGAAGGAACAAATGCAAAATACCGCCAACTCTAAAATAAAAACAAAAATTCGGAATTGTACGCTAGCGGTAGCCACTGCCTGTTTTATTATACATATCTACACAATGCAGTGGCTGCCATAAGACCCCCCTTTGTATTACATTTACTTTTAATTTACAATGTTTTCTATGCACATACATATCGCTTTCCCGGTGGAACATTGACGCAATTGTAAATTAATAGGATTACGCTTATATGATATCAGCGATTGGAAGAAATTCGCAAGCGTCTCACGTGGTAACCATTCCTACCAAAACTATAATATTTATACACTAAAAAGTTGAATACTGTTTACAGGTTTTATGCACAATACCTCGAAACTTAAAAATTATCCTTTGCGTCATTGTTCCACCGGGGAAGCGATATGTATATCAAAATAAAGGTACCCATCGAATTGTATAAAAATATTTAAATCAGGCGTAGTAGTTTCGAGTAGGGTAGCAGCGGGAGGCTTCGACAGGTTAAGTAATAATCATTTGTTTAGAAAAAATTACTTTTCCAATCCAAAATTGCTTAAATGCACACAAACGATGTACATTTTTTGGGACATATCTCCATTATCCTTTAACTATCCTCTCATTTTTTTCGGTCGTCAGGGCCAAAAAAGTAAGTGTAGGGGTTTTAATACCAAAGGGAGGATTCGACACTATTTTCAGCATATTTTCAACACAAAAAAGATAGACGTTTTCTTGAATGGCGTTTTTATCTTATTTCCTTGCGCAGTTTGAATTTCATTGTGTTTGGAGTACGAAAAGGGGTTGGTGTCGAAGCCTCCCACGCATTCATATTTCAGGAATTTTATCTTAAAAGCAAATTTTTGTTTGCTGATTTCTTTTAGTGTAAGTGGATCTAAATCATTCATTTTTAATTATATACACAAAAAATATATAGAAACACAGAGTAAAATTCAAGCAAATTAAGCCTGTTAAATCTCCTAAAAAACTACATCGATGTCTTCAAAAAGCGGAAATAAAAATAAAATAACAATATTTTCTCTTGAAATTCACCTTGCACGGAATCGTTTATATCACTGAGTTCCAGATAAATTGGTTAATATTTCCTCCAAAAATCAGCGCGATTGATGGAAGGGAAACGAAGATATCTTAGAATGTCGAAGCCTCCCGCTTCTACCCTATTTTTAATTCAAACATGCATATGGACCTATAATAACTTTTTTTGTTTCCAAAAAAAAAACGACGAAGAGATACATATGTTGTAGCATAAATGCTTAAACGCATTAATGCATACGAAAGTTATGTTGTAGGTTGTAGGCATATTTGGTATTTGAATAACTCGGTAGGTATGTAGAATAATAAAAAAAGATTTAATCGATTCACTAAACTTGCAGCTCCAATAGTTTTTAAAATAGGAAATCTTGTCACAGCTCCATTACTTTGATATATGTACTGGTATTACGGTGTACCTACTCTAAACGCATTTACAAACAGAATTAACCCTGCAGCGAATCCTCAAACTAGTCAGAAAAACACTAATATAAAACTATAATTTTCTGGCAGAACTCATACTAGTCAGGAAGTAACCATTTCATACTAGTATACAACTAGAATTTCCTGGCTGAACCCATACTAGTCAGGAAAGAGCCATTCCATACTAGTATACAATTAAATTTTTCTGGATGAAATCATACCAGTTAAAAAATACCAAATGCATTCGTTTCGTTTGCTTCTTTTTTCTGATAATTCAGAGATGTTTCTTAGTGATAGGGTAAATACAAAGAGTCGCTAATTTCTTAAAAATAAGCATGCAAATAAAGGCAAATGATATAATAAAGGGTAAGTCATGAAAATTCTGGTTGAGATAACAATTCTAGGTCCAATGCTTGTTGAACTAGTATTGGGCACAGTTCATTTTATGGAAATCATACTAGTCCAGGTTGAACTAGTATGGGACTGGTATTTTTCAACTAGTATAATTCTAGTATATCATGACTAGTAGATGACTGGTATGTTCTGGTCGAAATCTGACAATTGACATTTCCTAGGACATCAACACGTAAAAAATACCAGTTGCTTATATGGAAAAGGTGGGCCCGGTGCACCAACTAGTTGCTTTCGCTCCAGGGAAATCCTCAATTAATTATAATATGGTGATATTGTATCTACCGATTCTTATGTCGTTTCACCGTTTTGATTTAATGATGGTTTTGAGGGTAATTCCATACTCATACATGTACATATAATCTGTAATAATATGCAATCTAATTTATTCTCGAAATTAATATAAAAAAAAACTAAGGAAGTCTAAGTTCGGGTAAACCGAACATTAAATACCCAGCGGTAGTTTTCATATGATTCTCGAAATTTTCCAGAAAGTACACAGAGCCAAAAAGTTCACCTATAATCAAAGAGATCGACGTCTAAAAAAGCTTTTTGGCCGGGGAGAGCGAGTGGGGACAAATTTGAAGAAATTTGTGCTAGGAAATCTTCTAAATTTTAGCTTGAATTTCTTCTCAAATTTATTGAAAAGGAAATCGGCTAAAAACAAGGAGTTAGCTTCTTATTTATGAATTTTTTATGCACTTTTGTAAAAAGTTAGAAGAAATCTGCTTGTTTTTATGAGAAAACCTGTTTAAAGTAAATTAATGAGAACATCCTCTTATTTTCTCTAGATTCATATTGAATTTATTGAAAAGGAAAACTATATATTTTTAGAAGATACCTTATTAATTCAAATTCAGGTATGCCTTCTTCGAATGTGTAATTCGACGCTACCAAGCACAAGCACACGATAGCATCATGGTAGAGATCTCCGTTCAGCAGTTAATAATTCTTAGTTCGATTCGCGGTGAAGGCAATAAGGCAAGTGGACATGTGGTGAGGCAAAAAGAACAAAGGTGTAATTAGACGTTGGCAAGTTAAGTATACGATGGCATGGTAGTGTAGATTAGACTAGACCGACTAGACATCTGGGGTTGAGCGTTCATTTTTTGTTTTTTTAATTTGAAATCTTCTTAATATTATGTGATTATCTACTCAGTTTTATTAAAAAGAGACACCCAGTCATAATAAGACGGGCATCTTATTGGAAAAATATCATAGAGAAATCCTTCTGATTTAGAGGGCATTTTATGTGACTTTTTGCTCTGTGCATGAACAACGGTGTACGGCTCATTAAAATCGGACTTAAAATGGCGACGTAGTGTCAAAAAAAGTAAATAGCCCATCGGGGCGTGGAAAAAAAATTTTTGTTTGGGATCGCCTTCAAAATATCTCGTTATCTCGATCTCGTACAACCCCTCACCAAATTTCCATGGTCTAACATGAATACTTCCAGAGATATGGACTATGAAGTATTTCATTCGTATGGGAGGTGCCACGCCCCCTTTTTTGGTATCCCCAGTTTTTTTGGAGGTGGTAGGGATCGATCTGATCTAACCTCTTACCACGTTTGAGTTGTCTAACATGAGTACTTCCACAGATATGGACTATGAAGTATTTCATTCATATGGGAGGTACCACGCCCCCGTTTTCGTTATCCCCAGTTTTTTTGGAGGTGGTAGGGGTTGATCTCATATAACCCCTTACCAAATTTCAGTGGTCTAACATGAATACTTCCAGAGATTTCGACTATGAAGTATTTCATTCGTATGGGAGGTGCCACGCCCCCTTTTTTGGTATCCCCAGTTTTTTTGGAGGTGGTAGGGATCGATCTGATCTAACCTCTTACCACGTTTGAGTTGTCTAACATGAGTACTTCCACAGATATGGACTATGAAGTATTTCATTCATATGGGAGGTGCCACGCCCCCTTTTTGTTATCCCTAATTTTTTTGGATGTGGTAGAGATATGGGGGGTGCCACGCCCCCTTTTTCTTTATCCCTAATTTTTTTGGAGGTGGTAGAGATAGATCTCGTACAACCTATCACCAAATTTCAGTGGCCTAACCCGAACCATCCCTGGAAGATATCCAGTGCGTGTGTAAAATTTGGTAACGATCGGCTCATTCGTTTAGAAGCCAAGTTCGTCTATATATAGATACATAATTTGAATTTTATATACATATATAGATTTTGATTTTAGAATATTATTTCATAAATATTTAAGAAAGCACCGCGCGGTGGAAAATCGTACATTTAGAATCGCATATAATTTCCAAACTACTCAATCTGCAAAATTGGTGTCATTGCAAGGTACTATCCAAAACCGGCTACGCCATGCACAGTACTTCGACAAATTATTTTATTTAAAAAAAAGTATCACTTATTGGATTATTGTAATTTTACTCGTTGACTTCGACTAAATGGGTTTTAAATACCTGCACCAATTATGTCAAAATCGATTCATTAGTTTTGGATATATATGCGATTTTAAATGCATGATTTTCCAACTTCCCCTCCCCCTCTCTCCCCCTCCCCCCTTTAACACCGACAATTTACATTTGCACCAAAAAAGAAGTATAGCGTTATAATCAGGAGCGAAATACGAACCATTCCTCATTACTTATCTACTTTTTCCCGGGGCGAGGAGTCTGTGTTCTGAAATTAAGCCACTGTCTCTTGCCAAAAACTTAAAAATGAATCTTGTAATTTCATTTTTCAGCTCAAAGGTGTCAAAAACCCAATTGGGAGTATGACACTCCCTCCGCAGTGTCATATTCCCAAGTACAGGTGGGTGATTTTTGCAACACGACACGACACGTTCACGAAACAGATTTTCGAAAAAACACACTAACACGCACGGGGAAAAATTACTAAAACACGACACCCACGAAAAAAAAATAAAACAGTATTTTTTGGCTTTTTTTATTTTTGTATATATTTGTAAATGTACTTTGTACATGGTATGTACTTGCACATGTAATAGTACATTTACACCGCACCAAATTTAGCGCGTTTTTTTTATACAAATCTCATTTTCCAAATTTGGAATTCCATTGTATTTGACCTCATTTGCCGAACAATACAATCCACAGTTCCTCAAAATATCAACCCCGCGGCTGTTCAATATTTAGAATAGCCCAGCAAGAACCTTAATGGGCAATTGACGTGTGAAAACTTTTGCACTATGCATACCTGTAAATAACAATTTCAACTACTTTTTTAGAAAATGGGCGAATTCTACTAGGATCATCCAGAAGCCTCCTTTATTATTACTCTACAGGTACAGTACTATCTCGATAATCCGGTCGTCCGGATTATGGGGGTGCCCGGATTATAGATGATTTTTTTTTTCTACTAAAATTCGTTGTTTTTTTGAAATGAACATAACGCAATTCAGATATATGTATGTACATAAACAGTTTTATTAAACACAGTACAATCATACATACTTACATATGTAACAATATGTACATCTGTACATAATCAAACATTTTTTTTTTATTTATGTACTATTTCAAAAAAATTATTAATTTTGGTCTGCTGCGAGTTCGCCAGCAACATTTTATCTGCACTTCCTTTAAATCGTCTTAAAACTAAAATATCCATAGCCGAAGCGTCAATTTGTTCTGCCCATTGTATAGCCTTGGAAAAAATATTTTTTGCTGCACCGCTACTTATAGTATTTACCGCTTCAACTATGGTGCAATCAGAATCAGCTTCTTCTATATTATTATTCCGTATACATATGTACATATGTACATATATTGTTGTTAAAGTACCGCTATTTTACGAAAAACTAAATTAATTAAAATACATATGGGGTCGTGCATATATGACGTCACGCTCTTTGGGGGGGGGGGGAGGGGTCTGCGATTTGGGACGAAATGTGACATTGGGGGAGGGGGGGAGTAGCACTTACGTGATGTCACGTTATTTTTTGCATGTTTTCTAGCGTGCAACGTCCATGGACGTTTTCAAATTTAGCACGTTTTCATTCTTTCGATTGGCAAATATTATTTAATAATTAATATAAACATTCTAAATATGTATCAGATTTTATGTCAAATAAATATTGAATTTATATTTATTAAGGGTGTGATGTGACATTCGAGGGGGAGGGGGGGGGTCTGGAGTTTGTGACTGGGTGTGACATGGGGGGAGGGGGGGGTCAAAAACTACCAAAAATCGCGTGACGTCATATATGCACGACCCCTATGTATGTACATATGTATTGCGAAGCAAATTTGAAAAATGTCCGGATTATAGAGTAAAAAATGTTAAACTGTCCGAATTATAGCGTTGTCCGGATTATAGATGTGACCGGACTACCGGTCACCAAATTAGTTCAAATTAAATTAAATTCGTCTAATTTGGCAAACAAATTCATTCTGCGGACAAACATTCCCGAAATAACTTCGTCAAAAGCGACGCATTTGGTGCAGTGTAAATGTATCGTAGCCCACAATGTACAGAAATATTTACGCCAACCATGCAAGCAACAATTTTTAGTTCTATATCTAATAACAACTGATTATTTTGACTCAAAAAAAAAAAAGATCATAATAAAAACAAGAATATATTTGTTTCATGGTTTTAGATTAAAGAGCCATGCTTATGTAACTATGAAGTTATTCATTTAAGTATATACATACATACACATATTATGTTATAGTAAAGTGAATTGTTTTAATTTGTCATTGTTTTTGTAAAGTTATGTTATTAAAAATGTAGGTCAAAATCAAAATATATGCATTGCTTATGTATTAGTATTTGCAAACATGTGTTTGAATGAAAGTTTTCAATTTTTTGAGTTATGTATTCAATTTATGGAAATTGAAATACTATTTTGTCATTATTAATTTGGTAGTACCTATGCACTAATGTGTTTTACTTTATTTCTTATTTAACTGACATAATCAGTCATAATATACAATTTATGTATATTAGATACATACATACATACATAAATACCCACATATTAGACTAGGTTAAAAAAATTCAGATCTGTTTGCTGGGTTTTAGAGGTCTATCATTATTAGTCTACTTTGGAAGTTTATGAAACCAGTGTGGTTACTTATATGTAAATTAATACTAATTCTTAAAGAGAATCAAATGGTCACGTTAAGTCTGATTTACACCGATCGGCAATTTGACCCATCGACAACCTGTATTTGTGTGTATAAAGGGTCAAATACATAAAGCTTTGTTAACCTCGCCTGACATTTGCTACCTCAAAACTTTGCGTCCAACTTCAGAGGTATGCTACAACGAACGCCTTGACGCTTCTCTTTTATACATTTGTTTTCGTTATTTATTTCCTTGCATTCAGAGTGTTTTGGTTAATTTATTAATTTAATAGAGAATAAATGAATTAATTATTATTTTCTCCAACATTTTATTCTTTAATTAAAGTAAAGTCATCAATATCTGATTGTCAAAGCAAACAAAGCAAGCAAAATTTGAGAGTTTGCCAAATTTCAACCTCGCTTCAACTTTGAGGTCTCCAATTTGCCATGCTTGGTTTAAATACGTATACTGAACTTTTCTGTCAAAGTCAAAGTTCGAGGTAAAGTCAAAATAAAGCTTTATGTAACTGGCCCTTTAAGCCGCCGATCCATGTGAATCAGCCCTTGTTCTCAAAATGTTATTTATTCAAAAAATGTATGTGTTTTTTTGTTGATGACGCAATTTTTTCACTCAATGGATCCATGAATTGTTCCATTCTTCATTATGTGAAGTCATTATTTTTATACCTTTCATGGACATGAAATGGTATTATAACTTTGGTCCGATGTTTGTAAGTATGAGAAGAAGAAGAGATAGACCCATCAATAAGTATACCGAAATGATCAGGATGACGAGATGAGTTGATTTAGCCATGTCCGTCTGTCTGTCTGTTTAAACGCAAACTAGTCCCTCAGTTTTTGAGATATTTGGCTGAAATTTTGTATGCGGCCACCATTTTCCAATATAGGAATCATTTGTCGGAACCAGCAAGATCGGACCGATATTTCACATAGCTCTCATACAATCGATTATTCCGAAAAACGGATTTTGGCCTATAACTCCTGTAAATAAACACGTAGGAACGTGAAATTTTGGAGGTATCACTATTTTTATATGTGAAATATCGATGTTGAAAATCATCGAGATGGGATAAATATTTCACATAGCCCCCATACAATCGAATTTTGGTAGATAACTCCTGTAATTATATAGGTAGGAACGTGAAATTTCATAACTATTGCTATTTTAGAATGTGGAATGTCGATGTTAAAAATCAATGAGATTGGACCAATATAACAAATCGCCCCCATATAATCGATAGTTCCGATAATTTCGGTATGAGCAGAAGTTAAATTCACACAGGCTGTACTGGGATCAAACAGTGAAAATCGTTACGCTTATTCATGAAAGGTATTTAGCCTTCGGCACAGCCGAAGACAGCTTTCCTTACTTGTTTCAATATTATTCAATCCCAATCTTTCTCATTTGTTGTTCGCTCTGCGAAAGCGTAGTTTTACTGTGAACAAACAACAGAAAGCTCGATACATGTTCTTCCCATGGACGGAAACCGAAACCGATTAAAACCGATTCATTTTTCAAAGCCGAAACCGTAACCGTTATTCTGATCTGAAATAGAACGGAACCTTTCTTCTTCCAGCTGTTGATACCGAAACCGGTTCCAAACGGTTCTGAATTTTTTTTAATGTCTCATTTCTTTTAGGTACATATTTACTTTTACAAACAGGTACCCTGAAACATGGTTACAAAAGACACGTTTTGACTTCAGTATAAAATTTCTGAAAGAGGAGGTTTGAATATAGTTGAATGAAGCCATCGAAAAAGAAATGTTCAGGTTTGTCTCAGAGCTCACCACTTATATTAATGGTTTCGACGATTTACTTCAGCTTCCATTCTAATATTTTTCTAATAAAAAAGTAGAGTTAATTTTAAGAATTTGTTTTGTAGAAATTTCATCCACATATTGCGTCAATTATTTATTATTATATTGGAGAAATTGCATCATGGCCTCAGGAAAAAAGTTATGAAATTTTAAATTGAAGCTACATACCCTAGTTGAGTTTTTTAGTAGTCAAATTTATGGAAACGGAAACCGAAATGACACCATAACCATAACCGAAACCGAAACACGTTACAAAACCGAAACCGAAATAAATGTTGAAGAACGAAACCGAAACACGTTACAAAACCGA
The DNA here is from genome assembly GCA_964058755.1 of Campiglossa producta. Classification (NCBI taxonomy): domain Eukaryota; kingdom Metazoa; phylum Arthropoda; class Insecta; order Diptera; family Tephritidae; genus Campiglossa; species Campiglossa producta. The sequence goes on along the minus strand of CAXKVI010000001.1, from coordinate 587,832 downwards.
AACCGAAATAAATGTTGAAGAACGAAACCGAAACACGTTACAAAACCGAAACCGAAATAAATGTTGAAGAACGAAACCGAAACACGTTACAAATCCGAAACCGAAATAAATGTTGAAAAACGAAACCGAAATACGTTACAAAACCGAAACCGAAATAAATGTTGAAGAACGAAACCGAAACACGTTACAAAACCGTAACCGAAATAAATGTTTAAGAACGAAACCGAAACCGGAACGTTATTCTAATCGGTTTTATTGCTTGATTCTTCCGTAGGTTTATTATGCCCGCAAACAAAACACTTTCGAAACCAAAGTCTAATGGGACACAGTAGAAAGAAAAGTCTAACCTTAATGCCTTTTTGTTTTTTATATATAACAACGTCGAAGAGTATTAAATTAATACCATGTTCGGTCTAATTAGGAAAGAGAGGAATTCAGTAGAAGATTCTCACAAAAAAAAATTTACCCAGTTTTATTATATTGCTTTCACCGAGAGTCAAACTCACAATTTATTGAATGCTGGACGGAGATGTCTACCATCAAGCCATCGAGTACTATTGCCCGGAGGGCAATTATATGTTTGCTAAGTAACTATAATTTTTCTTGGGCTTTTTCATTCAGTTTCATTCGGTAAGGATAGGGCAACATGAGTTTCAAACTACGTACTCAAACATATTCTAAAATTAAAAAAAGGACACAAAATTATATGACTCTTTTTAAAAATTTTACAGTCGAGATTAAATTGTGAAGTTCTTTATGATGATTTAGCATTTGAAGTGAGATGGGCTGTTGCCGGTGATAGCATTGTTATTCAACTTATCGCGAAATTGGGTAAGTTTTATTAGATCATATTTTTACTCTAAACAGTTATTAGATAGAGGTAATCCTACTGACTTCACCTGTATAATACGGCGATGGCAGTGTTCATGATTTTAAGGCATGAGAACTACATATCTACCAGTCTTGCGACATTCCGAAAAATTCGGGAATGTTAATTTTTTAATCCCGACATCCCAGGATTACAAGGAACCCGAATTACAAACATCGAGCGTCCTGGGATGATGACAGTTTCGGCAATGACTGCTCCAATTAGGCAGAGCGAAGTCCTGCTATAACAAGAACATACACTTTCATGTATTTATATAACATCTGAATATACACTTCTTACACAACTATTCCCATAGAATCCAATGAATACATGTCATTTGGTGTTTCAAAAAGCCCAGATAAAAGCGTTATGATTGGTTCAGATGCTGTTGTTGCTTGGGTTGAAAAGGATACTGGTAAAGGTTTCGCAGTTGACTATTACTTGGGTGATAAGTCGCAATGTTCAGGAGGACTTGGTGTTTGTCCAAAAGTTAACGTTCAGGTTAAGTATTTATTTTTTCACATCAGTTACAATTTTTCCTTTAAATAATGACGATTTTTATTAAATTGAACCACAGAATGGTACAAACTCTGTACGACTTTTAAATGCTGCCTGGGTTAATGGGTATTCCATAGTTACCTATCAACGTTCTCTACAAGCAAACAACAAATATGAAGTTCCTATAATGGTAAATGTTTCTCAGGCAATCGTTTGGGGAATAGGGCCACTGAATGAACGTAATGAAGCCTCATATCATACACACTACACCCGCTTTCCAACCCATATTGATTTTGGGCGACAACCCATTTGGAATTGCCCATCTCCCGAAGGCTCTAAATCAGATGACGAAAATGATGAGGAAAAAGTTGGAAACACTCAGAACCCTGATTTCCAAGGTTACCCACCGTCGAAGTCGGACACCTTAAATATTAGTGCGGGAAAAAGTAATGATGAGCCTGAAGAAGAGTTCTACGATAAAAGTCCCCAAGCATTGCACAGCTCTAACAGACGTCAGGAGACACACATTTCAGAAGAACCTGCTCTACGCCCACATGCCAATTCACATCCTGTACCCACACCTAAGCCAGCTAGTACCAACGGAGCTTGGGATATTCCCGCTATACAATGTCATGAGCCAGAAGATGGCGTATTTTACGCCCAAATGGGCCCAACAGGTGGAAAGCACGGTTACTCAGCTATAACTGGTAAATAAACATACATACATATAAATAGTTTATAGGCGTATATGTTGACACATTGCTTTGTAAATCTATATAATTTCAAAAAGGACACGTCGGTTGGGGAATATCATGGTATATTAATGGATTGCTTATACCCGAGATTCACGTTGTGCGCGGCAAAACATACACGTTTGTGGTAGAGGGAGGCACTGATGTATCTATACCTGCTAAGTACCATCCATTTTATATAACTGATGACCCGGTTGGTGGTTACGAGCACAAGCGCGAAGAGGAAAAAAAGGTGAGCATCCCGACCTAAGAAGGAAGAATGTTTAAAAGTCCAAACCTATTATATTGTATATGGTAGAATATTAAATAGATTTTATAAGAAATCAATTAGCTTAAGAAAATCTTCAACAAATCTATTTTATGCTTTCGAAAACCCAGCTCATTATTTCCAAAACTATTTCAAAAACTTGAATATTAGAGGGCGTACACGTACACCGAATTTAAGAAGTTGCTACTTGGCTTATTTTTTTAGTTTTATAAAATCTAAATGACCATTCCTATATCATAGTCGCATTATTTGTAGTTAAAATGGGTGGTCTCGTTAGTAGACGTAGTTATCTCAACTTTTCTTGAGATCCGGTCGCTTATTATTGTTATTGCAATTAGTAAATTAAACTTGTACTTTTATTGGAATGATTTTCCGCCATCCCTTGCCAATTTGGTTTTTTTTACAAACCGGATTCGGCGGCATCCTCAGTGTATGTTTTCGTTCTAAAGGTTTGTAACAAAACCAAAATAGACAAAGGATGACGGAAAATCGTTTCAATATATGTACATACATCTAGCATCTGTCGGAAACAGAAAATAAAATTAAATATGGTATAACAAACTAAACATTTTTTACCGCCTCCTTTTGCAGGCTGTACGCATTTTTGCTGGAGTACATCGATCTCGTTCTGGTCAATTGACACCGACTGGTGTAGGTCGACTTTGTAACTGGACTCCTGATGTTGCTGGACCACCAGCCGATGATTATCAATCTTTCGGAGCTTATCAGCGGACATTGACCCTTAAATGTGATCCCGGTGAACCTGGTGTTATTACTTGGACACCAGACCGTAACACCCCAGACACAGTTTATTATCAGTGTTTCACACATCGTTATTTGGGTTGGAGAATTCATGTTCATGATACTTGTGATGATTCACGATTTGCAGCATCGGCTTCGGAACGACACGAACTTCGTGTACCATACCATGTTCTTGAAGATGTTGACGATATACCTGCCGAGGCCTCAATTCGTCATGAAACCAAGGTCAGCCCCAACGATAATTTTTTATTGAAGCATCAAACAGATTTGATTAAGAATCATAATATGAATGGGACACCGCCTAAATTAACTTTTGAAATAACGAAATCATCGGAAATAACTAAATTGATTTCAGATGGAATCCGCGCTGCTGAAGCCCTAGAGGAGAGCATACAAATGAATACAAACAATCACAAAAGCTATGGCAATAACAGTATCAACAACTTTAATAGACATCATAATAGCGTTAAGACTCCAAAACAACCTACCACTAGCATACAACAATCAAATACAAAATCCGGAGTTACTATAATCCAGGAAGAATTACCACTAGAACCGCATATCTCTACAGCGGTACCAGAAATTTTACATGGCGAAAATCATATTCATTCATTTGACAAAAACCCACACAAATATGTACACATAAACTCACAAAATATATTATCATCCACAACATCAGCACCTCATCATCATTTGCACAATCATTCACAACAAATGAAATTACATCAACATTTTAATAACCTTACTAATCTTCCAGCACAATCGCAGAAACCAATAGGTTTATCGGAATATCTACGACCACCACAGAATGCTGCACTTTTTCACCCTGTCAAATTGCCAGGACGTCGACCTCTACCCGGCCCCATTAAGAAGTTACCACTCAATAAGGCTGTTTTACCACAACAATTGAAACGTATACCGCATCTTCCCATTCAGCCCATTCCACAACCATCAGTCATTGTCAGCCATTATCGCAAACCAATTCCGGGTATGCTAAAACCATTCCTCAAAGATAAGCCATTTCCAATTCAACCTATAGCTGCATCTGTTTTATTACTTGGCCAACAAACAGCTTTAGGGAGTCAACGAAAAAGTGAACCTGTACTAATACATACAAAACCAAACTCGATTATACCGGTACCATATAGTGATGCTGTACCTCAAGAAATGATTAATACAAATGTGCTCTTGAACAGAGAAAATGAATTCGACAATAAAAAAACATATAATTCGTTATTATTATTCAATCAACTCCTTGGGAAATCTAAACATATTTATCAATCTACAACAGCTCCCACCCAAAGCAATATTTTGGGACAACAAACGGACTTAAAAGAAGTGAGAGTTGGTTCAACACCTCTAGAAACTATTACAATAAAATCCGCTACAAATAATGGTTTTAAGCCAGATTCTGTCGTTGTTGAAAGTGGGTTTCGACCAATTATACGTAAAGACCAGGGTTCACAGTCTTCAGAAATCGATCAAGTGGCTCATCGCCGTGAAGATCCAGGGTCGGAAATTGACGAGGTTATGGAGACCGATACTCTTTTTCTGACAGCTCAAAAAGAGTCACAAACCCAACATTTTGAGCCAATGTTCATTCCATCGCCACCAGATAGTACCAATACAACTATAAATATAAGAAATGTTGGACCATCTCCATCCACGCCGAAACAGGATGGAGTGGAATCGAAGATTTCAGCAAAGATGCCAATTGTTGCACAGCTACGCAATGCGACAATAGAAGATATATTAGCAGAACTTATCGATGAATCTACTAATAAAGCTGAGGATATAATTACAGAAATACCCACAAGAGATTATGGAAAAGTAAAGGAAGATTCTTCAGACCAAAAACAAACTAAAAATGAAAGTTATACAATGACATCCAAATCGTATATAGAAGATAATCTTTCAGGAAAAGATGAAATTGATGATGAAGATGAAGATGATCGTGAAGCTCAAGCAGCAGAACGTATTGACACATATTATCTTCCTCCAGATAATCGAAAGATACCACACGCCAGTTTGCCCAGTGGTGCTGTTGTAACGTTTGATGGTAAATCTATTGTAGATGGTAATCTGGTCTTACCACCACAACTAGAAACATTAGAGGAGACAAACTCACGACGGCAAGCTCACAGTCTATCGCAAATCGAACAGCTCATTCGCACTACGCCCCAAGTGAAACCGTTTCGAGGAGAACTACCTCAACCAGTAGCAGAGTTTCTTTTGAAAGAACACACCCGAAATCATGTAGCTGAGACAGATAGTCGTGGTATAGTGGGCGGTACGACTTCCAATGACAACCGTTCATATCAACCCTCTACATCACTTTCCCCCCCACGAGTAGATTCGACTAAATTACAAATACTTCAAAGATCCACTCATAGAAAATAAACTTATTAAAGAGGCATAAATAAATAATAAATACGTACATACTCACATAAAACTAAGCTACTAGAATATTATACATAAATACATACATACATATATTATAATTAACATATCGTACGTTGTATTGTAAACAACTGTAATACAAATTTATTTTTTTAGGAAAATGCTAAGTTTCATTTTTGCGACCAATTCCATTATAAAAATGCAATTCAAAGGGCTTCCATTGCCTTCATTTTTGTCAATTTGATCATGCTTTAATTTTAAGCACAATCTCATCAGTTAGTTAGCGCGTCATGAAATCCCGAAAAACGAAAATTTTGAGTTACGTCGCTTTACCATAAGCAAAGTGTCAAAACCGATTAAAATAACGTGCTTCGGTTTCGGTTTTGAAACGTGTTATTTCGGTTTCGGTTACGGTTTCGTTTTTCAAATAAAAACACGAACACAAATTTTACTACTAAGAACTACTACTAATAGTGGTATTCGCTCTTTAGTGTATGCAATGTACAATTGTAAGTGTAACTTAGGTGCCTATTATGAGTTTAATTCGATCTTCGACCGTGGTCGAAAATGCTCAACGAAAAAATTCTCATTTGGTATTATGGGCTGCATTCGGTGAATACTTGCGCTATTGTGAATTTCGATCGTTTCAACTGTTCACAGTAGTACATCTTTTATCAGCTGTGATTAAAAAAATAAATCATCTAAACAAACAAAATAAATTACCGAGCAAATATTTGAGCAAAATTGATGCAGAAAACAAAAATATGACTACGGCAGAGTTATGGTTCGAAGATTCATCGGATGATGAAGGAAGCTTACTAGAACTAGCAAGAAACAGAAAGCGATTAAGAGATGCATCCAATCCTTTGGAGATGAATTCCACTGCGTAAGTGTACATTTACAAGTGTTAATTAATGTTTGATAATAATAAAGTTTTTAAACAGATTTTTGGGCCTAAGCAATTTAGCTGCGTAGTTATTTCCTCCCACTTTTTTGCAGCCTGGGATTTTGAATAAACACCTCTTGCTAGGCTCGGATTTTGGTGCATTAGAGAAACCAACGTTTCCAGCTGTTGTTTTGTGCTGACGACCTTAGACCTACATCAAATTAATGCAAAAAAGTTAAAATTAGTACTATAAATCAAAAAAGTAGAAGATAAATACAAAAAACTTACATTTTTAGTAATTTTAAAACAATTCGATACAGCGTCGAAAGCAAAATGCTATTCGTTGAAAAAATGGATACACAACGAAAATTTCGTCAGCGATGCGCTAGCCATAATATGAATTTGAAGTTCGATTTTCGATGTTCGATAGCCAACGAAGATCGAACATCGAATGCAGCTCATAATAAGGGCCTTAGATGAGCGTGAGCGCAACTTGTTATCATGGGGTTGCAACAATCAGCTGATTTTTATTTTGATAAAAAAAACTGCGCACGCAAAATGCCAAGAATCACAGAAAAGAGTAGTTGCCAAATGTATAAACAAAAATCTATCAATTTGAGAACATAACCTCAATTTCAACTGTCAAAAGCTTACACTGATCTCACACTTACACCACTTGATTTCTACAATCATCTACAAATGTTGTAAGGTTGTGATAATAGTGTAACATCAATTTCTGAGTGATTTGTTATTGCAATTGTATTTTGTGTACTTTCTAGACCCTTGTAACTTCACATACACTTAAGAGCGAATACCCCTAAAGTATTTACATACATAAAAGTGCCCCACGCTCCAAACAAAGAAATGGACAGCCTGTTCCCATCGAAATTATAAAGTTCAATGTATTTTAAGACCTTGGTCAAAATATTTCGAAAATTATTAAGATTTACTGGAGCTGGACCAAGTTAAAAATTCGCTAAAAATATACTTTTTTATATATAAAAGGAGTATGAAAAAATATTTTTTAATAAAACGGATCTAAGATGATGAAACAGTTGGAGTACAAAAGGTAAGCATTAAAGATTTTGAATAATTATTTCATCAACGCAATCTAAATAATAAGATGTATGATGCTGTTTTTGGCCATATTTCGCTAGGGCAAATTCTGACGTTCATATTCACCACCATAACTGTCAGAATTTACCATCGCTCTGTCAAAATTTGCTTTTTTAAACCGTTTGGCACACGGCCTTACAATTCAACTTTGAACTACAATATGTATATGATCGAAAGTACATACCTCCTATACAGTATCATATTCTTTAAAAATAAGATAAGTATTAGATCGTGGGTCGCTATATTTCCAAAAATCGCATTTATGGTCCGATTGGCTAAAATTTTTTTGCTAACCTTTTGTACTCCAACTGTTTCATTATCTCAGGGTTTTTTTTTAATATATTTTCATACTCCTTTTATATATAAAAAAGTAGGGGTATTCTTCCTAAATTTTTTCCATCAAAAACATAAGAGTTTAACATACTACATATTGTCAAAATTACAAAATTCAAAAATTTTGAAAGAAAATTTTCCAATTTTGACAATAGTGTGTAAATTACCTGTGTTTTTTATGAAAAAAATCTAGAGAGAAGACACCCCTAGTATATTTTTACCGGTTTTTTTTACCAAGGACTGAAACCGAAACCGTAACCGATTAAAACCGATTCATTTTTCAAAACCGAAACCGTAACCGTAACCGATTAAAACCGATTCATTTTTCAAAACCGAAACCGTAACCGTTATTTTGATCTGAAAAAGAACGAAACCGAAACCGTTTCAAAAGCCAGAACCGGTTCCAAACGCTTTTTAATTTTTTACTTTTGCATTATGAACAGCTGTAAATAACAATTTCAACTAGTTTTTTAACAAAAATTGACCAATTCTACCAAGAAAAGACAGAAGCCTTCTTGACTCTTCATTTATTATTACTCTACTGGTGTTTAAAATATCACGGTTGTGCATTTTCTTTCGGTGGCTTTGTGTTCTGGTAGAAGATTCTTGCAGGGAAAGTGAAGCCAAAATGCAAATTTGCCAGTGTAAACAGGTTCGAAATGACTCATTCAAATTCGCCAAATTTGGGGCAGTATAAATGTACTAAAGGCTGAAAAAAAGTACATTTTGAACCCGACCCCCTCAGAATTTGAAGAAATTTTGCAGAGGTACATCTTACCTACCCAAACACAACCTCATTTTTAGAAATTGCATTTTCGAAAAATTGTGGGCGTGGCAAGGTATCGCAATATTCGAAAAATTACGATAATGGGTACTTTTGAAGTGTGATTACTACGAAATGGCTTTACCGATTTCAAAGATCTTCATACCATTAGAAAGGTATTGAAATAAGTTTTCAAAAACATACACTGTAAAAATTGTTTAGTAAAAAAAAAAATTTTACAAAATAAATTTTGAAACTGAAAAAACACTTCAAGATCAAGCAATTTTGAAAAATAAAATTTTATTTTAGAAAGGTCTATTCAATAAATACAACATATCTGAAAACTAAAATGCCGTTTTTTTCTTTTTTTTAATTTATTTAAGTAAATGCGCCATCACTAATAGCTCCGGGCAATTTATCAAACATTCATCAAATTGTATGGCATTCGGGTATCTTCGTGTCACACGTGCAAACATTTTTGACTAGGTGGACCCGTGCGCGCCTTGCGCAAAAAAAAAAAACAAATGGATTGAAATCGTTTACTTACGTCATACAAAACTTAAGGTGATGGTCCAATGCACGCTTGCCTTGCTGGCTTTGCCTAGAGAAATGTCAAAATTCTTTTGAACTCTACTGAAATGTATGAAAGTTGGCCCAGTGGCAGCCTTGCTTTGGCGAGGTTAACAAAGCTTTATGTATTTGACCCTTAAGTCATAGTGTACCAATTGATACCCATTGATACACTATGAGGTAAGTATAGGTAAGCAAGGCAAGCAAATCAAGCCTGCATTGGGTCATCACCTTTATGTAAAATTTTCGGAAATTTGATAAAAAGCAATCGATTTTTTCTATAAATATGACTCAGTGGCCACATGTATTTTTTTACAAAACTTCCTTAAACACAATATTTGACGTAAAAATAAAATCATTTGTAATTTTTTGTTTGAATGTCACTTGGACTGAAAAAGTTATATCTTGGAATACCCTGACTCTAGAAAATGCCACATACAACTGTCCGTGTGAAAACACTGGGCTAGGTAAATACAAACCGTCTTTATCAAATGTTTGGCCTTGGGCTTTGTTGATAGTCATAGCGAAAGCTACTTTTAAGGGAAACTGTTTCCTAGTCATCTGGAATGGTGCTGTTGGATCTGAAGGAGTTAGTTTAACTCGCGGTATTATAGCAATTTTTCCCGAACCGATTGATTTGACACTGATTGCGTTCTCGCCTAAATGACTGACGACCATCCTGGCACCATTCGTAAGTCCTTTGGCATTAAGATTACGAATCAACATTACGATTGCATTTTTCTTCAAAATTAGTTTATGGGGAGGTAAGCAACAGGTGTTTAGCAAATAAGACCACTGGCAATTACCCGCTCGCGCGCCATCTACATTTGAACATTTGAAAAGAATGTCCATTCGCCATTGTCTTTTTTTTAATCAAAATCAACGACTTGCACCACTACCAGTACAGCATAGTGTTGCCACTCACATTTATTTTTTGGGAACAAGTGCAGAATACATACATTTGTCCAAAAAAAAAAAAAAAATGGGGCTTGAAAGAGGGTTTTACGCTGAATTTAACGGTACTTTTCTTTTTTGGTGCACTCGAAGGGTTAAAAAGATATTCAAGGTCAAAGGTCAAAATTTTTTTTTTTCATATCAAAATATCTTGCAAACTGGTAAATGGATTTTTAAAATTGTTTGTTCCTAAATTTTCTCTTCGAAATACCTTTCATTCAATGTATACTTTATTGACCCTTTGACACACTATGTACTAAAAATGAACAAAAAAGCAAATTTCGTTCAAAAACGATCAAATACTTAATTTTCTTTTAGAATGGCCATCTTATAAAAAAATAACCCTGGGCTACGCCATGCCAACTCCGGGTGGTTGCCTCTATGGGCGGGATCCATTGTATTTATGTGCAGAACACCTTTCTGAGTAGGCGGCCTTCGGCCGCGCTTATAAAAAATAACCCTGGGCTACGCCATGCCAACTCCGGGTGGTTGCCTCTATGAGCGGGATCCATGGTATTTATGTGCAGAACACCTTTCTGAGTAGGCGGCCTTCGGCCGCGCTTATAAAAAATAACCCTGGGCTACGCCATGCCAACTCCGGGTGGTTGCCTCTATGGGCGGGATCCATGGTATTTATGTGCAGAACACCTTTCTGAGTAGGCGGCCTTCGGCCGCGCTTATAAAAAATAACCCTGGGCTACGCCATGCCAACTCCGGGTGGTTGCCTCTATGGGCGGGATCCATGGTATTTATGTGCAGAACACCTTTCTGAGTAGGCGCCCTTCGGCCGCGCTTATAAAAAATAACCCTGGGCTACGCCATGCTAACTCCGGGTGGTTGCCTCTATGGGCGGGATCCGTGGTATTTATATGCAGAACACCTTTCTGAGTAGGCGGCCTTCGGCCGCGCTTATAAAAAATAACCCTGGGCTACGCCATGCCAACTCCGGGTGGTTGCCTCTATGGGCGGGATTCTTGGTATTTATGTGCAGAAGACCTTTCTAAACCACTTTTAGTTCCTGTTTTTTATTCCAAAAAAAAATTAACCCTGAGCCGATTACTTTTTTTACCTTTTTATAATGGAAATACACCATTTTCATATAGCAATATGTGTATAAAATGAAAGCTTATTGCATTATCTACAATATTTTACCATCTAACGATACCGTTAACGGGACATTTTTTCGTTTTTTAAACAGTTTTATTCATTTCCATTGGTTTTTTTTTTATAAAAAACATAGTTTTCATATAAAAATTTTACATAAAGGTGGGAGTGTTATACATTAAATGAAAGGTATTTTTATTACCTAAATATTGGTATTTAACATTTTCTAATCCGATAAGTAGTTTGAAAGATATTTCGATTTAAAAAAAATTAAAAATTGCCCTTTTAAGTGGAATTACCCCTAAAGTTTTTATTTGCACCAAAAAAAATTATACGTTTCAACTTTTCGCAAATACCGCTATCGATCCATATAAATATTTTTTTGATTTGCGAAATGTATGTATTCTGCACTTATGCCGTTTTTTCCTCGGCGGGGAAAAACAAACGATGTTGCTTAAATCATGAATTGGGGATTTTATAGCCAAAAAGCATTGGTATTTGTTTCCTTTAGGGGTCAACTGCAAAAAAATTTTTAAAAATTATGGGAGAGGGCTCAAAAAACGTGTATTGGCCGCAGGATCACGAATCCCGGAGCGCTTTTTAATTTTTTGTTTCAGTGAAAAATTATGATCAAAATCCCGAAAAAGAACCCAGGTCCGATCCCAATTCGGATCGAGATCCATGGTATTTATGTGCAGAACACCTTTCCGAGTTGCTTATAAAAAATAACACTCGTCCGGTCCAACACAGGCTACGCCATCCTCAGCATTTCTGGGCAGAACACTTTTTTGGACGTTTTTAGGGACGGCCTAATGTGTTTACAACAACCACATGAAAACTTGCAACTGTGATTGCATATAAAGACCCTCATACAGTTCCGTGTGAACGTGAGCGTGAATGAGTGGAGACTTTATATTGCGTACGCAAAGGAAAAGAATTCCAAATCAATTAGGGTACTCACAGTCCCATATTACCAGCCATGCTAATATTGCCAAGTGGCAATGTTTTGACAGTTTACCAGGTGTCAAATATTTTGTTTTTGTTTTGCCTGCAAATAGAAGATACCACTTTGTGGCAATATTGCCGCGCTTGTTCCTATGTTTAAATTTGTGGCAAAATTGAATATTGTCATTTTGCTTTGTTTTCAAACAAAAATTTGTCATGAATAAATAAATTGAAAGGAAAAACCTAAGTTTTTTTCATATTTGGAATTTAATTAAATAATTTAAATATGTTTATACATAAATATTTTCAGATTTCAGACGTGAAATAACAAAGGCCATGCAGGAGATAAAAGGGGGTGCTCACAGTCGTCAAATGGTAATGTGGCAAACTTAAAACGTTTTAAGTTTAGCAGATGACTGTGAGTGCCCTAAATTCTTCCAAAAAATGTAAAAAAAATCACAGTTTGGCGTGGTAATTGCCAAATTTCAACACTCACTTGCGAAGGGTTTGTGTCACTTTGCGTTCGCACACAATTCACTGTGAGATAGTAAAATAAGCATTTCAAAGCATATTTAACACTTAAGTTTAAATGCAGTAATATCAAAGATATTTTAGTTGTTTATCCACTTACGGATGATTTTTTTTGGAAAAGTGGAGTAAGATCAACATATTACACAAAAGAAAATTGTTCACGCTCACCCACGTTCACGCTCAAAAATAAGTGTATATAGGGCTTAACCCCTAAAGGAAACAAATACCAAACCATTTCGAAATTAAATTGGCAGACGGAAAATCCCCGAAAAAGGGCGATATCCCCGATTCTGGCAACACCGCTCTGAAGTCTGATGAATGTCAGTCACAATAGCGTTTTGTGAATTCACAATGGTTTATTTAAACAAATTAATTTTTATAAAATACGCTTAAACAAAAGCAATCCGCTAATTAATATATGGTTTCGCATGTAGAGCGAACCCCCACCTTTAAAACGATACCTTATTTATTAATATTGGTTTCAAATGAGAGCAGAAAATTAGGAGCAAACACAAAAAGACCTTACAGAAATTATATATAGTGGTATTCGCTCTTTAGTGTATGCAATGTAAAATTTGAAGTGTAACTTAGATGAGCGTGAGCGCACCTTGTTATCATGGGGTTACAACAATCAGCTGATTTTTATTTTGATAAAAAAACTGCGCACGTAAAATGCCAAGAAGCACAGAAAAGAGGAGTTGCCATATGTATAAACAAAAAATCTATCAATTTGAGAAACATAATCTCAAATTCAACTGTCAAAAGCTTATAGTACATTTATACTGCACCAAATTTGGCGAATTTGAATGTGTCATTTCGAACCTGTTTACACTGGCAAATTTGAATTTTTTTTTTTTTTGATGTTTAAACACATGTAGAGTAATAATAAATGAAGAATCAACAAGGCTTCTCTCTTTTCTTAGTGGAACTATTCCAATATCATAAAAAAAATAGTTGAAATTGTTATTTAGAACTGTGCATAATGCAAAAGTTTTCACACGTTAATTACCCATTAAGGTTCTTGCTGGGCAATTCTAAATGTGGAACACAGGCAGGGTTGCTATTTTGAGGAATTGTGGATTGTATTGTTCAGCGAATGAGGCCAAATGCGATGGAATTCCAAATTTGGAAACTGAAATTTGTATGGAAAAAAGCGCCAAATTTGCAATTTTTCGCCAAATTTACCAAATTTGGTGCTGTGTAAATGTACTTTTACACTGATCTCACACTTACACCACTTGATTTCTACAATCATCTGCAAATGTTGTAGGGTTGTGATAATAGTGTAATGCTATGGATACACACACGGAGATTATCTCCAATAAATCTTCTTTAATCAGATCCAAATTTTACCCTGATACACACAAAAATGAAGATTAACAGCATTGAGAATTACTACTTTGGTTGTTATTGCACTATATTCTTACCTACCTCAGCGACATCTAGTTAATGATAAACTACCAGTAGCAGATCAACTTTTTTTGCTATATGAGTATTAATTTGAGGCATAATTAAATATAAAAATTATAATATAAATGTCCGACAGTTTCTAGCTTCACAGTTTTTATACATACGACCCCCTCTACCATTCCGTAAACCAAATCGTGGTACATTATTCTAAATTTGACCCTCATGATTTACCAAACGTTTGAGAATATATTTTTCCGTGCTTATGGGGAAAATGCTGTGCTTGTGTATTAGTGTGTTTTTTGCGAACAGTGGTTCTATGATATAACGTGAAAAAAAATTTGTATGAATTTGAAGTTTCTTTTCACAAATTTTGTATGAAAAATCTTTTCATTTTATCATTTCATAGAACCAGAATTCACCCCCAGCTGTGAATTGCGCTACTACATAAGGTTTATACTATGTACACACTAGCGTGTTTTCGAGCTCATTCTGGTTTTCGAGGCAAAACATGCTGAAAACGGATGTTTTCGCCATACAACATTTTCAACCGAAAACCTGCGAAAACATCATGTTTTATCCCAAAACATCAACGAAAACCTTTCACAATCAGTGTCGGCTCTAAATTTTATCGGTAATAATCGAAAAACATACTGTCACATATCTGATATGTCAAATGTTTTCATTTTGAATTTCGTCGCCCGAATTTATAAAAAATCAAAATGAAAATGTTTGTGCTATAAAGTAAATTTGAAATAAGTACGCTGACAGTAAAACTTAAAATAAGTACATAAAATATAATATGTACGTTCACAAAATTTTAATTATTTTTTCTCACAAATCACAATTTCTAGAACAGCTGATTACTGTCAAATGAAAACAAGAATAGCAGGTATGAACGCATCTGTTTTATGTGAGATGTTTTACACGAAAACAAGGTGTTTTCGCTTCAGTGTGAACATGATCTAATATGTACACACTAGCGTGTTTTCGAGCTCATTCTGGTTTTCGAGGCAAAACATGCTGAAAACCGATGTTTTCGCCATACAAAATTTTCAACCGAAAACCTGCGAAAACATCATGTTTTATCCCAAAACATCAACGAAAACCTTTCACAATCAGTGTCGGCTCTAAATTTTATCGGTAATAATCGAAAAACATACTGTCACATATCTGATATGTCAAATGTTTTCATTTTGAATTTCGTCGCCCGAATTTATAAAAAATCAAAATGAAAATGTTTGTGCTATAAAGTAAATTTAAAATAAATACGCTGACAGTTAAACTTAAAATAAGTACATAAAATATAATATGTACGTTCACAAAATTTTAATTATTTTTTCTCACAAATCACAATTTCTAGAACAGCTGATTACTGTCAAATGAAAACAAGAATAGCAGGTATGAACGCACCTGTTTTATGTGAGATGTTTTACACGAAAACAAGGTGTTTTCGCTTCAGTGTGAACATGATCTAATATGTACACACTAGCGTGTTTTCGAGCTCATTCTGGTTTTCGAGGCAAAACATGCTGAAAACCGATGTTTTCGCCATACAAAATTTTCAACCGAAAACCTGCGAAAACATCATGTTTTATCCCAAAACATCAACGAAAACCTTTCACAATCAGTGTCGGCTCTAAATTTTATCGGTAATAATCGAAAAACATACTGTCACATATCTGATATGTCAAATGTTTTCATTTTGAATTTCGTCGCCCGAATTTATAAAAAATCAAAATGAAAATGTTTGTGCTATAAAGTAAATTTGAAATAAGTACGCTGACAGTAAAACTTAGGCTTAAGTGCAGTATACGGACAATTCCAAAATCAAAAAAAGGAGTGTGAGGATTGATAGACATGGTCAAGATGAGTATAACTACACAAATTTTTTTGTGGGCAATTGATAATAACAGAAGTTATTAAGGGTCAAAGTTCATATGAAGCATTTTTTAAATCTAAATTTCTCTTAAAGTATCGAACCGATTTTCAAAATTTTTTCTTCATTGAATAGGTTGTAAAATTACCTTTCATTTGATATGCTGTTTGTATTCCTATCCCGTAAAATACTTAAAAAATTCGATGTTTAAAAGTGTTAAATTTACTAAGTAAATTACGCATATTTATTTGTGCATATGTATGTATGTGTATGTATATTTTGTTAATACGTTGGTATTTAAATCTTAAATTAATTTTCTATAGCGTTAACCAACAATTTTCATGCGCACCAATTAAGTATTTGAATAGGGTTTGCAAGCCTCACCTATACTAAACTAAATGGGTGTACTATGCAGAAGGACTCACCGTGGCGGTAGCCACGGTTAGAGCACACGTCCGGACTCCGCCAAATGGGTTTACTACGCAGAAGTACTCACTGCGGCGGTAGCCGCAGTTGGTGCACACGTCCGGACATGGGATGGCGTAGCCCAGGGTTATTTTAAATAAGCGCGGCCGAAGGCCGCCTACGCGGAAAGGTGTTGAAATAAAAAAAATATGTTTTTTTTTTATTTTTTGTTTAAGTGTGGCAACATCCTTCTTTGACAACAAATTTGTTGTGAAATATCTGTGTATAGCCGTGCGATGGTGAAAATTTATAATTTTGTGAAAATAGATGAAATTTAAAAAATTGTGCGTTAGTTACCTATAGTGCCATGCAAAATTTGCAAAACTTCAACAACCATTATCTCAGTAAATATAAGGGTCCTTACGCTAAGATTATATATTTGTGTTCAGAAAAAGCTCCTCTATCCTCCTGAAAAAACCGTTTTTTTTCTAGCTGTGCGAGTCTATACTAAAATTTCCCCAATGCGTCGGAGGTGTTTTACACAAAAAAACTGTGAATTAAACCCCCGGTCGCTTATCGGCAAGTGTAAATTTTTTGGGGGTTATTTTTAGTAAAAATTTAAAATTTTGTACATACGCGGTTTTGCACCCACAGCAGTGGTACCTCAAATAAAAGGTAATTCAATTACCTATCCAATGCAAAAAAAAATTTTGGAAATCGGTGCAATAGTATTGAAGATATTTTGATTTTAAAAAATGTTTTAAATGAACTTTGACCCTCAATAACTTTTGTTGTGGTTGTTTGCCCAACAAAAAAAATATACCGTTATGTTTCTTTTATTAATACCTATCGATCTCAACTTTTCGTTTTTTTATATCAGCATTGTCCGTATACTGCACTTGTTCCAAAACTTAAAATAAGTACATAAAATATAATATGTACGTTCACAAAATTTTAATTATTTTTTCTCACAAATCACAATTTCTAGAACAGCTGATTACTGTCAAATGAAAACAAGAATAGCAGGTATGAACGCATCTGTTTTATGTGAGATGTTTTACACGAAAACAAGGTGTTTTCGCTTCAGTGTGAACATGATCTTACAATGGCCTTGCTACAAGGCGACCACTCACCTCGGCTTCACAAATCGAACTCGCCATCAAAATGTGATGAATATTTGATGGTCGCCTGGAGCTTTATGTGGATGGGAGTTCTATGATAAATACTCGATTATTGCGTTTCTTTTGCCTCGTCTTCGTACCAATCCTTATCACGTGTGAGAAAAATGGATGGAAATAAATTCAACCACTCTATAAAAGTGCCTACACAGTATAGGAAAATTGCTGCTGTTTTAAAAGCTGCTTTGGAGCGTAAAAAGTCTTTGAAATCATTAATTTTTGAAGAAAAACATGCGGTACGTTTTGAAAGTCGGGGAAACTGCGAATCGCTACCTTAATTCACAAACGCCCCAACTAACAAAAGGTATTTGTTTCCTTTAGGGGTCAACTGCTAATAAATTAGCTAAAATTATGGGAGATAGCTCAAAAGACGGGATTCGGCCTCAGGATCACGAATCCGGAAGCGCTTTTTTAATATTTTGCCTCTCTGAAGGGATATTTGCAATCGAAAGTTTCAAGTTTTCATGTGGTTGTTGTAATATTATTAGGCTGTCCTTAAAAACGTGCAAAAAATGTCGTGCCGTGGCGGTAGCCACGGTTATGTCACACGTCCGGACTTGGGATGGCGTAGCCCAGGGTTATTTTTTATAACTACTATCCCATAATTTAAGCTAATTTATTAGTAGTTGTGTGCTAAAGGAAACAAATACCAAAATGTTTACAGAAAAAAAAAATACTTTTTTACATTGAACGCATGCAAATATAGCTTTAAAAATTTGGAATATCTCCGTTATTGCTCTCCTTGAAATGGGTAGTGAGTGTATATTCCAATATATCATAGGTACTTAAATATGTGAAAAACTCCATTTTCGAAAAATGTGTCAATTAGGGCCTTTGTGAATTAACGTAACGAAATAATGCTTTTATTAACTAACATCCCATTATAACTTCTTTTCGACAGCGGATGCGTGGCATGCAAGCGGTACTAAAGCAATACATTGACAATCGAAGTGCTATTGACAACGCTATAGTAGAAACAAAGATTTTGGAGGACAATCCACGTCTGTGTCCGGTTCTTTGCAAGATTCTTGTGACGGAACTAATTTTTGGCCGGAAACAGTTAAACGGCGAAAGTAAGCCCGTGCTTACTGTTACCAATTACAGGAATAAACTTCTAGATTTCTTGAGTGGAGCTGTAATCCATCATAACACAACCAAAGGCAAGCACTAATTAATAAGAACAATTTGAATACACCTGGAAAATTACCATGCAGGGCAAACAAAAAAAGCTTGAAATACAAAACCACCCGGAAATGGTGAAAGACAATCAGAAAAATTCAACTGAAAGCCAGGAAGACAGCAGCTCAATTGCATTAATGTGGCTGTTGATATTTAGCGTCCTGATGTTCACATTTCCATTTGTTACGTTTTATGGCACCCGTTCGTGGCTCCGTGAATCGTTTGAAATAAATGATTTTTATGTGAACTGCTGGTCCGTTCTGTCCTCAGTTGTTGTCGTAAATATAATAATTTGCTTATATGTTTTCAAAGCTATGCGAGAGGAAAAAGAAAACAGCAAAACATTTGGTGCAAACGACGAAAAGAAAAAAAATTAGTTTACAATATGCATTTAAAAAATTAAATTAACCATTCATATAAAGTAGAGTTCAAAGAGCTTCTTGGAGTTGTAGAAATTTAAGTTTGCTTAAAAATTAATAAAATTGAATTCCTTTCTGAATATTGTTGTTTTTTTTTTATTTTCTAGTTTTGAAGCCTCGCTATGTTCGGGTCAATACAAATTTACTTAGCATGTCAGAAGTTTTTGAAATGTTGGAGGCGGACGAATGGCGGCAGAAGCAGTTGGATAACTTTGAAAATTATAATGAATTCCTAGCCGCTGTCGCCGCACTGGAAGAGGATGAGTATATGGTAGATATGCATTTGGCTGATTTGTTGATATTTCATGCCAAACAAAAACACTATTGGGCGTGTCATGAGTATGTCAAGCAAAAAAAATTAATGCTCCAAGATAAAGTAAGTGATATTTGAAAAATTTGCATCTTACTTATACTAAAGCATATATTTCTAGGGGACTTGCCTTGTAGCAGAATTGTTACGTCCGCCTCCAGAAGCGATAGTGCTTGACATGTGCGCTGCGCCTGGAATGAAAACAATCCATATTTGTAATGTTATGCAAAATAAAGGCAATATATACGCTGTCGAGCAAAACATCGAACGGTACAAACTACTCTGTAATATGACTCAAAGTGCTAGCTGTAAAATTGTTGAACCAATTAATGCGGATGCTCTAACAATTGGTAAGAGATATGTATTTTATAAAATTATTTCATACAATGACAATTACTTAATTTTAAAGTTAGGTTCGTGGGGAATTATGTTTTTTTATATACATATGCTCCAATAGGCCCGGTTTTTCAGTGCAAGTTTAAACTTCAATGCGAGTTTAAACTTACGTTTAAACGGTCAATTTGTATGAGATAAACTCTAGTCAACTTTGTCTGTGGTTTAGACTTGCAAACCTGCCAACGACCAAAAAAAAGTAGGTCGCCTCCCAGTTGGTGCACCCTGGGTAACGCTAAATGACCTACATAGCCTACACGGCTAGTTTCTTGTATTGCCGGTTCTACGAGAACGGTGCCAGTACTTGTGCTGTACCCATCGTGCCGAAACGACCCGGGCCGTTTTCTTATATCGACCCGGCCAAGAGCAATACACTCGAGGTGACCCTGTCTGACATTTAGGCAGGGCTACACCTCGCTACAACAACAACAACCAAACAAATATTTTTCAGTAGAAGTAGTAAAAAACCAAAAACCTGGACTTAGACCCAGACAGTAATACTCTAGAGTAGAACAGTAACCGGGCGACAGAAGCTCTATATGTTGGCTTTGGCAGCTTTTCTCATCAAACATGATATGATGATATTTGCATATTTATTTTGAGGCTTTGCTTTCGTTTTCCAACTGCAGAATCGGATACTGCTTCGAACTGCATCAAAAAGTCGATTTGGCTAAGAACGTATTTACACTCTTAGCCGACGATATGTACTTAACGGACTCGAATCAATTTCTAAAAAAAATTACTAAAGCACAACTTGTGAAATTAAGTTTAACACCATACGATCACGTGAAAAGTAAATCGTCATATCAATGTTGCTACCCCTACTTCATGGACCTTTTTTAAATTATAAATTTCTTCATTATAGATAACGAACGTTGCCCTGCTGTTGAATACATTCTCGTCGACCCGTCATGTTCCGGCTCAGGCATGCAGAATCGTATGTCCTTAGATCCAGATGAAAAAGATCCTGCTCGCCTTAAACGTCTTGCAGGATTGCAGGTTAAAATGTTGTCGCACGCTTTGAATGCGTTTCCGAATGTAAAACGAGTAGCTTACTCTACATGTTCTCTTTTTGAGGAGGAGAATGAGCAGGTAAGTTCTGAAAGCTTTAAAATAATGTTTTTACACATACATACAGCATTGATATAATTAAATGATCAGGTTGTTCAACGGTGCCTGGAGCTAAATCCAAAATTCAAATTACTCAGCGCTAAAAAAGCTCTACGCAACAAATGGAATCATGTTGGAAATACCAAGTACAAGAAAATTGGCAAAAATTGTTTATATACCAAACCAGACCAGGACTATACTGATGGAATATTTATAGCAATATTCGAGAAACGGCAAGATAATGAAGAGGTAGAATAAAAATATGTAACGATGTACTTTAATATACATACATAATTTACCATTTCTATACTTATTGGTAACTGTACTAACAAAGTAAATGTAAACATAATAAATAAATTTTCAATTTTCAATTCTGTTTATTTGTTCAAGTATCTTTTTTGATGAGCTGGCAAATCGAACGATAAACACTCCTATCGCCAGTAGTCAAGAAATTTGAGACATTTCTACTCCCTCACTATACAGCAAACATTTTGTTGAAATACGACTCAAACTACCTTTCGTTTTAAACCCATAATTGCCAAAAAAGGCGGAAACAAATTCCGTATTCATGTGTGTTAATTATATTTAGTAGCAGTAAATAAGCCTGCCTCTACGAAGGCAGGCACCTTGACGTTGGTGTAGGGGCTTATCCGATGAGCATGCGGCCCGTGCCATTGCGACGGCGTTTGCTTTTACTCTCGGCGCAATGATAGGGGCCGCTACCTAGCGGCAATTAAGAACTGCCATCTTCTAAGCCAGGGTGTTACGCGACACCGTGCCCATTGGATTGGTTTGCAGCCAGGAGGTTCAAAAACCGGCTGTATTCGAACGGCGCCTTCCTGACACCGGGCCACCTTTGGAAGTAACTATGGCCTTACCGCGGCGTACCAGATAAGTTCCCCACATATAATATGAGACCACCATGCCTGCCATGTCAGGCCGGTGGTCGTAAGAACAATATGAGTCACAACAACAAAAAGGAAGAGAGAGAGGCACGAAAAACACACATATATGCGGTTTTCAATATTTCCGCAAGGAAAAGAATGTAGGTATTTTTGTAGTTTTTTTTGTAAAGCGTAGGGCAATCTAGAGAGTTTTACTTCATTTGTAGGGATTTTGGAGGAAAAAAATGTGGCATCACTGATTAGAACCTGATGAGGCTCGCCTCCATATGATGGCGTACAGGGACGGCGTTGCAGCACGGAAAGAACAAACCGAACCCGAGAGAGGGCTCGGCCACAGGGCGCCTTATTGAATATAGCAAAAGAGGGCTTCGGGAAAGGAAAAGTCATCACGTCCACTTGGGCGGATAAGCTAAAAAGACAGCTGCCCATCTGCCGACTGCCAAGGGACGACATAGCTAAAATAGTAATATTTGAGAAGAGATTCAAAATAGAACTGGGAGACAAGAGTACCTGGAATACAATCTTAAATACATGCCCTGCATGTGGTAGGACCCCCCATGATACTCTACTCTTCTAACCCCTCTGTCCCTCTTGACAAACCCTGTTGAAACTGCACGTTTCCTTGGACTCCCCTTAGAAGAGCTTGATGAAGATCTTCGGAATGATCATACACTCTAGACAGGGCAATGAATTGTTAACAACAACAACAACAGTACCTGGAATACCTCAAAGGTGGAGAGATTCCACGAGAACAGGACCCTAGTATGGTACACTTATGGCTCGAAAATCCAGAAGGAATTGGAGCGGGAGTTTACGGCGCCCGCACCAATCTGTCCGTCCCCCGAGCATCTTTTAGGCGGAAGTGGCATCTTTTAGTCTGTGCGCGGGAATAAAACTGCAACGCGGCTATACCAACGAGACCATCACTATATTAAGTGACAGCCAGGCCGCACTCAAGGCGATATCATCCCGTGAGATAAAATCCTCACTGGTATTGCGAGTGCGTGCTGAAACTGAGCCAACTTAGCGGAAAGAAATAACCGCAGACTTGCATGGGTTCCAGGCCATGCGGGCATAGAGTGCAATGAGCAAGCGGATCTACTAGCGAGAACAGTGGCAGCAACAAAGCCCATAGGCCACGAACCTTTCCTGGCGATCGGCGAACACACGATAAAAGAAAAGCTCAGGAATACTTGCACAGTGTAAAACAATTCAATGATCTCGGTAAATTCCTCTACAATCGGTATCTTGAAAGACTAGAAAGTGAGCTTAAAGATAATCGAAAAGCTTTTTGGAATTATGTACGCTCTAAGCGTGGCTCTTCCAACATACCGATCTGTATGAAGTGGAATGATCTAAGCTCTAACTCCCCTAATGACACGGTTGAACTTTTCGCAGTTTTTTTAAGTCTAACTTTAATGAATGCACTCCTTTTCATTAACTATAACTAATGACGATGTGAGGGAAGCTATGTACACTTTAAAGCCTTTGGTAAAATGTGACAGTGATGGACTCTGCGGCTTCGTTCTGAAGCACTGCAGCGTCTAGCTATTTGCGCCTCTATGCCACGTCTTTAACTTGTCATTATCCTCTGATATATTTATTGACAAGTGGAAGAAGTCATCGATTCCTCTAATTTTTAAGTCGGGGAACAAATATGATGTTGCAAACTACAGGCCCATAGCTAAATTGTCTGCATGATCTAAACTCTTTGAAAAGATAATTAAGGAGTATTGTGGAGCCGCACCAGCATGGGTTTGTTACTGGGCGATCTACCGTTACTAACTTGGCTCACTTCTCAAATTTTTGTATCTCTGCTTTCAAGGATGGAGCTCAGGTTGACGCTATTTATACAGATTTTTCACAAGATTTTGTTGGAAAAACTTGAGCATATGGGGTTCCATTCCGTTTTTTTATGCTGGCTGAAATCTTACCTGTCGAATAGTTTTGAAATTGAAGGATGTTCATCCCATTCGTTCACAGCGTCTTCGGGGGTTCCTCAGGGTAGCATTCTGAGCCCTCTTTTTTCATCTTGTTCATCAATGACATTGGCTCCTGCTTTAAATATTCTAATTTTCTCCTCTATGCTGACGACCTCAAACTCTTACGAAAGAGAGTAACTGCCCCGTCGGACACAGCGCTTCTTCAACATGACTTAAATAACCTGGTGGCCTGGTGCCTCGCAAATAATCTTCACCTAAACATTAAGAAGTACTTCCATATCACATTTGCAAAGTCGTCTAACCCCTTAATTGTAGACTTAGGCCCGCTTGCATAAAAGCTGATAACGACTAACCGGAGTTTAATTGACGTATTTTGTATGGTTAGCTGTCAAGTTAATCACCGATTAGGCTTAATCGGCTTTTATGCAAGACGCCCTTAAGCGTTCAGCAGAATCAATCCGTCAGTACGTCGAAATAACTGACACCAAAGTAGACTGCGGGTGTTTGTATGCGTAACGCCAGATACGACGGATACGTCAAAGTAGAATGTGCTCTAAAATTGACGTACGTCACGCAACTGACGTATTGGCGGACTGATTCTGTTTAAGATATCAGGTGTTGTTTTTGACTCTAAGTTTACCTTCGTCAATCATATATGCTACATACTTCTGCTTAGTCCGCTCGAAACTTGAATATGCGTCCGTCATCTTGAACCCTATCTACAGCTGCCATTCTGCCAGAATTGAAAGGGTTCAAAGAAAGTTTGTTCGGTTTGCTCTAAGTCCCCTTAATTTTGAAGATCCGCTCCCTTCTTACGACTCTCGCTGTGCCCTCATTAATCTACATACACTTGCTACCAGAAGAAATCTGCATTTGCTTATATTACAGCTGGCACATTAAACTGCCCAGCACTTTTTGAGCTGGTTTCTTTTAATGCGCCAAATAGGCGTCTGAGTTCTTTTTTGCCATTCTATTTGACTGCTCCCAGTGCTAACTACTACTATTTTAATCCAATATTTCGTGCGCTTTTCGAATATAATAAGCTTCAAGGAGTCTAACTTCCGATTTTTCCCTTTCCAGAAACGTTTTCAAATCTGCTATAGAACTCAGCCTTTTTGAATCATGAGGTATGTTTCTTGAAAAATCCAGCAAAGAACTGTCAGCAGAAGAGAGTCTTGTAAAAAGCTGTCAAAATCTGATTTCTGCTAATTTTTCGTCGAACAGGAATCAGTACAAACTTGCAGACAAAACAGCAGTTACGTTTCTGATTGGCTAACAATTTGAATTTACATTTTTGTTACTGTTTTGCTATGTCACCGATCACCTGTTCCAGCTTGCTAGTTTCTGCTGGACGAAAAATCTCCAGCAATAATTTGCAGCGAATTGGCACTCTCTCTCTCTCATTTAAATGCCAAAATGCTGCTGAATTCGCTGCTATTTTTGTTCAAGAAACGCTTTTTCAGGAATAATCTATTTTATATAAATGCGCAATGCTTTAAAGTTTTCTCCCTTTTTTGCAATAACCACAATTCTAAGGTATATAAAGTTTGATATGTATCGATAGGTCTCCCCGAGCAGGGTGTGCGACAAGAAACCAAAAATGTTTAAAAATTAATTATAATATGATTTGAAAGTCACACCACTACAAGTGCTAAACACGCATTCACTTTATAGAGCCGCTGTTATTTGTGTATGTAGGTACACTTGCATTGTTGTGCTTGCATTCATTGCAGTTGGGGAGAGTTCGAGTGTGAGTTGTTTTGTTGGCAGCAATGATAAACATAAACTTTATTGAGCGTAGGTACAAACAGTGTTTACAAAAACAAAATCCGTGCATGGGTATTCAGAGAAGCAAATGCTTGCTCAGACATGATGATTTGAAAAAAAAAAAAAATTTAAGAAAAAAAACTTTTTTAAAAATAAGCTTTTATTATTGGTTTATAAAATTAACTAAAAAGTAAAAAATAAATTGACTGTAAAGGAATATAACACTTTATAAGTTCATTGTAACCTTTAAAGATAATTTGGCAAGAAAAGAAGGTCCTGAATGTTCTTAATTATACAATCAAAATTTAACACCTGAATGTTCTTAATTATACCATCAAAATTTAACACGCTTTTATTATTAATAAAATTAGGAATGTGATATATACTGGAAGATTTAATAATTTAGGTGTAAAGTTTTAATGTTAGAAATATATAATTATGTACAATATGGAATTATTTTGTGGCAGACGAAGAAGCCAAATTATCTTTAAAGGTTACAATGAACTTATAAAGTGTTATATTCCTTTACAGGCAATTTATTTTTTACTTTTTAGTTAATTTTATAAACCAATAATAAAAGCTTATTTTTAAAAAAGTTTTTTTTCTTTAATTTTATTTTTTACTTTTTAGTTCGGTTTATCAACAAGAGGCAATAATGTCGCAGCGACATCAATCGGCAGCTAGCAGCAACAGAAACCATAGAATCTTTTACAATAAAACCGCGTGGTTAATAAAGTTACTTTTGGGATATTGGAATAAAGACTAAACTAAACGATAAATGGGATTTTTGAAATTAAGCTACATTTTTTATTTACTGTTAGCGAAGCCTGAACGATGATGAAAATTTGCAAAATCCCATCTTAACTGCAAGTTAGTACAATATCAAAAGCAAAATTTCCTGGAATGAAAACTTTCGAATATCTCTACTCGTGCGCCACCTATCGGAATTATTTTTTGTTATTTTGCGTGGAGGCAGAAAACTAAACGATGATGAAAATTTCAAGATCCTACCTCAACGGGAAGTTCGTTGAAAAACGAATTAATCGACACTGAAAACAGACCTTCGTAATTCTCAAATAAAGCGACTCACGCGCCACCTAGCGGGTCCAATTTTTTTTTAACATTTAGAAATTAATTAAGTAACACACACGTAAAATATCAGCCAAATCGGTCCATAATTACGATTTTGAGTTTTTATTACCGCCTTCTCAGCCCCACCTAGCGGAATTTTTTTTACAAAAATATTTCTTTTCATGGTAATACATGTTACGAATTTCAGCTAAATCGGACCATAAATGCGAATTTTGAAAATATAGCGACCCACGCGCCACCTTATTTTTTATAATATTGCATTGTCATCGGGGTTATACATGGGTGCAGAATTTCAGATCAATCGGACACCGGGAAGTGTATCAAATTTAGCTTGCAAGATTTGATTACAGACAGCCGTCAGGTGAAACTAAATAAAAGCTTATATAATTAATCAGAACTGCGTTTCAATAATAATTAGCTGTTTCCGAATTTTGAAAATGTAGCGACCCACGCGCCACCTATCGAATTTTTTTTTTTTATAATGCATTGTCATCAGGGTTATACATGGGTGCAGAATTTCAAATCAATCGGACACCGGGAAGTGTATTAAATTTAGCTTGCAAGATTTGATAACAGACAGCCGTCAGGTGAAACTAAATAAAAGCTTATAATAAAAAAAAATAGGAAAATTGATAAAACTAAAAAAGTAAAATAAGAAATAGAAAAGTGATTGAAAGTAAAAATAGAAATTTGTTGGAAATGAAAGGAAAGGAAAGAATATAAAATAAATAAAAATTAAACAAAATGAAATAAATAAAATTAAGGAAATAATGGGAAAGGGAAGGAATGGATAAAAGGAAAACAAAGGTAAGATAAGGTACGGAACGGAAAATATGAGAGAAAAATCAAAGGCAAATAAAGGTATTGAAAGGAAAGGAATGGAAAAGAAAAAAGGAAGGGAAGAAAGGAAATATAATGTAGGTAAAGTAGTGCAAAAGAGAGGCAAATAGAGAAAGACAAAGAAAGGAAAGAAGAGAAAAAGAAAGGAAAGAAAAGGTAGCGAGGAGAAAGGTACGGAAAATAAATGAAAATAAAAAGAATGAAAAATAAAGGAAAGAAAGGTAATGAAAAGCTAAAAAAAATAAGTAAAGGAAATGACTGGAAAAGAAAGAAAACTAAAGGAGTTAGAGAAAGGAAAAAAAGAAAGTAAGGAAACGGTAGGAAAGGAAAGGTAGGAAAAAGAAAGGTAAGAGAAGGAAAGGTAAGGAAAAAAGTGAAAGAAAATAAAGGTAAGAAAAAAATAAAAGAAAAGAAATGAAATGAAAAAAATGAATAAAATGAGAAGAAACTAAGGGAAATGAAACTAAAGTAAAGGAAACGGAAGGAAATTAAAGAAAAAGAAAAAAAAAGGAAAAAATGAATGTAATAGAAATGGAAAGAAAGGTCAGGTAAGAGAATAAAAGAAACGAAAAGAAAGGAAAATAAAAGAAAAGAACAGAAAAGAGAGAAAGAAAGAAGGGAAATAAAATGAAATGAAAGAAGAGAAAAGGAAAGGAAAGGAAAGAAAAGAAAAAAAAAATAGAGGGAAGAAAAGGAAAGGAAAGAAAAGGGTAGGGAAGAAACTAAAAGCAAAAGAAATAAAATGAGATGAAAGGAGAGGAAAGGAAAGGAAATAAAAGCAAAGGAAAGGATAGGAAAGAAATACGTATGAAGACTACTTAAGAAGAATAAATAATTATCAACATTGAAACTATATTACTGAATGGTATAAAGAAGGAGGAAAAGGCAAAATGAACAGGAATGTATAGAAACCAAAAATATAAAAAATATGAAAGGAATGGCAAATTTAAGAAACAGCAAAAAGGTAGGAAAATAAAATAAACTTCTGTACTTCTGTGGTTGAATTTCAACCACTGGGCGAACTCTAGTTATTCATAATTATTCATAAACGAAGCTATAATCAAGTTTTCCGTACTATATTTTATAGTTGTAATCTTTATTGTGCTAACCATGCACCATAATTGAGTCATTTTTGATATCTTTTTTTTTTTCTTTCTAAACTTAAGCTCTAGTTCTAAGTTTATATTGTATTCTAGTTTGTAAGGTTTTCTGTAACCATAGACTCAAATAAATGAAATGAAATGAAAGAGGAGTCTGACATGAGAGAAGAACACTGGCATCAGACGGGTGGGTAAAACACAAGGCACTACGAAGAGATAATAAACATGTCCAAAAATAGTCTAAGGATTATAACAGGAGACCTCACGGGGCATTGCAGGCGGCTCAAGGCCCACATGCACAGACTGGGCATCTCGTCCGGCAGCCTGTGTCGCTTCTGTGCCTCGGAGGACGAAACAGCGGAGCACATTTTGTGCAAATGCGATGCAATCTATAGAAGAAGGCATAAAATCCTTGGAGCCATGACTCTAGAATGTAGGCACATACATGAACTAAAGTGGATCCTAATTCTGAATTTCCTGAAAGAGATCGGCCTTGTAGACGTGCTATGAGCATATGAGGGCACAATAGATCTTAAGGTCGCAGTGTACTACCTCAACTCTATTATTATTATTATTATTATCATCAGCAATTCTGACTAATACTAGATTTACACTGCACCAAATGCGTCGGTTTTTCGAGACGGCAGAATGAATTCGTTCGCCAAATTATATAAAATATATCATTTGGAAAATTAGATTTGTATTTCGGCAGAGGTTTGGCAAACTATCCTCAATTACATAAAGCTTTGATAACCTCGCCAGACATTTGCATCCTCGAAAGCTTTGCGCTCAACTTCAGAGGTATGCTACAATGAAAGCTTCGACGCTTCTCTTTCATACATTTTTTTCGTTATTTATTTCTTTGCATTCAGAGTGTTTTGGTAAATTTATTAATTTAATAGAGAAAAAATTATTTAATTATTATTTCCTCCAAATTTGAATGCCCAAAGCCGAGGCGAAGTTTAATAAAGTTTTATGTAATTGGGGCTTCAAGCTTGCTTTGACAAGCAGATGTTGATGATTTTGCTTTCAAAAATCAAAATTTTTTCTCTATTAAATTAAAAAATTTACCAAAACACTCTCCCCCATATTCATAAAAAATAAAATTGGTTTATAAAGCTTTGACAAAAAAATGACATTTTCATACAAATTTTGAGTAATAAGAGCTTAATAAACCTTTACATTTCTTATAAATAAGGTGGTCTGAATGCAACGAAATAACGAAAACAAATTATTAGTGGTATTCATGAAATCGTAGAAGTTTACGAAATGTGTATTTTTATACGTTTACGCACCTTGTTATATGAACGCACCTGTAAATAGCCTAGTAAACTTGTTAGTTTGTTAAGGGTGAAATACATAAAGCTTTGTTAACCTCGCCTGACATTTGCTACCTCAAAACTTTGCGTCCAACTTCAGAGTTATGCTACAATGAACGCCTTGACGCTTCTCTTTTATACAATTTTTTTCGTTATTTATTTCCTTGCATTCAGAGTGTTTTGGTTAATTTATTATTTTAATAGAGAAAAAATGAATTAATTATTATTTTTTCCAACTTTTTATTCTTTAATTAAAGCAAACTCATCAACATCTGATTGTCAAAGCAAGCAAAGCAAGCAAAATTTGAGGTCTCCAATTTGCCATGCTTGGTTTAAATACGTATACTGAACTTTTCTGTCAAAGCCAAAGTTTGAGGTAAAGCCAAAATAAAGTTTTATGTAACTGACCCATTACGTTCACTTAACGCAAAATTAGTAATAAGTTTGGCTGTGAAGCGTTCGTTAATACATGGCACCATACAGTTGTCGGCCAAAACTTTTTGCTCACTGCTTTTTCAACGAACAGTTCTGTGCTGTTGTGTTTGCAAGGTTGCATTTTTTTACAGCATTGAGTTTACGAGCATTTACGCACCGAAATCAGTGGATAAATTCGTAAGTTTGTGTAAACTTCGCTCCATACAAATTTTGACAGTTCATTTACGCTTTTGGTAAACTTATACGTTTACGAGCTTTACGCGCTGTATACACGATTACATGAGTACCCTTATTGTTTCCTCCAAATTTTAAATTAAAGCAAAGTCATCAACATCTGCCAAATTTCAACCTTGCTTCAACTTTGAGGTTTTCTATTTGCCATGTTTCGTTGAAACACGTATATTGAACTTATGTCAAAGTCAAAGTTGAAATAAAGTTTTATGTAATTAGTTTTGCAAAATAAAGCCCGGGTTTTCAGTGCAAGTTTAAACTTCAGTGCGAGTTTAAACTTAGTTTTAGCGGCCAATTTGAATGGGATAAACTTTAGTCAACTTTGTCTGTGGTTTAAACCTGCACTGAAAAACCGGGCTTTATTTTGAAAACCAAATTTTATTGACCATGTTTGAGAATTGAAGCAAGGTTAAAATTTGGCAAACTCTCAAATTTTGCTTGCTTTGCTTGCTTTGACAATCAGACGTTGATGACTTTGCTTTAATTAGAGAATAAAAAGTTGGAGCAAATAATAATTACTTAATTTTTTCTCTATTAAATTAATAAATTAACCAAAACACTCTGAATGCAAACAAAAACAAGTAAGGAAAGCTGTCTTCGGCTGTGCCGAAGGCTATATACCTTTCATGAATAAGCGTCACGATTTTCACTGTTTGATCCCCAGTACAGCCTGTTTCAATTTAACTATATTTACTATACACATTACACATCTTTGTTATAATTTAAAAAAACTTACAAAATAATAGGATCCCAGTTATCGATCTTCTTGATTTTCCTCTACACACTACATAAATTGAAAGTACTCAAGTTGCAAAATTTTATGTTCCTAACTTCTTAATTGCAGAAGTTTTGGCCAAAAATCCTTATATCTGAACAATCGGTTGTATGGGGGCTATATGTTACATTTGCCCGATCTTGTTGATTTTCACTCCATACACTACATAAACAGAAAGTACTCGAGTTGCAAAATTTTACGTTCCTAACTTTTTAATTGCAGAAGTTTTGGTCAAAAAACCTTATATCTGAACAATCGGTTATATGGGGGCTATATGTTACATTTGCCCGATCTTGTTAATTTTCACTCCATAAACTACATAAATAGAAAGTACTCGAGTTGCAAAATTTTACGTTCCTAACTTTTTAATTGCGGAAGTTTTGGTCAAAAAACCTTATATCTGAACAATCGGTTGTATGGGGGCTATATGTTACATTTGCCCGATCTTGTTGATTTTCACTATATACACTACATAAATAAAAAGTACTCGAGTCGCAAAATTTTACGTTTCTAACTTTTTAATTGCAGAAGTTTTGGCCAAAAAACCTTATATCTGAACAATCGGTTGTATGGGGGCTATATTTTATACTGGTCCGATCTTGCCAGTTCCGACAAATGATTCCTATATTAAAAAATGGTGGCCACATACAAAATTTCAGCCAGATATCTCAAAAATTGAGGGACTAGTTTGCGTTCAAACAGACAGACGGACAGACGGACATGGCTAAATCAACTCAGCTTGTCATCCTGGTCATTTCGGTATACTTATTGATGGGTCCATCTCTTCTTCTTCTCATACTTACAAACATCGGACCAAAGTTATAATACCATTTCATGTTCATGAAAGGTATAAAAAAAACGAAAACAAATGTATAAAGGAGATGCCTCAAAGCGTTCATTGTAGCATACCTCTGAAGTTGGACGCAACGTTTTGAGGTAGCTAATGTCAGGCGAGGTTAACAAAGCTTTATGTATTTGACCCTTCAAATTTTGCTGGCTTTGCTTGCTTTGACAATCAGATGTTTATGACTTTGCTTTAATTTAAGAATAAAAAGTTGGAGGAAATAATAATTCATTTTTTCTCTATTAAATTAATAAATTAACCAAAACACTCTGAATGCAAAGAAATAAATAACGAAATCAAATGTATAAAAGAGAAGCGTCAAGGCGTTCATTGTAGCATACCTCTAAAGTTGGACGCAAAGTTTTGAAGTAGCAAATGTCAGGCGAGGTTAACAAAGCTTTATGTATTTGACCCTTAAGTTAACGCCACTACATGTAGTAAATAAAAGCAATACGATAATACCAACACTATCTCACTTTCGAATATTATATTAAATGTTTTTGCTTACTTATATCTACTTGAAGATGTAAAAATGTGCATACATACTATATGGTATGTACACAGATATCTTTCTTCACGTTACAATTGTGTGGCACGGTATTTCTTTAAAATACAAACCAATTGGTATGAAATGTAAGTAGGTTATAATTGACCAACAAAATATTGAACGTTTAACGTTAATCCTTTAAGCATTACATTTTTAATTTAAAACCACACGAGAAGATAAAAATTAAAGAAAATTCAAATATACAAACATAGGTAAGAATTTTCAAAACAGCGAATAAAAATAGTCGAATACTCTTGATACATGTGTACATAAATATTTAATTTTTAAGATTTTAATTAATTAGGTATATTACTTATATATATAGTCTGATTTATGTATATGTGGTATATGTATGTTTATACATTAATGTGTATCTTTTAGGTATGTATGTAAATACATTTGATAATATAAAATACTTAATTGAGTTCATTTTGATTTCAATTTAATCCGAAATATTTAAGCTCGATAGTAGTAAATACGTTTAGATATACATACATATGTATTTTGGTAATAATGATTATGTCAACAGTTTAACACTCATTGGCGGTCAACGACAATAATTCAATTTGATACATTAATTCAAAAATTCGTATCCTTATTTATGATTTATAATTATTTTTAAAACGAATACGCCACTGGCGCTTATATATACTATAGTATGTAAATAGTATTTATGAAACAAATATGAATGACAATGGAATTCATATACTTGTATATTCGTTTCTGTAATAATCAGGGTATTCGTTTAAATTCTTATATGCCTCGTATGAAAATTACATATAAATGAGCTTCACCCAATTTACGAGGCAAAAAGGATATAAAAGGATAACCTGACTATGTTCTATTGCAAAACATCTAACCTAAGAGCCGTTTTCACAATCTCCAGGCGGCTTAATTGACTAATCTCGTAAGATTAGCTGTAAAATAAAGCAACACTTAGCATTGATCGTCATTTATAAAAACGGCTCAAGTATTTTAAAGTAAGACTAAATTGGTTTTTACACTTTCATACCTTGCTTAAAATACGAGTTTTTCGCTAAACGTAGGGATTCTGCTTTCACAGCGTCTTCCATTGTTATAATTGGTTTTTGTGGACAATATTTAACGGTATGAGCCTTGTCTCCTGAAGCTTTACAAATCGGACAGATATAGGTTCGCAGCTTCGGGCAAAGCACACGCCCTAGAGAATCGCGAACTGCATGGCTTTTGACTACAGCTTCTGGCTCATTATTATTCTCACAAAACACACAGTGTTTCACTGCAGACTAAAAAAAGAAAATTAATTTAAACTCCACCTTCGAAATAAAGCAAAATGTGGTCGCAAACCGCATCAGAACAAGTTGATCATAAAATGTATTGTATCAATATTAGGTTTGTTTATTGAGCTGCTCTAGCTTACGCCAGATTGAGATATTTCACAAAATTGTGTTTAACGAACACTTTTCTTGCTCTAGGCTGCTCTATCTTTTGTTTCATGAGTACGCTCAAAACAAAACTGGAGTAATCCAGTTTATAGCTCTTTTTATGGAGTAAGTTAGAGCAGAGAAGTAATTGTCAGTCAGGAAAAAATAAATGTTTGAAAACTTCAAAAAAATTAGCTTGCAAGAAAATCAATGTTTTTGTATACGTGAATTTGCATTAATTTTGAAGATTTAAACAAAAAAACCAAAAAAAAAGAAACTATCGAGATTCAAGTGTTTCATGGCATTTCTGCTCTGAGTTGTTCTTAGTTGCTCTATTTCTATTTTGACGGCTGCCCTGCTCTGCTCTAACCTGCTCTGAACTTTATTTTGGTCAGTAAACAAGCCTATTATATGGACGGCTGAGTGAACTGTCAGCCCATTTCAAAATATTGTTAAAGGACGATATATGTATGTATGTATGTATGTACATTAGGGTGATTAAAAAGTTAGGTATTGATGAGAAAATAAGCCTTGCAAAAATTTAGCGCTCTAATTTAACCCTTAGGTGTGGCTATTTTTTTCGTCCTTTGGCATAAATTTTGTATAGGGAAAAGTGGCATTTTTTTCAAAGTATTCAAATATTCAAAATATGTATTTCAAAATATTTTTACATACTCTTAAAGTTGAAGTCTTGGGGCTTTCAAAATTGTACGCCATGTGCGATTATCTTAACTATTAAAATAATTACAGCCATTTAAAAATGACTGAGTTTTGTACCATTGCACAGACACACACTAACACGTATATATAAATCTTCTATCGGGTAAGACCGAAAAAAACTTTATTTTATTTGAATCACCCTAATGTACATACATATTGCTTACTTGTGTACTTTAATAGTGTCATAACTCAAAAAATCAGATTTTTCAGGAGAGCCATTTAAAGTTTTCATTCGTCTCACATTTGGGTATAAACTGTACGACACTCTTTCATTTCTCGCACTTGAGG
The DNA here is from genome assembly GCA_964058755.1 of Campiglossa producta. NCBI lineage: Eukaryota > Metazoa > Arthropoda > Insecta > Diptera > Tephritidae > Campiglossa > Campiglossa producta. The sequence continues at coordinate 552,593 of CAXKVI010000001.1, read as the reverse complement.
CTGATTTACATAGGTCGATTTTTCGTGTTCCACCGTGTAAATAGCAATTCGATCGATCTACACCATTATTCAATTATTACCAGGTTAGCTCTTCTCTAACAGATTTTGTCAATTGCGGCCATCTTGCTCCCCGAAAAATTGTCATTAACATTCTGGGTAGCCTTTTAGCAAAATCATGTAAAAAAAAGTAGTTAGAAAAGTAGTTTAAAATAGTAGTAGTTAGAAAAATAGTAGAGGTTGGCTTTTGGAATATTGATTAATTTATCATTAATAACTCTCAATATTAATATATACTCAACAATTCAACCCTGACTTTTAAAGTTTTTCCTTCTGTGATTCGAGTAGGTATGTATGTTATTTTCATTCTTAATCATCGTTAATGCACACTTGGTACATGAAAGAATTGGAGATAAATATATTGGAACTGGTTGAACTTGGTTAGGCGGCCGCCGTGGTGTAGCGGTTAAGTGTTCGGCCTTCTACACCAAGTCGTGGCGGTTTGATGCCCGGCAAAAGTAACATCAAAAATTATTTAGAAAAACAATTTTTTCTAAACGGGGTCGCCACTCGGCAGTAGTTTGTCAAACTCTCCGGGTGTATTTCTGCCATGAGAAGCTTCTCAGCAAAAAATTCATTTGCTTTGCAAGTGCCGTTCGGAGTCGGCAAAAAACTGTAGGTCCCGCCAACTTGTAGGAAAAACTCAAAAGCAACACACCACAAGTTGGAAAGAGAAGCTCGGCTAAAAATCTCGTTAGAGGTTAACCTGTTGGTATATCGCCGGCATCAGTTTAGTTTAGTTTGAATATGGTTAGTAAAGTGGTAATACTATCCATTTGGTAGACTTTGTCCGATATTCTTTATGACCTGAAAAGCTTCCAAGGAACAATTAGTAAAAATTTAAGTTAAGATTGATTTACATGAGTCGATTTGACTTTCGACTGTATCCAGTCATCAAATGCAAGTTGTCGATCGGTCGTATTACTATTAACACGGTGGAACGACAAATAACCGGCCAGGAAATCGACAATTATTTTGAGGCTAGAATACTAGAAAACTGCTAGTCGGAGAAAATTTTAAGCTATGCAGCTTTCGTAGGGAATTCGAGTTCTTACAAAAATATGTTCAGTAAAGTAATGCAGAAATCAATCAGCTTATACTTTGTTTTTGTTTGGTTGGCAGCTTTGAGAAGTTCAAATTGCCTTAGCTTTCAAAAAATTTTCATAAATAAATTTTCTTAAAGAATTTTAACTCTTTTTAACATGCAATTTTAATATAAGGCCAGTTCCGCAACATTAATTTCGCCTCTGTGCGTCAGGCACATTTCCTCAAGAATTCACCCTTTGAAGGACCGTGTCCTGAATAAAGTACCGGACGATGTAGAAATATGATGGGAGCTCAACATATCAGGCTAGCGGTGAAATTCAGATACCAGACTCGTGCCACGCGTCATCTATGTATAAGGATCCTTTCAAGCCTGGCAAGAACGAAATAATAATCCTATGGTGGTGATGATCTATGGGTGTCACGCTACATCTTACAACGTATTGCTAAAGAATACGGTATTGATGTGACATTTGGTTTGGGATACCAATGGATGGACCATGGAATGGCCTGGTGCTTTTCAAGACTTTTCGACCAATGGTGCCATGGAAGTCATTGAGGAGGCGATTATGAAGTTGAGCAAACATCAAGAGCTGCTAGACTTTTTTGACATGTACATATGAGTGGTTTTGTTGAAATATATGTATTTGTTAATTAGCATTAAGGAAATATATTTATTAATATCTGTGCAAAATATATCCGGAAAAATCCATATAAAAGGTGTTAAAACTGTTATCGATTACAATTTAATCCAAATTAGTCGATTTTTAGCCGTATGGAAAAGGCCAACAAAGTCATTCTAAAAGAGTGAGCTATAAACCTATTTCAAATTAAGTGAATTAAAATTACCTCAATATAGTTAGTTTAACTCTGCCTAAAAAAATCATATTGTAGTTAGCTAAAAGTCATGCAGGAAAAAGCATAACTGACTACCTCCTAGGCCATCGCCATGTAAAAATAGCCAGCTTGCTCCATACAAAGTAGTTAGCTTTTCAAACCGTACTGGGTGCGATATAGTCAACTTAAAAAGCATTTGTAGTTAGCCAAAGGGAGGTCATAGACCTCACTATCTGTAGTGAAGGCGCTTATGAGTGGGTCAGAAAATGGCGGGTTCTGGAAGAACATTCTTTCTCCGACCACCGTTACATAGAAATGGTTTTAGACTTTATTGTAGAACAACCAATCATGAAGCGCAATCCACGTAACACTGATTGGCAGTTACACAATGAAATATTAGACAGAGACCTACCAGTACTGCCCTCACAAGCCCCCTCATCAGTAGAGGAGCTGGAGGATCTTGTTACTACATTTACATCGGCGCTCTCAAATGCTCTAGGACAGGCTTGTCCAGTGCCAAAACCACGCGGTAAACACAGGCCACATTGGTGGTCCTACGATTTGGACTCGCTCCGAATATCATGCCGGAAACAATTTAACAAGGCCAAGAGCTTCGGCTCTGAGCCTCATTGGCATGAATATAAAGCTAAACTAAGGGCCTACAAAAAAGCTCTGAGACAGGCGAAGAGAACCTCGTGGAGAAATTTCTGCACTGGCGTAAATGGCTGGTATTTCTCTTCACAGCCTGCCTGGCTCTCAACCACATTCCGGGCTCCTGGAGAAGCGCCACGGTAGTGTTTATCCCTAAGGCTGGGAAGGCATCCCACTACGAGCCAAAAGATTACAGACCGATCAGTCTCTCGTCCTTTGTACTCAAAACCTTTGAGAGGATACTAAGCGACTACCTTTCAACGACTATTGATAGCAACCTTATTTCTAGCTATCAGCATGCATATACCAAGAGTAAATCAACTGAAACTGCTCTGCACAGCCTAGTATCTGTCATTGAGAAATCGCTGTGTGAAAAGGACTACTGTCTCGTGGCCTTCTTAGACATTGAGGGGGCTTTCAACAATATAAGCCCGGAGGCGATCAACTCCGCTCTAACTAATCTGGGCGTAGATAGACCTCTAACTGGTTTAATTGACCAACTTCTAAGAGGAAGGAAAATAGCTTCTTCACTTGGTACGGTCGAGTTATCACGCTATGTCACAAGGGGAACGCCCCAGGGTGGTGTTCTTTCCCCGCTTTTATGGAACCTCACAGTCAACTCGTTGCTACGTGACACAAGCTGGGGGGGGCGGTAAGATAGTGGCATACGCAGACGATTTAGCTATTGCATTCAGAGGCAAGTTCCCACAAACTCTGTGTGACCTGATGCAAGTAGCACTGCGAGAGGTTTCGAGGTGGTCCTCTCGCTGCGGACTTAGTATCAACCCGGGGAAAGTGGAACTTGTCCTCTTCACCAACCGGTACAAAATACCGCCACTAAGCCTACCAGAACTAGATGGCACGCGCCTGGGCTTGTCGGATAAGGCCAAGTTTCTAGGCATAGTTCTGGACAGGAAACTGAATTGGAAGGAGAATGTTCTTCAGCGCCAGAAGAAAGCTTGCATCGCTCTTTACACATGCAAAAGAGCCATTGGCAAAAAATGGGGGCTCAGCCCTAGAGTATGCAGTTGGATCTACACGGCCATCATTCGCCCAATCATGCTGTATGGAGTCGTCGTATGGTGGCCGGCACTGAGCAAGACAACATACCTGAATCTGTTGCGGAAAGTCCATAGATCCAATATGATCTGTATAAGCGGTGCGCTAAGGACAACGCCCAACGAAGCCCTCCAGGCCATTCTGGGCATTTTGCCACTTGATCTGGAAGGGTTTCGGTCAGCGGCGGCATCAGCTCTGCGCCTAAGAGAAACCTCCAGTTGGGGTGCGGGTACTATTGGACACTCCAGTATTCTGGAATCTTACAGCTTTCTCCCTTTAAGCACAGATCGTTGTGCGACCACTACAGTCGGGGATAGCTGCTTCAAAATAAACATTCCCAGCAGAGAAGACTGGGAGAGGACGGATTGGTGTCCCGAAACAAATGGTGGCACTTCCATATACACCGACGGCTCGAAGTTGGACGGCAGAGTTGGAGGAGGGGTTTATTCAAGGGATTTGGACCTTGAACTCTCCTTCAGACTACCTGATCATTGTAGCGTCTTCCAGGCGGAAGTCTCGGCAATCCGGGACGCCGCGGCCTGGTTAAGCAAACGTGGTATCGGAGGAGATATCACTATTTTCAGCGATAGCCAGGCGGCAATCAAATCCCTTGGCTCATACACGTTCAACTCTGAACTGACGCTCAGCTGTCGTCGATCTCTTCAGGAGATGGCCCAACAGAACCGCGTAAACCTCATATGGGTCCCGGGACATAGGGACATTGAGGGAAACTGTAAGGCAGACGAGCTTGCCAGGCAGGGCACGACCAAGCAGGTTCTTCGGGATAAAGAGCGCTTAGGTATGCCGTTTGCCACATGCAAACTAATGCTGAAGGAGCACACACTCCGTCAAGCCAACGAAAGATGGCTGCAATCCCCAGGGTGTCGGATATCGAAACAAACCTGGCCAAAATGGGATCTTAAAAGGTCTAGACGCATTTATGCCCTAACTAGGAGGGAAATCTGCATATTGATAGGGGTATTAACCGGTCACTGCCTCATTGGTAGGCATGCAGAAAGGCTAAGTGTGCCCTACCGACGATGCTGCAGGAGTTGCAAAGATGATGAGGAGGAGGAAACGGTGGAGCACCTCATCTGCAACTGTCCGGCTTTAAGCGGCGTGAGAACGCGCTTTTTGGGAGTTCCGTTCCTAGATAGTCTAAGCCAGATCGCGGAACTGGACATAAAGGACTTGATGGGCTTCATAAAGTCATCTAAGTGGTTCGAGGAGGAGTAACGGTGTCGGTTTAGGAGTGTCAGTCCCGGGATTCTGCTATGTGGAAAATCCCAACAACTCAGGGATTTTCCATATGGCTGGGTCCCGGGGCTGACTTTCCTTGTGTTGGTGGTATCACAACGGGCTTTCAAAACTGGCCTAAGTGTGCCTCTGCGGCAGCCACTTGAACCTACCTACCTAGCCAAATTCCCGACTGGGAATTTTTTTAGAAAAGGCACACCTCTTCAAGTTGATACTGGGCTTGGATTACACAGGCCGACAAGAAATTTGACCATAAACGAGACCATACTTTCTTGAAGGTTTTCGATGTGGTGAATTCAAATCTGGACGCAGAATTGCTTTATCACGTCAGGATTTTGAGATATCCTAACCTAAAAGTGCAAAAAACACCGTTCTTGCCTATTTTAGAGGTTATATATATACGACAGATTTTTTTTTTTAAAGCAAACATTGCATCTTAAAGAAGAAGTCTTCCTCTTACGAATGGAGTTTGCTCAAATATCTTTTTTTTCGCTAAGATAGAGCAATTTAAAGTTTATAAATTTGCTAATTTTTCTATAGCTGAAAAACCACTGAATTAACGTAGGTATGATGCAGTAGAACACATACATCTCTATAGAGGTATATTATTGAAACTAAAAGTTTAACACTTTCAAGTATGATGGAATCATGTCAGGTGGAAGTATTGGCTTGGCTAATTACCATTTGATTTTAGTGTACAATCATTTCTCAGTGTGATTTTGACATCAAACCTGTGAATTACGAAATTAAGTGGTGTCGTACAAGATCTTTTTAGCTAATTTAAAAAGTTAAAGCTTTATTAGGAAATGAATCAACTGAAAATGTAAAGAGGGAATTTCATGATAAAAAAGTATCTTTTTCTTCTTCCCCCAGCAAAATTTCCGTAAACGCACCTGAAATGGGAAGAAAATCTGTTTTCATGCTCCGTTTAAAGAACTTTTCCGATCCTTTTTCCCACTCAAGTGTGCGAACGAAACGCATGTCTGGAAAAGTACATGCTTTTTTGTGTTTTTTACACGTTTTTGATACGATTTCTAATGGGTTTGGGATAATTTCCTGATGTTTTTGAGACAATTTCCTAATATTTTGGTATCGTTGTTTTTATCAGTATTGTTTTCGGACCGATTTCGGATACGGAAAATTGTGAAAAAACGAACCAACACAAAATCAGCCCAGCGGTATAGTTTTCCGACCGTTTTCAGCTATGAAAAGTTGTGAAAAAACGATCAAACAGTAAATCCAGCCCAGCAGTATAGTTTCCGGACCGTTTTCGGATACGAAAAACGATGAAAAAATATACGATCGGTAAAACGTACGTTTTTCTGCTGGCTGGGTATGTATCAACCCACCCGACCAACGCTCACGAAAATGCCTAAGTTTTCGAAGCTTTGGCAATAATTTTCCTGAAAAATGTATCGAGAATGGGTTCCGCAAAACTATCGTAAAAGTATTACCCTTCGGCCAGTTTGTGGCAGCAGAGCTCACTTTCTCGATATCAGATTTTGATACAGTTTCCGATTCGTTTTCGTTCCGTATATGGATTGCTAACGGATTTGGTTTCGGGACGTTTTCACTATCGATAAAGTTACGCAAACAGTATCAAATACGATTCTTCTTTGTGCTGTAAATGGACTACTAACGGATCTTGTTTCGGTACGGTTTCACTATCGAGAAAGAACCTAAAACAATATCGAAAACGGGTCGAGAATGATTACGCTTACGATGAGTTCTAACTCGTTCCACATTTACAATTTACACATCTTTTTAGTTAAAATCATTTGCTTTATTTTAATTTATATAGGTAATATAAAAAAGTATGAGGTTTTGATTATAAACATAATACAATTATAATTCATTAATTAATTTAGAGTAATTAAGCTAATAAAAATCCGTGTTCTTGAAAAACGCCACCCTTGAGTTTGTAGCTGCTAGGTTCTTGAACGGGTCCCGTACGATATGTCGAAAAAAAAATGTCGAATTTCCAAGACCGAATTTAAACAAATTTTAAAATACCGAAGAGATTTTTGACCGAAAAAAAAATTTCGAAAAAATGCAAATGACCGAAAAAGGTCGAAATTTGGATGCTTAATGTAAAACTTCGGAAATTTGAGTTTAACAACGTGTTTTATGACAGTATACAATTATTTATCACTTCCTTACCTCTTACCAAGAACTTTTCAACCATTTTCCAATACAATGCCTATTCACATTTTCCCCTTGTTAGAGGGAACAACAGAAATATTCTCAGACATTTTCGGGCTACAAACTGCACATGTAAAAATTAAGATTGAGAATGACTTATGATTTGTACTTATTAAAAGCATAACACTAATCATTTGGTAATGATCATTTCGAGAAAGTTGCCGTTATCTTACTGAGCTAAACTATGCTGGAGTCACCAATGGCAAAAATAAATCGATGTGTCTTTGATGCGAAGTCTATGTACATTTGTTTCGCTATATATGTACATCGATGCTTCGACTTGGTTAGTTTTCTAATATGTGTATATTTTTCTAATTACGTGCATATTTTTGAACAAGGAAAAGATGTTGGTCCAATTTACTTTTGTTTTTGGACAAGTGAGAAACCGAAATATCGTTTAAACGTTCGATGTATCGATACTTCAAATATTTACGCGACTATAAAAGTCGCCAAAAATCAAAATTTTTTTGACATCTTTAAACCGGAGATTCGTTTCTGAGAGGTTGTTGTTAATTATATTGAGAGAGCTTAAGAGTTTGTGCGGGTCTGGTACGATATGTCGAAAAAAAAGAAGTCGAAACTAAAAATGTTGAAAAAAAAATGTCGAAAAAAAATTTGCCGAAAACACAAAAGGTCGAAAAAAAAATGTCTCGAAAAAAAATTTCGAAAAAAATATATAAGATGTGGAAACAATGTAATGAATGATGTGTAAAATTCGCGCGAATTTAACACATCATTCATTACATTGTTTCTACATCTTATATATTAATGTTGAGTATTATTTTTCTAGTGTTTTGCAATAGCTCTTGCAAGCAAATATAAAACCTGACGGTAAAGTTACAAGCACAAACTCTTAAGCTCTTCTCAATATAATTAACAACAACCTCTCAGAAACGAATTTCCGGTTTAAAGATGTCAGAAAAATTTTGATTTTTGGCGACTATTATAGTCACGTAAATATTTGATGTATCGATACATCGATGTTTCTATAAAAATTGTGAAATTTTGAACGTTTAAACGTTATTTCGGTTTCTCACTTGTCCAAAAACAAAAGTAAATTGGACCAACATCTTTTCCTTGTTCAAAAATATGCACGCAATTAGAAAAATATACACATATTAGAAAACTAGCCAAGTCTAAGAATCAATGTACATATATAGCGAAACAAATGTACATAGACTTCGCATCAAAGACACATCGATTTATTTTTGCCATTGGTGACTCCAGCATAGTTTAGCTCAGTAAGATAACGGTAACTTTCTCGAAATGATCATTACCAAATGATTAGTGTTATGCTTTTAATAAGTACAAATCATAAGTCATTCTCAATCGTAATTTTTACATGTGCAGTTTGTAGCCCGAAAATGTCTGAGAATATAACAAGGGGAAAATTTGAATAGGCTTTGTATTGGAAAATGGTTGAAAAGTTCTTGATAAGAGGTAAGGAAGTGATAAATAATTGTATACTGTCATAAGACACGTTGTTAAACCCAAATTTCCGAAGTTTTACATTAAACATCCAAATTTCGACCTTTTTCGGTCATTTGCATTTTTTCGACATTTTTTTTTTCGGTCAAAAATCTCTTCGGTATTTTAAAATTTTTTTAAATTCGGTCTTGGAAATTCGACATTTTCTTTTTCGACATATCGTACGGGACCCGTTTGTGCTTGTAACTTTACCGTCAGGTTTTATATTTGCTCACTGAGAGAAATGCATTGAATGTTGTGACAATATCGCTATTGATAGCGACGAGTTTGATGCAATATTCATTCAGAATGAGCGAGTTATCAAATATTATTTGCTCCCAATAAAAAGTAAAATGACATGTCAACCATTTCGAAATGATGTACTATTTTCTATATTTATGGATAGAATACTAATATATTTGAACGGCATGTCCATATCTATGGTCGTGATATGAATTTCTATTGTTGGTATATCCATATCCATATTTACTGCATAGTAATAATGGTAGAGACAGCGCATTAATATATATTGGCGAAATGTAAATTTTTCTGGGACGCATAATCATAATAATTCAACAATTTTTACTATGGATTTTCTAACAATATTACAACTTGTTGGAGCGTTTTTTTTTTGTAATTCAAAATTTTTTGAATTTCTTATGATTTGACATTTTTCTAAAAATTTTATAAAATGCCGTAGCCGAATGGTAGAATACTGGGCTAACGTGCCAGAGGAGCAGGGTTCGAATCTTACTGAAACCAGATGTTAAATTATATCAAATTTTGTTTTTTTTAAAATTATTTAGAATTTATCAATAGTTTATATAGATATTCAATAGTGATTTATCAAAAAAGCATTGATGAAACACCCATATTCATTGATGGGACAGAATTATCAATTTTTATTTAATGTGATATCAATAATTCTGGATGTTCCATCCATAGATTTCCCTCCGTGCTTGCAAGAGCTATTGCAAAACACTAGAAAAATAATACTCAACATTAATATATAAGATGTCGAAACAATGTAATGAATGATGTGTTAAATTCGCGCGAATTTTACACATCATTCATTACATTGTTTCTACATCTTATATATTTTTTTTTCGACATTTTTTCATTCGACATTTTTTTTCGAGACATTTTTTTTTCGACCTTTTGTGTTTTCGGCAAATTTTTTTTCGACATTTTTTTTTCGACATTTTTAGTTTCGACTTCTTTTTTTTCGACATATCGTACCAGACCCTTCTTGAACGTATTGGGGAACCAACGATTTTTCCGCGACAGTTCATTTTATGAGAGGATTTCCTCATATCCTAAGGACATTTAAACAATTATTAGATTAGGTGAAATGTTTAATACTTCAAAGTAGCAAACACTTGCATATTTACCTCGAATCGCCAACGAAGAAACATGTCCATTATGCAATGTCTAGCAGATTTTCTGGAAAACTATTGGACTCCTGACCACAAATGTGTCTCTTCAGCTTTTATAATTGAATTAATTTTTAATTTATTTGACGCAAAACAAAAAGGTTTGAAAAGTAAACATGCGGTTTAAAACCGAGACTCTTATTACGAACATTCAAGTTACGAGAAACTATCGCAACTCTCTTAAGCTCTCTAACGCCAGTTTTAAACCCGAAACTCTTATATCTAGCAAACTATCCAGTTACGAGAAACTACCGCAATCCTCTTAAGCTCTCTAACATCCGTTCTAAACCCGAAACTCATATATCTAACGAACTTTGAAGTTACGAGAAACTATCATAAATCTCCGATGTTCGTTTAAATAGGATTCTTGGTCAGGTGGGAAACGACGAATTGTGTCCCACCCGACCAAGAATCCTATTTAAACGAACATCGGAGATTTATGATAGTTTCTCGTAGCTTCAAAGTTCGTTAGATACAAGAGTCTCGGTTTTAAAACGGATGTTAGGAAGTTCAAGAGAATTGTAATAGTTTCTCGTAACTTGAAAGTCCGTAAGATATAAGAGTTTCGGGTTTAGAACGGATGTTAGAGAGCTTAAGAGAATTGCGATAGTTTTTCGTAACTAGATAGTTCGTTAGATATAAGAATCTCGGGTTTAAAACGGATGTTAGAGAGCTTACGAGAGTTGCGATAGTTTCTCGTAACTTGAAAGTTCGCTTGATATACGAGTCTCGCAAATTAATCGGATGTTAATATTTTTTTATCAAGCTTCATGTTTTCTGTCAATTAAATGAAAAAAATTAGTTGAATTAAAAATGCTAAAATAGCAGAAGCTCGCCGTTTTTTCCTAGAACGCTATGAGGAAGAAGGTAATGGGCATGATTTATTTCGAATCCTACATAAGTAAGTTTTTTATATCCTTTGAATATTTAAATTTCAAAAAATCTCACAATGATATCTCTTCCTAAACCGTTAGCACTTGAGGAAGACTCCTCTGTATGGCTATATCTGGCAGGTAGAAACTCCAGGGCGACATTGCATCACGAGCCGTAATCCAAACTATTGGTGCCGCTACCTCTTGAGCCCTCTCTCTGTGCCGAACACTTATCCAAACCAACGATTGTTTTAAACATTTACTCAATGTACATTATTAATTATCTAGTTATATCTATTTGTATTAATCTTTATGATTAAAACGATATTTTACTATAATACTTAAAATAAAACAAAAAAATTAAAAAAAAATGTGTAAATTTTGAATGTGGAACGATGTGGAACTTATCGTTATCGTAAAAATTCTCGACCCGTATTTGATACTGTTTGCGATACTTTCTCGATAGTGAAATGGTACCGAAACAAGATCCGTCAGTAGTCCATTTACAGATCAAATACGAATCGTATTTGATACTGTTTGCGTACTTTCTCGATAGTGTAAACGTACCGAAACCAGTTCCGTTAGCAATCCATTTACGGCACGAAAACGAATCGGAAAATGTATCATAATCTGATATCGAGAAAGTGAGCTCTGCTGCCACAAACTGGGCGAACGGTAATACTTTTACGATAGTTTTGCGGAACCCAATCTCGATACATTTGTCAGGAAAATTATTGCTAAAGCTTCGAAAACTTGGCATTTTCGTGAGCGTTGGTCGGGTGGGGTATCACAATTGATAAACATTATATGAAATTATTGATCGTATTCAAGTCTTCTACGAGACTAAAACAATCATATATGAGCTGACTTTCTTATCATAACAGACTTTGGAAAAAAAGCGCACTTGCGATAATATGAACGTCCCAAGTATTAACACTTTTCGCTTCACTGAGTATCTACTCTAAAATAAAGCTCTTAAATAAAGTTCATATTTAAGAGCTTCTTTTGTTTTAACCAAAGACGGAAAATAATTATTATTGTTCATGATTTCGACTAGAGGTGGGCACGTGCATGATTTTTGCAAGTTCACGAAAGAGATTTTCGAAAACATGCACTAACACGCACGCGGAAAAATTACTAAAACACTTTTATTTTAGAAAATTATTTCAAAAATATTTAAGAAAGCACCGCTGGCGAAAATTGGAATAAAAAATCGCGCGGTTGAAAATCGCTTCAAGCTTTTTGTAACGTAGAACCGTTAGAACTCTCGAAATCAGTTGAAAAATTCTTTAAAATTCTTTTACTTTTTTCGAAGATCTAACTTTTGACGGTTTTGACCTAATTCTTCTTATTTGTATTTTATGTTTTTTGTTTGTGTCATGAAACAAATGAACAAAATACGTTTCTTTTATTGCTTTCAATAGGAATGGGCCCGACCAGCTTTTTAAGATCCACTTTTCTGATCAGTTTTGCTAATAAATATTTAAATAGTTTACTTACGTATTTGTCGAATTTCGCACTCCCAAACCGCTTCTGAGGTCTTTTACTGCTTTGATTGTTATAATCTATGTTGGCAGCGGCGGCTGCCGTTGCCGCTGCAGCTGCTGCAATATTTGCCGCATGTTGATGATGAGCGGAAGATGTGATACCACTGTCGAAATACCGCGCTGGTGTGGGCGAGTGCAACATCCATAAGTTTTGGTTGAGATAATGATGATTCATGGCAGCAATATTGCCGCTATCATCCTTAGCAGAATTAGTATAGTTTTGGCAGCTGACTCCATAATTCTTGTTGAAATTTAAATCATAATAAGTACCACTTTTGTTGTAATCATTATAATTAGGATTGTAAGGTTTATAAAACGAGGTTCCCATCAAAGAATCTATTGGCTGAAAGCTGTTCGAGTCGTCAGTGACATATCCGTTGGAATGGAAATCGTGCATTATATCATTAACCGGCGGATCTCTTTGCATTAGGTAATCTATGTATAAAGATTAAAATATTTTTTGTAAGTGCTCATTTTAGTAAAATAGCTGCCAGGGGTCAAACAAATGGTTCTCGCTGCAGACGGTGATGGTACCAGAAGGTGCTGGTACTGTATTCGTTCCAGCAAAGAAATAATCGATTGTACCATGATATAAAGACTGGTGCAGTGAAATAAGTCCCAAATGAAATAACTCCCATGAAATAACTCCCAATGAAATAAGTCCCAATAAAAATGAAATAACTCCCAAAGAAGGAAATGAAATAACTCCCAATATTTGGCAGATAACTCAGTTATCGATAAATTTATCGAAATATGTCGATGTCCAAATGGAACCTGGGGCCCTCCCCTTTCGTCTGATATCCATATTGTAGGGAATTTTTCAGGTTTTTGGGCAATCATATTTTGACCGATAACTCAGTTATCGATAAATTTATCGAAATATATCGAAGTCCAAATGAAACCTGGGGCCCACATTTTGACCGATAACTCAGTTATCGATAAATTTATCGAAATATGTCGATGTCCAAATGAAACCTGGGGCCTTCACCTTTCGTTTGATACCCATATAGTAGTGAATTTTTTAGGTTTTTGGGCAATCATATTTTGACCGATAACTCAGTTATCGATAAATTTATCGAAATATATCGAAGTCCAAATGAAACCTGGCGCCTTCACCTTTCGTTTGATACCCATATTGTAGGGATTTTTTAGGTTTTTGGGCAATCATATTTTGACCGATAACTCAGTTATCGATACATTTATCGAAATATATCGAAGTCCAAATGAAACCTGGGGCCCACATTTTGACCGATAACTCAGTTATCGATAAATTTATCGAAATATGTCGATGTCCAAGTGAAACATGGGGACTTCACCTTTCGTTTGATTGTAGGGAATTTTTCAGGTTTTTGGGCAATCATATTTTGATATGTCGATGTCCAAATTAAATTTATCGAAATATGTCGATGTCCAAATGAAACCTGCTAACCAGCAGGGGCAAAAAAACGCCCTATCTACGAATTTGCTTAAAAAACGCCTCATTTCTTTTTTTTTTTTTTTTTCAAAAACGCCTCATTTCAAATGTTTTTTTTTTTTTCAAAAACGCCTCATTTCAAATGTTTTTTTTTTTTGCAAAAACGCCCAATCTCAGAATTTGCAAGGCAAATTCAACAAGGTAGAATTGACCATTGTTTAATAATATAAGGTTAAGCAGTCCCAGACGTTTTTGACACATCTCGGCTTCACCAATATTCTTGATACGAACAAAATTACAGCAACACTGAAAGCTTTTGAAGTTTGTTTTATTTTTATTTTGAAAAATTAATTGTCTATTTGGTAAGATTTTTATGAAAATTTATTATTTTAACTAAATAAAAACAATTTTTCCTGTTCTGCAGCCTTTTGTCAGCATACAAATACGTTGCCTCATCGTTTGAAGCTGAATTTAAATCAAGGAAAAAGCTTGTGTGCATTCTTACAAGAAGCTCACATTTCACCAAAATGCTGGTTCTGACCTTGCCCTCCTCGCTAGCTCGAATGAGCTTGAAGCCAATAGTCCCCAATCCGCAGATCCTCGAGCTGTTGACCCAGGGTTCTTGGATGAGGACCACATCCATGTCGCATTTAGGAAGCCGAGGATACTTTAGATTTGCGCAGATTTATCTGAAGCACCACCAACATGAGAGCGCTCAGACTTCCCTGGCGTACGCATATCATCGAGGTCTGCCCCATCCCGGAGGTTGTCTCTCAACGACGAGTTGGCGTAACGGGAGCCCTGCTGATTGAAGGATCAGAGATAATGCGCTCAGGATTGGTTGCTCCCCGTCCAGCAAGCTGTCTTCCATCTCCGAGCTGTTCACGTCACTTTGCGAAAGTGCTGTGGCAGATAACAAGCTTTTCGCGTCGGACTCCTCTGTTTCCTCTTGCAGTTCTTCGATATCCGAGTCCCCCGTTGCAGCGGAGATGGCAGCGTGGATAACGATCTGACCTACACTCTAATGCACTAGTCCATTGTAACTTTTAAGGGGCTCGAGTGCCTCCTTATTCATGGTAAAGACCACTTGTCTATCCGCAGCATCGTTAGAATTCTCTCAGGCTCTGCAGGGATGGCAGGAATCCATACCCTTGCACTTCGCCAAGCCGGAATATCATTCCAGTCGACGACCCCGATTCTTGCACTTTTGTAGACTTCACCCAGTCTTGCAACAGTTCAAGCGTCGTCACACGCGACTATTTTAATCTGTCCCTGGTGCCAACCCGCATCCGGGACCCGCTGTACCACCCGAGTTCGTTCCGGACGTGTCGCCACTGGTCTTTGGGGATGGCCAAACGGTCGTTGCCTCGGTCAAGAATGCCTATAAGGATCCTGTCCTTAGTTACTTCGGCAAAGCTTGCTTTGCCCACTCCGGGGTGAGGTTTTAACTCCACGTCCGATCTCTTGCGTTTGTAAGGGTTTCCGTTTACCCTCTTTGGCACATTAGTGGTTTGGAAATCCGGTATCAGAGATTGTACCAATTCCACCGACTTCCTGGAACTCGGCGACAGCGTTTCCTGCGAGACTCCCTCATATTTCTTCAGGGTCCTTGCGGCCAATCGTTTTTCCAAGTACGCAGAGCGGAGGGAAGATGTCTCCTTTGGATCTTTGGAGATTGGTTTTCATACCGGCGATTGATGAAAGTTATTAGCCCTCTAGTACCCAAGACCGCCTTTAGACGGGCTTACTTTATGTCACTGTTATTCACTTTCCAAAAAACTTTTTGGTGCTTTTTAAATTTATTTTAATTCGGGGAAGTCCGAAAAACAGTCATTTGAAGTTGGAAACTAGCGAAGTTCGGTCGAATTAATTATTGTGTAAAAAGTGTGTGTTTTAAAAATTATTTAAAAATATCAAAAGTGGTTCCAGTTGATAATAAAAATTATTATAGTAGTGCTAGCGGTGGTTAGAATACAAAAGTTATGCACAACTAAGAAAAAATCCTTTTTACGCCACTTTTGTAAGTCATTGAAGATAGCCCGTCTAGAGGCGGTCCTAGGATAACTCGGAACAAATAAAACTATTCAGTAAGTTTGAAAGTTAACATTTTAAAAGAAGTTGAAGTCGAAATTTTTGGTTTAATAGAAATGGATCAGCGACAAAATTGTAAGTTATCATCACTTAATGACGAAGAAATTGAAAAATTTTTGGATCTAATGGAAATCGATGCTGATACCGACGTGGAAGAAGACTTGGAGGATCTTTTAGATGATGATTTTTACGGATCAGAGTCGACTATCAACGTTGGAATCGAGGAGGTAATTAACAGAGCGGTAAACTTGTAAGATTCTAGGCTGCAGTCAGAAATTTGCGTAAATTCGAATGGAAGTCCTGCGTCGTTGTCACACATATTATCCCCCTCTACTTCAACTGCCTCAAATATTCCCCGATCAGCAAATCGTAAACGCAAAGCACTTGGGGAACTGGTTGTCAACGAACCTACAAAAATAATCGATGTAGATGAGTCCAACGGGTCAGTTATTGGTATCGATCCGAAATCTCAGGCTTTCAAAAAAATTTTATGGCGCAAGAAGAACTTAGTGCTAGATAAATCCGCTATTGAGTTTTCTGAACCCGATCTGGAAGATAATATCAAAAGCCTTGATACTCCTTTTAAGTGCTTCGAGTACTTTTTGGGCGATAGTATCATCGACCACATTGTAGAACAAACAAATCTATATAGCACTCAAAAGAACATCAGTACTACCTTTTCAACAACCAATTCGGAAATATATTGGCATTTTATTTTATATGTCAGTGTTTCGCTACCCAAACGTCCGTTCATACTGGGGTGAATACGCATTCCAAACCATTCAGGACACAATGTCCCGAAATCGTTTTGAGCAAATAAGAAGCAACTTGCATTTCAATGATAATGATAAGTTACCGGATAGGACCTCTCTAGATTATGATCGTTTGTATAAAATACGACCAATCGTGGATCATTTTAATAACAAGTTCCAGTCCATTCCGATGACTCAACGTTTATGTGTGGATGAGCAAATGTGCTCAACTAAAATGAGGAGTTTCGTTAGGCAGTATTTGCCAAACAAACCACATAAATGGGGAATAAAACTCTTCGTTTGTGACTCCTTTGAATTTTGTTATAATTTTGAAATATATTGCGGCGCAGGAGAAAATGTTGTGCCTACAGGCACACCAGACCTTGGCGCGTCAGCGAAGGTTGTAGTCCGATTGTCTCGTAACGTTCCAGATTTAAAAAACCATATAATATATTTCGACAACTACTATACATCGCTGCCGCTTCTAGTGTATCTAAAGTCACGCGGAATACACTCGTTGGGGACTATTCGGTCAAATCGAATTCCAAATTGCAAACTTCCTACAGACAAAGAGCTCAGAAAACGACCCCGTGGATATTCAACTGAATTTTGTGGATCTGCTTACGGAGTTGACATTTCGCTATCAGTTTGGAAAGACAATAAAATTGTGCGCCTCGCATCGAGCTATGTAGGCACGAACCCTTTCCAGAATGAAACAAATGTTATAAAACAAGTGTCTCGTTTCGTCCGCTCAGAAAAAAAATTTGTTGATGTCAATTGCCCTAATGTAATCCATGAATATAATAGTCATATGGGAGGCGTCGACCTCATGGATGGCCTTATTGGCCGATATAAGATTCCATTAAAGAGCAACAAGTATACAAATAGACTTTTTACACACTTGCTAGATATGGCCATGATAAATGCCTACATTTTGTTCAGAAGAATTAACGAGATTGGGACCCAGGCTAAGCAGTACCAACTACCGAACTTCCGTGCAGAGATCGCATACGTACTCTGCAAGCAGCAAAGTTCCTCCATACCAAGAGGTCCAGGGCGTCCACGACAAACTCTTCAAGCAAAACAAACAGGAAGAAAAACTTACCTGCCTCCTGAAGATGTTCGCTACGACGGAGTCGGACATTTTGCAAAATTTTTATCACGCGCCGGTAAAAAAAACTTGCAAATTTCCAGGCTGCAACTCAGAAACTCAAGTAGAATGCCGGAAGTGCAATATTAATTTGTGTTTTTCTCAGCAAAAGGACTGCTTCCACAATTTTCACCATAAATAACTTGCAATTACTGCCTATACTTTTATGTACATATGTATCAACAAAAATATTGTTTTCTTTTGTAATTTATTAATTTTTATACCTTTTTGAAATAAGACAACTGAAAAAAGTCGAAGCCATATCAGGCTATTTTTTTGTTTTGTAAAGATTTGTGTAAAAAACATTTGTTTTGCTTTAATAAACGTACATAGTACAATGAATTTGAAAAATGTCGCTTTGGAATTTTTTTGGATTTCATTCCCAAAGCCGCCTGGAGGCGGCTTAAGTTCTGGGCCCCATATAGCCCAAACCACGCACCAAATTTCCAATGCTTGGTTAAGAACCTTTACTTTTAACACAATCCCCAGCCAAAAATAATTATTTCAGTAAGATAAAAAAAAAATTTGGGCTTTAGAGGGTTAAAAAAGGATCCAATTATAAACATTGCCGTTTTATAAGCTTAGTTCGTACATGTTTACTGCTACCAAAAGGGCATGCTTTTACAGTTAAATTTTAAATTAATTTAATTTTCCTAATAATTTTAAAAAAATAAATGTTGAAAAAACAGATTTGCGGAAAAACAATCCTGAAATTTTTCGAACGGCCTTCCTTCCTTTTCTACTACAATTTTCCTAAAGGGGGATTTATTTTACCCTTTTTTGCATCCTTTGTAAATGCAACTCTAATAAGGAAGCTTTGCCTTGGCTAATGTCAAAATCTGCTTAACCTTATATAAGGTTTGTTTATTGGGCTGCTCTAGCTTACGCCAGATTGAGATATTTCACAAAATTGTGTTTAACGAACACTTTTCTTGCTCTAGGTTGCTCTATCTTTTGTTTCATGAGTACGCTCAAAACAAAACTAGAGTAATCCAGATCACAAATTTGTGCTCTAGCTTTTTTTTTGGAGTAAGTTAGAGCAGAGAAACAATTGTCAGTCAGGAAAAAGTAAATTTTTGAAAACTTCAAAAAAATTAGCTTGCAAGAAAATCAATGTGTTTGTTAACGTGAATTTGCATTAATTTTGAATATTTAAACAAAAAACCAAATAAAAAGAAACTATCGAGATTCAAGTGTTTCATGGAATTTCTGCTCTGGATTCGCTGTCGCTGTTGTAAGAGGGACGTGGCGGGTCAAACAGAGTTGTACGGTATTGAGTCTGTGCTCTCACAGCTGCCGAACCACCTTTTGGTACTACTCCAATTGCCGATTTCATCAACCCCGTGATCGTGCTCAAAATGGATTTTAGTCGCCTCTTGCGACGGGCATACCACCACGGGGTCATGAATCGATTTTAATCGCTTACAGTTTCGTTTTCGGTCTAAGATCCAGTTGAAAAAAGATTAGACCATCCATCTTAGCTAAAATGTGCTAGAGTCTAGCTAATCTGAACTCTAAACTCTATTTAAACATGCAAGGAACTGAGGCGACCGGTATTGTATTTATATGAAACAATTTCCTATTTCTTCACACTATTGAAAAAATTTTAAAATCTTAAACAGAACGGGTTAATATTTTTTTCCATTTGACGGGAAAACTCCTTCAGAAAAGAGAGAACTGCCAAGTTCACTATTACTTTGTTTAATATACTTTGGAATTTGTTTGAAAAACGCCCTATCTGAGAAAACGTTTCAAAAATGCCCTATTTGGGCTAGCTGATTAGAAAAGCTTTAACTCAAATATTATTAAATAAATTTACATGTGGTTGTTGTAATCACATCAGGCCGTCGCTAAAAATGTGTAAAAGTGTTCTGCGCAGAAAAACTGGGGATCGCGAGGCCGGTGTATGATCTTGTATGATAATACTTTCTCATCTGCTGGTCATGTGTCTGCAATGGTCTCAAAGGTATGTGGTCGCAACAAGATCCTCAAGTCACTTGCCGGCAGTACTTGGGAAAAGACAAAGAAACGTTGCTGACTACATATAAGGCCATTGGCCTTGCTGACTATGCTGCACCCATATGGTCGCCTAATGTACATAATACCAACTGGACGAAGTTGCATGTCTGCCAAAATACTGCCATCAGAACTGCTACGGGATGTCTCCTCATGTCTTCCGAGTCTTACCTCCATCAGGAGGCAAAACTGCTCAAAGTAAAAGAGCACGCGGAAATGCTGAGCAGGCAATTCCTTCTGAACTGCCACAAGCCAGCGCATCCAAACCGTCATCTTTTGGACACAGATCCGCCCCCGAGAGACAAAAGGAAACATCTCCGTAAGAATTATGATGAGATCCGGCATCATATTACCTTGCCGTTTGATCTGCAGAATCATAAGCGGGCTCTAACCGACATTCACACCGAGTCGGTAGACACTTTTGTCGGATCTCTACATGTGAATCCCGTTCTGAACAGTCCTCCACCGGATATTGCTGAAGAAGAACGCACCTTACCAAGGGAGACAAGAGTCACCTTGGCACAGCTTATGTCTGGATATAGTGTAAGGTTAAACTCCTACTTATCCAGACTTAATGGTACAATCTCAAACACATGCCCTGCCTGTGGTAGGACCCGCCATGATACTCTACATCTCTTCAATTGTTCATCTAAACCTACTCTTCTAACCCCTCTGGACAAACCCTGTTGAAACTGCACGTTTCCTTGGACTCCCCTTAGAAGAGCTTGATGAAGATCTTCGGAATGATCATACACTCTAGACAGGGCAATGCATTGTTAACAACACCAACAACAACAACAACAACAGGCCGGTGTTGGACCGGCTGAGGGTTATTTTTTTTTTTTGGTATTTGTAAGACGTGTTTTGGCCTTAGAATCACGAATCCGGAACTTTGTAGTTCTGATGTTGATATAAAACATCATTATCCAAATATTCTTCAAGTATTCTCTAACCTTTGATATCTTTAGATAATTTAATAGTTCTCAAGTTGATACCCAACATCATTCTCCAAGTATTATCTAACCTTTGAGATATTTTGATAACTTTATAGTTTTCAAGTTGATATCCAACATATTTTCCAATCTCCAGCTTTTTACATTTGAATTAAATTTTGATGTCAACTAATTCGTGGACTTTTAAATTGTAAAAATCATGTTTTATTTGCTTCAGTATTTATCGCATTCATACCTTTGAGTCCAATTAGAGTATCCCATTTGAGTACAAGTTGAGAACTATCCCTTTCTTAACTTGAGAAGCAGCTTTTTTTCATATAAAAAAATACCCTTTTGTTGAGAACGCTATCATTCTGAAATGGTTTTCGTGTTCGCCCCTTAGTACTTAACTTGAGATCTAACGTAACTCAAGCCTAAATGTTTGTTGGGATACCATGGATCCATCCCCCTAATTGGGATCTCATTTCTGTCACCGACACACGTGTTCCCACGTTCCCAACATTTTTCGAGGTGTTTTTCGAGTAGACATGTAAAGTATACAAATACTATTTTTTCTAAAACCTGCGCAGAGAAAATTTAAAGTCCGAACTCTGTTGAACAGCTGATCATGTTTTTATTGTTCTCGTAATCGCTGAAGTCCAATTAGAATTCGCACACAGTCTCACGCAAACTACCGACAGACAGGCGCCATTAACAGCGCCAGTCTCTTCCGTTACCGGTGGCTAGCTTTGCCGTAAAACCAATCTTTGCAGATAGATATTTAAAATGTTTATGCAGACATGCTTAACTTACCATTTCCATTTTTATAAGTTGCTAACATCGCAAACATTTTCAATGACTTAGATATCTCGTTTTTTTGTTGTTGAGCTTCAATACGACGTAACTGTTGTTGCTGCTGAATTGTTTTTTCGCCATATATATTTTGCCGATGTTGTCTCGAATGTACATTGGTAGCTTGCGCCACCAAAGGAGTCGTAGACGTCCCAAGTTCTTTACTGTTTGACACCATGTGTACATAGTTTGAAGGCTGCAAACCGATCTGAGACATATTTATAGAAGAAAGGTTTGTGGTTGGGATTGGTGTTGACGAAGCAAGTCCGGATGAAAATGTATGTGAAATAGACGAATCTGACGACATGGGTGAGGGGCTTCGTGACCTCAAGTACGGACTTCTGCTATCCATGTACATTTCATGTAAATATCCTGCATCCAGGGAACCATGATCTATGACAGAAAGCATATCCTATTCCAAATTGAAGGATGTTGTTGTTGTTGGATAGTCTATTGTACTTCAGCAATTAACGGACATTGAAAACACTTACCCTTTCCGTTCCGGAATCTCCGTTCAAATGCAACATATTCATTCCAATGTTTTACGTATTAGAACTATAAGCCCGTTACCTTTTGTTGATTCGGGAAATCGAAATAATTGACCTCTTTCTTCCAGAGAGCATATATGTATTGAATTCTACTCATATATAAATACTTATATATATATATATATACATATACGCGTTTATTTTCAAATATTTCAATCGAAATTGGTTTGAATGAGCACAACCTTTTAGTAATTTATAATTTTGCCAGCTCCTACACCGTCATTAATTTAATAAATATATTTACTTATAAAAACAATGCAATTCGCGTACAGCTTTCGGATTCCAAGAAACCGATCAAATATTATTTGTTTTTGTAGTTTTCTGTTGAAGTCACGTCTTGCTAACGGTTTTTGAGTTTTCGTACAGGGTGGTCCAACTGCCCAGAAAATCGCTTTTCTTTGGCCCAATCACTGTAGTGATGCCACTAAAAAAATTTACCAAAAACTGCAAATTTTGGTTTTATGTAGTGTTCATGCTGCGTTTACCACTTACGGACATACATTTCGAAGATACGTTCATGCTGCCGCATTTACTAATGCGTTTAGCTCACGGTTGAAATTAGTTTAGGTTATGAGCATGTTTACAAAAAGTCGAACTTTTTTTATACATTTGGTCTATTTATACTGTTTCACTAGCATCACCTTAATTGTAGTTTCACTTTTTTAATTTTTTTAGAAAACACGCGCGAATTTGCTAGTTTTTAAACAAAATAAATTTTTAATTGTTTACGAATGACAGAGAATGGAAGTATGTCAAGAAAAGGCCACTGGTGATGGAGTTTTTTAAAGTTCGAAACGATTATTTCGTAGCGAAATACAGGGTATGCATGTGCATAATAACAAGAAAGGCGATCCCGCTAACCCCACCAACTCTCGCGGAATCAGTCTTCTTAATATCGCATATAAGGTTCTTTCTAGCGTATTGTGTGAAAGACTGAAGCCCATCGTAGACAAACTGATTGGACCTTATCAGTGTGGCTTTAGACCTGGTAAGTCTACCATCGCCCAGATTTTCACGATACGCCAAATCCTGGAGAAGACCCATGATAAAAGAATCGACTCTCACCATCTCTTTGTCGATTTTAAAGCCGTTTTTGACAGCGCAAAAAGGAGTTGCCTGTATGCTGCCATGTCTGAATTTAACTTCCCTACAAAGCTTATACGGCTTTGCCAAATGACGTTGAGCAAATCCAACAGCTCCGTCAGAATCGGGAAGGACCTCTCTGAGCCATTTGAAACCAAACGAGGTTTCAGACAGGGTGACTCCCTTTCGTGCGATTTCTTTAACCTGATGCTGGAGTAGATAATTCGAGCAGCAGATCTAAACCGCAATGGCACAATCTTTTACATAAGCGTGCAATAGCTGGCGTATGCCGATGATATTGATATCATTGGCCTTAACAGCGCTGCTTTCTCTGGGTTGGATAAGGAAGCGAAAAAAGTGGGTCTTGCCGTGAACGAGAACAAGACGAAGTATCTGCTGTCATCAAAGAAAGAATCGGCGCACCTGCGCCTTGGCAGCCAAGTCACCGTTAATAGCTACAAGTTTGAAACGGTGAGAGACTTCGTATATTTGGAACCAGCATTAACACCGAAAATAATATCAGTCTAGAAATCCAACGGAGAATCACCCTTGCCAACAAGTGTTACTTTGGACTAAGTAGGCAATTGAGAAGTAAAGTCCTCTCTCGACAAACAAAGATAACGCTCTATAAGTTTCTCATCATACCAGTCTTGATGTACCGCTCGGAATCATGGACAGTGTCAAGAGAAAATGAGATAGCCCTTGGAGTATTTGAGAGAAAAGTTCTCCGGAAGATTTATGGTCCTTCCCGTGATGCAAACGGCGAGCATCGAAGGAAATTTAACGATGAGCTGTACGAGCTTTACGCAGACCTGACCATAGTTCAGCGGATTAAAGCCCAAAGGCTCCGCTGGCTGGGCCATGTTATGCGAATGGACAAAGAAGCACCAGCACAGAAAGTTTTCCTATCGACACCCGAATTCGGCAGCAGAGGAAGGAGGAGACCTCGACTGAGATGGAAACAACAGGTGGAGGATGACTTGAACTCCCTTGGGGTTTCCAAATGGCGTCAGTCATCGCTAAAAAGGAAAGCCTGGCGTGCTTTGATACGAAACGGCCAAAATCGCCTAGGCGGTTAAGCGTCATTATGACGCAAGCCAAGATTAGATGTGCACAATAACGCTAAAATATTGGAGCATTTAGTTGCTTTTGGTGTCAGAATTTGTATGGTAAATGCTAAAATAAATTCTGGATTTTGGAGCTTAATGCTAAAATGCAAAATGCTGACTCAGCATGAACAAGCTATTACCCTTGAATTCTGTAATTTCGTCCAATCCATAGTGTACCAATGTGGTCTCACGGCCTGGCGATCCAAAGGAGAAGGTACACCTAACCAAGCTTTCAACAAAGAGAGCGAATATTTGTTTTTTTTTAACGATATTTTTATCGATGGAAAAAATTAAATTTCGCGCGCACTTTTGAATTTTCAGTTCACAGCAAAGGTGAGTACATATTGCGCTACACATGTTTTATACATTTTTATAAGAGTAATTTGCAAAAAAAATGGAAATTTTGGTAAACGTCAAAATTTCTTGACCAGGCACAAGAAATATATGCTCGTTTTTTTCTTGAGGCATTTCTTGGCAGGTGGGTAGCCCGCTATAAACACCCGCATTGAATTGGATTGATTCTGCTGAACACTTTACGCCTACAAACACCCGCAGTCTACTTTGCTGTCAGGTGTTTCAACGTACTGACGTACTGATTCTGCCGAAAGCTTTATAGTACATTTATAGTACATTTACACAGCACCAAATTTGGTAAATTTGGCGAAAAATTGCAAATTTGGCGCTTTTTTCCATACAAATTTCATTTTCCAAATTTGGAATTCCATCGCATTTGGCCTCATTCGCTGAACAATACAATCCGCAATTCCTCAAAATAGCAACCCTGCCTGTGTTCCACATTTAGAATTGCCCAGCAAGAACCTTAATGGGTAATTAACGTGTGAAAACTTTTGCATTATGCACAGTTCTAAATAACAATTTCAACTATTTTTTTTATGATATTGGACCAGTTCCACTAAGAAAAGAAATTGATTCTTCATTTATTATTACTCTACATGTACAAAGCCACCGAAAGAAAATGCACCACCTTGATGAAGGCCGCCAACTCAAAAGGGTGTTTCGTACATAAATACCATGGATTCCGCCCCAATTTTGGTATCGGACCCGGGTCATTTTTCGGTTTTTTGACCATAACTTTTCACTAAAAAAAGAAATTAGAAAAGCGCTTCCGGATTCGTGATCCTGAGGGCAAAACGCGTCTTTTGAGGTATCTCCCATATTTTTAGCTAATTTATTAGGAGTTGTCCCCTAAAGGAAACTAATACCGCAAATGCTTTATGAATCAATTTGCAATTATTGCGTATTATTCGCATTATATTCACGCAATTCACAACCTCTACTATTTCGTGCTATTTGTCCATTTTTCAAAAAATTTATCTGGGAAACATACAACGATAGACGAATAAGAGACTGTTGTGAATTGCCCTATTATATTTTAGTGATAAATAACGCAGGGCAAGGGCAAATTCTGACGTTCATATTCACCACGACAACTGTCACAATTTACCATCGCTCTGTCAAAATTTGCTTTTTTAAACCGTTTGGCACACGCCCTTAAAGCTCAAACAGAATCAATCCCCCAATACGAAATAAATTTCTTTCGCATTTCTATAAGCATGTATGTGATTTGGCAGCTTGCTAATAGCATTTGCTTTCACGTTGCAATACAGAGTGACCCTCGAAGTCTACTTTTCTGTCAGTTGTTTCAACGTACTCGTGGACTGATTCTGCTGAACGCTTTATGGATTGGGCGACCTGAGGGTGAATTCTGGTTCTATGATATGATAACGTGAAAAAAATTTGTATGAATTTGAAGTTTCTTTTCACAAATTTTGTATGAAAATTCTTTTCATTTTATCATTTCATAGAACCAGAATTCACCCCCTGCTGGTAATATTTAGCAATTGTTGACGGAAAATCTGGCGACATATTTAAAAAAAAAATACTGGCAACCCTGGATATTTCCTTCATCAACGAAAGCATGATATTTCCTTCATCACACGAAATTACATAAATTCGAGTAAATATTTCTCGAGCCTTCACTTATAATTACTTGTAAATTAATAGTGTTTAGAAAACTAAGAACTATGGTGAGTTATTTCGAATTGAAATAAAATTAGGCTGTTTAAAGGGTAGTAAACATCGTTTTAGAGACTGATCTTTAATGACTTTGTTTAACCTTATATCTAGTACAAATTCTTAACGGCTTCACGGGGCACTTGTAGCCGGCTCGCCCAGGGTAAAACTTATTGGCAGGGGATACCAAATCAGGTAAGATAATCTTTGTACTATTTACAAAAGTAATTAAATACATTATGTACTGTATCTTTACAGCGTTGGTATTCGCAGCCTAATCGTAGACCGGGATTCTTCGCGCAGTTCATTGAGAACATAAAATCCGAAATGGATAAGAATAAGGAAATGAAAGAAAATATAAAAAAGTTTCGCGAAGAAGCACAGAAATTAGAGCAGTCAGATGCTCTCCAATCTGCCAGGCAAAAGTTTAATATAGTTGAATCTGAGGCACACAAATCTTCAAGCATATTAAAAGAACAATTGGGAAGCATAAAACATAAGGTCAGTGATGCATTCGACGAGGCAAGCAAGTCAGATATTGCAAAGAAAGCTTCGAAAATATCTGAAGGAATTTCTAAAACAGCTAAAGGAGTTACCGACAGCATAACCGAAAAAGGGGAAAAAATTGGGCAAACATCTGCTTTCCAAGCGATATCAAGTACAACGGAAATGATTAGACAAGAAATAGGCTCTCAGAGTATAAATTCTCGGGTATACCGATCCCCGCAAACCCTTCGAAAACGTATTGAAGTTGAATATAGCAATGAAGATCGTGTCGTCGAACCTAATGCAGATGTCACAGGTAAGAGCAAACAAAGTTGAAAGAGGAAGACAGGCGTCCGACACTGTCGGTCTGCGGCAGGGAAAAGTTTTAATGGGGGTCTATGATACTATAGGCAATAAAAAATCTATCAAAATACAATCTTAGAATCATAACCGGAGTTTTTACAGAACACAGCATACGTAAGGCCGATCTGCACAAATGCGATATTTTTTTACCGGGGCATCCTGTGTCGTTTCTATGATGGTTGTAGGGAAGCAGAATACATTTTATAAAAAAGGTTGTATAAGTGCCGATGTGTTTCCACTCTGAGAAGTTACTGTCTCGGAAACCGTCCAGCTAGAGGTTTTCGGCTTCAATGGAGTGCTCCGGGGATATGAGGGCGCTAAATTCAATAGGACGCAGTGCATCACCTCAAATTACTGTGTATATTATGTCTGATGGTTCATAGATTGACAATGGAGTCAATCTTTGCTATAAAGTACCACGATTTGGAAAAAGTACTTTTATTATATTTACATTATATTTATTTAATACGGTCTACAAAATTAAATTCTTAGAGACTAAACTAGAACTAGTATGGGGGTGTAAGAGTATGTCGCCTC